>OY987331.1:95534962-96761679 GCA_963920685.1 Polydrusus tereticollis
AAACTGCGGATGATTATTGCACATATTCATCATTATCTCGCAATGGAATTCATTTTTGTCTAAATACTTTTGGGACGGACGTATTGCAGATATAATTTTCCAAAGCAATAGTACTACTCGCCTTATGGTGGTCCCCTTGAACCGACAATAACACATTTAATTGTGTATCTTCTAATACCGCAGGTCGACCTTTCGTATAATTCTCCCTAACGTGTGATACTTGTTCGCAAACTACCATTTGTGTGCGCATTCCATAACCAATCATTATTAAAATTTCTATTCGCTCTCTTTCACTTAAGCGTACCATTTTTTAAAATTACAAGATTATCAAAATAACTTTTGCCAGATACTTTGACTTGAAGCAAAACTACTGATATCAGGGGGCAACCTAACAACCAAAGGCTTTATTTACAATAGTGGTCATGATTTAAGCAATAACAAAAAAATCATCTGTTAAAATCCGAATATCGAATGGCTGAATTTAAGTATATGACATATTTTATGAAATATATTTAGAATTTTGTGCAGAATCCAAAAAAATGTTATAAAAATATATTTAAAAAAATAAAGTAGACCCTCATATCTTGTTTTTGGGACAACCTGTTTACATAAAATAAGCTTTAAAAAATGCACAACAAAAATAAAGAAATGACGGGTCCAGTGAATGGAAGATCGAAGGTCTATATAATGTTATTGACTTGAGCAGTCATCAGAGCATTGCACTTAGAATTGATCCCAAATTAATGTAACCGCAGAAGCCACTCAAAAACAGCTTCAATGAAGCTTTATTGTGGAACGAGCGGCATGGTGGTGTGGCTTCTGGCAACGACTAGTTAGAACCATCAAAGATGCGCTTAAGCTTAGCTTAGGCAAAAGGACAGTAGATTTTGATGAACTTTAAACAATATTAACGGATACTGAAGCAACAGTAAATATGAGACTCTTAACATATATTCATAACGATCCTACCGATTTACTGGTGTTAACGCCATCACACATTTTACTACAAACAAACCGTAACAAACTCTAAGGTCTTATCATTGTTGTTTTTATATACACCTAATCTTTCGTGACCTTTCCTTAAGTTATACGTATAAAGTATAGGATTTTTTTGAATGCTCAAAGTTGGATTTTCTTCTTGATTTGGGTGGACAAACATCTATTAGTCCTGAAACAAATACTTTTCTTTGACCCCAATCCATGATCTCCCAAAAGTTCTTAAAAATTGCTAAATGATCCTCGTGGGTAACTTATTACAGTGTTTACTCTGGTCTTAATACATAAGTGGCTAGTACAAGCTTGATCAAGTTGTCTCCTTTCTTGAAGATAGAAACCGTTTTTTTTTCTTAATTTCCGACTTTGATATTCTTCTCCTTTTCTTTTGGTACAGATTCTTCATTAGGAATCATAGGACTCGAAATTATTTTGGTTCCTTGATTTATATTGCTGTTTTCGTTTCTTATGGATTTTTGAGAGCTAAGGCTTAAGCTGATATTAGGGTTGTTGCTATTATTTGATGGCATATAAAGTTTGTCCGATTCTTCACTATCTCCATCTTGCAATCATTTTATTATGATATAATACAACATATTAACATGTTAACACTACAGGTACTAAAAACGACTGTAAATAAATGAGATATGCGTGGCTTAAGAATTTCCTTTCCTGAAAAGCGCGAGAAATTGGAAAGCGCCTACGACTATATAAGAGGTTTGGATTATTATTTTAGCACAACAGTACATAAGAGGTTTGATTTTCATAGACTTTCAGGGTCAAAACATTGTTTATTTTATACGAGGTTTTGTAATATTACGTAGAAACATACGAGGTTTGGTTTGGTACCAAAAAGTTATTTTGTTAAAAAAAATCGACTTACGAGGTTTGAGAATATTATCGACGATGTGTTAAGGGAGCTTTTGTCATCAAAATTAATGTTAAAATAGTCCGCTACTATTATTTGGGCAGAATCTGGTATTTATACATGAAGTGAGTAAGGGAATTCATGGACACCCCTACAAAAAGTAATTTAATTACCCTTCATAGGGGACACTGGGGGTGGTTGATACACCGGGAGACTTGAAACAGTCAATTTATTTTTGTTAATATACTGATTTTCGTAAAAAGCTGGCAATACCGAATTTATAACGCTTGTTTCGTTCATCTTGGATCATGTTTGTCCTTTAAGGAAGACATACGTTTATTACTTCTATTTTTCTTAGTATTACATCTTAAGCAGATCTTCTTTAGAATGGTTTGATTCGGAAGTAATTCCTATTTAACTGAAGAAGTTCGTGAAAAGTAGTTACTTTTAATTATTGAATTGTTCAATTATATCTAATCATTAAGGTCGAGGTAGCAGCCAGTCCCTAGGTAGTTGATATGGTTTGTTCGAAATTGAATGTATATGTGATTGTGTAATGACTTCGTTCTGCGAGACGTCCGTCCGTCTGTAGTAATCTTTAATCAGTTTGTCAAAATGTTCTGTTAGAGTCGGCATTTGTAGATCGTTGTGTGAAACATGAGTCATCGTGTACCGTGGTGCATCAGTGATAATTTTAAGTACTTTGTTTTGAAATGTCTGTAATTTCTTGAAGTGTGTCTTGTTAAGAGTACACTGGGTAAGGATTCCGTAGGTCACTATTGGTCAAAAAATAGTCTTACATATGTTAGTCTTTGTACGTAAGTCGATTCTGCTTCATTTGTTAAGAAGTGATAAAATGGCACCGAGTTGACTGTTTGCTTTTTTTAAGCGCTGATCAGCACTTTTATTCCAGAGACCCAGATGTTTAATATCATCACTCCAATTTATCCTAGAGATTTTGACCAACAAACGGGTTTTAGAGAATATAACTCTGGACATTGAGTAGTAGATGGGTTGGGTTTTCGCGTCGTTTAACCGAATTTTCTACCTATCCAACCATGACTCTAAAAGTTTTATATGTCGTTGCAACTTCGAGACCACTGGCCTGGGCTGTTCGGCGGTGGCAGTAAAGGCGGTATCGTCAGCAAACAGGTATAACTGTGTTTGACCAAATTTTGGTATATTGCAGGTATAGATATTGTACAGGCGCCAGGTCTTCCTGTCAATATCGCATGAAAATTTTGCATTTTGGGACACCCCCCGTATCTCGGTTACGCTGCAGCTTATTAAAAAGGTAAAAAATGGACTTATTAGTTTTTTTCACGTAGAACCCAGTGGCTTAGTCAGATTTTTTCTATGTTTAATTGTTTTCGAGAAAAAAAGCAAACTTGCATTTTTTTAAATGGGACACCCTATATGTTTTCAGCTATAATAATTCAGTTTATCACAAGCTTTTCAAAAATATACAATACTTTATAGCTGTTTTCAATGTGAATCTCAAAACTTACATTTTTCAACAAATTTAATTTTTTTTTAGTAGGCCATGACGAGTATTTAGGAAAACAAAAGATGACAGGCTTGTTATCTGAAAAAATCTTTATTTACTGTCAGAATAGGTTATCCATTTTCTGTTCTTTATTTCTATTCAGTTTCGATAAATAGCAGTTTTTTCTTAATTATGGCTGCGAATGTAAACTTCGAGAATAATTATGAAAAGTACGATATGTTCGTTTGTTATATTAAGTATAACGAAAATTCGGATGAAGCATTAGAAGTTTATTTTAACAGGTATGGGCATCTTTTTATATTTTTTCTACGAGTGACCGCAAAGAAGCTACTTTGCGCACACTTTTGCATACGCAAAGTAGCACTTTCCCGCACACTGTGCGGGAAATTTTTTTTCCCGCACACTTATTTTAAAGCAAAATTACCATATTATAGACGCGTTTTTTTCTTATATTTTATAATTTTTTTAGATATTTATACAAAAATATTGTAACAAGACAAAGTTGACAGGTGGTTTATGTGTTGCCTTATAAACTATACCGAAGTATTGTGCCGTGCGGCTCAAAATTTTTTTGAAATCTGCATTATTATATTTTCCTCTAATTTTGTTCAAGTTAAAAAAAATCAAGTATTTTTGTGTCAAATGCGGTTTGTTCCCTTAGCAACCAAAATACATTGTCATACAACGCTTTCATGTCAGTTTAGAGGTCTTCTTCAAAAATTTCACTAGCATTTTCACCTATTTAAAATAAAAAAAACTGTTTTAAAAATGGATATCACTGAAGAAGAACTTCCAGAAGATGTCCTAGAAGCCGCCAACATGGCTAGTTTGCAATTGCTGCCTGCCAAATCGCGAGAAAAATACGAGAAACAGTACGAGTTGTTTTCCAAATGGTGCGAACAAAGGGGGATAAAAACGTTAAAGGAAGAGGTACTTTTAGCCTACTTTCTTAAGTTAAGCAAAGAATTTAAACCTAACACAATGTGGTCAAAATATTCAATGCTCAAAAATGTAATAAAAATAAAAAGAGACATCGATATTGGTGAATTTTATAAGCTCACTGCATTTCTGAAAAAGCAGAATATTGGGTTTAAACCAAAAAAAGCAAAAATATTTACGAAGGAAGAAATATTCAGTTTTATTAATTCGGCACCAGATGAAATTTACCTTTTAATTAAAGTTGCCACTATTTTTGGACTTGCCGGCGCATGCCGAAGGGAAGAGCTAGCAAATTTAACCACTGCCGATATTGAAGATAAAAAAAACCTCATAATTGTCAAAATTAGGAATTCAAAAAATCATACAGCAAGAAACTTTATAATATCGGAAGAAATTCATAACGGAGCCTACCTGCAACTGTACAGAAAATACAAAAGCTTACGCCCGATAACGTCAAACAATTGTTTTTTCTTAGTCTACAAAAAAGATAAATGCGTTTCACAATGTGTTGGAGTAAATAGTTTCGGAAAGATGCCTTCTGAAATAGCTGCCTTTTTGAAACTGCCAAATCCGGAACTCTATACAGGGCACAGTTTCAGAAGGTCATCAGCAACGTTACTGGCCAATTCTGGAGAAGGAATCACTGACATAAAACGTTTGGGGGGTTGGAAATCTACTGCGGTAGCTGAGGGATACATCGATGAGTCCACAACTTATAAAAAAGGGCTAAGCAACAAAATTTTAAGCTGCAGCCCTAAAAAATGTGAAGCAGTTCCAAGTACTTCAAAGAATGGATCCATTTATTCCTTTTGCAACACGACAGTACTGATGAACCAGGAAATGACATCTACTACAACATTTTCACCTCTAGTTGCTAGATCTGCAATAAATGTAGAAAAAGCGACCAACTGCACATTCCATATTAATGTAATTAATAATAATAAATAGGCAATTTAGGTATAAGTAGTTATAAGTTGTTTTTGATGTCAATAAAAATTTAAAATTAAAAAAATAGTTGTTTTTGATGTCAATAAAAATTTAAAATTAAAAAAATATATAGTTATTTCACTCGTAGAAAAAATATTGTTCCTAACACGTGCGCAAAGTAGTTTTCCCGCACTTAAAGCTTATCCGAACTCCGCTTCGCGTCGTTCGTCTAACTGCTTTCGCGTGCGGGAAAACATAACTTTGCGCACTGAATAGGAAAACTACTATTTCATCATATTTTAAAATTTATAAAAACGTAATATTCGCAGATTCCAAGAAAGAAGACAGCCGGATAAAAGAATATTTTTAAAAATAAAATCAAACTTAATTGAAGTCGGTTCATTTTCCAAACCCCGACCTAATATTTACAATAAGGAAAACCAGGACATTGATAAAGTAAACGTTTTGGCTTCAATTGAAACAAATTAAAGTAGTTCTTGTAGAACAGTGGAAGGTTCTGTCGGTGTCACAAAATCAAGGGTTCAAACTATTCTAAAAAAACACAAGTTTAAGCCATACAAATTTCATGTCGTACAAAACGCCGCGTAGAGTTTTGTAATTGGTATTTACAAAATATAAATAGAGAAAATCATTTTGAAAGAACGATAACGATTATATGGTCTAATGAGAGTCATTTTACCAGTGCCGGTATATTTAATCGGCAAAATACTAGGTTTTGGTGCCAGGAAAATCAACATGTTATATTTCCACGGGAACGGCAAGGCAGATTTGGATTTAGCGTTTCATGCTTCATGCTGGGAAGTAAAATTTTATATAATATATTTGAAGGCGGTCTTACTGCAAATAAATATTTAGAAATTTTGGAAAACATTGTGCCCCAAATAGTAGAGAATGTGCCCCTAGCTCATCTTAATAGCTTATATTTGCAACAGGATAAAGCTCCCGCTCACAATGCTCAAATTGTAAGAGCATATCTTAACTATAATTTTCCTGGCCGCTGGATTGGAACACATGGACCTGTAAGATGGCCACCCAGGTCACCCGATTTAACGGTTTTGGATTTTTTTTGTGGGGCTACCTAAAAAATAAAATTTATACCGTCCAGCACCAAACGATGACAGATTTAAGAGAAGCCACTAAAAGAGCCTTTGGGGAGTTACAGGCACGGCCTTTTAGTATTTTAAATGCACTGAGGCGAATCAGAAGAATGTGTGAAACATGTCTTAGGCATAATACGGAACAGCTTGAGCAATATTTATGAGACAGTTTCCTAAATCATCAAATAATAAATTGTAGCTTTTAATTTTTGAACTTATAACACAACTGAGTTAATTGTTATTTATATTTATAAAAGTTATTGTAGGTATATATTTTTAAAATTAGTGTTTTATATTTGTGAGAAGCTTGTGACAATTGTTTAATCTTAAAATTTATACGGTGTGCAGTTTAAAAAAATGTAAATTTGTTGAAAAATGTAAATTTTGAGCTTCACATTGAAAACAGCTATAAAGTATTATTCCCATTTAAAAAAATGCAAGCTTGCTCTTTTTCTCGAAAACAATTAAACATAGAAAAAATCTGACCAAGCCACCGGATTTTACGTGAAAAAAACTAATAAGTTCATTTTTTACCTTTTTGATAAGTTGCAGCGTAACCGCGATGTGTCCCAAAATGCAAAATTTTCAAAATCACCCCGTATCTAAAAAGCTAAGGGGGCTATGAAAATTCTGTTTGTGGCATCGTTTGTTTCTCAAAAAAGTAACAAAGTGCCGCGAAAACCGCAACCTTCTATCTTTACTAATAACGCAGATAACCCGTAAAACATACGAAAACTGGACACCCTGTACAGTAAGAGTAGTTTTAACACAATATATTTTTCGTTTGTTCTTTTATATTAAATTATTATTTCTAATTGTACAAACTAACCTCCCTAGTAAGAGGATACTTGATACGAAAAACATTCTATAGAAAAAAGTTAATAAATAATATTTCGTCGTTAATAACAAACATTATAACTATAGAAATATTTCAGTATTGTGTTAAAAAATATTGTGATAAATCAAAAAACAAAAAAAATATAGTAGTAGTTTTTTTATTTGGAAATATCAAAAAATTTTATCAACCATCCCCAGTCTCCCCTAATGTTGAATCATCCTATACAGGGTGTTTCATAATTGAATACTGATCTCTGAGGGTGTCACTTCCTGGATGATTTTAAGACAAACAGTTCATATCGATATAGGTCCGCATCCGCTATAGTTTTGAGATACAGGGTGTTAAAAATTAAAAAACAAACAGGCTTTCCTTAATATTTTTAAGAGCGCTTTATATATCATTTTAATTATTAGTAGGTACTAACTGCGTATACATATTTTGTCATAAAACAGATTTGCTCTACCTCTATCAGTGGCGTTCGCGATAGTGTATTTCTCCTACTTGAGTAACATATTTAAGAAAAATAATGCGAATATCCATACAACCTTCAGTTCTAAACGACGCCTTAGTTAACTGTCGATTACTTGGTTGTGTGTTTCCTTGTATGTATGGATCAAATAACGATAATTATAAAGCCATCCTAAAGTGATCTAATAAAAAAATAGAATGTGATTCTGATTCATTGTCTGAGTCACAATTAGAAAATATAAATGAGACGCATTTTTTTTTACAGCTATGCGTCGTATGTACCGCAGTACCGCATATACAGGAAATGATTCAACAACTATGTTAATGCAGATAATTTTTCTGACTGAAAACTTTGTTCGATTTATATTGTTAAAAATAGGAATAAGCAGCAATTTTTTTCTGTGGTATTTCCATTTTAAAAATAAAAATAATTTAGAATAATTTATTAATATTAAACCTAGAAATTAAATTATTCTTGGTAATACAAAGGCGGGTGCAGAATTAAGGATGTTTCGTCGACCATACCATGAGTTAGGTGGTTAGTTAAACAATGACGTCAATAATTTCCGACTGGTTACCGCAATGACATAGCTACAGAAGCTTGTGGAAGTATTATTATGTTAAATGTTTATTTGTTATTAATTATTTTGATTGCTCCTTCTGTTCTTAAAAATCATTCAATTAAAGAATCTTTGTTATCTACAAATGCTTTTTTAAAATTATCATATTTAACTTTATACCTAAGTTCAATCTTGAATGGTACAGAAGCGTCACAAGCTTTATGAAGTAAAACGAGTTGCTATTATCTCACAATCAAATATAATTATCATTTTATGTATAATCCAAAAGTATTGTAAGATGAAGAAGAAGAAGAAGGTGTGTTCTATTTAAAACACGAAAATTAGTATCAATTTTGATCCTTTATAACTTCTTTATTTTGAATCCGATTTTTACAGTTTTTCTGCCATTTAATAGATAATTTAATTAGGAATGCGCTGAACTTTTTTATTTATGGGTCATGTTCGATAGGACGATATTATACCGAGTGACCCAATGTGAGTTTTTTCGTCCTAAGTTTTAAACACTCTGTGGAGTTATTGAGAATATTATTTTTCATACTGTCAATTTTAGAATAAAGCTACGTGTATTCCTAACATTTTCTTTTTTTGACTCATTACGATATCTCTCTTTTTAAAAGAGATACGATTTTTTAAATAAAACTCTGCAAATTACATTATTTTATTAGACCACCAGTCATTGTTAAATTGAGTCAACTTATGTAATTGTTATAAGTATTTGACAGTGACAGCCTTCATAATATTATTGGTGTCAGCATGGTGTTAACTACAACAGACGTAGCAAAAATAGTTGCGCTAATAGAAGCGGGTCATAATAAAAGTTATGTGGCTCGTACGTTGGGATTTCCAAGGGCCACAGTTCAAGATGCTTGGAATAGGTACTTGGAAACAGAGAATTTTACTAGACGACAAGGATCTGGAAGAAAGAGAAAAACAATTGCAGCTGACGATCGCTTCCTTGTGGTAAGATCCTTAAGGGAACGAAGAGCCACTTCCGTGGTTTTAAAAAATGAGTTGCGAATGACACGTGGAGTTAATATTAGTGACAAAACGGTTAGGAGGAGGTTAAACGAAGTTGAGCTCCGTTCACGTAGACCGGCAAAAAAAACCACGACTACTTCGGCATCATCGACGACAGCGGCTACGATTTGCCAGAGAACATTTAAACTGGACTGTCGAGCAGTGGAGTAATGTTCTCTAACAGATGAGTCGAGGGTTTGTCTTCGGTCACCGGATGGTCGTGAGCGTGTTTATAGGGGAGCAAACGATAGATTTGCTGAATGCACCATAACAGAGATAATATCTTATCATGGTGGTTCCGTTATGGTGTGGGCGGGTATTTCAGCTGATTCGCGAACTGAAATGATATTTGTGGATAATGGAGCACTAAATGCACATCGGTACATTGAAGATATTCTTCAAGAGGCAGTAGTTCCATTTGCTCCATTAATCGGTGAACAATTTATACTAATGCATGATAATGCTAGGTCACATGTTGCACGGATAGTAAATGAATATTTGGATGAGGTTGGCATTCGACGGTTAGATTGGCCTGTATGTAGTCCGGATTTGAACCCAATTAAACATTTTTGAGATCAGTTGAAAAGAGTTGTTCGTCGTCGCCCTATGCAACCAGGTACTTTACAGGAGCTGAGAATAGCACTTTCCCAAGAATACAATGTAATCCCTCAAGAAAGAATCGTGACACTTATTCAGTCATTACCTAGCAGAATGCGTTCTGTTATTGAAGCTAGAGGAGGACATACACGTTACTAATTTGGTTTAAACTTTAACATTGTTTTAAAATTAATTGTTTTAATAAAAAAGGTTTTATAAATAGAGTTTTATTTTAAAAATCGTATCTCTTTTAAAATCAGAGATATTGCAATGAGTCAAAAAACGAAAATGTTAGGAATATATGTAACTTTATTCTGAAATTGACAGTATGAAAAATAATATCCTTAATAACTCCACAGAGTGTTTAAAACTGAGGACGAAAAAACACACATTGGGTCACTCGGTATAATATCGCCCTATCGAACATGACCCATAAATAAGAAAGTTCAGCACATTCCTACTTAAATTATCTATAAAATTGCAAAAAAACTGTAAAAATCGGATTCAAAATAAAGAAGTTATAAAGGATCAAAGTTAGCAAAAAATTCAGGGTGCCGGTTTTTTTTTGTCCGGGAGTTTATAAGAAAACAAACATTTATGTACAATTAATTAATTTTTCTACTGAACTCTTTTTCATAACTCTTACAGTTTCCGAGAAAAGGTACAGGCTCATCTTACATGAACCACCCAGTACCATCGCTCGTGTGTTGATTCCTTACCCAAAAACAAGACAAATAGTTCCTAGCAGCATAGGTTCGCAGAACCTGTATTTTTGAGATAGAAGGTGTTACACTTTTTTAAGCGGAGCACAAAATATGTACGCCACTGCCGTTTCCTCTTTTAATAACACAGTTGGAATGTGGCAAGTGAAATTATTGTATGGTTTAATTTAAGAACTAATAGCTTTCTGCCATTGCGGAATAAATCGATTATTTCAAAAACGTTTCGGCAGAACCTAGTAAGCTTTCCAAAAGATAACCTAGAATAAGAAAGAAATAATATTTCCAAATGTTGTAGTATGTACCGGGTGACCAAATAAGAAAGGACGCCGGCTATATCTCAGGAACTATTAGTTCCAGAGCTTTCAGGTAAAATTTTTTTGTATAAAATAGGCCATAAAAAATTGCTGGAAATTTTTTTTAAGTTTGGTAGTCGTTCGCTAGGGGGCGCAACGAACACTCGAAAACATAATTCTGTGCTTATCTCCAAAAAGACATACTAAAGGTATCCTAAAAATATAATATTTGAAATCTTGATGAGATTATGAAAATCTTATCAAATAAGGGGCGGGGGAAGGTTCAAACATGCTATTATAATTGTCATACAACTTTTTTGTTTTTTAACTGATTATAATGATTTTGGCATCATTTAAAAGAGCTTTTCCTGTTTAATAAAACTCATAGTAAAAATAACAAAATTAAATTATTTTGTGGCCGCTAGGGGTCGCTATTTCAAGAATTTGACAATTTTCCCATTTTTCTAGGAAATTTTGAATGTTATGAGATATCTTTTATATTCAGATAGAATGAGGATAAAAAAATAAGGAATTTAGTGAAAACCGCAAGTCGTTATCTTAATCCTATCCCAAGAAATACAAGAATATTTTGGGAAAAAACTTTTTGCCTTGCGTTTTGGGTAAGTAGGCCTGGAAACTGGAAATGCAATTAAACAAAACACCTGTAGTTGTCACTAAGGCTTATTTATCCGACGCCATTCTTTGCCGTTGTTGAGGTATTGTAATTAAGCTTAAAACAATGAGAATTCCCAATGAAATAATATTTAATATGGTAGTCGTTTATTTTGAATGCTACCAGAACTCAACAATAGCATCAAGAATATAGTTACGCGATGAGGTATCCTGGACAGAGACGATATAGCGGACGGCTACCAAACTTAATTATTTAATAATATATTTTCATATTATTTCCAGCAATTTTTTATGGCCTAGGTATTTTGTACAAAAAAATTTTACCTGAAAGCTCTGGGACTAATAGGTCCTGAGATATAGCAGGCGTCCTTTCTTATTTGGACACCCGGTACATCAAAAATTTTCAAATTTGCAACACTTTTTAAGGTACCCTGTATAATATTACAGGAACATAGCCTTTATAATAATAAATTAGGGTCATATCCAAATCGACCAATTAAAAGTCGCTATCCAACCTTGGAGAAGCGATCCCCCCTCACTGATTTCCGCTATAAAATATTTATCCTCAAATGATTTAAAGAAAAATTCATTTTTAAGTGGTTTATGTACTGACTGAAGAAAACCTATTGTGTTTGTACCATGCAACTTGAAACTCGCGTGATGTGTAAATGCAAATAATAAAAATGTCCACGAACCGTCGGATATGCTCCATCAAATCCGGGCCAAATAGCATGTGAACCGTTTCACCTAGATAAATATTAAGATTCGAAAAGGTCTGGGGATGACGCACTGAATTTAAAGTTAAGGTTGGGTATGCCTAATATAACTAAAAGGTATAGCTCGTGCAATATAGCATGAGCTCTGACCTTTTGCCCAGGAGATAGGAAGATAGGTTTCTCTGTCGTACACTAACGTATCTCTGTCGTATACCGACTCTCTTTTTCTATCATCTACATATCTTAGAACTGAAGCTAAAATGCACGACCTGTACTTTATTCATTCCGCCCGTAAGTAGTCTCAAAACTGCAGCGACGCATTCACATATTTAAAGATTGGCTTGAAATTTACAAAATTTTGGGGGTCTTTAACTTATTAACAAATTAATACCTCTAACAAGGAGTCTGTTATGTTTAAAACTTGTCACAATTTTTACCGATACACACAGCACAGTTCCTTTCAGAAATATCTCTGATATATTTCGAATGTATCAAAAATATAACCTTCCATTTCTGAAATATTTTAGATTCATTACACCCAAAATGACAGTCGACACATCCTGCCTTTGACACTTGACGAACCAGATGCAGAAAAACCAGCCTGTTCCCCTTATTTTATGCGTTGTTTGTGTAATGTTCAATTAACAATAATTATTATTAGGCTTTGTTATTTGAGGCTGAACTGTGCTTCTACCGAATAATTATATTATGGATAATAAGACTGAGGTAAGTCTCTATTTTAATAATTGGTATTATAATAATAATAGGTTAGGTTCATTTTATGATTTTCCCCGCTTTAGTTTACTTATTAAACTTGAGTTGATACTGTTGTGAATTAGAATATTGAACAGAAAAGAGACAGCAAAAGAATGAAAAATTTTTAAATTACAAAAACATCAATAGAATATTAAAAGATGCAGTAAGGCATCATCTCCCTCCGGGACAGAACTAGATGTCCGAAAAATTGTTGCACTGTGGCTGTCGTAGTGCAAACTTCGTTTGACCCGTGAATTGTAAGAACTTTGAATACCTGATATAAGTTGATAACAAATTTTCGCTAAACTTTGCTGCCTTTATAATGGAATATTGTTATAAAAAAAAAAACCTACAATTATGTGTTATAAAAAACCAAATTTCGCCCTAAACAATAATCGGGTGCCGGTATTCACCTTAGGATTTTTTTTTTATGATAAGGCACAGCACTACAGGATAAATCCTTTATGACGCTCTAGGAGCGGTGCGTGTGCGCAGGAAACGATTCACGTTGGTCTTGAATCTTTGGAGATTACACTCGTTGGGGAACACGATCTCCAGATGAAAGAATTTTGAAACAGTGTCGTTCGAGGGACACTAAGCTGAACCACGTACTGGTGGGCTGCAGTGGCTCGTCGTGTATTTCTACCATGCACCGCTCTGGGTGGTATCAAGCGGGCAACCTCAGTTAGTTGAACACTGGCCATGAAAATATTTGTAAAATAGACTCAAGTCGCCAACCTGCCTTCGATGTTCAAGGCTTTCCAGGTTGTTTGTCAGACTATGGTCACCGATCAAGCGAATGGCTCTTCTTTGAATGGATACTAGCAATCTCAGGGTATGTTTAGGAGCAGAGCCCCAAATATGCGAACAGTACTCCAGTGATGGTCGAATTTGGGCTTTATAGAGCATCAAGAGTTGTTGGGGTGTATAGAGGTTCTTTGTTCGGAAAAGTACTCCAAGCTTCTGCGAGGCTGCCTTAGCAATGGCCGCAACGTGACTATGCCAAGACATATGACTATCCAAATTAACGCCCAATAAATGAATTGATGAAGCCAAGGGAATTAAGTGTCCCGCCATAACTATATCCGGTTCTTCAACATTAACTTTTTTAGAAAAAACTGCCGCTTGGGTCTTTTTAGCGTTAAATTCTACTTGGTTACGGTCACCCCAAGACAGAATTTCTTCCAGGTCTTTGTTGAGATGTGAGACCTATTGCTGCCTATAGAGATGTGCATTAGCAGCCGATGTCCGAGCATCCGAAGTAAAAGATGAAACAAGTGTGCTGTCATCAGCGAAGCTATATATAGGATTTTTAGTTTTTTCCAAAAGATCTCTGATAGGATAACCTAAAATAAACTGCGACAAGGCAACCTATCCACCCTTACTCTGGCAACCCTACGCCCTGGAGGATGTTCTTCAGACTCAGGGTAGGTTCGCTATTTTGTCTCTAGATTGAGAGGTTTAGCACTCTTATATAAGTAAGTTAAATCCTGAAGGCGCCACCTTAGTTTTATTTTACTTAAAAGCCTTTAAAGGTTCTAGTGTTTGGCCTCAGAAAAAAAACAAACTAGGAAAAAAAACACTTATGTCACCATCGGTATACACTAGCTTCTTATAAGCTCTCATTCACTCAAGCCCTCAAAGTCACTCTATTTAGAATAAAAGCTAAATTTTCGCAGAGGCCAATACAGATATTTATTCTTAAAGTGGTGTTAAGCCCTTGGTTACTTGGTTTTATAAATGCAAGCTCCTCTTACTTTGGTGGACAATAGATACTTAAAGTTAAAAGATCAATAAGTGAAATGAAATATTAAAGTGATAGTACTAGGTTTGACAATAAAATTTCTGAAGGTTTAAATTTATAAAGTTATTGATAAAATAAAGCAAAAAGTCAAACCTTGTTTGACAGGGTCTTGCACAAGACGGCAACTGTCAGACCTATACTGTAAAAATGACTGCTCAGTCTGATCTGGCAGCCACATAGACCTACATCCAGGACATTGCCTCAAACTAGGAATTTCCGCAAGGTCTGTGCAAGAACCTCTCACAACTAACTAAATTTACCATAAAATCTCTGTTAGAGTATAATACAATATCTTACGAGTACCTGTGGTTACTCAATAAGCATTCTAGCCACTCGGGCATAGATAAGTTCAAATTTCAAAGTTACAAGTGTTAAGTTTAGTAGAAACAAATGGCCTCTAGCCGGGAAACAAAAATATTTACTTTATAATCATAAATTGTAACTATATTTACAACTAAAGTAGCTGTAACAGACTACCTAACGTTCTGAACTACTAGAGACTCTTGTGACGTCTTAACGCTATGTCGACATACGATACACGTTTACATTGCACAAGCTCTGTACATAACATGGGCGCAAAACTTTATCAAAACACTGTATATCAAACAATACGCAAATACAGAATATTAAGATTTTAAGTTGACTACTTCTTAAAGAAAAATGAACACAGGGTAACGATACTTAGCTGCAACTTTACGTGCTACCCATGGTCTCTTAAACAGCTAACTTGGATACTGCTCCACAGCTAGTCTTCAAGAATTCAAATGGTACATGGCAACTGGCACGTCCCGCGTCCAGGCATTTCCAACAAAAGTAAACTAGTACTCCAGTTTGTACTCGGACTTTTAGCCCCTACCAAAAAAACCCTAAAATCGAATTTTAGATATACAACATGAAAGAGAAATCTTTCATAACACCCAACGAGGGTAATTGGATCCTAAAGTTTAAACCTACCTCAAATAACTAACGAGGGTTTCAATTTACCAAATGGCGTCTATGACCGCTGTTGAAGTTCATTAAAGCATTTTAAATCGGCATTCCGCCCAAAGGAATAGGCAAACTACAAAGCCATACCCTTTTTAAAACATTTGTGGATGCTTTATCGGCACTACATTAGCCTGCACGGCCAAAAAAAAACTAAACTTGGGGAGCTATTTCCACAAACGTGCTTTAACTTCCAGTGTCCATGGTCGAAAGGGCCGATTCTTATTTTTCTCCAACGTACATAGTTACCAAAACAAAACAATGACAAAAATTAGTCAACTCTATCTACGGAAACTAACCTCTTTCAACAACACAGAAAACTAACGGCGACCGAAGTCAACCCACGCGACCAAGCAAAAATTAACCAGACGTGGCTGTGAGAATGCGCAGAAACTGTCAGTCTGACACTGACCTATTATCGATTTTCTTAAAAACAGCTAATTTCCAACAGCCGAGACATTTAACCAACATATCAAATACAAGAAGTTATTTATATTGATAACTCGAAAAGTTTATCAATTACCAATCAATTAGAACAAAGATTTGAAATCAAACCTGTCTGCAAGAAGGATCAAACAAGGAACAGAGAAATCAATCCACTTGGCTATGTCTTGCAAGATACAAAACATTCCTGGAATATAAACATCAACAAAGGTTTGAAACTAAACATAATGAAAATTTTGGCTATTACAGGTAACTTAATTAGTAATTAATATTTAAGGTGAGAGTCTACATACGTATTTTAACAATTTAAAACCGAAAACTTAACATAGATAATCAAACTTATGAAGTGCAATTTTCGAACTGTAACAACATGTAGTTTTAATAGTGTTTATGTATCAAACATTTATATACGCAGCGTCCTTCATATATAAGAGATTAGTATTTTCCTACCAGGGACCTAATATACTAAAGGTCGATTTGCAAAACTTTTCACCACCCCTCCTGCTCCTTGGCTAAAAGCACAAACGACGAACAGCAAAAGGTCATTGAAATAAAAATTGGTCATGTTGGAACTACGAACGAGAGCGGTGAAGGCTTTTTTAAATGCATACACTATTCCCCTTTAGGTTAAGTTACGACGAGAACGGTGGAGACCAGCGGGAGCGGTGACGAAAAGTTTTATAAATGCACCTTTATACCCTCATAATATTATTATGATTCATACTTGAAATTATTAATTTTTAAATTTCTACTACCAGGGCCCTATAGAAAGAAGAATTTCAGAGATAAATAGGCATCCTATTTTGTATAGTCATATCTATTACTTAATAATAGTTTATATGTTTTTTAATAAATTTCCTTTTATATAATTTCAGAAATATTACAAGAATTTTTTTGAAATATTTCTGAAAAGTATTTGCCTCTATTGTGAAATATTTCGGAAATGCAATTATGTAATGTTTCAGAAACATACAATGAAATATTACTCCTATGGGACATTTTTGGGCTTCTGAAACATTTCATCAATATATCATAAATGTTTTGATATAATTAAAATCGGAGAAACTAATATATAATATCTCGGAAACATGATTGTGCTGTGTGGGGAGAGAATTAGATAGATTAGAGATTAGAATATTTGCCTTGAGACAATCTAGAATTTAAATAATTTTTTTAAATTCACTTGCACCTATATTTTTTAAGAAATTTTAGGAAAATCCATAAAACGTCAACTTACAACTTCCTATTAATTAATACTTAGTTTAACCGTGATTTTTAAATTTCAACTTACATAAATCCTGCTAATATATTAAGTAGAGTGCTTTTTCCAGCTCCAGATGGTCCCATAATAACTGACAGTTCTCCAGAATTAAACTTTCCAGAGACTCCATGTAAAATTTTTTTGGTTTCTGAAAAAAAAAACATTATATGTAACGGCTACCAAAATACTGTAATATCAAAACGACATAGACAGAGCGAATATTAAACAGGGTGTTCAGAACTATATATTTTTTCTGTAATACCTATACGACAGACTATTAGTTACCTTCTCTTCAGAACAGTCTGCTTAATAAAAAGTTATCATGGAGATTATAGGCGTACGAAATATTTTATAGGGCGGTTAAAAAACATTTATAATTACCCTTGGTGATATGAGAGCATATTCATTAGAGTTAGTGTAAATGCCCAAACATCAAATTGCTGTGTTGACAGCTATTTAATATTACGCCAAATTTTATATCCTTACTGCCATCTTTTTTATCAACTTTTATTCGGAAAATTCATTTTTACTGGATTAGACATATTATACGGTAAAGAAAAACAGTAAAGGGAACGGTGCCTAATAAATATTTGTAAGTAAAACAATGCAGCCTTCCTCTAAAATTTAATAAGTGTAAACAGAAATAAATAGTTCCCTACATGTTCTTAAGCGTTTATCCTCAGGAGCAACTAAAAAGGATAGTACAAAGTTAGGAACGACCAGTAAATATAAAGTTGAATATATAATTGATATGTGATGGGCTACATGCTTGGTGAAATGGCTATTCCATAGTAGAGGAAATTAAAGTAGTACTTGTTATATTTCACAATATATTTTAGTGTCCTGACACGTGTTTCAACCCTTGCGGGTCATTATCAAAGGCATTGTAAGACAGTAAAAAATTCTACATGTCATTAAAATAAAAATTGACAGATGAGATAGGTTATTTTGGTACTTAATTTACAGGTATTGGCAAAAGGTACAACTAAATTACAGGTGTGATTATAGAGGTATTTACATCTAAGTAATAAAATTACGAAAATGATACTGTGTCATAGGTTTTTTCGCTGGTAATTATTGACAGTGTTTACTGCATGTTTATCTTAAGTAATTACGCTATTAAGTATTAGATTAGCACCTGTTAGAGACATTAGCAATCAAAAAAGCTTTAAAAAATCGATGTAATGTTGTTAACAATCAAATTGAAATACCTTCAGGTGCTAATCTAATACTTGATAGCCTAATTACTTAAGATAAATATGCAATAAACACTGTCATTAATTACCAACATAAAAACCCATAATTATTATACACAGTATCATTTTCTTAATTTTATTACTTAGATGTAAATACTCTATAATCACACCTGTAATTTAGTTACCTGTAAATTAAGTACCAAAATAACCTATCTCATCTGTCAATTTTTATTTTAGTGACATGTAGAATTTTTTATTTCATACTGTATCGTAAAACACACCTTTACATATTTGAATTTAGTCCAGAAAATAAGGTTTTACAGCAATAAGTCCGGTAAAAATTTTTTACCGGACTAGTCCTGTAAAATTTCTTTACCGGACTGAAATTTGTAGGTTTTGGTTTAATCAATGTCAAATATAAGCACGTTTCAAATATACGACGCAGAATAAAACTTCATTATAATTTCAAAACATAATTATAATTTTCAACAGAAAACAGTATGAAATAAAATATTGTACGTCATTCGTCCGGCAAATCCTTTACAGTATTCGTTTCAAAATTCCAGACTCGGCTCCTTCGTCGCCTCGTCTCGAAACATTTCACTCATGCTGTAAAAGTTGATTTACGGTTGAAACACGTGTGAGGAAACTGCAATATATTGTGAAATATAATAAGTACTACTTTAATTTCCTCTACTATAAAGTTGAAGTTTAAGTGGGACTTACCTATCATCGAGTTGAGTGAACCTGTTAATGTGTGTTGTCTCAAATTAATGAGTACAACTTGACAGGATGAGGAATGTAAAATTGAAGACCTAGAAGTTTTAATTATAAATGTAAAATTTTAATTAATGAAGAAACATGGATGAAACAAAATAAATTGAGTTTGAATTGGAGGAAAAAAGGTTTTTTTATTTATAAAAATGTCTGAGATTTTTTATATGAAATTCTTTTTTGTTAAGTAACATCTACCGGGTGTTGCATCGTCGAGCGGGACATAGGAAATCCCATGTAATTTTAAATGGGGTCAATTATTGGCTTCCCTAATTATTTTAGAGAAAAATTCTATTTAGGTTTATTAAAGAGCACTAAAACCCACATTTAAAAGAATAACTTTAGATATTTTTGATGAGCCCGTTTACGGGTTATCGCCGATTTCTTTTTAACTATTTCTCCTTTTTATGGCCCCGTATTTGAGGGCACCAGTCAAGGTAAAAGATGACTGTCAAATAAAGTTGTCATTTTGAAATGTGTGCTATATTGTTATAAAAACTCGTACATCGAAAATATTAGCCATGAATTACACTTCTGAAGAAAAAATATTGATGATTAAATGGTATTATCAAGGAAATAGTTATCAAAATGTGTCAGACATGTTTGCTGCTCTGTATCCGAATAGACCGATACCTGCAAAATCTACAGTCGAAAGGACTATCAAGAAATTTGAGACAAAAGGCACTGTAATAAATAACTGCAGATGTGAAGAAAGGCAGGAACAAAAAAGAGATGCAAGAATTATTAATTACCTATTAATTAGTAAAATATTGAAACATGTAAAATGTCATAATTAACCTTGTAATTGGATACTTTATTTTAGTTTTATTCAGATTAATTTGTATTCATAAATACACCTTTAATATTTTCGATGTACGAGTTTTTATAACAATAAAGCACACATTTCAAAATGACAACTTTATTTGACAGTCATCTTTTACCTTGACTGGTGCCCGCAAATACGGGGCCATAAAAAGGAGAAATAGTTAAAAAGAAATCGGCGATAACCCGTAAACGGGCTCATCAAAAATATCTAAAGTTATTCTTTTGAATGTGGGTTTTAGTGCTCTTTAATAAACCTAAATAGAATTTTTCTCTAAAATAAATAGGGAAGCCAATAATTGACCCCATTTAAAATTACATGGGATTTCCTATGTCCCGCTCGACGATGCAACACCCGGTATACCCCATATTTTTGAAAAAGAATGAAGTTTTTTCATTTTTAGGAAAAATTTCTTGAAAAACAGGGTAGGTGGTTATAAAAAAATTGAATTGAACAACCGTGTTAACTATTGCAACGTGATTGTTGAAGTGAGGTTAGTTTAAAGAAAATAATGACATTAAAGGCGTATAACCAGATATTAATATTAAAAATCAAAACTATTGTTAAAATCAAATGAGAAGATTGAAGGAACTCGATATTAGGTTCATAAAATCCATACAGGATCAATTGATCTCTAGTTGTCGTCACCGAACGTTTAAAGTACTTGAGGACAGACAAAACACAGACATCTGTCAACGAATGATCGAATTACATGGTTTTGACCAAATTACATGGTTTTGTTAAAAGGGGGGTTATAAATGTCTATCGGCGGGAGATCAAAGCTGCACTAACGAATTTAAAGAAATGGTAACGACACTGACACTGGATGGCACGATAAATGCAGGAAATTTAAATTTTAAGAATATTTTTACAAAATTATTGAAAAGTAATGAAAACGTTTAAATACAAATTATACTTGTAACGACTGTTAAAGACGACGGAATAACTGATTGCTCTACCGCTAAGCAGTACGGCCTTAAATGCAAAGTACACTTACGGTACAATAGGAGAACCAATTTTTGTAAGTTAAAAATTTTTACTTTATGTTGAGTAGGTACTAAAATAAACTATAAAGGTAAGTACTGTAAAATAATATAGATCCTAAAAATAATCTGGTTCTCTATTAATTAAACTTTATACAGGATGTTATCTAATAAGTGTCCAACATTTTACAGGACGATTCCGCGGTTATTTAGTCAAGGTCAAGTAAGTCAAGGGAGGTTGCAGAATGGAATTGGAATTTCAGATCATAAATATTGCGGCTTTACGCTCCAAGCTTCTTTAATCCAGCTCTTTGCTGAGGTTAGTATTGGATAAACACAGAAGAACTGTGTGTGTATTAGGTACAAATATAATAGGTACCCATAAACTCAAATCATAAAAATGTAAAATTTATTAGTTTTGGCTAGACTTTAAAGTCAAGGGCAAGTCGCTGTGAACCCTTATCTGTTTGCTTACATAAGAAATAAATATGGGCTCTCATAAAAGCGATATTGTTTTAGCCTAACTAGTTCGTCACACGTTACTCGATAATATCGACGTGCTTTCCGAGTGGTCTTAATTTTTTTTAAATAAACAGTTATTATATACTGGAATTAATCCACAGACTTATTATTTATCATAACCCATTTTCCAATAGGTTATGGGCCCAGTGTACTTAATGTATGTTGCAATTACCTGTATGTCTATTGAATAAAAGTCGTAAGTGTCGATTAAGTTACTATGGAAAGTTTAATACTTAAAAGAGACATTAAACCTTTCGATGGTGACAAATGCATAGTATAGAAGTTTAGAATAGGGGCATTGCTTACAGATCTTAATGTAATTAAAGCTTTGTCGAGGCAATACCTCAGCGATTAACCGATGTTTGGATTAAGGAAGAATGCACTGCTGAAAGTGTCATTGGCTGGGAAATTTGTGGTAGTTAGAGATGTTATTATAGATTAAACAAATTGGCATGTGGTTGAGCCTGAAGGGGTTAATTCTCAAACCTCCAGTATTGAAACTGATGTATCTGACTTACAGTCAAAATCATTGGTAAAGGAATCTGATATTGGTAAATCAGACTAGAAACCAGGATAGGAGAAAAATCTAATAAAATAATTTAGTTAGATAATGGTATTTATAAATCTGTAATCGAAACAGATAGTTGTTTGTCTCAAAATGGCATACATAAATCTGTAATAGAAACAGATAGTGGTTCATCTCATGGCATTAACAAATCTGTGATAGAAGCTGATAGTTTATCTTAAAATAATTAATTAAATATCCCTGAATTTATAAGAAGTAATAGAATGAAAGGTCGTTCGACAATTTCTTATAATGAAAATGATCTGTTTAATGATTATTTATTGTGTGCTCAGTCTATTGTGTATAAAATTCCTACATCATATCTGAAAATTAAAAATAGGGATGACAAAATTGTAGGGAAACAGGCTATTAAATTTGAAATTAATTCTCTTTTATTTAATAAAACATAGTCTTTAGTGATAAAGCCTGAAAATAAGAACATAGTTTATTGTATATGGGTGTTTGCCCTTAAAAATGATGAATTTGGAAACCCATCGAAGTATAAAACTCGTCTAGTTGCTAGAGGTTTTAGTCAGGAATTTTAAAATATTATAACGAGACTTTTGCGCCAGTTGCACGTATTACAAGTTTTAGATTTATAATTGCGTTTTCAAATCAATGTAATCTTTTAATTCACCATATGGATGTAAAAACTGCATTTCTAATAGGGATATTAAAAGAGCAAATTTATATGAAAGTTTCTGAAGGAATCCAGAGTAAGCCTAATAATAAACTGCATAAAGCTTTGTGCGGGTTAAAGGCTTCCACACACCGACGCGGCCACGGCCACGGTAGCGGTGGCGGCCGCGGTGGCGATCATATTAGCGGTCGGACGTATTCACACCAAAGCGGTGAGTGGAGCTGTGAGGTAGTTGCCGTTTACAGATTTTAGGTATACGAAAATATATTTTTAAACGTCCAGGTTCATTTTTATTTCTATTATTCGTTATTATGATAGACGATGTGAAAGAAGAGACTTTGTTACTGTTAGCTTTTTGTCCCACACTTTGTCTTTAGCCCTTATATTTTTATAATTTGGATAGCTTAAATCAAAAAGTATGGAAATAATATAACATTTTCTATTAATAATTCTATTATATTATTTGCCATTACTACTGTCACTTTTCGCAGTCAAAGTTGACACGTTGTATTTGACCGTCATCGCATATCAGAACGCTGCCCTAGGCCGCTTGATCTAGACCTGCCCGCGTTGGTATGATTTCATTCATTTATTTCTATGTGTTTAGATTGGCCGCCACCGCGGCCGCCACCGCTACCGTGGCCGTGGCCGCGTCGGTGTGTGAAAGCCTTAAAACAAGCAGCAAGATGTTGGTTTGAGGTATTTAAAAATAATCTTAAAGAAAAAGGATTTCAAAATTCCGCAGTTGATCGTTGTATTTATATTTTTGATAGGGGACACATATCTAAAAATATTTATGCAGTACTTTATGTGAATGATCTTGTCATTGCTACTGCTAATTGTTAGACAATGAATAGAACTTTGGATATACCTAAAAAGGGGTTTAAGATATCTAAAAGGTTTAATGAATTTTAAATTGACTGATATTCGATGTGATTATAACGATCTTTAAGGTGGATTTGTTGACTCTGGTTGGGGTGGTGATGACGATGAAAATAGAAGAAGTACAACTAGGTATTTATGTAAATTATTTCAGCAATGTGTAATATGCTGGAGCACAAAAGGACAAACAGAGTAGCAGCCTCGTCTACTTAAGCTGAATATATGGCTCTTCCTGAGGCTGTTAGGGAAGCGCTTCATTAGCAACTGGTATTAAAATAAATATTTCAGAACCAATTATAATTTATGAAGGTAATAATGGTTGTATAAGTATAACAAATAATCCAACTAATCATAAAAGATCTAAACATATTTATATTAAATATACCATTTTTCTAGAGAGCAAGTAGAGAAAGGTGCAATAAGATTAAAATATCTGTCCACAGATATCCAAACTTACTTACTTACTTAATTTCTTTATTTCAAATTATGCGGCAATTACAATTATTACTAATTACTAACTACAGACACAAAATGAAATGACGTCATACAGCACAAAAATCTAGACCTATTCAATTCAATACATATTATTACCTACTTAATTATAATATACCTATTAACTAAAGCCGAAAACCTAATAACTAACTTTACATATTTCTAAAATCATCCAGATTATAGGGTTCTAAATTCAGTAATAATTTCTTTATCTCAGCTTTAAAATTGTTTTCCCTATCTATTCTTTTAATTCTGTCAGGTAATTTATTGTACAACCTTAAGCACATATAATGAGGTGAATTTTCTGTTAAAGTAAGTCTATGTATTGGATAATTAACATTAACAGTTCTAGTGTTCCGTTGATGATTAATTGGGCTTTGAAAGCAATTTTTATTTTTATGGAAAAACATCAGGCACTCGTAAATGTATAATGCATATATAGCTAACAATCCTGTAGTTTTAAAGACAGACCTACACGTTTCGTTATGTTTCATTTTCTTAATTATTCTAAGTAGTCGCTTTTGAACCACGAATACATTCTGAATTTGATTATCTCTTCCCCAAAATATCATTCCGTATTTAACGCGAGCTTCAAAGTTAGCAAAATACAGGATTTTTAAAGTTTTCTAGTTCATATAATTGGCAGTGACACGAATACCATAACAAATCGCATTCAGTTTTTTCAAAATACACTTGACAATCCAGAAATTCATTAATTTGTACACCCAAGAACTTAGTATTTTCAGAAAAGCTAATATTATCGTCACATTAAACTGTACTGTTTTTTTTACATTTGATGCCCTTGTTCTAAAGAAAACTACATTTGTTTTGTTTTTATTTATGATAAGTTTGTTTTTTGAGAACCAATTTGTAACTGTATCCAAAAAGCTTCTGGATTCATTAATAAGTTGATCAATCTTTTTGCCCCCTATAATTAAGTTAGTGTCATCGGCGTAATTCATTATATTCTGATTGGCTTCTATTATGTTATTAAGGTCGTTAATAAAAACAATAAACAAGACGGGTCCTAATATACAAACAGCTAATTTGTTGACCACACCATTACCAGTTGTAAGATTTCCAGCCCTTTGAACAGGACAGGGTCTTGAAGAAGCTATTATTAGTGTATGGTTTGATTAGGTTTCCCTGTTGTTTTCCTAATCCCGAGCAATAAATGTTGGACCATATTGCGCGTTTTTTCCAAGAGAACACAAGGAAAGCATTTTTTTTTTATGTTTATGAAGTTGATATTTGTAGATTGAAAATATGTTTATGTATTATAATTAAAGTATACTCTTTGCAATACAATTTCTATTGCACGTCATACCCTTCAAGTGACGTCAGTTATCGGCAGTGTTGCCAGCTTGTAACCAAAATAACCGAGTAAGGGAATTATAATAGCAAGATAAATTTACAAAAATAAACACAAATTTATTTACTTTATTTGTAAAATATTCCAGGATGACAATATATACCTAAATTGCATTGGAATAGTCATGTAATATTATTGTTATTTTTTTATATATGCTTTATTGGCTATTTGAATAATAGAAATAATAATACAATGATGGATCTTCAATCATCCTCCAAATCACTTGAATCGCTTGTTTCATTTACTTCAATAATAATGGGTTGAATCCTCAGTCTCTCTAATACATGTTCTCTGTCATACTATTTTAATATCTCGCTTTCTGTGTACCGAATTGAATTTTTCCAAACATCAGGAGTAGCAGTATGCAATGATTCGTTAAACATATTCATACAGTCAGTTTCTGTACTGCCATCTTAACCAATATGTGTATTATATTAATTTTTGGTAAACCCCAAATATGTTCAATCGGATTGAACATACAGTGGTATGGAGAAAGCCGTAAAACTTTATGTCCATATTACTCACCCAGGTCGTCGACTAAATATTCTTTTGGTGGTTTATGTCTGAAAAGAATTTAAGTTTAATATTTAAGAATATGTTAAAAAAAAGGGCACACAAAACATCTTGTACCAACCTGCCAACGATTTTTAAAAGCTCGGCTTTGGACATTGTATAATCAAATTTAATTTTATTAGTAGTTAAATATTCTTAAATAGCAGCTTTATTCCATGATGTGTTGAGTATTCTTGTTAAGAACATGCCATGGTATGGGGCGTCACAGGTGGATTGGTGATGTAATAGACAATTTGGAATGTTTTAATAATTGGGTTTCGAACCATTGTAAAAAATTTCGATGATTCATTTCTCCATGGTAGTCACTCAGCTTAGTTTTAGAAGAAAAAATTGCCTCTGCGCCCTCAACAAAACCATCTTCACTACCAGCATGAAGTATTCTGTACCAAGAAAAATATATTTTACCTAGGTAAATTCCCCATAGTTTGTTTGTTTATTTGTTTACGTTTACCTTTTACCATCGACTTTAGTAGATCTAACACTTCTTTTATTATCATCTTGACAAGATCGACCAATGGTACCATTCTGATAAATCCATGTTTCATCTAAGAAAATGGATTGGTACAAGGATGCTTCTTTTTCTTTCATATATTCTGTCGAAAGTACCAGTCAATTTAGAGCTACATGGGATCGTTCCCTAAGCCTTTAGCCTCGATTCATCTTTTTTCCATCCGAATCCTATTTCCTTTTCTTGAAGAGTTAAGACAACCATCAAATAGTTGTCTGTCTTTTAATTTCTTACTTTAAGTTGTCAAAGTTACACGACGTTCTAAAAAAAGTTACAGCTTAAACATAACCAATGTAAAACATTAGTTTTTGAATAATACAACTTAGTACTTGTTTCGTACATTCCATAAATAGTGTCACGGATATAACGGAATATCCAATCTTGACACTTTTACAACTCTCTTTGAACAAGAACGTTTCTTTTTAGGTGACTCTAATAATTTATTTTCCTTAACTGTTGTTGGGACTGCGCTTACAGTGAAAATATTCAAATTTAGGGCAGCTGCTACACGCTAAAAATTAGTAAAGTAGAAATAAAATATATAGACCTTAACATGCTCTTTAAATGTACTTCTCTAACTGCTGTCAAAGGCAACTATGGGCCAAGTTCTTCCCAAAAATAGCTTATTAGAGAAGTTGTTAGCTCTTTGCACCTGCTATTTAAATGTTTCGGCATTTTTCACAAATAGTAAACAACATAATCGACAGAGATATGTATGTGCACTTTTATTGTTCTTTAAACAAACAGTTTTTTAATGGTATTTAGGAAAAGATCTGGAATTTTCGTTAAAAATAGAAATTATAAAAACAAAAGCGCAGAACAATTAAGGTTAGTATTGCACGAAACGTCAAAACAGGCCAATGAACGAGCTGACGCCACAGCACCGTTTACAGTTGTGCTGCAAACTGTCGGCCAATACAATTCAAATTATATTAATTTTTACAAGCGTAAATAAACAAAATATTTACTATAAGTGGGTTCGTATCAAAAAAGAATACTTTAAGTTTGTACTACATTCAATATTGCATAAAGTTTTAATATTTTTTGCCTAAATTTAATTTCCTTTAAAATTATCAGCTGATTGATGACGTGCATTAAAAATTGTTTTGCATCAACCATAGATATAATATATATAACATTTATTTTTGTTAGTTTATTGATTCATTTTTGAGGGGGCGTATTGGATAAACACAGAATAACTGTGTGTGTATTAGGTACAAAAATATATCCATATACATAAGTCATTAAAATGTAAAATTTATTAGTTTTGGCTAGACCTAACCCACTTGCCATAGTTAGAGGGCTTTACGAACAATTAATCTAAATAAAAAACCTGTTTGAAAAACAAATTAAAACTAGAAAATCGTTAAGTGAGTTTTTCAATATTTTTACCAAATTGTCTGATTTGGAATATTACATGAGCCACAGAAAACATGGATGCGGCTAGGCAATAATACCGATTGTCGGTGTTATTGACCTAGGGTGGTGTATTATTATGCTTGACCTTTTCAATTTAAGCGGCGGCATATTTTCCATATAGACACCTTAATTTTAATTGACCAAAGCAATTTTACTATACCTACTTACTAATGATTTACCTCTTTGAAACTTTGAGTGGGTTACTAATAATTTATACGTCTTATTGACTGCTTATTATGCTTATTACAAATTACATAACCCGAAACCCCATAACGATATCTATATTATAAATGATAAATGTAATTTTTATTTCCTTAAACATGATTGCTAATTTTCGAGGACAAATAAATATGTATTTTTAATTAACCAAGTCTACAACTTGAAGATATCACGGATTATCATGAATAACATAGCTTAAATTTGATTTAATATTTATCTTTAGCATGTGAGGTTATATTCCTTGAATTTATAAAAGTACCAAGGTAGGTACATCGTTCAAACCTAGACACGAGTACGTGCTTGAATAAAACAATGTAAAGTGTAAATGCATCAAAATAAAATGATAAAATAATCGACCTTGATTGATAAATAAGGGTCACAATGCGTGACCTACATCTATTTTATACTTAAAAGCGAAAAAGTTGTGTTCTGAATAAAAATTAATATTAAGACAGAGTTTATACAGGGTGCTATTTAATAAGTGTCCGATATTTTACAGGACGATTCCTCAATTATTTATAAGGTGAAAAGTTCATATAAACATGGGTCTGCAATCCCTTTATTTTTGAGATACAAGATGTTACAAATTTATTTTTATTTTTGTTTTCCGTTAATAATTTTTGAAATAATGTCTAACCTTTTTCATGTAATGCTAGTAACCTCATCACGTTTGCTACAACAACACCAAATAGTATGGTTTTTCTTCGGTGTTAACACCTTTCGTCGAATTGTATATTCTGCAACGTTGAGTAATTTTACCCTGTCCCTGTAGATACTATTTTCCATCTGCTCTCCAGGGTAGGACTTGTTAATATCCTGTCAATATCCCAGGCTCCCAAGTAACTTGTGTCATTCATTGACCTTTTTGTGTAACAAAGCTTTTGTAGATAATTTTGCAGGACATCAAAATAAATAGAAATTAGGTTTTACAGTATTTTAAAACCTTGCATTACTTAAAAACGAGGAATTAGCGTAAACAATAAAAAAGCTATAATGTTTAGTATTTTCAAATATATCTACTTTCGAAATCCGTGGACTGATGGTAGATGTTGGCTCACCCGACATCGACCTGTGAAATACCATCGTATCGCCTTTGGTGTCGCGAAGTTGCTTTTTAAGCTAACGTTTCGTCGCTGTGCCGATATTTGCGGTTTCCAGGGTGAGAAATATAAGAAATCTATAACAAATGCTATAATGATGGTTCCAAGATCAAAATGCTCCGAAGCGAAACTCGCCCCCCGATCGGATCTCCGGGTCGCTTATCCTGGCACCTCATCAAGCGAAGTTATCACAACATCCACCATTTCCAGTAGCCAGGTGGGTCCTTCGAACAACATTCAAAATGGAAATAATGTGACAACTGAAGGTGTTATAAGACCCAAAATTAATAGCTTCCAAATTGACCTCTGCAATATAAGAGGAGTGAACTCGAACATTAATGCACTTCATCAACATCAACAATCTACCAAACCTCATGTACTCGCACTAACCGAAACAAAGGTTAGATCATCGATTAGTTTGGTCAGCTATTTATATTCTGGGTACGACTTCCATCACCGATTTAGGCGCAATTTTGGCCTTTATCTCTTTGTCCGCAATGATATTTCTTGTCAACAAGAGGAGACCTCGAGTCTAACGACTTTGATGTAATGTGGTTTAAAATATTAACGCAGAGAATAACTAAATTCATCTGCTGCCTTTACCCGCCGCCAAGCGATATCCATTATAGAGACTTGTTCTCCTCACTTGCTGATACTATCGACTTTTTGCAAACCCACCATCCCAATTCCGAAGTTGTTATCCTTGGCGACTTTAACGTTCATAATGTCAACTGGCTCAAATACTCAAATACAACCGACGAGCAAGGTCGCGAAGCCGAATCCTCTTCAATCAGCTCTGGCTTCACCCAACTCGTGGGTGAACCAACTCGGATTCCAGACAGAAATGGTGATTTGGCTAGTTTGTTGGATCTTTCCTTAATCCCGACTTGTATACTGTCGCTGTGAAGCCTCCGTTAGGAACGTCTGATCACAACCTTATTTCGGCACTGAACAAACTACCAAGTAGTGCCAAACAGCGTCCGAAACCACGCAAGATCTGCCATTATCCATCAGCTAAGTGAGATGACCTAAAGGACCATCTTCGAACCTTTCCTTGGCGAAACGTTTGTTTTACCTCTGATGATCCATCCATCTGTGCTAGAGAAGTATCGGAAGTTATCCTTAAAGGCATGGAAGTCTTCGTCCTCTTCTCAGTGCCCTTCTAACGGCAAGTCTTGGTTTACCGAAAATTGTGAACGAGCTGTTAAATCAAAAAATTGTTTCTACCGAAAATGGCGTCAAAACGGTCTGGTCCTGACGACATTCCAGTCATCGTAATTAGGACATGTGCTGACGAATTAACACAGGTATCTTGTAGGCTTTTTAACTTATCTTACAAAAAATGAATATTTCCTACTTATTGGAAAACTGCGCGAGTCCAGCCCATATCCAAAAAGGCAAGAAGACCTTGTCAAGTAGCTATCGTCCAGTCGTATTGGTTTCGGTTATATCAAAAGTTAGGGAGAAGGCTATCAACGAAAAATGATTAAAGTACCTTCTCGCTTATGTTACTCACAGCTTTTCATCTGGAGAATGTCATCACTCTGGAACGACCTCCCTGAGGCCGTGTTCCTCAACGAGTATAATCTAAAAAGATTCAAGACCAACGTGAATCGTTTCCTGCGCACACGCAACGCTCGCAGGGCGCCATAAAGGATTAATCCTGCAGTGCCGTTGGTACAAACATGGTGGAGCGACGAGGCAAGAGGCGCGCGTCGAGGGTAGCAGTAGCACGCGACAGGTAGGAACATACTGCAGCGACGAGGTACAAGAGATATTGTTCGCTGGTTAATTAAAACGTTCAGTTTTAGTAATTGCAAGCAGTTGTTAAAGATGTTTTCAGATAGCGAAGATGACACATAGAAAAAATAAACAAAGTTTCTTTTTTCTATGAGATGACATTTTACTTGATAACGTAGCACTGCGTGTACTAATGGCAACAAAGAGACAGTATGATGTGCATCCAATAAATAAAACAAGGAAAAAAGTCGGACAATATCATACTCTTTTCTTGCCTCTAAAATACCATCATGATAAGTTTTTTGAATATTTACGCATGGATATCTCGACGTTTAATTACATATTGGGAAAAGTGTCTTGCGGCCTGACCAAAAAATGGACAAATTATACAAAGCAGCCCATACATCCACAAGAAACATTAGTTGTAACTTTACGGTAAGTAATTCTTTTTAGAAATAAATACAGGTTTTATACTAGGTTCCAGGACAATGTCTCCCAAAATCTCGCATAATTAAAAAAAAAATGTTTTTACATTGTAACTTTTATTCTACTTAAACAAAATAATCGGAGATAAGAGTATTATTATGGGTTTCTATTGAAAACGGAATTAATTAATTGTTCCTTTTCCATATTGTAAAATACCACCACCCTCAAACACGTCAAATTACACACTGCCGCTTTTGCCGCGCGCTAAATAAATCTCAATTTTATATCGAGTCTCCTCGCTCCGCGTGCCTCTTTGATGAAACTCGTCGCTTCTCGCTTAAGTATGTGCATCGCCACTAAAAATGCATTAATTTATATTAATCGCCCGCTTACCCTCACCGCGCGCCTCTTGCCTCGTCGCTCCACCATGTTTGTACCTTTATCATAAATAAAAATCGATTTATATTTCTTAAAACGTCGCGACGCCCAAGGCGTCAAAGGGGTCACATTGCAAAGCGATCCTGCCTAACGACGACTTTATACAAAATCAAAATATATGCATTCGTTTTCGAGATATAGGTCATTCGATATTTAAGTTAAAAACCCTGTATATACCCATAAATTGTAGTATTTCATACATAAAAACAACAAATAAATGTGCAAGTCTAAAAATTCCATGTGAGTTATTTTTTGCATCTAATTGCTTCTAGTAGATAAGATTAAACTTATGCAAACATATTAGTGAAAATAATATAAACTATTGACGACCACTCGACCATGTTTCTTTCATTAGACTATCTCTTGTTTTTGTGAATCTTATCAGTTGTTGTGATGAGGATTCATAGAATTAATATAAAAATATAGGTATTTCTGCCGCTAAACCCATTAAAACTACAATATGCTTGTTGACCCTACAATAAAATATATTTCTATTGTTGTTTACAATTTTTGTATTAAAAAACCCTTTAGTTATATGCCATTAATTACAATATGGGCACATCTGAATAAGAAGACACTTAGTTTTACCTGAATTTATTTATGCTTATTTTCATATTGCCTTTATAATTATAATCTATTATTTAACTAAACCTAGGGTTGCCAAGTTGCCATATTTCATTTCAAAAAATAACGGACATCTGTCCCCCTCCAACCCAACCTTGTGGCACAATTTTTTTTCGTAAAACAAATTAGTAGGTACCCTACCTACATATTACATTATTATTAAAAAAAATATATTTTTTTTTGGAAAACATATTGCTATCATTATTGCATATTATCATATCTAAATTCTAAATCAACACAGGAACAATTACGATTAATAATAAGATAGAACTGAAACAATTCTTAAATTCTTAAACAATATTTTACAATATGTTTAAAAGTAGGTAATATGAAAATAAAACAAAATATTCACTTTTTATTTATTTGGAGGTCACAGTAACTTGATTGAAATATGAAAAACAATCTATATTTATAAAGTTTTGTATTTACTTTTATTTGAATGAGTGATTTTACTGTAGGAACAGCAAGTCTACCCTCTCTGGCCTCCAAATATTATTCATAATAGAAAATATTCTTTCAACCGCAGCCGTAAGGTTTTAGGTAAACAGATTACAAACTCTACAATTTTTTTTATATTAATAAAACTGCCATCGGATGCAGCGAATATTAATTTCCATTTTTCCGCAAGGCTATTAAATTCATCTAACAAATTTATGCTTTGCTCAAAAATATCATTTATTTGAGTTACTTCATCAAACAAATCATCTATGTTAATAACATAACTATGTAGTTGGTTATTCCTTATTCCCGCAGGATTGTTAATTAAAGCCATTCTAATTTTTATTTTAATAAAACCCAATTAAAATTTCTAATTTCTTCAAAATTGTTTTCCCACAATGCTAAATACGTCAAGCAACTATCATAAAAAGAATCAATAATCGACAGGAGTTTTTTTGAGTCCAACGACTTGGGTCTAGGACATTTAGCCGTCGCCGTTTCGCCGTCGCCGTTTCGCCGTCGCCGTTTCGCCGTCGCGACAATTCGCCGGCAGCCGATTCGCCGTGGGCCGTTTCGCCGTCAAATAGAAATTAATAAAATACGTAAAAAAGGTTATAATATATATTGCTAAATTTTAACAAAATTGTTTGATAAAAATATACCTACATAGGCAAGTCAATAATAATAATTAGGGTTATTGGAATCCGGGTCTAGGACGTTCAGCCGTCGCCGTTTCTAATCTAATCCACCTTTTTGGGTCCAATTCGGTATATGCTAGATATAAAAAAATTGTAATAATTATAGACTTATATTGGTTAAACAGCGCTAACACGGCATCTAATCCACCTTTTTGGGTCCAATTCGGTATATGCTAGATATAAAAAAATTGTAATAATTATAGACTTATATTGGTTAAACAGCGCTAACACGGCATCTAATCCACCTTTTTGGGTCCAATTCGGTATATGCTAGATATAAAAAAATTGTAATAATTATAGACTTATATTCTATTTGACGGCGAAACGGCCCACGGCGAATCGGCTGCCGGCGAATTGTCGCGACGGCGAAACGGCGACGGCGAAACGGCGACGGCGAATAGTCCCATCCCCCAACGACTTGATTCCCCCCCTTTGATTAAACCTTGCTGTGCCAGAAATGATACAAATCTTTGCTTTTTTCTTTCTTCTATTTGTTTTGTTAGAGCTTTATACCGGGTAAAAATTTCGATTGCAGTCGGTTGTCCTGCCTCCAATTTTAGAATGGTTTTATTAAAAAGTTCTAAAGTACCATGCATAAAACAGAGGTAAAACTCAACGGACCGGACAAACGGACGGCCTAAAAAGAACGGACTGTCCGTTGAAAAAACGGACGTATGGCAAGCCTAACTAAACCTATTTTTATCTTGTTCATACACTGCCACTGCACGGTCGCTTTTATGCTAACACAAAAGGTTTAACTCTTTTTAGTATCCTGGCTGTCTGGGTGTTTTCGAGAAGTTGGATTGCCTCGACATTCACGAGCTGATAAATCTTTTCCTGATTATTTTTAGCTAGTTTCTTAATAATATTAGTAACACTTTCCTTTTAGAGGTTCCAATAAAGGTTTCTGTTTCTGGGGACGATCATTAATAAAGAGCGGAATATATGTACTTAAATTTAGCCAAATTATGCGAATATATATGGCTTGTTTGCCTTTAAAATATGCAGTTATATGCATCTATTTTACCAAATATGCATACTGGTATGCAATATTTCTTAATCTATTATAGTAAAATAGGGTGAAGTTAAGTATTTCAATTTTTCACTCCTATTTACAGTTACATCCAATTTGTTCCTTACTTGACCTCCTATTTTACCGGGAATATTGTTACATTTAGCGGAGAAAGTTTCAACAATACTAATTGAGTCTCTTAAACCTAAATTTCTACTCTCCAACGAGAATATTATGTCCAGTATAAAACTGAAATTAACCTTATTAAAAACAATGTTTTTAACTACACTTGCCCTTTTTAACAACTCTTTACTTTGCACAACAAACTGCGAATTGTCATCTAAATCCAAAATGTTTCTGCGACTCGGGGTTATTCCATGTAAAAGACAAGTAACATGTACCATATTGGGGTAAATGATTCTTAAGTTTTCGCGTACTTTTACCACATACGGTGCTGCATCAGACAAAAGCACTAAATACTTTTCATCTGGGAACGGATTTGGTAAGAAAAAGCTCGATAGGGACTGCTGAATAAATCGGGTTACGGTCACATTACTAGTTATGTCTAGCTTCTTAAAACCTACCAAATATGGGTTTGTTGCTTATCTTCTTGAAGTGCTCCAATCATAAGATATGCGATATATCTGCCACAAGCATTTTCATCAACAATAATGTAAAAATGTTTATCACCCAGAGAAGCTCTAATTTCTTCTAAAACGGTTTCCTGCACTGAATGGACATTCTTCTTTCTAAGCATGGATTCGTCAGGAATGGTTAGTTGACAATATTTTTACAAAAATTCTCTAAATTGCTGATTTTGCAATTTTTTTAAGGGTATGTTTGCTGCGACCAAAGCCTTGCATAAGTCATAGGTCTTTTTAAACAATTTCCTTTTCAGATTTCGGTTTTTCTCCAACATTTTGAAATGCGTTTTTACACTCAGCTGAACTGGCTCAAATTTCATTTTTTGTAATTTTGGTTTATGCAGCGGTGTTTTCAAATGTTGTTCGATTCGGAACTTCTTTTCACAAACAATAATGTTTGCACAAGCTTTACAAAGACTTTTTTTCCACTAAACTCTAATTCTGGGAAATTTTTAATCGAAGAAGACGTTGTCGCCACTTTAAACATTTTAAACACAAATTTAAAATCACTAGTTTCACACTGAAAATACTGAAATTATTCGTCAAACTAAAACAGAAGTACGTATTACAACCCCACATAAATACAGTTTGTTAAGCAGATAATAATAAGGCATTATCAAATGAAAATAAATATCCCTAACAATATACCTGCAAACCCCGGAAACCCCCACTAAATACCTTGTGTATAACCAAAATGGAAATATTAATTATTATATAGTTATCTTTAGATTGGATAATCCCTGAAACAGGCGCCTGGCTGGACATTAAACCTATGAGTCTATGGATAAAAACAATATATAAAAAATTACAATTAAATACAAAAGTATAAGCAAAATGTGCCCGCAGTGTTATGTTATAAATTTGAGGCAATTTTCAAACGATTCTTAAAATTTTGCAAAGAGTCCTTGTTCTCTCAAAAATTTTCAAATTATGCCATAGACTAACCTCTAACCCGAACGTCGAGAAAATACCGACTTCGGTCCGCCAGAAAGGTTTTCTAATTTTAAATGTATGGTCCCTTCTAGAGTGGTAATGGGGTTTAGCAAGTGTATCCAAAAGTTCTGCCCCAGAGGATAACCTATTATAAATTTTATATATAAGAACCGTCAAGAAATATTCCCTGCATTGCGTTGGTATAACGATGATCACCCAAGTTCCTTTAATGCAGCAGTGGGAATAAACGAATGAGAAAATTCAAATAAACCCAGCGAGCTTCTTTGGACCATGGGTTGTCAGTGGATGCCGTACGGATGAGCAGTACTCTAAGCATGATCTGATTAAGAGAGGCTCGACTTGCCTTTTTTAAGTTGCGCATCACAAAAATGAGCATCCTGTAAGCATTAGCTACCGTTTTTTTCACATGTTCAAAGTAAGTGGCGTAAGATATACTGCGAAATGTTTAATAACATTGGTTGTTAAGATGTATTCATTGTTAAAAGTATAGTCATAGTGAAAACTTTTTAAGTGTGTCTGCCGAGTTTTAGCATCGTCCACCTTCATGCAATTTACGTCTACCCAGTGCTGCAATGTATTTAAATTACTCTGTAAAGTCTATGGCACTCTTAGTTTGTCTATAGATGATACAATTATCAACAAAAATACATACAGGGTCGTTGGTATATATGGAAACGGTCGATTATTTCTTAAAGTAAAAAAGCTAGCCAAAAATATTCAACATAAAAGTTTTAGGGTTTTTTAAAATCTATTAGAATTTCAAAAAGACAATTATACAGGATGAGTCAGAAAGCCGTAGAAAAAGAAAGTTACCTTTTTTTTAATGGAACACCCTCTGTGTGAATATTTTTCGATTTAACATAAAATTACAATCATTTTTTAATGAATGCATTAAAAGTCTAAACCTAATAGTTTCCGAGATATCGACTTTTGAAAAATTACATTTTTGAACTTTGAACAGCTTCTAGCTTTCTAACGGTACGTCTTAGAGTAAAACGGCTTACATATCCCTATCTTAGTTTTTTAATATCTTCCTATTGGTGTCAACTTCCGGTTAAACCAGATGCAACTCAAAAACCGGAAATATAGTACTTCCGGTTTAACCGGAAGTTTATATTTTTGGGAAGATAATAGAAAAGTAAGATAGGGACATGGAAGCCATTTTGCTCTATTGCTATAGAAACCTAGAAGCTGTCAAAGTTCAAAAATGTAATTTTTCAAAAGTCGATATCTCGGAAACCATTAGGTTAAGACTTGTAATATATTTTATTAAAAAGTAATTGTAATCTTACGTAGAATCCAAAAATATTCTAAGATATAGGGTGTTCTATTAAAAAATATGTAACTTTGTTTCTTTACGGCTTTTTCACTCATCCTGTATAATTAATATTTCTAAATTCTAATAGACTTTAAAAAACCCTAAAACTTTTATCTTAACTATTTTTTGCTAACTGTTTTACTTTAAGAAATAATCGACCGTTTCCATACATACCAACGACCCTGTAGATTTAAATGAATGCTAGTATAGATAGCATTAATAAAAATTATAAATGCCAGAGGCAGAAGTCACACTAGAACCAGTAGAAATAATGTTAGCAACTATCACCCGTTGTATTATATTATTTAGAAATGTTTGTAACCAAGTTATTACTCTTCTGTTAATATTTTATTGCCGAAATCTATGATATATCTTTAATATTTAGGGGAAAGTCCCCTAAGCCCGGACGGCTCCTAAAGCTGGAATTTGAATCAGTGCGAAGAAGCGCGCCAGTTTGTTGCTTGTGCCGCGGTTAGGAAGCTTCTCCCAAGTGAAGTGTGGGGGGGATGTGCCAATAGCCAGTGCTGACTCGTTCGTCGTGAAGCGTGGTGCAAATTTTGAGGTTAGCAAAAATTTTGTTCGTAGTAATTTTTTGGTGTCTGTAAACAGGATTTAAAGTATGAGATTAATTAATGGCCAAAAAAAGTGCTGGTAAACATTTTTACTGCGATTTGATCAAACGCCATCCAGATCTCAGCTTGAGAAGGCCTGAGTCAACGAGTCTGATGAGAGCTGTTGGTTTCAATAGGCCTTAGGTTGAACGGTTCTTCAACAATTTAAAAGATATTCGTAAAAAATATAATTTTGGCCCATCGGACATCTATAACTGCGACGAGACCGGGGTCAGGCACTGTCCAGAAGCAGGATAAAGTATTGACACTCAAAAGTAATCGTCAAGTTGGCAAGTTGACTTCTGCTGAGAGAGGTAAAAAGTCACAGTTATGTTGTGCATGAGTGCTGCTGGGTATTTCATCCCACCACTATTTATTTTTTCCAGACAGAGACTTAATGAAAGGTTAATGATTGGTGCTCCATCCGAAAGTGTAGCCTTGGCACAGCCAAACGAATGGATGAACGCTGATTTCCTTATAAAGTGGCTTCAACACTTTGTGAAATTCTCAAAGCCATCTAAACAGAAGCCTGTGCTTTAGATCCTAGATGGCCATAGCAGTCATAAAGATCTTGCTGTTATAAGTTACGCAAAAGAAAACCACGTAGACATGTTAAGCACCCCACCACACACGACCCACAAACTGCAGTCCTTAGACAGGGTTTTAATGAAGCCATTCAAAGATACATATTTTAAGGCCTGCGGGTTGTGAATAAGGGCAAACTCCGGTGCAAGAATAACAGAATATGAAATAGCTGCAATGGCGTCGCAAGCTTTCACTCGCGTTGTACGTTTGGATATAGCAAAATCTGGAATTCTGCCTCTGAATCCAAATGTTTTCACAGATTTAGATTTTCTGCCATTAGCTGTAACCGGCGTGCCTATGCAGTCTGATGCTGAACTTCAGCAGTAGACTTCAGCAGCTGTAGTGAACATTTGCAATGACGCCAATACGGGTACACCCGAATATCGGCCTCGGGAGCCTTTCGACGTAAATAAAAAGGAGAATGTTGATACTCAACCGTCAACAAGCGAAGCAATTGTCACTGTAATTTATCAGCTATTACCAATCCCAAGCGCTGCAGCAAAGGGAGCCGTGAGTAGACGACGAGAAGCTGAGAAAAGTGAGATTTTAACATCCTCCCCCTACAAAAATGCGCTCATTGAAAATAAGGCAAAAAATAGTTAAAATGCAACAACTAAAAGGAAAGAAAACTAACGACCCGACTAAAATAAAAAGGACCAAGAAATCGACTGCAACTCCAAATACAACGATATCTCAAACATCAAAATCATCAACATCAGTGACTGAAAATGCAACAACTTGTTTAATCTGCCAAGAAGACAATGATGAAGATTGGATTTGCTGTAAAGCTTGCAATCAGTGGGCTCATGAAGCGTGTGCTGATGTTGAAGAAGGCTCAGCTCTGTGATTTTTGCAGGCTGTACAATTAGAGTTTTGTGATTCTATTGAAAGCGTTCCTGATTATGACCAAAGTTTATTAGAATTAAGATTAGTTTTTTTCTAACAGTTGATTGGTTCTATTGTAATAGATATTGTTACGAATTATTTGTTAAAATAATGTTAAATTTAAAAATGAACAAAAAGTTGACTCTCCGTCATTAGGGGACCTTTTTTAAAACGTCCTTTTTTCTATGTCAATTGTTCCTTAGTATCTATTACATTTAAAGTAACATTTGAGACTGCTGATATATTTATGTTGCTTAGGTATATAGTTGAGAGCTTATTAAAGTGAAATAAACAAACTTAGACTATCACACATTTTTTTTGTTCTTGGGGACCTCCTCCTATCTACCTACAATAATATGGTGGGATATTGATTATCTTCTAAACACAATTATAGGTATCATTTGCAAAATGTGTTTAGGGCCTTCTGATCGGTCTGTCCGTAATTGATAGTGTTCCTTTAGGCTCTTTAGAATTGGTTTAAATTAAAAGTGGCTTCAGAAAACAATAATCCAAATGATTTTAAAGAGGATACAAAGAAAAGCAAACCTTTACAAGCCAAACATCAACAAGATTAAAAGGACCAAACAAGTATAATAAAAAGTTTAATAAAAAAAAAGCTAAGAAAGTATGTTTAAGTGTATGTAATATAAAAATGACAAACAGCTAATATCTAGTGACTTGTGGACTTGTTGGTAGCCACAATAAATTCACACTCTTTAAAAGACTGTTTGTTTTATCCGCAGTGTACTGTGTAGCAGTAAGTGAAAATTCCAAATATCTTGTGTCCAGTTCTCAAGGTGGTACTGATAGACTAGCGTTTCTTTATCAAGTTTTATTTATCACTATACCTACGTCAAAATTGTTAAATAGCTTAAAATGTTGCATTAAGTAAGCACATATTTAACCTTTAGTTGACTTTCTAAGTTCAACTTCTTGATGCCCTCCGGTAACAACGCCATATTTAAATTAATCAAAACTCATTAAAATCAATCAGAAGCGGCTAATAAATTAATGACCTAATACAACAACAACATTAATTTCGCAAAATATATGCAGGGTTGGACAGGTATAAGCTAATCATTTTTCTCTTTAGTTTGGATTATAAAAAAGAAAAAAATATTTGCCACTCAGCTCAAATGTTCAAGGTCGCTACATTCAGGTATCTTAACATATAATAAAATTAGTGGATTATGTTATTAAAATAAATCGATTTTGGTATATTTCCATTTATTACTAACAACCTGTTTTAAAATATCGCGAAATCACGAAATGCATGTACTAAAATTATAAGAAACATAACAACCTACAAGTAGATGCAGTCTAGGTCTAGTGATATAAAATTAGGAGGTCTTTTCCCTTAACGAATCCTCTTTGGCACAGTTTTTTTCATATATGAGTGGGAGAGAGCAAGTGTTGAAATCCAATCCACCGCTTTCTAGTCACATTGTCTTGCTAAATCTAAAGTTCCACAAGGATTGACATTCAGTACTTTGTTATTTGCCATTATAATTAGCGATATCTTTCTACCTAATTGTAAGAAATTTGGACAACTGTCATCAGATGTAGAGTGACTTATATTATACCGGGTGATGTATGGCTTAGTTGAACATAGGAAATGTCATGTAAATTTTGAGATGGCTAAATATTGGCTCCCCTGTACATTTTAGACAAAAATTGTATTATAGTTTTCTGAAGAGGCCGATATAATAAACCCTAACTTATTCAATTAAATGTGAGGAGAAAATTACAAAATTTTCGTAGTTTAGGTAATACAGCAAACACCAGCAAATATTTTATTTGGCATTGACAAAACGAGAAGTAGCGTCAGTGACAACATTTTCATTGAAGCCGCTTTAATTATAGTTAAGTATGAGCTATTCCATTAAAGCCGGCTACGGACGATGAGCGATAATATAATATATATTATAGCTCGGCAGTGAGCTATAATATTATATTATATTATTACTGCAGCGGACTAGAATATATATAGTTTTTATTTTTCAAAATCGTAGACTGATCCAGTGAACTATATGGTGTAGGGGCGAAAGTAAAGTTTAATGACTCGTTATTGCTAAATACCATTGATAGCTCATCAGAAGATGAATCAGATGCTGAAAGCGACAATATATTAGCAATTATGGTTAGTAACCAAGAAGAAACACCAAGATTCTGGTTATCTAACCACATCTTATCAAAACACGTCAAAACATGTAAACAACGCCGGTTTGCTTTCTTGGCGGGCAGCGCGACGCAAGAGGGGGGAAATATATATCCTAAAAATCGCTCGGAAAGCATATTCGTTCTGACATGAAATATATCTCTTGGTATAGTCGGGATATAGATATATATTATAGCATCAATGCGCGGCGACTTGCACTTCCTAATGCAAAGCGATATTCGTATAATATGTGAGCTATAATATATATTATATTATAGCTCATCGTCCGTAGCCGGCTTAAGGAAAAAATGACTAATGATTCAGTGGTACCTATTATACAGGAAACGGTTTAAGAGCAGTGTCTGAAATATTTTCAGTATCCCTTCCATTTCATTAATTAAATTTATCATCAGTAAATTTAAGTCCAAAGGCACTGTATTTAATAACTGTAAATGCTAAACTCAAAATGTCAATAGAGCTGAAGAAAGGGATAATAGAGATATTGATATTTTACTGCACGTGGAGGAAAATAAAATGACTAGCACGAGGATTCTTGGCAAGCCGTAGGACACAGTGTTGCACACTTTAAAAAAACATAAATATTTTCCTTACAAATGTGAAAAACATCAAGAGCTACGGCTGATGAAGAACGGAGAATGGTATTCTGTTGTGAGGTAATGGAATGAGCAAATAATAATAGGGATTTTTTGAGAAATACTTATGTTACCGATGAATGTACATTTACCCTCAACAAGGAACCAAATGTTCAAAATTGTCGGTATTGGAGCCAAGAAAATGAGCATCGTCTTGTTCATACTCCGACGCAATATCCACAAAAAATAAATGTTTGGGCGGGAGTTGTTGGACATTACATTATTGGACCATTTTTTATTACAGCAGTAACCTATTTGGACTTACTACAAAATCGAATTGAATCTAGTGCGGGCACTAGAAGAAGTTGCACGCGAAAATCAGGAGATCTGGTATCAAATGGACGGTTGTCCTGCTACGTGGCTCATGTGGGGGCCGCACCACTTGGTATAATTGTTTGAAAGTTCCTGATGTTGTTAAAGAGAAAGTTGACTTACAGGACTGGAGATTGAAAAATGGCTAGTGTTTCTGTCGATCGATTAAAAATCACAACAAGCCCCTTTTTGGTACCCACTTAATAGCTTGAAAACAAAAAGTCGCATCAAAGAGGTTTAGACCATTAGATAGAGTATATTTTTTACAATACACCTTTCCATTCCTAAAAACTTTTAAAAGTGTAGATTTCCGAGAAAATACAAAAACCACTAATTTTAAAAAGTTTTAATAATTTGTTTCGAGGTTAAAAAAAACATGTTGATCAATATTTTGTATACATTTCTAAAAAGTGCCCTTTAAATTACGTAAAATGTAAATGATGTAATTTAAAATGTAAACTGAAATAGTTTCTGTTAGTTCTTCTTGGAACGATATTGCTATCACATATCTTGTTCTTCTCTCCTTGTCTAATTTACCTAATTTTATGTATTTATCAATTTACAATTACCGAAATCTCTCGACCTAAATTAGACATATATTATCTAAACAAACCAATTAACTATTTACTTAAAAACAATTGCAATACGGTGACCCACTAGCCGACTACGCGGACCTGCACAGTCAGCACAATCATCAGAGGGTCCAACATACAGCAAGAGTGCACATTCAGCAACTCCCGGTAATTTTGTGTGTTATCTCGTTGAATATAAATAGATGTAAAATTTAATAATAAATCAGTATTAACCCACTATCAGTTGTACTCACTTCATTCCTAACCACGCTGGGATCATAGATCCCACCAACGGCAGTTCCTGTATACAGGGGATTGCCATTTATCGTCCAATTTCCTACGTCATCGACATAGATCGATAATAGAAGTTTCCTCAAAAGAGGTCATCTTCGAACACTCCTGTTTCATCAACTTCGAAATTTGGCCCGTGTTTTTTGCAACTTTTTGAAATCATAGAAATTTGAATGTGACATTTGTTTCACATCAAATGGTTTTCGTTTTTCTCTCGCATAACCGTTACGTATTGCTCCGGTAAGTATAGGGTGTCCCAAAATGAACGCACGATTTGTTAACAAAACACATTTATTTCTTGAAATATGTCGAGACTTTACTGAGATTAGAAAGAATACATATCACGATTAAGTGCGAAACACAATATCCGACAAATGTATACCGCGGCTTTGCTGGCAGGCCCTTGCCCTTTTCACGAAATTATTGATAACATTTTCACATATCTGTGGAAAAATTTCATCAATGATGCGTCAAATTTCGTTCTTTAAGTCAGGAATTGCGGCTGGTTTATTGGCACAAACACGAGATTTAAGAAAACCCCAGAGAAAGTGTTATATCGCAGGATGAGAACCAAAAACCGCACCAAACGGTGACTCGTAGAGGATGCATTGGTTTTTTTGTGAATAATACGAGGATTCTCTTCCCTCCCAAATTCGACAATTCTGCTTATTGACGTATCCATTTAATTGAAAATGTGCCTCATCATTAAACAGGATTTTCTTCGAAAAATCTCCGTCATTTGCCTAGTTTTCCAGAATCCAATTAACAAATTTACTGCGCAACCCATAATCTGCTGACTTTAATTCTTGGGTCAATTAGATTTTATAGGCATGCAAATGCAAATCTTTTGTAAGAATTCGCTGCATACTACTTTTGGTAATGTTCACTTGCTGTGACCGACAGCGAATCGACGTGCCTGGATTCTCACCAACACTTTCCGAAACTGCTGCAACGAGCTTCTTCCGCATAACATTCTCCACATTTATAATACGTTTTCACGATAACAACGCTCTGTTCTACCGTGTAGCGTTCCATGGCTATTAATTGCAATAAATTACATGACAGCAATCAAATTTTCAGAAGCCTACTATGACAAAAACGAAAATGCCACGATATTTAAAATGTGCGTATATTTTGGGACACCTTTTATATTTTATGTTGTACGCTAATACAAACATGCCCATCATAAATAGGTTTTTGTTTTGACCGCAGCAGTTGTCACTGTAAAAAGTTACCTCTAGGTCATCGGTAATAATGCTAGAACTCAAGTACCTTAAGTAGTTGTAGACGCATGATGCGATACAATAATATAGCAATACACATTAACAAAAAAGTTAAAACATCCCTGTGTTATTTCCATATCACGGAATATTACTGCCTTCCAAATAAATAAACTCAGCAAAATAATAATAATAATAGAACTTCTCTATCTCAAATTATGCTGTACAAAATGAGATAAATTGAAGTGACGTTACAAAATGGAATAGGTTTACCTATTAACACTTTTTTCAATGTTTTTTTTTCCCCATTTTGATATACTAATAATATATTTTATATTATTTGGCATTTTGTTGTAGAGCCTGATGCATAAGGACTTCTTTCGGTGACAGTTAAGCTGTGACGAGGATACGATAAGTTATTTATTCTTGTTTAATTACCATGAGCGTTCACAGTTTCAAACTTGTTCCTATTTCTAAATAAAAGCATCAAACATTCAAAAACATAAAGTCGGTAAACTGTTGGTGTATTCAATTCTTTAAACACTCCTCGACAAGAATCCAGAAAGTTCATTTTATTGATTGCCCTTATTGTTCTTTTTTGTATTATAAAAACTCTCTGTAGCTCAGAGCTACTTTCCCAAAACAGCATGCCATATCTCAGAACAGATTCAAAATTTGCATGATATAGGATTTTTAGTAACCTATACTGTCAAGTTTCAGACACAAACTGTTTATATGATTGCCCCATGATAAAAATTCTTCTATAGTAATACCCGAGGTAATACCTAAAAACTCTGCATTATTTTCTAAAACAAAATCTTTGTCAACTAAAGTGATTTTATAAAGTTTTTCTAATTTATTTTGTTTAGTCCTAAAAATAATTACCTAAGTTAGTTTTCTCCTCACTTAAAATTAACTTGTTTTGGGAAAACCACTTACTGGTCATAACAAAAGCAGTTTCTGCATTGTTAATAAGATTCTTGGTATTTGATCCTGAAACAAGGAGATTCTTGTAATCTGCATAGTTTGTTATTGTTCTCGATGCTACCAAGATCGTTTAAAAATATAATGAATAGTATAGGCCCTAGTATACTCCCCTGAGCTATACCAGTACTGTTTTCTAGGTCAGATTTACTTTTTCTGTTACAATACGTCCGGCCAATAAAAAATACTGCCTCACCACAGGATAAGGCACTACTCCTACTAACATTTTGATAAGTAAGACAGTTTGCAATACCGATATATTACAGGATGAAGCACTACTGAGAATTTGTCTTAGACATTTTAGAACGTAAGAACGTTTTCAATGCCAACGTATACATAGTAAAACAAATATAAACTCTGTAAGAACGAGGACACATAACAAAGCATTGGCAAAAATTATATTTTTTAAATTTTTTTATAACACTTCTTAACAAAGAAAAACAACATTTTAGCGAACCATATGTTTTACATTATGAGTAATGAAAGACACGTACGACATAGGTACCATGAATTGTTCATATAAAACAAAATGGAAAATTAAACAGTATCATGAAGTTTATTGAAATATTATGCAATTTAAAAATTTACTCGTAATAAAGAGGTCAATACGGGTCAATGTATATAAGGTGAGTCTTATATGCTTATGGGGAAAATCATATGGCAGAGACATTACAAAATAATATTTTGCGCAACTCACAAAGTAATTGTTGTAATGTTTTAAGTAGTTTTTGAAATTTTACAAAGTACTCAAAAGTAGCAATCTTACATTTGACTTCAAATAAAACACAGACGGTCTACGTCAATGATTCACTACACAGGCAGAACTCTCTCTCCACATGGAAAACTTTTTTGCTATTGATTGGTCAGAAAATTTTATTCTTGATAAAAGTCTGCGTCCCCTTAAACTAAAAAAGCGCTCATGTTGTACAGTAAAATCTCTCAATAGCGACCACCCTCAGGTAATCAAATGTTGGTCAGTTAACAGGGGTGGTTGGTTAATTCATGATCATGATTTTATAATTAACACTTACTTAAATTTTTACATTTTGCGAAGTCACTGTAGAAGAATTTGAAAAAATAATTAATAAATTTAAGAGTAATACCACAGATTTTGATGGAATAAATCTTAAGATGATCTTACTTTTGATGCCATACCTAAACTTTCGCTTTACTTTTATTCTTAACCAATGTATAAAAAGCGATAAATTTCCCAGTTTAAGGAAAATAGCCAATTCAAAAAACTAACAACCCTAGAGAACTGTAACATTTTAGACCCATTAGTATTTTGCCTACAATATCCAAAATTTTGGAAAGAGTCATATCGGACCAATTAAATAATTTATTTTCAGCCATGTATGTAATATTGACATTCCTGTCCTTTCAGAAATTTGAAAATGTCACATTTCTGTCTTCTTACTTCCGATCCACATTTTCTATCCTAGGACCGAAAATGCGTTTCCATCCTTTTACATTTCAATCCTCATTTTCTTGCCCGGTATTTTTGAGTAGGTCTTATAAAAACGGTAAAATAAGAACACAGGAACTATCCGATTCTTTATTTATTCATATTTTTATTTATACACGTTAATTGTTAAATTGGCATTGTTATTTATTACAGAAATTTTCAAACCCTCTTGAAGTTGAGTTTGATTTGAAATTCGTATTTCTTGCGATGCAGCTTCACTTGAAATACTTGGTAAATCAACAGTTTTAGAGGAAGATGATAACATTTTAGCCGTCTTATTATACATATTGGCTACAGCCTCAACTGCCAGGCCTTCATTAAGCAATCTTAAAACATTTGCGCGTTCGGTTCGGGACAATCGTGTCATTTTTAAAAATAATTATGTGACTTAATGACATCTCCTGAATTAACAATGGTGTTACCTTGTACTGCAACGTTATCCTGGCACGAAACACACGATGTGTGGAAATGGAGGCATATAAAATGAAAAAAAAAACTAATTAAAACCGATTATGGGTACGCCACTGGTCACGACGAAACGCAAGAAATTAAAATGTACTCGTTGCAAAAGAGGTGGTCCTAAGAAGTTATAATCACTTACCAAAACCCGTTCTTACAAAACATTGTAAGGCCTAATGACAAAAATACCTGAAATTTACAGGGGTTGAGAAAAAAATCGAAATTTCATGAACAAAGAGGGATATCAAAAATTTGAGAATTTATTTTGTTCTCTATAAATAGGAGACCAAGAAAATGCCATCCAAAATAATTTAAAATTATTTTTGCGGAAATCCGGTACTTAAAAACTTTGGTAAAAAAAACATACTTCTTTTTGAACCCTGTAGACAGTTAAAGGTTAGAAGTAAAAAAAAATCGGAAAAAATGCGCATATTAAGAATTAAATTCTCTTTTAAATTTTGCAAACCGCGCATCGATAGCTTTATTCGTTCGTAAAATATTTTACTCCAAAGTTCACCTAACAATTAGCTCGGTCCGCTTGAATTGTCCAGCAGTTTATTAACAATTATAATAGTTTTACCTCTATTTTACTGATATTTATTTGGGTAAGTCCCATATGCCACGATTTGACACAACTATTTTTTTTTAATTTAGTAGGAAGTTGTTACAACGTAAACAGTTTATTTTTCAGTTTTATTACTGAAACCGTTTATTATTATCTTGTTTTCGAGAGGCACAAGCCTTATGCATTTCTATTCATTTCATGTTGGAACAATCTAGATTAATATAAGTTTATAAATATTTTGGGCAAGGGCCTAGCGACACATAAAGCACCGGTTCCCGTCAGGAAGTTAAGCGGTGTCGAGCGCGGTTAGTACTTGGATGGGTGACCGCTTGGGGAACACCGCGTGCTCTTGTCTTAGGGAAGAGTGTAAAATGAATCGACATCAAAACCATCATATTCACGCCGGACAGGCCGGATGAGATCGGATATCTCGTAGGATGAAGGTGCCGTTTCACACTCCCCAGTCGGTAGACCGCATGACTAAAAACCGTACGGTCGATGACCGGTTCAAGTTGGCCTCAGATACGCCGACGAACCGTAAAAAAGTAAAATAAAAAAAAAATAAATATTTTCGAAAAGGATGTTTTATAGGTCTACATACGATATAATATATGTTTACTCGTTTTTGCGTCTTTCTTTCGGGTTAACCACACAAGAACAACTATTTTTATGTCTACCCCGTTTTAGATAAGAAAATGATTATCTTATCAGTTCTGCTCGTTTGGGTAATTATAGAATAACTAGGTCGCAATTTGCTTTAAATAACAAAATCATAGGTCAAAAGAATAAATTCGCTGTGCATTTATAAATGAAATGTGTCTTTTGTAGTAGTAGGAACCTAAGAAAAAAATAAAATAATCTTAGTGTAAGTTTATAACATTTACTATAGAGAATTAATTGATTAATTTATTTTTCATCAAAGATGCTCATTATTGTATAAATTCCTTTTATTTTTTCTATTCTGTTTTTCTATTCTTCCTCAATATAAAAGTGTGTTAATTCGACTAATTTTTTAACATACATTATATCCTCCTGAGTCCCGATGTCCATTTAATTGGATATGCCGTTTTTATTTTTTATATCATCGATACTTAAATTTGCCGCTGTAAGACCTTCGGTTTATTTAAATGGACCCATATGGCAACGCGAAAACAGCGCGACACTTGGATTTAAACAAGTTAGAACATATCTGAGGTTATGAGTGCAATATATAAACATGTCGACGTCTCGGGGAAATGCATGGAGCAATTGATGGTAAGTTATGGGTTTCATTATGTTATTATGTCAAAATATTATGAGTACTAGTGGTTTAGAGTGCAACTCATAAGTTAGAGCATTATCTTGAGTCTAGCTGATTTTTCCCTGTAGTTTTTATACTTAGAAAATTTACGTCCATTTTAGTGGACATCAGATCATCATGTCTGCAAATGTTATACTGATTCCTTTTTGTTTCAGCCATCTTTGACAGCAAAAAGTTGTTACGTCTTGGAGAAGACGACGATAAATTACTTGAGTGCTTGGTAAATTCTGATTTGGAGTTATCTGACGTTGACCCCGACTTTAATGAGTTAGTTGATGAGAACCCGGTAGTAGACGAGCCAGAGGAGCAAGATAAGCCAGACGAAGTTGATTCGGATAATGAGCCGCTTATTAGTGCAAGAAAAAGGCTTGATGACCAGAAATCCAAGGAGAGTTCCAACCCAACAGCTTGGACTAAAATGGGGTTACTGACGCCACCAAATTTGAATTACCCTGATGTCACTGATAGAGTTCATGAAAGAGAGAACTAGACATTGGTTTTTATTTCAGCGACTCAGATTTTGAAAACATTTGTAATTATTGTACAAACGTAACAAACGTAAAGTATCTAGAAGAGAAGGATGAACCTATAAACTTGACGGTTACTGAAATAAAAAAGTTTTTTTGAAGTCTCTATTCTGATGCCATGTTTGAAGTACCCCTAAATCAAAATGTTTTGGGCTAAAATGACCATGGCTAATGTAATTGCAAGGGCTAGGACAAGTGATAGGTATTTCCAGATAAGGAAGCACCTGAAAGCAGTAGTGACTGATGCAGAGGAAGTTGGAAAAACTGACAAACTTTTTAAAATACGCCCATTACATGAAAGTATTAAAAAAGGATGTCTGTCTCTTCGTACATACAATCAGGGCCATCTTTAGGCATGGGCCCGGGGCCCCCGGCCACGGGGGGGCCCGCCGATCCTTCTACGGCTGTCAGAATTTCTTAAAAGGGCTTATGTATTAACACTATTAACTGGGAATTAACATTAATTTGACTAAAATGTTTATTTAAAAAATCATAAAAAAATGTAATCATTTAAAATCTGGCAACAATAATTTGTCTGTAATTAGAATAATGGTAATATAATAATATCACCTGTTTTAAAATCCGTTGGCCGTTGCGCAAATTGACAAATTGAGTTTTGAGTTAGACACGCAGCGCAGGTTTTGATTTTATAAGTTTAAATTGACTTTTTAAAGTTTGTTAGTGTATATTTCCTTAATTAATAATTGGATTGTTTGTTGCAAACCGCGATAAATAAAACTAGTTTGGAATATATTTTAAAATAAAAAAGCTAAAAGGTAAGACACAAACTTTTTTGTCCTTGTCCTTGCTTGTTGTATATGATCAATTTTCTTTTTTTTTAAGAGGCTTATTGGTCACTGTTATCATATTTTAATCATCATCATGTCAAAACGCTTATATCCCAGCGGCGCAGAAAAGAGAAAAAAAAAATGCTCATCAAAAGGAAGTTATTGAAAAACTACCCAAATTAACTTCATTTTTTACTTCCAAAGCATCAGCTTAAGATCAAAAAAACAATTCGAATCAACGGAAACAACTTCAGAACAAGTTTTTACTTCCAGCCCACAAAAAAAAATATTTAAAATAAAAATATTGGCGTTTATATTTAGAAATTTCTTTATTTCTACGTTTTCTCGGGTTGGGCTATCGAAAAGTAAATTTCTAGATTTTAATAGTCCAAAAAAAGGGCGTGGCACCTAAAAAAAAATTTCCATGCTGCGCTCTTTTTAAGAAACAAGGATGGTAGAAGGGCCACACCGCCAAAAGTGCCAAGGGCCCCCACATACCTAAAGACGGCCCTGCATACAATGCCGTTGCGATAGACGAGCAGATGATTCCGTTTTCTGGCGTCTGTAAAACGAAGAAGCTTGTACGAGGTAAACCTAATCCCGAGGTTTTGAAGAATTTTGTCTGTGCCATTCCAAAAGGGCTAGTTTTGGACTTTTATCAAGGGAAAAATACGTTTTTGCAGAATGACGTTATAAACTTGGGGGTTGGTCCCTCTGCTGTAATTAGATTGGTCACAACGTTACTAGAAGGAACACATATTTACATAGATAGATATTTTACTACCATTCCGTTACTAGACTACATGTTGAGAAAAAATATTCTGTTATGTGGCACAATTATGAAATCTAGAGTACCCAGAGGTATTCACTAAACATCTAACAGAATATTGGCATGACTGGGTCGGGAATCGTCACAGCAAGACGTCAGATCTGACGGGAAGGTCAATATTGTGCAGTGGTATGACATGAAATCCGTTATTTTGGCATCTACTAGTTTAGAAATTGAACCCCAGGGGCCCAATTTTTGAAGTAATTCGATTAAAGTCCGTATACGATCATTTTTCGTTTATCATTTTCGCATACGAACGCCAAATATCATTCTCGAGCATCCTTCGAAATATATTTCGATTGCGGATGTCTTATTCGAATGGAAAGCATTGGCAACAACTCGTTTGACCAAGTGCCAGTAGCCCACATAGTTAAATACAGAAAATTTTAACTGAACGGCAAAAGGAAGAAGAAAACGGTGGTTAACCAACATTATAAATATTTATATTTTTCGTGTCAGTCAAGCGGTCAAGAGTATGTTTTTCTGTTATGAAAATACCTAATATGGAGTCAAGAACAGGCAGCAGTTTAACGAAAGGACAAAAAAGGACGTTAGTTCAATTTATTGAGGACCATCCTAAGCTTAAAAGTTCTAAATTTACTAAGGATTTTACCTATAAAAAGGTCAGCATTTATGGAAAGAGATTGCGTCAAATTTAAATTCTATGCCGGGAGCAAATAAAAACTGGGAGAAATGGCGTAAGGTTAGTTAAAATAAACTATTGTATCCAGGTTTAAACTACCATGCAACTAGTCTACTTTTAATCTAATTTATTGCTATGTTATCAGTGACTTCAAATTAACTTGTCACTACTATTTTCGATCTAAATTTCAACTACAGTCTACACAAAGAGAAACATAAATTAAAGTCAAAAAAATCTTGAACTGTCCGAGATTTCCGACCGAGAACGTCACCAATGTCACTTTTGTGAGGTTAAAAACGATCATCCGTATGCGAAATTTCAATTTCGCAAGGCTTGAGGCAGACGATCGAAATCCGTCTGAAAAACTCGCATACGACAGAAACTGGCATGCTCGAGAATGCAATTTTTTGTTTTCGTTCGAATAATTGAAGATTTCGGCAAATTTCCGTATGCGAATACATTCGAGAATAGCGCCCCAGGATAAGTGTAAACGATGGTCGAAGAAAAACAGCTGAAGCTGAAATAGTGTAGATCGATTATCCTTACAGGTAAGTCATGGAATCTATCAATTTTATGACACAAGTGATAAAGGTTGAATTACTTTTAACATTGCATTGGCACACTTTAACACCGGATCCACTTTTTAAAAATGGCAGATACCGGAAACAACGCCAACATTTTCCCATCCCGGATTTAAGCCACCAGAAATATGAATTCCTTCTGCAGTTCTACTGATCAAGGTTTCGTTGTTATTCTGTATGCTTAGGAAACTATAGTACTAGACGATGACATCGTAAATAGGCTTTTGGCAATTCCCTTCTTATTCTCTAATGAGTTTTTAATATAAATATCCTTCTGCCACTGTTGAGTACTTCCATTCATCGTGTTTTTTGATAGTTCTCAGGCTCGCACCAGAGTCTGCTAGTCAAGTGGCCGAAGATCGAAGGAACATTGGCCAGTATGAAGCATCGGATCTGGGAGCTTCAAGAATTCTGCTATAACAGCGGGAATTTTACCGAAGCAACCAACAACTGTATTTTTAGCACATTTGGCATTCCAACATTTGATAAAAATTCAACGATGTACGATGCCTGCTGACCGAGTAGCTCTGTATTTTCTGTACAAATTTAAATAAAAAAAAACTTATCACGACAACAATAAGCCATTAGCTGTCGTGGGCCGGACTGATGACACTGGCGGGCCATAGCTCGGAGACCCCTGGTTTAGACGGATCTTCGTTGTTATAGAATGTAATATTTTGGAAACAATAAAGAATAAGTAAGTGAGTAAGAGCATGGCACGAGAAGCATTGAATTTTTTTACTAGATGCATCGTCTGGAAAGTCAAGGGAACTGCTTTGCTGAGAAATGAGTAGGTATAGTTTAACTTTTAAGTTTTAGTTACAGGAAGGCACTACAATTTATACGAGGCAGCTAATTGGAACATACCAAACTTACTTTTTTTACAAGAAACACCTTGCTTGTAAGTTTTAGATACCTCCATCATTTGATAAATGTATTTTCCAATATGGAAGCTAAACTTACTCCACGAAACTGGACCACGAGACTAAGGCAAAACATTTTCAATAACAAAAAATATAGTTGTCATGATGTTTGTTGCAAACAACTGATTCTTGAACCATGATTGGATGAAGCGGCCATGAAATTTTTCCAAAACGACCCTCGAAAGCTGTTATTGTAAAGCGAAATATTTATCTTTATGAACACGAAGGATCATGAAGATTACTGACCTTAATAGAAATAAATAATACATAATAATGTACTTTGGAATGTCATTTTAATTTATTCAACTTTCTTATGTCTATAACCTCTCGTATCGACGTAAGTATGGACATGCACTTATTACAGCAGGTAAGAAAGGTAAAGAGAGAAAGTTAATAAATCTGAAAACGTTTGTAATATTTCGAAAAAGTCTGTAATACAACCTTGAAAATACAGGGTCGTTGGTATGTATGGAAACGATCGATTATTTCTTAAAGTATAACAGTTAGAAAAAAATATTTTAGATAAAAGTTTTAGGGTTTTTAGAGTGTATTATAATTTTAAAAAAATAAGTATACAGGATCAGTCAGGAAACCGTAGCGAAGCAAAGTCACCTTTTTTTAAATGGAACACCCTATATCTTCGAATATTTTTGGATTTTACATAAAATAGCAATTATTTTTTAATAAGTGCATTATAAGTCTAAACCTAATAGTTTCCGAGATATCGACTATTGAAAAATTACATTTTTGAACTTTGACAGCTTCTTGCTTTCTAACGGTACGTTTTGGAGTAAAACGTCTTACATGTCTCCATCTTACTTTTTTATGATCTTCCCAAAAACATCAACTTCCGGTTAAACCGGAAGTACTGTATTTCCGGATTTTGAACTACATCCGGTTGAACCGGAAGTTGATGTTTTTGGAAAGACAATAAAAAAGTAAGATAGGGACATGTAAGCCGTTTTATTCTAAAAGGTACCGTTAGAAAGCTAGAAGCCGTCAAAGTTCAAAAATGTCATTTTTCAAAAGTCGATATCTCGGAAACTATTAAGTTTAGAGTTACAATGCACGTATTGAAAAATAATTGTTATTTTATGCAAAATCCAAAAATATTCGAACATATAGAGTGTTTCATTTTAAAAAAAGTAACTTTGTTTCTCTACGGTTTTCTAACTCAACCTGTATACATATTTTTTTTTAATTCTAATACACCTTAAAAAACCCTAAAACTTTTATCTAAAATATTTTTTGATGACTGTTTCACTTTAAGAATTAATCGACCGTTTCCATACATACCAACGACCCTGTATATATCGAGTGCTTCATAACATAGGGGTGTATCTTAAATTTGTGCCTAAATAACTTTTTTAGGGTGCATGTAAGATCTCTATGTTGGGCAGATTTTAACAAAAGGCGTATGTTGATATGGCTCAATGCTATGAAGGCCTCGATATGAAATCTGATTATGGGTGGATATGTGGTGGGTAAAGATAATTGACTAGCGTTAAAAAGTTCAATTTAATAATAAGACAAAGTTATAACAAACCTGGTGTTATTGTATTTTTTATTTAACCAAAACCACATAATTAGTTTTTAAAAACAATTTTTTTATTATGAAATGAAATCATGTAGATTACCATATTGCATGAATCTTAAGTAATAATAATTATTGATTTAACTAAAACTAAACCTTGCTTCAGATAATTAATATTAGATAGTTAATTATAGTTAGCAGAATTTTCATATTGTTTATATTTTGAAATGGCAATTTTGAAGATCATTAACACTAATACAAATATAGTAATAATATTTATAATGAGTCAGGTTATTTTATCATTATTATTTTTTTAATAATATAAACTAAATTAAGGGTTTAAAATTTTTTTTATAATACTTACGTAGATGCAAAGTAAAATATAACAAATTACATATCCCAAGAATAGTATAAACAAATAAAGGATATTCTCATTCAAATGTTCATGAAATATTATAAAAAAAAAAACAGGTAGGTATGCCACTGCTGTTTTCCCTTTTGATAACATAGCTATGTAGATAGTTTAATCGCTAATGCGAAGTACCTTTTGATAATTTTTTGATTTCGAATTTGTTTAGGAGATAAATAATGCATTTTTTTATCAAACTCTAGCGATATGCAAGTCATATATATTTTCCAAAATTATGTGTTGCATTTCCTGAACGCAAACTCAAATGATGAAGCGATTAAATTCTTGTTTACACTAGAACATGTCCTCTGATAAGCGGTGCAATCTTTGAAAGTTTGATAAAAAGAAAACATCCTGATTTCAGGATAGCTAATAAAAGGATTTGAAGCAGGTTTTACATTTAAGAAATCAGATGAAAACATAGTTTTTCTTAAAAAAGAGAATTTGCGATTAGGTCTATAAAAGTCCGGGAAACGGACGCGTTTTTAGTAGGTACTCCAATCTAGTTATATGTAGAGACTATCACTAATATATCGAGTTAATATGTGTATCCATGTAAGTCCTGCAGGAAATGCCTTTTATTAATATACAGTGAGGGCAAAAAGGTTGGAACAAATTCATTTAAAATGCAACCTTTAATTTTTCGAGAAAACGCTCGGAACCGTCGATTTTTATTTTTTAAAGGGCTTTTTTTTAAATAATTTTTATTTGTGCAGGGTGACACAGAAAAAAAAATTTCATGTGACCCATTAATTTTTTAAATTGAAAACTACATTTTTTATTTTTTTTTTGGATTCTACGTAAAATTTTGATCATATTTCACGGATGATTATAACCTATGTCTAAATTAAGTTGTTTTATAAAAAAATCAATTTATTTCAGAAAAAATTATATTTATTTAGTTTTAAATAATAAATGTTTCAATGACAAAATTATGAAATATTACTTTAATAAATGTTGGAATTGGCCACCAGCAACGTCCTGGCAATATCCGAGGCGATGTTCGAATTCTTGCAAAGCATTGTGCACTATTTGAGGTTCTATCAATCTTATTTCCTCTCTTATTCGTGCTTTAAGGTCGACAATATTGTTCGGTCTGTTGATAAAAACTTTAGATTTTAGGTATCCCCACAGATAGTAATCTAATGAGGTGAAATCAGGGGATCTGGCCGGCCATTCTATTGGACCCCGTTGACAAATCCACCTCCCAGGAAAAACAGTATCCAAATACTCACGCTCTGGGCGAGTATAATGGGCTGGTGCTCCATCCTGTTGATACCATGCCATAGGGCAGGGGTGGCCAACCTTTTCCGCAGCCGGGCCAAATTTTAGAAATAAAATTTTCCGCCGGGCCGCAAACCTAAATATATTTTGTCAAGAAAAAAAAACAAAACTAAGATTTATAGATATTTATTTTGGCATAACTTAAAATTAGTGAGATGTCTGACAGAACTAAGTTCATCGATGTTAATCGCCACTGAGGTCGTTGCAACGCGCAAACAGTTCTCCAAATGAACATCAGTAATTTTAGTTCTCATTTGCGATTTGATATGTTTCATCCGACTAAAAAGCTGCTAACATGTATAAGTATTTCCAAATAGTGAAATCATCGACAGAGCATGTTTGTAAAAGGCAGGATATTTTTCCTTGTCCAAATATGTTTTATAGAACTCTTCCAATTTAACCGAATTGAATTTCTCTTTTAACTGTGCATCACAACGAATCTCACAACCTTCCATTTGTAAACGTGCTGGTAATGAATTAACGTCCGTGGAGAAAGGCGTTGCAAAAGCAGAAAATAGCTCATGATGTTGAATCCGAAGCAGCTCTAGTAAATATCTGCTGTTGTGCAGAAAGTTTTTTCTTTAAGTCATTTATTTGGTCTTTTCGAAATTGTCCTTTGTACTTATCAAACTTATTTGCATGTTTAGTTTCGTAATGCCGTTTAATGTTATATTCTTTTAATACAGAAACAGATTCATTGCAAATCAAGCATATGGGCTTTGTTTTAAATTCGATGAAAAAATAGCTTTCAGTCCACCTGTCCTGAAAACTTCTTAATTCTTCTGTCACTCTTCTCTTTTTTGGTCCAGCGTCTTTACTACTTGACGCCATCGTAGGTCTTCGTTTTTAACTGAAACGAAAAAAGCCAATTATACATAATATTCTAATAAAGACCTTGTATTTATGTATTTTGTATTAACAAATTTAAAACAGGTTACTGCTTTTGGTTTTTAATTGTATTGTTAATTTGAGAAAATGAAACCTGTATTTACTTACCTTTACTGTACTACTGTATGAAAGTCGGTGTAATAGGTCGGTACAATTCTTATTCACTTCAATCGCAAAATGCCAGAACGATAACCTTACCCGAGAACTTGCCGCAAACAGACTGGCAAAGTGTGGCGTGTCGCGCGGAATCTCACCTCCTTTTGAAAATAACCAGACGTGGTGATTGTTCCGTAATACTAATCTTTAACTTTAATAGTTCTGTTCCGTAATACAAATCTTTAATGGTTCGTTTTTCGTTTTATATTCAAAGAATGATTGAGTCAATGTGCTTTTTTAACATTTTTGTTCGTTTCGGCCTAGCTATGCAGGCTAGTTCTGCGGGCCACAAGTGGATACCTGGCGGGCCGCATGCGGCCCGCGGGCCGCGGGTTGGCCACCCCTGCCATAGGGTATCATTGGGAATATCAGGATCTTCTCGACTTGGATACAGTGTACAGCAAGAGTAGGTATCAAATCGAATTCTAGAAATTTTAGATATCTTCCTCCGGTCAAGGTGCCGTCAAAGAAGATGGGACCCAAAATTCTATTTCCAATAATTCGAGCCCAGACATTTACTTTTTGGGGATATTGCGTGTGGTACTCCATTATCCAGTGCGGGTTTTTTGTAGCCCAATATAAAAAATTTTGCTTATTCACACTTCCGTTTAGGCAAAATGTTGCTTCATCAGAGAATAAAATTCTTCGTGAAAATTGAACATCAACTATACATCTCAAAAAAACAACCATAAAGTTATTCCCACTTTTACTGACGAGAACAAAATAAGTCAAGGATCTGTATTGAATTATTTACATAAATATAAATGGCAGCCTTATAAAGTCCAGTTAGTTCATGAACTTAATGAGGACGACCCGGATAGAAGAATGCAATTTTGTGAAATAACGATGGATAATAGCACATTCAACTGCACTTCTTCTGATATAGTGGGACGGCCCTTTGCATAATTATCTCTTACATGGCCCAAATCTCTATATTTTTTTTCGATTTTACTTACAGTTGATCGAGATATCGGCGCTCTATTTGGGTATTTAGTGGTTAAATAATTCGCAAACTTCCATTTAAGTACGCCTTCTGTCTCCATAGCCAATGATCATTAGAATTTCTAATAATAATAATAATAATAATAATAAATGTCTTTATTTAATTAAATACAAATATACAGTTTAAACATTAAGAAACTAATTAGGCCGAAGTAGGGCGCAGTCTAGCCAATAAGGCTACTCTACTGAACCCCCTTCCGCTCATTTTAATTAAAAAAATATCTATAATATATTCGTAAAAGTAAAGCAAGTCCATGAGGTTTATAAATCAAAAACAGCAAAAATAATTATCTTATAAAAAAATGAGTAGAATGATAAAATAGATAATGCTTGGTTTGGAGGCAATAGAAAAAAAATATACATATGATTAGCATTATACTAAATTACACAGAACAATCAAGATAATACAATAACTTAAGAATTTTGTGAATTTGATAAAAAGTTTTTGTAGGTACGTATCTTTAAATTTCCTTGAATCGAGCATAACTATTTCGTTAGGTAACGAGTTATATAATTTAATAGCATTAAAAGTAAATGTTCTCTGAAACATGGCTGTCTGATGATGGGGCATAGTAATCTTGTTAGAAAACCTAATATTACATGGATGAACCGTGTTTCGAAAGATAAAATTATTTTTTATGGATGAAGGTAGGGCTGGGTTGTTTAGAATTTTGTGAAGAAAATTTGCTAAGTGTAAAGTCCTACGATTGATCATTGTTAGCCAATTTAATTCTTTAAATGTATGTGAAATATGATCAAATTTTCGAAGGCCAAACACAAGACGAGAGCATGTATTTTAAACTTTTTGAATTATTCCTTTGTCTAAAACATCTAAACACGGTCCGTAAATAAAATCACAATAATTGAAATTTGAGAGAACAAGAGATTCACAAAGCATCTTACGCAATTTAAAACTTAAGATATGACGACTATTGTACAAAACTTTTAAAGGTAAATATGATTTTTGGATAAGTTTTTTGACATGCTCCTTGAACCGTAATTCGGTGTCCAAGATAATGCCAAGGTTCTTTGCAAACTTGACAATAGGTAGCTTAACTCCATCAATAATTACATTAATATTATTAGCCAAAAAATCTATATTATTCTTATTACCAAAAAGCATGAGAGTAGATTTTGATGGATTTAACATTAAATTGTGATCTGAAGAAAGTTCTTTAAGAATATTTAGGTCTTCGTTAAGCAGATTTGATGCAGTTAAATAGTCCTTGATATCAAAGTGATAGTAGATCTGCGTATCATCGGCATAAGCCCTAACTTTGCAATGGTTCAATGATTGTAGTATATCCGATGTATAGATAATAAAAAAAAAGTGGCCCGAGAATAGAACCCTGCGGTACGCCTGATAATATTTGAACTTGGTCTGAGTATTTATTGTTACAAAGAATTTTTTGGAAGCGGTTTGAGAAATATGATTTAATAATATTCAGCGCAGGTTCCGAAACACCATAATATTTTAATTTTGAAAATAGCAAATAGTGTTGAAGAGTGTCAAAAGCTTTTGAAAAATCCAAAAGAACAAGAATACTATTTAGTCTTTTATCAATGGACATCATTATATCATCAACGACTCCGACCAACGCAACAGATGTACTAAAGTTCTTCCTGAAACCACATTGACTATCTGGAATAATACTATTAGTAACACAATAATCAAATAGCTGGCCATATAAAACCTTCTCAAAAACCTTAGAAAGAATTGGCAGGATACTTATAATTCTTATGTCATTAAAAGTTACAGGATCTCCAGTCTTGGGTAATGGTTTACTATTTACTATTTTCTATGCGCTCCTTTTTTTTTACTCGTGCCATTTTAGAGTTAAAAAAATTACTTTTAATAGAACATATTATACGAATGTTTAAATAAAGTTTTGAGAGGGAATCAACGTCAACGTCAATGTTAAGTAACGTAGGTAAGAGAAAAGACAAGCGGTTAGATACTGATCATTTCAATTCCTTTAACCACGCCTACTGTCTGAAATTGTGTGTTTGTAAAAACACGAACGATAACTAAAATAAAAACAAGATCTGCTAAAAAAGTGCTAACACAGGTGGAATTCACCTTTTAAAGCCCATCTTATTATTAAAAAAAAAATCTATCGGACTGGATACGAACTCGAGACCTTTAGAGCCGTATCGTGTATAACTGGTTGCCTGAAAATGCTCGGAAATACGTGTTTAGAGGACTTCAAATGATCAGAATCTAGCCTCACATACAAAAAAGTGATATAAATTTACATTAACGGTTTCAATAAATTCAATTATGTTTAACTCTAAATATTTACAGTTTTAATAAAAATAAATAAGTTGTAGTACATGAGATATGATCAAAAGTTTACGTAGAATCCAAAAATAAAATAAAAAATAGGGGTTTCAATTTAAAAAATTAAAGAGTCATATGAAATATTTTTTTTGAGTCACCCTATACAAATGAAAATTGTTTTAAAAAACGCCCTTCAAAAAATAAAAACGTCGGGTCCGAGCGTTGCTTCGAAAAATTAAAGGTTAAATTTTAAATGAATTTGTTCCAACCTGTTTGCTCCCACTGTATATGTACAGGGTTTTTTTTTATATATTCGCGCAACCGCAGCAAGGGTCAATATAAGTGACAAAAGAAAAACTTTAAATATGAAAGTTGCATACTTTTTCCCGTGTTATCTTTTGGACTTATATAGGCGCATCGCAAAGTTGAACACCTTATATATTTTCCATCGGATCTCTTTCCCCTGATTTCAAAAATATATAACATATCAACATTTAGTGCAGCCGTTTTTAAAATATTTCAGTTTACAATTTTGATAAATTCAATTGATGATAATCGAGTTGTCAAGGGGTTCCGCATACTTCAACGTGACATATTTGTCGATTTACTTTAAATTTACACATATTTTAAGGAATGGCCGGTTAATAGCCCTGACCTAAGTCCACTAGATATCTGTGCGGATTTCTAAAAAACCAAAAGGGATGAGAAAAAGGATTGAACAAGAAATATTCATGCTCAATTCAGATCACTCAGATTTTATATCAAATGCGATCTATCGCAAAATGAAAAAAAGGTAAGAAAATGTGTCAGAAAGTCGTGGCGGATATATTGAAAACATAATTTTAGTCATTTACGTCACTTTATATCATAAATTACAATTTATCAAAATAGTAAACGCAAATATTTCAAAAACGCCTGGACAAAATGTTGACTTGTTAAATATTTTTGAAATCAGGGGAAAGAGATCTTTTGTCCAGGCGTTTTATTTAAAAATAGAACACTTGCAATAATTGGTCTTCAACTCTGCAATGTGCCTTGTTCTTTGTGACAACTCTAATAGATAAAACAGGACAAATTATGCAACTTTTGTATTAAACGTTTTTTCTATTACCTATATTAGCCCCTGTAGCTTAATATAAGTGTATGTTTAACCCCTGTTGGCTAAATTGATATGTTCTGAATTAAACCCTTAGAAATTTCTATTGATTTCAGGAATATTTCAAAACGAAAAGGTTACAATTATTACACCAATAGTTACCACCCCTGCCATCCACTTCTAGTGAAGCAGGATGTGTTTTTCGGATTCAAAAAGAAGATATTTACACAAAAAGACATGAAAAATTATTAAGAACGTGGATAATTAATCAGGGATTGGAAATATATGACAATATTTTCGGGTGAATACGCCAGCTACTGTAAATCGAATGAAATGAGAAACGTTCATATATTATTCTGTATATTCTTGTGCACATTATTGAATTTATTATTAGGGAACTTGTCTTTTAAGTCAGGCTTTATGCCTTTAATTTCTGTTTAATGATCTGTAGCTTTATGGGCCGAACTTCGCAAAAAAATTGATGTGGGCAATGCCCTAATTAGAATGTCGTTCGACAGTGGGTTAATTTTGCTTGTTGTTATCACTATTTCTTTTCAAAATTGGTTTTCTTGTTTAAAATATTCAAATATTTCGTCGATCCCTCCAGCTCAGTGCATTATTGTATTTATACAGGGTGTTACAAATTCGAGGCCCACCATTGGGATCTGGGAAATGGTAACAGATACGTGGAAGTTTAAATTAGGGCAAAGTTGCGCAATTCAATGCCGATCAATATGCCGTCAAGAAAATTCATGTATTCCGATTGCTTCCGAAGATATTCGAATAAAAAACGAATTTGGCGTTTTTAATTTATATGATTTCCTGCCTTTATTTGAATAGATAATTGAAAACAAACTTAACATTCTCATTGCCACTTTTTCTCTTCTATTAGACTGTGGCATCAGATTTCGAATCCGACGTTTCGTCTTTGGGCCCCATCATTAATTTATTTTTTTTAAATGCGGACCTGGATTTTTTATTTCATTTTTGGAATCACCAAGGCTGACTGCATTATACGGTTGCATTACTTTGATTAGGATTCAACATTTTAAGCTAATAAAAACATTTTTACAATAATGTCTTTGCTTATTTTTTACTTAATTTATTTCTAAAACCATCCAAACATAATCTGAAAATCTGTTTTAACAATTTTAATCCCTAGCGTACTAATACACATAAGCTATAAAAAAAAAGAAAAACAATAACATCCAAACTTAGAAATAATAGGAAAAAAATGGTAGGTACCTACCTACACATTCACTAAAAAAATAAGAAACAATTTTATCTAAGATATTCAAAAAGATTTCCGTTTGCAAGTATGCAGCGATTAATTTTGTTTCTTACTTTTTCTGTGGACCTTTGTACCGACCTTCTTCTTATTAACCTGAATCCTTCAATAATTCTAGCTCTAAGTTCTTCTAATGTATTAACATTATGTTTATAAATCTTATTTTTTAAAGCCCCCCATAAAAAAAAGTCTAAAGGTGTCAAATCTGGAGATCTCGCAGGCCATTCTACCACACCTCGATTACCTATCCATCTGCCTGGGAATTCTTGATTTAAAAACTCCCTAATTTCCCTTGTTCCATGAACTGGGGCACCGTCTTGTTGAAACCAAACGGCTGGTAGTCTGGCGAGCGGGATCTCGGCTAAAAAATCTTGTAGATGATTGTTTAGGAGGAATAGATAGTCGACACCTCTTAGCCTGTCTGGTAAAAAAATTGGTCCAAGAATTTTGTCTCCAAACATCCCTGCCCAAACATTGATACTAAACCGTACTTGTTTGCGTATTTCTCTATTAGCTCTAGGATTTTCTATGGCCCATATGTGCTCATTGTTTCTATTAAATATACCGCAATTAGTAAACTTAGCTTCGTCGCTCCAGATTATAGACCTAAGGAAGTTATTGTTATCGTCAATTTGATTCTGTAGCCAGTAACAAAAATCTAACCGCCTTTGAGGATCTCCTTCGTGCAACGCATGGGAAATATGAATTTTGTAGGGTTTTAAACCATTATTTTTTAAAACTCTCCAAGCCTTGACATGATTTAGGGTTGGCAAGTTAGATTCTGTGTATATTTGCCTTGTTGATGTGGAAGGGTTATGGTTTACCTAAAATAATACCATACCCTAAATAAAATAGCGCCTAACTTATAGAAAAGAATGAATTAAAAATAAAGTTAACATGGTTTTAAAAGAAAGCTAGTCAAACTTTTAAGTACAGACCTGGCGTAAAATATTTTGCGATTCTGCTTCTGTTACACGGCTACCATATTTTTTTCTGGGTTTTTCAAATCTACCGTGTTCACGTAGGTTTTTATCCAAGTTTTGAAAGATCCTTCTGTTGGGCTGCTGTCTTTCGGGGTAATCCTCAAAATATCTTTGCGCAGCTGTTACTGAGTTTCTGTTACAGCTGTAATAAATCTTTATCATATCGCTTTTTTCCTCAGTAGAATATCTCATTTTAGATTTTTAAACGAACAACTTATAACACCTTACAAAAATCTTGAAATAAATAATTTCGGACTGTCAGTTATGAAAATTCGCCATATTTTTTTCCATGGTAAACTACGATGTAGAAGTTAATTTTATTTAAGCGTCCTGGGATAAGACATCAAAGTAAAAATGTTTTCATTAATAATGATGGGGCCCATCATCACCCCATAACACCATTTTTTTTATAGCTTATGTGTATTTGTACGTTAAGGATTAAAATTGTTATAACAGATTTTCAGATTATGTTAGGATGGTTTTAGAAATAAATTAAGTAAAAAATAAACAAAAACATTATTGTAAGATGTTTTTATTACCTTAAAATGTTGAATCCTAATCAAAGTAATGCAACCATATAATGCAGTCAGCCTTGGTGATTCCAAAAATGAAATAAAAAATCCAGGTCCGTATTTAAAAAAAATAAATTAATGATGGGGCCCAAAGACGAAACGTCGGATTCGAAATCTGATGCCACAATCTAATAGAAGAGAAAAAGTGGCAATGAGAATGTTAAGTTTGTTTTCAATTATCTATTCAAATAAAGGCAGGAAATCATATAAATTAAAACGCCAAATTCGTTTTTTATTCGAATATCTTCGGAAGCAATCGGAATACATGAATTTTCTTGACGGCATATTGATCGGCATTGAATTGCGCAACTTTGCCCTAATTTAAACTTTCACGTATCTGTTTCCATTTCCTAGATCCCAATGGTGGGCCTCGAATTTGTAACACCCTGTATTAATAGTATCTTATACTTAATCACTTTAATTCGATACTAGAAGGAAACTTCTGCACCACAAATCTGATTTGGCCTGTTTCTTGATAAATTATTGTGACTAATTAATAATAAAATTATGTTTTCTTTTTTATTTTCTTATTGTTTTGCTATAGTATGTATTTAGGTTTATATTATCTTCATGAATAATTATAGAGTTGTTATCATGTTTTAAAGTCAAAGTCAAAATATGCTTTATTGCCTGAAAGAGATATTTTTATCGATAAAGTTTTTTGGAAATTTCAATCAACAATAAAATATAATAGGTATAATAAAATTTAAAATATTGGAATAAAAAATGCAATAAATATGACAGATGACAAATTATCATCAAAATATTCATTCATGATATAGTAAGCTTTTTTCAACATTTCAACAATGATTTTTTTAAAGTTATTTAAACAGTTTAAAATTTAACATGTTTCTAAAATAAACTGGAAGATAATTAAATTACTTTTTAGAATCGTAAATTATGGATTTCTTTACAATACTCGGAAAAGGAATAGCTAAACATAATATATTAAAGTATTGTCTTCTTATTATAAGTAGATAGGTAAATTAATATTATTTTTATGTTTTTTTTTAATCAAACAAATTTAATTTAGAAATTGAAGATAGTGTTAAAATTTTTTATGAGGTGAACAAAGGTTTTCAAGAATCTCTAGATCTTGCTCTGCATAAATACCTGTAGCTCTTTTTTTGTAAAATAAAAATAGGGTTAAGAAGATGTTAACATGAATTTTCCCAGAAGCAAATTCCAGATCTCAAAAGGGATTCTATTAAAGCAAGATAAACATTTCGAAGAACTGTATCATTTACTTCATGAAAAAGTTCTCTCAGGGCATAACAACCTGATGTTAGTTTTTGACATAATTTTTCTATATGTTCATTGGAAGAAAGATTTTGAGTAATGTAAATTCCTAAAAATTTGATAAATTTAGGGATGTTAATTATTAAATTGTCAAAAATAATATTATTAGGTGAACATTTAAAAGTATATATAAACCAGCCAAAGTATGGTTGTATCATCAGAAAATACGGTAAATTTACCTTTTATAAAAATTGACAAAAATTGGCAAAAATAGCAAAGGACCAGCAAATTTTATTATTTTTTTATTTCCCAGCATAACAACTTAAGATCTTTTAGATAAATATGATTTATTTATTACTTAATAAGATGTGGTTAACAGAATCAAAAGCTTTTGATATATCACAAAATATTGCTGCGGCAAAATTTCCTTCATTAAATATAGGTACTGAAGCTTAGGTTTTGCCGCAAAATTTAAATTCAATTATGTTATAATAATTAATAATTTTAGAGATTATTAGAAATTAAGAATTATAATTTTTTGTGTACAAGTTGCACTACTTAACTTAATCAGACTTAATCTAATATTGTAAAAATAGAGGGTCTCAAGGTCTGTAATTTGATAGATATCTCATTTAGCGCAAAGGTAGATGGGTGTAGTAGGTACCCATCTCTATTGGATAAAAATAGCCAAACTGTGTGATACAGTATATCTTTAAATGATGCGAAGTAATGAATCAATCAAAACCGTCTTCTCCATAAGCGTGCAAGATTTTGCGGCATGTATAGATTTTGATAGGTCTAACTAACCTGAACTTAATTTGTGCAGAATTAGTACAAATATCGACATTAAATTCAAGTTTTGTCTTCAAATATATATTTTAATATTAAATTTTTTAAGCTTAAAATTATGCACAGACCATTTACCTGAAATTTTTTAAAGCAATTTTATCAAAGCTAATTATAGTCTAGGTACTTATTCCGTTTCTGCTCTAATCATTTTATTACTTCTTAATTGTACCTAATCCTGGTTACCTGTTTGCTAATTATGTGGTTATTATGCCTTTATGGGTGCCTCTATTGAAATAATACACCTATTTATATCTATAAATATCTACCATGAGTGTTTGTTTCTCAGTGAAACTAGTCAAAGTATGAAGTATCAGTGTTGTTTTAATTAAATATGGAGAATTTTCAACAATCACCTAAACGCCCTATAGTCGATTCATGTACAGGAAATGAAAAAAAAAAAAATTCTTAAAAAAAGTGTTGGCGTCAATCCTCCAAAAATTTCTCTAGGACGACCAAAACTTGAGCTGGATGACGTTTTAAAGCAGATAGTAGGGCGAAAAGTCCATAGTTTCTTTTTAAAGAAAGGAATTCCCACGCTGGACCAAATTTTGTCCTCAATCCGAGAAGACCAGGGCTACCCATTTATGTGTAGAAATACGCTTTGGAAATTATTAAAAAAAATGGATTTTCGGTGGAAAAAACATAATAGGCAATCGATTTTAATAGACAGAAGCGATATCTTCTGTTGGAGAAGAAATTACTTAAGAAGCATCCGAAAAACCAGAGAAGAAAAGAAACAAATATTTTACGTAGACGAAACATGACTAAATGAAGGCCACACTGTGACTAAATTTTGGCAAAATGAAAATATTAAAAGCTTAAGGCAGGCCCTTCTTGCAAGCATTGTCCACAGGATTAAGACCGCCATCTGGAAAAGGACATCGACTTATCATAACCCATATTAGAAGTTCTGAAGGCGTCGTTAAAGGTAGTCTACTGATGCTCTAATCTAAAAATACAGGAGACTATCACAAAGATATGAATATCGATGTCTTTAACGAATGGTTAGAGTAAATGTTGGATCTTATACCAAAAGATGCAATAATTGTATTGGATAATGCAAGTTATCAAGTTTTCCCTCTAGGCTAACGGAAAAATTACCGACAAGTGTGTGGAGTAAAACCTTAATTGTTCTGTGGTTTCGTGTTGAACATTCCATTTTGAAACAAAAACTCCAAATCTTTTCATAAATAGCATTAAAAAACTGTTCTATAAAGAGAAACAAAAGTGCACATACTTATCTCTGTCGATTACGTTGTTTACTATTTGTGAAAAATGCCGAAGCATTAAATATTCGGTGCAAAGAGCTGCCCTAAATTTGAATATCTCCACTGTAAAACTAAAATAACAGAATGCCTAAGTTTAAGACAAGTAGAATTTCCATTAAATTCCCTAAAAAAAAAACAAACTATTGGTACTAGCCAATTTAGTATTATTCGATTATTGAATATGCTTTGTTTGTAAGATTCTATATTATATCTTGTTTTTGTAATTATATTATGTAAAATAGTAGCGATTTTCTAAATGTTTTTATATGTTATAAATACCTACGAATATAATACAAAACCATTTTATGAGAATAGGCAAGTATAAGATTTTTAATTTAAAAACTTCCCCAACTTCTGATCTCCTGGCTAAGAGATTTTCCCAATAACAATGGTAAATCTTTAAATATAACAATAGCTATTAAGGGATGGTGTTTAAATTGTTCTTGATAGCCCGGTATGCGTTTTGTATATTTAATTAGCATTAACTACTTCGCGCCATTTAAAGATAGACTATAAAAATATTGATAAATACATTGATCCAAACTTTAAATTTAAGATTTATTAGGAATAGGTAGACTAGACAGTTGTGTGTTTTAAAGACTGTAAACTAGGTAGGTATTATTATAGGTAGGTACTTTATTTCAATTTTGACATACTCACTGTATACAGGGCGAGTCGAAAGGAATGTGCCTAACTTTAAGGGTGTAATCTATGCATCAAAATAATAAGAAAAAACTCAAATGTTGTTATCCAATATTCATTTGTTTTCAAGTTATAAGGCAAAAACAAAATATTGCATTAATTAAGCATTCCTGTAATAAATGTTATTATTGTTTGTTTTTGATTGTTGTGCTGTCACTATCCTATTAGTGTCAGTATAAAATGTTACATTGATTCACCGTTAACTTTCGGATTTGTATCATTTTAATTTTATAAAATGCCACACATTTATTCACATCTCGAATACGCCAATATGGTTTTTATTTATGGTTTGTGTAATGGGAATGCTACAGGGGCTGCTGAATAATATCGTGAACGATTTCCACATGAAAGAACACCGAACAGAAAGGCCTTTATCAGAGTTTTCAACAAACTCTGCGAGACCGGAACGCTTCCAAGTGCTAATGTAACATCCGAACGAGCCATTCAACAGGATTTAGAACAAATAGAAACTGTTTTAGCTTTAGTAGAAGAAGGTGCGACGACAAGCTCACGAAGAATTGAAATTCAGTTGGGGATTCTCCGAAAGAGAGTGATCAATACGCTTCACGAGCAAGGCTTATACCCGTACTATGTACAGCGTGTACAGAATCTTCAACCTGGAGACTACGCCAAGCGAATGCAATTTCGTAAGTGAATAATTAATAATTGTCATCTTTTACCGCACATACTTTTTACTGACGAAGCTACATTTACCCGTGACGGCATCAATAATAATCGAAACTCCCATATATGGTCGGACGGAAATCCTCACGCAATAGTCGAAAGTAATTTTCAACACAGGTTTTCAGTAAACGTGTGGTGCGGCATGATCGATAATAATGTATAATTGACCCTTTTCTTTTGGAAAGTCGCCCTATAGGGGAACACTACTTAGCTTTTTTACAAAATTAATCGCAAGGACTACTGGAGGAGATTCCTTTAAACATCAGAATTGAAATGTATAATCAACACGACGGAGCGCCTGCCCATTTCGATCGTCGGGTCAAGCAATATTTAGACCAAATATTTCCAGGGGTTTGGATTGGTCGTGGTGGTCCTATTAGTTGGCCTCCTAGATCGCCAGACCTCACGCCGTTGGACTACAATTTATGGGGTTGGTTAAAAACTGAGGTTTACAAAGTAAAAGTAGATACTAGGGATGCATTAATTAGACGTATTAGAAATGCTGTACTCAATATTAAAGAAAGGCACGAATCAATTAGAAGATCCACGCGCGCCCTTCATAAACGAAGCAGGAAATATTTTGAAGTCAATTGCGGTATTTTTGAAAATTTACTAAGCCAGTGATTTATTTAAAATAATGTTAATGTTGGATATTTTGGTTTAACAATATTATTATTTTATTTAACGCTGTAACTTGAAAACAAATGAATATTGGATGACAACATTTGAGTTTTTTCTTATTATTTTGATGCATAGATTACACCCTTAGAGTTAGGCCCATTCCTCCCGACTCACCCTGTATAAGCAACACATCATGGAGACAAGAATTAAACAGCAATTGTAGTTTGGAATTTTTTCAATGATCATGATAGCTATTGACGGACAATAAATTAATTTTTTCATTAAAAATACTGCAATAAATTTTTAATTTTTCCCGAGTTTTTAATAAAGGGGCAATAGAAAATATTTAAATATTAAATTACATACCTCTCTGAAACTTTGTCATTGACCAACTCGAACTGCCAAATGTCACATCGTTAAACTCCAAATCTACCCTCTGACGTTTCGGAAAGACATACTGGCCCTTCTTGATTTCCGGCAGTGTATTATTGTTCAATTGTTCATTGTCATTAGACGGTACGATAACATAACTGTTTCTCGTTTCACAAATCACAGTCTCGTCATTCGAAATCGACACGAGCGAGTCGTTGCTTTGGCAGCACTTCAAGGGTGAAGTTGAGGCCATGCTTATTTCAGGCATTGTTTTGCGATAGTTTGCAATAAAAAAAAAATAAAAAAATTTAATACTGTCTCATGCTAACTAAATCACTTTTTGTTCTGCCACAATAAAAAAACTGTTCGTTTAGTCACAAAAATGTTTAAAACCTTTCGTTTTTATTTAGCGTCGGCGTCGTCGACGTCCAGTTACGAAAACTCCGTGCACGCTTATGTTTACAACGCTCGCCTTTTTCAGCAGTACTATCTGCTCAGCTGATTCATTACTTTATTTATAACATTGCAGTATTAAGAGCCCCAATACGTAAACACATCCCAGTACGTCAGTCGCGCTTCGTCAGCGGCAGTAATTTCGTGCAGTTCAACATTTAAAAATAATGTACTGGGTTTTAAGGTTCCACTAACGATCGATGCCGGAACATACTTTCGATTTCATGCTCTCTTCGATCTTTTTGCAGGCTGTTATCCTAAAAAAAAAACAGTTGATTATTATTATTTAATTACCTTTTTTAAATACACGGTGCATGTTGTTGTAAATGTAAATGCCCAGTCAAGCGACAAAAAAACCTGTATTAGTAACTATTGCAGACAAATATATTAGAGATATTACAAGGGAGAGAATCCGGTACTCTTGATACCTCCGCATGTGGAATAACTTCGGGTAATCCATCAAAAATCTTCCTGAATGACGGCCTGCTTAAGAATACACGTAAAATATTCAAGAGGGCAAGAGAGTTGAAGAAACATGGCTATAAATATGTGTGGAGCAAGGATGGTATAATAGCATATTTGCGAAAAAGAATGACAACGGCCCCATTCATAGAATTCTAACCTTTAGTCAAGTTACTAGTCTTATCAGTTCTGGGTAGATATTCTTCCGAATGTACCGGGTGTCCTACTAAGAATGGCTGTCGGCCGTATCTCAGAAAGTGTTAGTCGTATGGCTTGCGGAAAAAAAATATATTAGGTAAAGTGGTCATGAGAAATTGCTGGAAATTATTTTCAAGTTTCTCAGACTGGCGCTAGAGAGCGCAACAGTAACGGTAAATATGAATCACGAAGTTTCCTCAAAAGTCGCCTAGTTAAGGTATCCCGAAAATAACATTTTTTGCATATTTCGAAGATTTTTTAATAAAATTCACCTATAGAACGTGTTCGTCACTGTTCAAATAAAGTGGTGGGGGAAGGTTGAACATTATTTGTAATAAATGCTGATAACTCCGGTATGGCTTAACATAATTTAGTAAACTTAGTTTTGTCAAAAAGGGCTTTTCTCACTCTATATATCATCTTATGACCTATGGCAATATGTGTTTTACACTAGGCGCTAGGGGGCGCAGTCTTAGTCTTAAAACTTCACAAACATTGCGCGTTTTTTCCATAATTGAAAATATAATAGTATATTTAATTTTACCTGATTACAAGGATGATTAAAAGTCTAAGAAGTCAGCAAAATACCGCAAGTCAATATCTATTTTCAATCCAGAGATATCAACAACAATAATCATAATTACGGAACATTATTATTTTATTTTCTAGTTGCCATTGTAAAGGTTTTTTTAAGAGTCAAATAGGCCTTGGAAAAACAAAATATGAAGGTACGTATGTTTCAAGCAAACATATCGTTACGACAATAATTCTCAGTGGTGCCCTAAATGTTCAAATTGTCGCCCATCGTTCTGTATACACGACTCCAATCTCTCCCTGGTTGATAATACTGCAGTTTCCACCTCTGTCATAGGGATACGGCGGCTGCTGTCTATTATCCTTTCTATCATGTTTTCCCTTGTGGTGGGTCTGGTAACGAAAACGAGATCCTTTAATCTCCCCATAGATAAAAATCTAGGCATGTTAAGTCAGGTGATCTAAAATAGAAATTACCACTTTCATTAACAGTATCACAATATATCCTATAATATTACCTGGCAGGCCACGGAAATATACTCCCTCTTCCTATCCACCTTACAGAAAATGTGTCGTCAAGAAATTGACGAGCGTTTGCCGCAAAATGTGCAAGACATTCATCGTGTTAGAAAACCATAGTTCTGCGAATATCCAAGGGCACATCTTCGGGAAGAATTATTGAGAGTTCGTAATTTAAAAAATGTAAGTATGTTTGCCCAGTAAGCGACTCATTAAATACAAACGGTCCAACTATTCTGCCACCCAAAATGCCGCACAAGACATCGACACTCCATCTTGCTCACGCATCCAATGGGGATTATCCCGCGATGCATATTATGGCGGTTTACTCGTCCATTACTATGGAAAGTAGCTTCATCAGTCCACAAAATTCTGGAGAGGAGATTTCTATCTTCCAATATCATATTGAGCAACCAGTAGCAATGATCCAATCTATCATAATCTTGCGGGGTCAAAGCCTGGTGGAGCACAATATGGTAGGGATGTGGCCTAAAGAAAAACAAAATACTTATTACATTGACTTGAAAACTATTAAGAGAAATATTGGCATTATTCTAAACTATTTTAGAGTTATAACATGTAGATATAATTACTTACCTTTCTTCTAATAAAATCCTATGCACAGTAGAGCGAGTAACGCCCAAGTCTCTCACAATTAATTTAATACTAATTTGTGGATTAAATTCCACGTATGCCAAAACTGGTAACTGGTTCGACCTCGGCGGCATCTGCGATATACAGGGCGATGAATACTTCCAGTAGTACGAGAACGGCTAGCTAAGCGATTAAACATTCTACTGTCGTATCGGCGCCTTTGAGGGTATCGTACTGCGTAAACCCGTTCAGCAATTGTTGCATTTCCCAAACATTCAAAATACACCGCAATGATGTCAACCGCTTCTTCAAGTAACAGAGGCATTTTGAAAATTAAATACGACACAACACTGTTGGCACGACAAAAATTTTGACGTAATAATGAAAGGTGACACGTGTGCACAGTTTCAATTCATATTTTGTTTTTCCAAGGCCTATTTGACTCTTAAAAAAATCTTTACAATGGCAACTTAAAAATAAAATCATAATGTTCCGTAATTATGATTATTGTTGTTGATATCTGCGGATTGAAAATAGATATTAACTTGCGGTCTTCGCTGACTTCTTAGACTTTTAATCGTCCTTGTAATCAGGTAAAATTGAATATGCTATTATATTTACAATTGAAGACTAGACTTGAATAAGGGGCTAAGTGCCAAATAGAAAATTTTTCAGCAGAGTAAAAAAACTGATTAATTTAACCATTAATAAATAAAAATCTCTGTAGTTTCAAAATAATGTTTATTTAGAACCTTAAAATACATACATTGTGAGAAAAAAACACAGAAATCAAAAATGTTTTTAATATATACAAAAGAAAATGGAATAAATGGAAAAGGGCTAAGTGCCAATAGCATTTTTGTAGACGGTAAGTACCGGTTACTATGCTGTAATTTTTTCGTAGAAGTGTTGGTGTTCTGGTAAAGACAGATAGGGGATCATAGCACGTAAATTTTGCTTTTTGGCTGCATTAAGTTGTGGTATGGATCCTTGTACTACTAACTGGGCGGATTTTATTCGGTCTTCGGATATATTTTTCTTTAAAACTTTTATCTTTTCCCAAGGTTCGATTTCACTATGCGACTTTTTAATAAATACGAATCCCGGGTTATCTGTCGCAACTCGTATCTGTGACAGCTTCGATATTGAAAGCTTATTAGTAGATATTAGGGAATCCGCGGCTTGCTGCAAATTAAGAAAGTTGCCGGGTTCCATTTTTACCACTTTATATGGCTGTATTAATCTGGTATCCCTTATGAGTTCTTCGACGTCCTCAGGCACGAAGCATTTTTTAAGTCTCCTTCGTTTCTCAATCTTTGCAAAATGACGATCATTCGGTAGGTAGCTATGACCGCTAACAAGAAATTTCATAGTAATTTCTGTAAAAAGACCAATATATGTTAAAAACAGCATAAAAAATATTGCTACCCGATTCTTATTTTGGCCTGTGCAGTTGTCGCACCATATTATTAGTTTTTTCTTCTCTGTAACGCCGGAATTTAAAACTTTTAGCAAGCAAGACATAATTTCATTGGAACCTCTAGAGGCTTCGGTTTCATTCCAAATACACATGTAGGCTTCATTCGTATCAGCGATATGTACGCTAAAGTTGTAGACAGACAGTTGTCTCATATAATACATATCGGAGTGCGTTAATGTTGGGATAAATAATACTTTTTCCAAGTCTATTGTTATCGTGCAAATCTCACTTCCAGGTTGTTGAGAGGAACTGCATTCTTCTTTAAGGGTAGTTTGAGCTTTTTCTGCCTTACGGTGGTGCAACGCTAAGTCGTTGCTTACAGAATGCGAAGCGGGTTTGTCTATTCTTATCACACATGCGTATCTATCGCATGTTTTACAAGTAGGTATCTGTTCTTGGTCTACGAAAACTCAAATTTGAAAATTCTTGTTTAAAAACTCTACTGTAGTATTTGTAAAGCACTTGGTTTTGAGGGTACTGTTTATTAAAGGCTTTTGAAAGACGATGTATGTTAAGATCTGGGCTTAAGTAAAACTTGGAGCTTTTTGCACGAGAGTAATGACTCTCGTCTCTCGGAATTGAATTAATATGATTTATAATTCGCTCCCGATCTTGTTTAGTACATACTTTTCGATGATGGCCGTGAGCTCCGCGTTTATCTATATAAGTTAAGTCACCAATTTTTTTTTTGTTATTAGAACTTCCATCTTCTTTCTCCCCAATGACAAATCATTCATAAAAGATTTCTTACAAACCTTCACAATAGTTCCTGATCCATCAGGCAAAGTATAATATATGGAAGCCTGCCTTCTGCTCTCCCTTGGCTCAGTATATTGACCATGGCGTCTTCTTTTAACTTCAACTAAATGTATATGAGATATACAAAATGATCCTTGCGCTTGCAAATTTAAAGAGTAGAAATTTTCAAACAATTTCTTTTTTTGTTCACTTGTTATCTGTTTGCAACCATCATTATAACAGTTACATATCACCTAAAAATTAAAGAACTTAAATCAGTAAAAAACTTACTTGGCCAAAACCTAAAAAACATCTTACCTCGGCTACTAGTTGCTTTTTACCTGGAACAGTTTTTCCTTTGCAAGACACATATTCTTTGCCAGATATTTTTAATTTTTGTTGATCTTTAAATTTAATTCCAGTTCCATACTTTTTATTTTTCTTATTGTTATTATTGTTCTCTAAATTCATTTTATTGTTTAAACCACGCTGCAGGTAAAAAGAACACAGTGTCGGGCGACTGTCGCTAGACGAATGATGCAGGAAAAAACACGTGAGCTATTAGCGAAACAAACAAAATGGCACTTTGCCCTTTCTATAGGAAAATACGCTTGCGACTTACGCACGTACGCCATCTGTATCGCCAATTTTATGAGAGAAATATTCGTTTGGAACTTAGCCCCTTCTAGGGAACATGAAGCATGGCATTTAACACCTTTTTAAGGAAAAAAACAAAATTTTCTATTTTTGGCACTTAGCCCCTTATTCAGGTCTAGTCTTCAATTATGGTAAAAAGGCGCAATGTTTGTGAACTTGTAAGACAGCGCCCTCTAGCGCCTAGTGTAAAAGACATATTGCCGTAGTTCACAAGATGATATATAGAGTGAGAAAAGCTCTTTTTAACAAAACTAAGTTCACTAAATTATGTTAAGCCAGACCGGAGTTATCAGCATTTATTACAAATAATGTTCAACTTTCCCCCACTACTTTATTTGAAAAGTGACGAACACGTTCTATAGGTGAATTTTATTAATAAATCTTCGAAATATACAAAAATGTTATTTTCGGGATACCTTAACTAGGCCACTTTTGTTGAAACTTCGTGATTCATTTACCGTTACTGTTGCGCCCTCTAGCGCCAGTCTGAGAAACTTGAAAATAATTTCCAGCAATTTCTCATGACAACTTAACCTAATATATTTTTTTTTCCGCAAGCCATACGACTAACACTTTCTGAGATACGGCCGACAGCCATTCTTAGTGGGACACCAAAAAACAAAGTACCGGGTACTTTGTTTCTTGGTTTTATTCATTTAGGTGTATATTTGTTGATTCTCTCAATGGCAACTAAAATTACTATTGCATATATTAATATAAGATCGTTAATGCCCAAATTTAATATATTTAAAATACATGTTATTAATAATCAACTTGATATTGTGGGTATCTCGGAGACATGGTTAACAAATAATATCTTGGACGAAATGATTCAAATTAAAGGCTATAAGTTTATTAGAAGAGGCCGGCAGCAAACTCGAGGGGAAGGGGTGATTTTGTATATAAAAAATAATATTCAGTTCTATGAAATAAATAATTTTAGCGTTGACACAGCAGAGCAAGTGTGGATAAAGTTTAAATATAATAACGTAAGAAATTTAGTGGGGGTTTTATACAGAACCCATCCCATTTTAGAAATATTAATTTTTTGTACAGAGTTTGAGAAAAATATTTGTAGTTTATTACTTGAATGTGATAACTTCGTATGCACAGGCGACTCTAATATTAATGTAATGATATATTATCTGCATATGATTTAAAACAGTTAATTGATGAGGCCACCAGACATTGATTAAGTGACTCTACCCTCCTGGACCTCATAATATGTTCTGATATAAATTATATAGCTTCCTCGTGTGTCGACTATGCTTTAGATGTATCTGATCATTTACTTGATAAATGTGGCTTGAAATTGAGAGTCGATAAACCGCAGCCTTTTTATCATACTTAACAGTAATTTTAATAAAGAGGTTTTTAGTGCCGAACTTAGGGAGATTCCTTTCTATAGAGTATTTCGGTTGCATGATATTCATGAGAAGGTTAAATTATTTAATAATAGACATCTTTGATGTACATGCTCCTATACGAACTGTTCGTATAACTAAAAAAAAAAAACCCTGGACTACCCAAAATTTGAAGTTTACTATGACACTTAGGAATCGGGCTCTGTCAAAATATAAAAAGAACAAAACTAATGGCAACTGGGAGTCTTACAGGCAATTGCGAAACTTTGTCACTGCGTCTGTGGATAGGGGAAAAAAGCATTTCTAGAGGAAAGGATTAATTGTAATGCTTCTAGGGAAAACTGGAAATTACTTAAAGAACTACCGATTTATGGTAGGGAGAAATCGGTGGTCCCTGATACTCTGGGGACGGTTGATGAGATTAATAATTATTTCGTCAACATTTCTCAGGTTGATCCGGACCCCGATACATTAAATTTTTAATTAATTGGCCAGCGTGATAATGTTACCGGCTTTGACTTGAGAATGGCGAGTATTGAGGAAATAAGGGAAGCAATATTTTTAATTAAATCAAAGGCTTTGGGCAATGATGGCATTGGTGTAAAAATGTTGCTCTACTGTTGTCCGGTTGTATTATCAGTTGTGACGCACCTGGTCAACTACTGTATTTAAACTTCCACATTTCCAGATGCTTGGAAAAGTCTTATATAATTCCGCTTCAAAAAGTTACGACACCTATTGATTTAAAGGATACGCGCCCGGTTAGTATTTTGCCAGGTCAATGCAGCATTTTGCCCGATGTGCAATCTGTATTTAGGCAGGACTACAGTTGTAATACCGCCTTATTAAAGGTAACAGATGATGTTTTTGAGGCAACTAATCGTGGTAAACTAACAGTACTGGTCCTCCTAGATTTCTCAAAGGCACTCGATAAAATAAATCACACACTTCTTTTAGCTATTTTGAGCTATCTTGGTTTTTGCGAAAATACTTGCAATTTTTTGAATAAATATTTAAGTAATAGTCAGCAAACAATGGCACATGGTAAGCTGTCCCAATCAAAGGATGTACTGCATAGTGTCCCGCAGGGATCAATTTTAGGACCTATACTTTTTGCTCTGTATGCATCGCAAATCTCATTTTTACGCGGACGACACGCAACTTTACTTTTCTTTTAAGCGTGATGGCATTGCAAAATCTAATAATATGATAAATACTGATTTAAGTGCTGTCATCAGAGCCTCAGAGTCTCATTGCCTTGGTATAAATCCTACAAAATCACAAGTTTTATTTTTCGGTAGCTCACAAATCGTCGTCCATATTACGAAGTGACGTAACTCACAAAAATCGAAAATTGAGATAAACCGATTTTTACATGTAAAAAGTGTTGCTCTACAATATCGCAAAGTGTCGTAACTCAACTCCTATACCTTTCGACGTTATACCAAAAGTGAAAAAGCGCGTACCACACTTTTGTAAAGTGGACAATTTCACGAATAGACGTAACTCGAGTTACGCCAGCTTGTGAAATCGTAAATATATTTATAGCAAGCAGTATTGTACGGCGTATCTACGGTACGCCGCTTCGTGAAATTATAATATTGTCCATATCAATGACCATCGAGTGACTTATCTAATTTTTTCACGTTTAAACTCGTTAATTTAGTCTGTTTGAAATCTTTGAAAATTGAATTTGTATTACTAGTGTTGTTCGCTAACACGAAATCGTACAGAGCGGCGTTGCTTCTTATATTTAATCATATTTTCGAGAGAAAAAAGTAGTTTGAGGTAATAGTGCATAAGAAATAATGGATGTATTAGTGCTGTGGCAAGATGGGACAAAAAATGTGGTGTATTCTAATGAACTTAAGAATAAGAAAATACGCGTGGGTAGTCAAGTTAAGATGTTGTATAGAAATCAGTGGTATAGAGAAACAGTTCTTGATATGGAATTAGAGAAAAGTGTACAGAGTGATAGCTCTGAACATATTCCGCTGGCAAAGCAGGGGACCTCTTCATCCCTTCACAGTTGTACCCTGTCATACGCCTAGCCCGGCGTAAGCAGCCATACATTTTACACCCCTTACAACACAATGAATTTTAAAAAGTTGGCCAAAGAATTAAGAATTTTAACCATTCGAACTTCTGAAACTGGGGAGCCTATCAAATGGCATGATTTTATGGAATTGAAGGTGAAGAAGAGTGAACCATTGACGCTCTTTTATAAAACGAGTCACCTCCAAGAAAATTATAAATCATTTAAATTAAAAAGGCAAACATTTAGTTTAACAGATGTTCAGATTGAGGTTTTAAATAACGAACAATAAAAAATCAGCAAAGAAAAGTATGCAGATTTAAAGTCGTTATGTCAAGGAGAGACGCCTGTCATTCGATTAGCCGAATATAAAGACTTTTATTCAAATATTCCCCATGAGTAACTATTTTTTTTTTCAGTGTTCTCTGTTTTCATTATTTGTATACGATGTTTATTTTTACCAGAAATTTGAAGTTTTTGTTTAACCCAAAAACTAGAATAAACCCTTTTTTTTTATTAAATGCTTTTATTTATTCTAAAACTACTAAAATTAAATGAGGCGTAAGTCATTTCATATGGACCAAATCGTTTTATTTTCAATTTTACAAACTGGCGTATCTCACTTTTTTGCTCAAAATTGTGATTTATTTCAAATAAATCGAATCGCATTATACATGTTTTGATAGTCAATACACAACTCTATATATACTTAAAAAACCAATACGCTAACTTAAATAGCTTCTTATAACTCCGAGATCAAAAATCTAAAAAATCTTTAAAACACTCCCCTGAAAAATTACAAATACTGAGTTACGTCACTTCGTAATATGAACGACGAAATGCGTAATTTACATAAGAAAAAAATATCAATTGAAATAAACAATGTAGATTTAGAACTGGTCGAGAAAGCAAGAAATCTGTGTCTTACTATCGATACAAACCTGAGATTCTTCGAGCATGTTAACCTGTGCATCAAAATAGCCTTTGCTAATTTGAAACTGATTTATGGTCATAAGAACATTTTAAAAGAAAGTATGAAAAGACTTTTATGCGACTCGATTGTATTGTCATACTTTAATTTCGCGGACGCGGTCTATGGGCCATGTCTGGTGGGTGCAGATGTGTACCGTGTCCAGCTTATCCAGAACTGTTACGTCCGTCTGATTGAAGGTATAAGAGGACGAGAGCGTGGTGTTTCTGCTAAGTTGCGAAATACTGAATGGCTGAAAATAGATGAAAGGCGAGCTTTGCATGCACTTGTTCTCTATAACAAAATTATTTTGAAACGACTCCCTTAGTATTTGTATCAAAAAATTAAATTCCGCCATGATAAACATATTATGGATATTCGACACAAACCTACAATTACTACACCTCTGTATTACACAACATATTTTGAAAGATCCTTCAGTTTTAATGTAGCCAAGCTGTCAGTAAAAAAAATAATACAACATTTTGTATAACAGTTCTTATTTAATTTACCCCGAATTATACGCAAATCAGGTTGATTATATTGATTGATTGAGTTATATTTTGAATAAAGTTTCATATTTTTAATAATGTTAAATACTTAGTACTTATTACTTAATTATAACTAACTGTTATTTGGTTAATTAATTATTTAGTACAGTGATTATTGATTACCTACTATTTAAATATAATATAGTAATATTAATTAATTATAGTTTGTGATCTAATCATTACAATAAAGTCATTTATTATTATTTTGTAAAAAAAAATTGTGAGGGATGGGTTTCTTATTTTTACTTGGATTGGTAGAAGGGGCCATAGAGTGGCTAGCAAGGATCCCGGAACTTACATAATTGAATACAAAAATAAGGTTTGTACTAACTAACCTAATCTAAACAATGCTGAGGGTTATAAGGATAATACTGTGCGAGCAAAAACTATTATCATGAAAGTGTGCTTTGCATCTAAGGCCGTACTACTTAGCGGTAGCACAGATTAACCTCAATCTGTGGCGGTAGAGCTTAATTCCTGTTGCATGTCAGTAAACATCAACATTATCAATCAAATCTGTTATTTCGCCATCTTTAACAGTCGTCACAAATAATTTGATTCATCGCTTATCAGTGGCGAAGCGTCCATGTAACCACTGTTACCATTGGTAACAGTTAAAAATCTTGAAAAAATATTTTATGTTTTATGGCTACTGTGAAATAATTTTATTTAATAGCCAATTAGCCGCACGAAAATAATACGCTCTATACTGTCCAGGTTACGCGTTTATAACGCGATAAGGCTTGCCTAGCCTAAACTCGATTGCATTCTCCTTGTATAATTTTGAAGAAAAAAAAAAGAGATCATTGAAAATCGAAGACCAACACCTATTTTTAATAATTTAAAAAAGGAATAAAAAAAAGTAGTTTAGTTGGTATAGTGAAAGCTCTTGGTTATGTGGTTGCAAGAAAAATGGACTATATTGTTGGCCATGTCTTCTGTTTTATACAGAAAAAAATGGGTGAACCAGCAGCGGCGTCAACGATTTAAATAGTTTTAGAGTTCTAAAGAGGAGACATGAAATTTCTCCGTTACATGTGAGATATATAGCCAATTTGATTCAGTTTGGCAAAACAAGAATCGAAAGTTGTCTTAACGAAGCTTTTAAGGTAAATATTGCTAAATATAATGAAATTGTTAAACAAAAATAGATATATCGTTAGCGCACTTATAGATGCCGTATGTTATTTGGCCAAACAAGAATTACCTTTTCGGGGTCATTTTGAAGGGGATGACTGACAATAGGGGCAATTACAGGGAATTATTAACATTAATTGCCAAAAAAGATCAAAAATTTTGCCAACATCTAGAAACGTCAACTGATTTTTCGGGAGTTTCAAGTGACATAAAAACGATATTATTGAAGCCATATCTACATTTATGATTGATGAAATTAAATCAGAAACTGCCGAAGCAAGTTTTGTAGCTGTTATATTGGATGAAAGCACCGATGTTTCAAACCAATCGCAAGTTTCGGCCGTATTTAGATATGTTTGCCCCGACGCGACGGTGATGTTTGTGAAAGATTTTTGAAATTTGTTAATGTTAGTGAAGAGCGTTCAGCGGGACCGTTATCGGAAATTTTGTTCAGTGTGTTAAATGAGTTTCAGTGCGGAAATAAACTAATTGCACAGCCGATGGTGCGGCAGTAATGAGCGGGCAACACAACGGCCTACAAAAACTGGTTAAAGATAAGTATCAAGATGCAGTTTTTGTTCATTGTTATGCCTATGGACTCAGTTTGGTTTTACAGCAATAAGTGGAACATATTAAAGAGTGTAAATTTTTTTTTTCAAACGGAATCAGGGCTTGCTGCATTTTTTTCAAAATCGTCCAAAAGGGCTGCTGCTTTCGATAAATTAGTACAAAAACGTTTACCCAAAGTAGCAGCAACCAGGTGGATTTATGCTGGTAGACTCGTTGAGGTTGTTTCTAGTATTCGTTCAGAGCTTTTCGAACTATTTAAAGAGATGCATACTAAGACAGCAACATGGGATGAAGAGACACGAATTTGTTCGAAAGGCTTTTACATTACATTGCAAGAGGTTGATTTTAATTTCCTCTTAAACTTATTTAAGATTGTTCTACCAAAATCAGAAATTTTGTTTGATATTTTACAAAAAAAATGTATGACATTGGATTTTTCACGAGAAAAGTTAATGAATTTCTAGAATTCTTGCAATTAGAGCGGAATAATTTTGAAAGCCTGTGGTCAAAACAAGGGAACTTTGTAAATGATGATGTACCCAAACCCAATAAGAGGCAACAAATTACAAATATTAACAATGATAAGGAGACGTCTTATCGACGACTTTTTTTGAAATTTTTGACACCATGATTATTCAACTTAAAAACAGATTTTCTGACTTAAAGCATCTAGAATGTCTGGCACTATATGATTTTGACAATTTCAAGAATTATGCAAAAAAAATTCCAGATAGCGCCTTTCATCAACTTGTAAAGCTTATATGGACAAATATTTGACACAGTAAAGTTACAAACAGAATTGATAGTTCTTTATAATGATGCAGATTATGTTCAAAAAAACTTGCAAGAATTTTATCAATATTTAAAATCTTCACAGCTTGATAATGCATTTCCGGAAGCTTTTAAATTGGCAAACTTATTTTTACCAATTCCGGCTACAAGTGTATAATAATAATAATAATAATAATAATAATAAATGTCTTTTTATTTCTATTACAAATAAAATCATTTACAGATTTACATCAAAGTAGGCGGCGAGGTCTAGCCAGGCTACTCTATCTAACCGCCTTAGATATCATACATTATTGTTAGTTATTTCTAGAGGTGAACAAAAATCAGTAATGCAATATTAATATTGAAATATAACAAAAAAAAAAAATGCAAACTTAAACCTACATTCGCCTTAACTAACGCCTTAATGAACGCAAACACAAGAATAGGTTTTGAAACATACTAGAAAACATTACATCAGCAATCAATATTACCTAAATTAACAAGTCAAAAACAATATATTACTCCAAATTTAAAAAAATATATATATACTAATTTTAACAGCAAAGCACATAACAATATCAATATACGCTCCTCACGCTCCTCTAATAACCCCGCAAAATCCAGCATTTTACTGCTCTTTTGAAAGCTGGTATCGATATTAATGATTTAATGTTTTCGGGTATTTTATTATAAATTATTGATGCGTTATAAGAAAACGACCTCTGAAACATGGCGGACGCATGCCTCGGCACCGCCAACCGATAGCTATGCCTAGTATTTCTCCTATGTATATTGAATCCATGTATAAGTTTTTCTCTAAGATAAAGGGGATTACCAGAGAGTATTACTTTGTGAACCAAGGTTGCAAAATGAAGCGAGAATCTGCCACTGAGCCGAAGCCACCCAGAGGAAACATACAGTGGAGTAACGTGATCATATTTTCGTGCCCCATATGAGAATCTCAAGCAATTGTTTTGCAATTTTTGCAAGCTATCCCTATCCCTTTCCAACAAGGCCGGCCAATAAACAACGTCGGCGTAAGACAAGGCTGACAAAATCAATGTGTCGCATAATCTGATTTTAACATCAGGGGGTAAATAGTCTTTATGCAAGTAAAGTATTTTAAGCTTACCACATCCTTTCTGAAGTAGATTAGAAATATGTTTATCAAAACGCAATTGACCATCCATAATCACTCCTAAGTTTCTCGCACTCTCGGAGGAATCCAGAATTTGTCCATCGATTTTTATTTGAAAATTTAAATTATCCTTTAATAAATCTTTTTGCTTCCCGAAAATTAGCATTTGCGTCTTACTTGTGTTTAAGACCAATGCATGAGCCTTGGAGTAATCGGATATAGCTTTAAGATCCTCATTAATAGCTAACGATGCGTAATTAATATTTTTAGGAGAAAACGAGTAATATATCTGTGAATCATCTGCATATTGGTGGGAACTGCACTTTTTTAAAAATTTAGCAAAATCGGCGGTATAAATGGAAAATAATAAGGGAGATAGGATACTGCCCTGCGGGACACCCTTATTAAGTGCAAGGTATTCCGATGCCGAATTGCCCGCCATAACCCGTTGTGACCGGCCCTGAAGAAAACTTTTCAAAAAGTTAAGTGAGGTGGTTCCTAGCCCAAAATTTAATTTAGTAAGTAGAACATTGTGATCGAGAGTGTCAAAGGCTTTACTGTAGTCTAAAAGGATGAGGCAGCTATTTAGACCGCGATCACATGCCCTGTAAATATCGTCGGTGACTTTAATTAAGGCAGTCGAGGTGCTATGCGATGGTCGAAATCCCGATTGTGTTAACGAAAGGACCTGATTAAATCTAAAGAATTCAGTTAGTTGTTCACACACTATTTTTTCTAAAATTTTTGAGAAGGTTGGTAGGATGCTTATGGGACGAAAACTGTTGATTTCCCGGGGCGTATCTACTTTTGGGATTGGAATTACATTCGCTTTTTTCCGTATTGACGGAAAGGTAGCCGAAAAGAGACAATTGTTTATAATAAAAGTTACATAACTGACAAGATATGGGGTACATAAGGATAGCATCTTTAGGTCAATTTGATCGGAACCATTAGCATTTGATTTTAGAATGTTTATAATTTTTTGAACTTGTTCTTCAGTAACTAATAAAATTGATAATTGAAATAAGTTTTTCAGCAATGAAGCAGATTAAGACATGCCAAAAAAAATACTCAATTGCAAGATCGAATGTCGAATGTCGTCACTTTCTTTAGTTTCCATTGAGAAACGCTTTTTAAATGAACTTGTTGCAAGCGTTCGTGAAATAGTGCAAGATACGCCAACAAAATCTGTAAGACGCCTGTCTCAAGAAATGGGAAGATCTTATGGAACATGCAGTACTGTTCTTAAAAAACAGTCCAATCTGTTTCCTTATAAAGTGTAAATATTCCAAGAAATACGAGCTGCAGACTTTGAAAGACACAGGAGTTACTGTCAGTGGTTTATCCAAAATCTATTGGAAATAAATGATTTATTAGACCTGGTTGTTGTATTGCCTTTCAGGTCAACAGAACATTAATTAAGAAAACCTACTCTGGCGGTAGGGAAATTATTCGGAGGTAATTTATAACGAGAGAAACGCCTATAACAGTTATCCCAACCTTAATGGCGTCCCTATCTCAAAGTATTATCCAACAGTATGATTATTGTTTGAAAGCGTGATGGCAGTATTGTATTAAAAACAATTTTAATCCTTAGGCCTATAACTTAAACAACATGTTAAAATATTTTTTAGAAATACAGAAGTTAAATTTTTCACTTTTACCTCTAAATACACATAGAGTCGCACTCGCTTTAGTAATTCCTCCAACACCAAAAAAAAAGGAAAATTCTAAAAAGATTTTTTTAAAGGTGTTTTTAACCTAAAACCACCACAACATAAATATGCGGCAACATGGGATACATCTATCTAGACCGATCATCCTTACATGCAAGTCGATCAATCCATCAATTATTGCTAATTGCGATAAATGACTTTCGAGTTATGAACAGTTTGAAAGTGAATGTTTTCATTGCATCTAAAAAATAATGCTGATGTTTTTAAACCAAAATTTTTGAATTTTTAGCAGTTTTTCTTTGCAAAAATCGTCAACTGCAAAGTGGACATAAATCGTGGGAACACCCGGTACAACATGTACACTTATTAAAGAATAAAGTTGTTTAAATCAGGAAATGAAGGTTTCCATATTATAAGATTTTAACAATCTCATTGGAAGATCTATTATTCACGCAGTAAAATACCCTTGTACAGGGTGTCCAGTTTTCGTATGTTTTACGGGTTATCTGCGTTATTAGTAAAGATAGAAGGTTGCGGTTTTTGCGGCACTGTGTTACTTTTTTGAGAAACAAACGATGCCATCAACAGATTTTTCATAGCCCCCTTAGTTTTTTTGGTTTTGAAAATTTTGCATTTTGGGACAAAAAGGTAAAAAATGGGCTTATTAGTTTTTTTCATGTAGAATCCAGTGGCTTAGTCAGATTTTCTCTATGTTTAATTGTTTTCGAGGAAACGAGCAAACTTGCATTTTTTTAAATGGGACACCCTATATATTTTTAGCTATAATAATTCAGTTTATCACAAGCTTTTCAAAAATATATAATACTTTATAGCTGTTTTCAATGTGAAGCTCAAAATTTACATTTTTCAACAAATTAAAATTTTTTTTTGGTATGCCATGACGGGTATTTAGGAAAAAATCATTATTTACTGTCAGAATAGGTTATTAATTTTCTGTTCTTTATTTCTATTCAGTTTCGATAAATAGCAGTTATGGCTGTGAATGCAAAATTCGAGAATTATAAAAAGTACGATATGTTTGTTTCGGATTTTCGTTACACTGAATACAGTGTAACGAAAATTCGGATGAAGCATTAGAAGTTTATTTTAACAGGTATATATTTTTCGTCATATTTTAAAATTTATAAAAACGTAATATTCGCAGATTCCCAGAAAAAAGACAGCCGGATAAAAGAATATTTTTAAAAATAAAATCAAACTTAATTGAAGTCGGTTCATTTTCCAAACCCCGACCTAGTAATTTATGTAGATTAGAACTAGTTTTAGTAAGCTTTGTCTGTGAGAATGTACGTTTGTATTTCTTGGACAATAAAGCACATAAAGTAAAGTAAAGTAAAGTATTTACAATAGTAAGGAAAACCAGGACATTGATGAAGCAAACGTTTTGGCTTCAATTGAAACAAATCAAAGTAGTTCTTGTAGAACAGTGGAAGGTTCTGTCGGTGTTACAAAATCAAGGGTTCAAACTATTCTAAAAAAACACAAGTTTAAGCCATACAAATTTCATGTCGTACAAAACTTACATCTCGGTGATGCAGAGCGCCGCGTAGAGTTTTGTAATTGGTATTTACAAAATGTAAATAGAGAAAATCATTTTGAAAGAACGATTATATGGTCTGATGAGATTCATTTTACCAGTGCCGTTATATTTAATCGGCAAAATACTAGGTTTTGGTGCCAGGAAAATCAACATGTTATATTTCCAAGGGAACGTCAAGGCAGATTTGGCTTTAGCGTTTCATGCTTCAAACTGGGAAGTAAAATTTTATATAATATATTTGAAGGCGGTCTTACTGCAAATAAATATTTAGAAATTTTGGAAAACATTGTGCCCGAAATAGTAGAGAATGTGCCCCTAGCTCATCTTAATAGCTTATATTTGCAACAGGACGGAGCTCCCGCTCACAATGCTCAAATTGTAAGAGCATATCTTAACAGTAATTTTCCTGGCCGCTGGATTGGAACACATGGACCTGTAAGATGGCCATCCAGGTCACCCGATTTAACGGTTTTGGATTTTTTCTTGTGAGGCTACCTAAAAAATAAAATTTATACCGTTCAGTACCAAACGATGGCAGATTTAAAAGAAGCCACTGAAAGAGCCTTTAGGGAGTTACAGGCACGGCCTTTTATTATTTTAAATGCACTGAGGCGAATCAGAATAATGTGTGAACATGTCTTAGGCATAATGGAGAACAGTTTGAGCAATATTTATGAGACAATGTAAAAATGTAAATTTGTTGAAAAATATAAATTTTGAGCTTCACATTGAAAACAGCTATAAAGTATTATATATTTTTAAAAAGCTTGTGATAAACTGAATCATAATGGCTAAAAATATATAGGGTGCCCCATTTAAAAAAATGCAAGTTTGCTCTTTTTCTCGAAAACAATTAAACATAGAAAAAATCTGACCAATCCACTGGATTCTACGTGAAAAAACTAACAAGTTTATTTTTTACCTTTTTGATAAGTTGCAGCGTAACCGAGATACGGGGGGTGTCTGAAAATACAAAATTTTCATAAACACCCCGTATCTAAAAAACTAAGGGGGGTATGAAAATTCTGTTTATGGCATCGTTTGTTTCTCAAAAAAATAACACAGTGCCGCGAAAACCGCAACCTTCTACCTTTACTAATAACGCAGATAACCCGTAAAACATACGAAAACTGGACACCCTGTACTTATACAGAGAGAAAATAGTTTTATTTTTAGTTTTAAGTTAACACACTTAAAAATATTCTTGCTCTTAATGGTCACCGGTTGTGTGAATTCTCAGAATACACGCATGTGAAGTAGTGAAAATTCCCATTTCCCCATTTTTTTGTAGAGTCCACATTGCACCTTCAAGAAATTGGTGTCTGATTAGCTTGTTTCAGAAGAAGAATTGTTGGTCATAGTTTTTTCTATGATACACTCTAAAAATTAGGGGTAATTTTAATAGATATTTACAGGTAAAATAATGTAATATTTTTACATATATGCTGTAATTTTACATGCACTCTGTACATTATATTTAAAAATACACGTTAAAGTGTTTTTAAAAAATTTTTACAGTAAGTAGTGTAATATCACAAAAAAATACATATAAAATGTTAAAATCACATGAATATTACACGCCACTGTAAAAATTATGTGATTCTGATGTGAACTTACGATATCAGTCTGTGGGATTCCCCATCACTTTTCGGCACAACGAAAGAGACGCGTCCGTCGCGTCCATTGTTTGGCTTTCATTACATCTGCCGGCATCGGTTTGTTGTTTTTTCCTCGTATACAGTTGTAAGTGTTTTATTTTGTGGTTAAAAAAGTACTTAACAAGTAAGTATTGTATAGTTTTACTATGTGTAAATGCTCATTTTGTGGTTTTACTTTAATTAATAGTATTAATAAACTGTTTCCCAAATAAAAACAGTGTAATAGTTAAGCTTAACTAGTTATATTATAAAATAGGTCGTTTTTCAATGTTTTTGTGTATACTATTTATTTTAGCGTTCCAAAGATCTCCGTAGATACCTACTTATATACCAAAAAATAGGCATTTTTTAAAGTTTTTTTTCTTTACTAGCAAAAAGCTATTTAAAAACTTTAAAATCCTTGTTTGAGACTTTTTTTTTGGGGTTTTATGTTACTATTTCTATTTAAAAAAAAATAACTTGACACATGTTAGATTTTTTATATTTGTTAGTTATAGTTTTTGTTATAGTCGGTTATAATGGACAAGCTGTTTATACGTTTAACATAAATATATCTACACTGTAAAAAAAGTCCCAGATCCCCCCATATTTCGAAAACCTGGCCTTTAATCAAAAAGTGTTTTATATAAAGTTTATAGATCTATTTCCAATGTATATTAAAAAAAATTTCTCGAATATGCAGGGTGCACCATAAGGATAGTAAAGACAAAAGTTAATTTTTTTTAGATAGGAGAATCTACTTCTTGATGTTTTCGAATTATATACAAAATTATATATGGGTATGTAGGTACCTAAAGTATTACAAAACATTATTTTTTACCATTTACATTTTATATCATTTTATCACCTTGAAAAAAAGCACCAGCATTGTGCTGCTATGTCTTTACATTTTTGATTTAACCTAGTAATATTAGAACTGACAATGTCAAAAAATATCAGCGCCATCACCACAATACTGATGGTGTTTTATTTAAGACAATGTAAAGGTATAAAACGTAAATGGTAAGAAATGTTTAACAAGTATATATTTTTAAATTGGTATATCTTTTAAACTAGTGAATTTAGGTAAAGCACATGCTACATGAAGTTAGGCTACAATTTTGTGTAGGATTCGAAAATACATCAAAAAGTATAGTCCCCATTTGAAAAAATGTAACTTTTTACTCTACCATCCTTATGTATATTTAAAAAACGTTTCCTAATGTGCATATGCATTGGAAAAAGATCTATGAACTTTATATGAAACACTTTTTGATCAAACGTCACGTTTTTGAAATATTGATGGGGTTCGGGACTGTATACACACAATGTATAATAGGTATATATTTAAATGAAGTTTATTAGCACCTAAGTGTTGCAAATGTATTTATTATTTGTCAGGGAATAATACCAGAAATCTTTAATATTTTTTATTTACAGTAACCGTTTTCCACTTGTTTTTTAATTTGTTTCTAACGTGAAATAAAACGAGCTATATAAAAATGTTGTATTTTTATTTAATTCCTTCGACAAACAAATTACCAAAAATTAAAATACATAGATTATTATGTAGTATTACAAATTTATTACATTAATCATTGCTGTAAAATTTCAGTTTTAGAACAGATAATTTACTGTTATAGGAACTAAAAATATACTTTCTATTTTTTTTTAAGTGTAATTAACGTGTAATTTCACCTAATGGTAGCTGTGATTTTACTAAAAAACTACCCGATTTTTAAAGGAATATCCCGTATTTATTGTGATTCCCTTGTAAATTCACATGAATATTAAGTATATTTAATGCAAAAATACATTAAAAATGTGTTTCTGCAGTTATTTATTTACAAACAATTCACATGAATCATGTAACTCTACAGTGTCACTGGTATATTACATGCACTATTGCTGACAACAAATAACCAACAGTTATTGCTGTAATTTTACAAGATTTATTTTTAGAGTGTACAGCGGTATATTGACAACATTTTGAATCTATTTATGGAGCAATTACTTGACGATGAACTACGTTTTGGTTATTTTCAAGAGGACGGTGCAACCGCCCAGACATCTAGCGAAACTATTAACTACTTACGCAAACTCTTCAACGACAGATTGATCAGTTTTCGAGCAGACATTGAATTCCCACCCAGATCACCTTGTTTGACGGTTAGATGTGCGAATCACTTCATTTTTCCTCATTTAAAGAACAATATTTTTAAAACACCAGTTGAAATTGAGAACAGTACAGTTACAGTTTACAATGAATGAATGAATAAATGCAGGTAAATTATGGTCCGTACTTAAAAATGTCTTAAAGTAAACTGCAAATCCGGAAGACGTAATTTCATTATTAAAGTAATAGTTTGGTGATTTTAAACCGATTTTTACCTGATTCAAAATCAGAGGGTTAATCCCATAAAACAAATTATGTTCTAAAGACTGTATATATAGCCGCCGTAGTTAGTTTTAAGCTTAGTAATTATTCTTACTTCGTGTGTAATACAGCGTTTCTTTAATCGTGTGTGAGTCATGGAAAATATGTGCGAGCCCAATGTATCTCAGGAGATAACCCCGTCGAAAAGCAGAAAACAGTTTTCTGTGGAAAAGTTATAAACAATGTTTATTCAACTCCCATTCAACGTACGGTCAGCAGGCAAGCAGCGTTAGAAGAAACGGCCACATTAACAAAAATTCCAACATCAACTGTATGGAAAATTCTGAATAATCCCATTTTAGCGAGGAAAAAAAACGATACTAGCATTTTCTCGAAGGTAGATGGAAGTGATCAAGGTATAATACGTCGTAAAATTTACAAGTTATGCGAGGAACAAAGCGTGCCTACATTAGATAATTTAATTAAGAGACTTAAAAAAGACGAAACCGGCGTTAAATGTGGCAGAACAACGTTATGGATGTGTATCCAACACATGGGTTTTAGATTTAAAAAAATTAACAAAAGACAAGTTTTAATGGAATTCAGTAGAATTCGGGAATGGCGATCCGAATATCCACAAAAAATTAGGATTTACAGAGATCATCAAAGGCCGATTATTTCCTTGGATTAAACCTGGTTCGACACATATGATACCCCGGAAAAGGGTTGTGTTGACTCAAGCGGCAAGTGTAAAACAAGCGCGCCATCAAAAAGAGGGAAACGAATTACGATTTTGCATGCTGGATATAAAGACGGATGGATTCCAAATGGACTTTCTCTGTCTGCAAAACACATTAAAGATTTTTCTCTGGATTACCATGAGGACACCACTGCTGATTTATTTGAAGATTGATTTAAAAACAACCCCAAGACTTCCTCCTTAAATGACACAAAAGCAACAATACAAAACTACGTGTATGATAATGACATTTATTTGCAGGAAGATTACACCAAAAGGCAATTAATTAAGGCTTTACAAAGTTTAAAACTACAATAGAAAAACTTCTGTGATAATTATGCAAACCATCTAGCGCATACAGTTTTAAGGCTTCCACCATATCATTGTATATTTAATCCCATCGAACATGCTTAGCACCAACTGAAATCTGCCATTAGTCGTAACAATATTTGCCCTACTATTAAGTTCAGTGTACTTAAGCTTATAGAAACTGAAGCTTTTAACATCCCCCACAAGTTGGGCAAATTCTGTTACGCATGTTGAAAAAGTGGAAAAATCCTATATCCATGTAAACAATTTAGCACAAATAATAATTAGAACAGATTTGATGATGATAGCGATAATGATATTGATATATTAAGTGAATAATTATTATAAGTACCGAATAATTTGTATATTTATGTAATCATAAGTTTAATTTTTAATAATAAAATAACTTGTAATTTCACATTTAAACATAAATAAAATATTATTTAATGTCTTTCTTCTTGTATGTGGAGACTTTTCTAAGATAGATCAGCGATCTTTTACTTCTTTTTTCGTAGGATTTTTGCATTTTTCGGTATAGAAGATTCTTGGTTTTTGCTTTTGAGCTCTTTTTGTTTGTTTGATTTTATTGGTGAACTATTTTATTGATGGATAATTTATTTTATTGAATATTGATTGAAATTGATGTTAAATTTTTAGAGATTTTAGGCGTGTTAGGGCGGAAGCCAGTCTTTCGGATACCGATACCTCTCATCCGCCCTTGAGCGTATGTGTGAGTCTTGTATTAAATTGTTTGTTGAAACGTCCGTCCGTCGAAAGTAATTTTGTATTATTTTGTCGTAGAATTGTTTTATTGTCTCTATTTTTAAGTCCCTGTGAAGCAATGCTGTCGGAAAGTGTCTTGCTGTGTCAGTTATCATTTTTAGTGCTACATTTTGGAGTCTTTGAAACTTTTGGTGCTGTGTCGCACAAAGAGTTGACCACGTTGGGGAGCCGAATGTGAGTATGGGTCTCACCAATATTTTGTAGAGGTTCGTTTTTGTTTTGTAGGAAATTTTGTTTCGCTTGTTGATGAGCGGGTAGATGGCAAAAAGCTGTTTTCTGGCCTTTTGAAGCCTCTCCTCCGAAGTGAATCTCCAGGTCATTCTCCTATCAAAGACCAAGCCGAGATACTTAACCTTGTTCGCCCATGGAATGGGTGTATTCATAACCTTCACTCTTGTTCTAGGCAATCTCAGCCTTGCTTTCAAGAAGAAAATGGCCTGGGTTTTCTCCGCATTGAGTCGAAGCTTCCACTCAGAGAGCCATTTGGAGATAAGTGCGATGTGGCGTTGCAGTCGAGCCACCACATATGAGGGCGATCTTGCGGTGGCAGTAATCGCAGTATCATCCGCAAAGAGGTAGAGAGAAGTGGATGGGTGTTTAGGGACATCGCTTGTATATAGGTTATAAAGTAATGCTGCAAGCGGGGATCCTTGAGTGACTCCCGCTCTGATTTTTAATTCGGATGAAATCGTGTTTTCAGATGATACTGCGCAGTACCTGTTCTCGAGATATGAATGAATAATATGAATTAAAACGTTTGGCATACCCAACCTAATTAATTTTAGTACAAGACCATCATGCCAGACCTTGTCGAACGCTTTTGAGACATCGAAGAAGATAGCTCCCGTTGAGTGTCGTTGGTTGAACCCTCTGAGGATGTTAGTCGCCAACCTCGTTGTCTGGCGCACCGTGCAATGAGCAGGTCTGAAACCTGCTCTGGTGGTAGAATGTCGTTGTCCAATACAAAATCGGAGATCCGATTAAGTATCAGTTTTTTAACGACCTTGCCTAGACATGATAAGAGACTTATCGGCCGATAGTTGACAGCTAACTGGAGATCTTTACCCGTCTTTGGGATCACCACGACCTTGGCCCTTTTCCAAGTGTCAGGGAAGCGACCTTTTTCGATTATAGCCTTTGTTATATTTACAATTTCCAATACTGTGTTCTCTGGCAAGTTCTTCAGCGCTCTATTTCTAATGCCGTCGAAGCCAGGAGCTTTCTTTGCGTTCATTGTTTTCAGAATTGGCCAGACCTCATCAGCTGATACTTCAGCTACTGCGCCTGGATTGAACGGGGTTGACTTGAAAATTGGAACGGTCCTGGCGATCCGCAGATCGCGCTCAGGATTGTCTGTTGGACACAGGCTGAACTGTTCGCGAAGGCTGTCCGCGAACAGCTCAGCCTTGTCACCCGGATCGGAGACAACTGAGTTTTGGTTTTTTGGATCTCTGAGAGATGGGACAGGCTTTCTGTCGCCTCTTATCAAAGATCTAGTGAATTTGTAGATCGAGCTGTCCTCGATCCGATGATCCTTAGTCTTAAGGTCCCAGAGATCCGCCTCCTTTTGAAGTAAAAGGCGGCGAATCTCCGCAGACTCTCGGTTTACGCGAGCTTTGATCTGCGGGTCGCCAGTCCTATATGCTAATCTCATAGTCTGGTTTTTTGACTTTATCAGCTGAGTGAGCTTTGGACCAAGATCACCTCGCTTCGAAAATCTCGACACCTTTGTTTCTGACGCTTCGGCCATTGCTAAATTTATTTTGAAGGTCAGTTCTTTCACCACCGTTTCTAGATCCTCATCAGTGACGATTGAGTGCAGTCTTTGTGAATTTTCCAACTGGCGCTTGAAGAGCCTCCAGTTGATTTTCGTAACGGAGACGTAGCCCTGCCCCCTTTCAGCAGGATTGCCGTATTCAGCAATGACCGGCCTATGGTCGGATGTTAGTTCATTAACTACGACTGGCTGCGAAAGTCTCCCAGTGTTTTTTATGACAAAGATTTCTAAGATCTCCGGAAGAGCATTCGTTTGATGGTGAGTGTGCTCCTCCGGCGGCATTATGAAATAGTTTAGATCAAGAGAATGATTGAAGAGAGCGGTTCCTCTTGCGTTTTGGGATCTGCAGCCCCACACTCTGTGTGTGGCGTTCAGGTCTCCTCCAATAATAATTGGGTCTTGATCGCTGAAGACTTTTGCCAGACAGGCCAAGTTAAATTTAACTTGGGGACTGATGTAAACAGAACCAAGTTGTATCCACATGTTTTTGGATTTAACTTTGATGAATGTACCTTCTATATGGGTACAGTTCGCAAGACCTGGCATTGATTGAGCTATGATATGTCTTTCACCAAGATCATAGTTCCGCCCATTGGACGCCCTTCCCTATCATTACGAAACGTGATGAAATTGGGAATGGTGAACCTCTCACCTTTGAGCCATGTTTCTTGGATCATTACAATATCAATGTCGTATCTCTGAAGAAAATCAATTATTTCGAGTTTTTTACCCTTGATACCGTTTATATTAATTGTAGCCAAGCTGAAATATGCGGTTTCTAACTGCACTGCCATTAACGACACGAAGAAACTAAGGTCGTCATCATCGCTTGCATCTCCTTTTGCATTCTATCCTGGAACTCGCCCAGGAGAGAATGCATGGATCTCTGAATGATGGCTTGCCACCCCTCTTGTGCTGATCCTTCACCAGAGCTATTTCTGACTGAATTATTTGTATTTTGTTTTGACTGGTTGTCGCTTTAATTATTGTTGTTTTGTGTGCCCCATTTGAAGTTCGGGGGCGGTATTTTTGCTTTCGTTTTTTCGGCTGACTTCCTTCGAGCTAAGTCATTTAAGAAATCGGGGTGTTTGCGACATGCTCTGTCGTTAGCTGCGTGTGGTTCGCCGCAATTGCAGCACCTCAGCTGCCCGCTGTTCTGGCATTCAGTCACCCTGTGGTTTTCGCCACATCTAAGACAAGTGATTCGTGCAGTGCACTTGTGCTGTGAATGCCCGAACAGCTGGCAGCGATGACATGGAGTTACAGTAGGTTTTGTGCGTTGCGCTTCTACTTTCACACGTAGACCGTCCAAATATTTAAGATCATAGATCCTTTTTTCCTTTTTGGGGAGGAGGACCAGCACAAGCGGCATAGCCGTGCCATCTGCTCGCTTCCAGCGAATTACTTTTGAAGGAGTGAGGCCAAGGTTGTGAAGATCCTCCATGACCTTCTCCTCCGACCACGTTTCCAACACGCCTCTCACCACCACGTGCAATTCCTTCTCTTCGGCGAATTTGAAGGAGTGGTGTGAGATTTTTCCTTTATAAGGAAATCTCGAATTTGATTGTAATCGTGAGGAGTAGGCGGGAGGAAACGAATCTTGAGGACTCTTGACATCAAGAAAACTTCTGGCCTTGATGAATTTCCAGTCATCGTAATTAAGACATGCGATGATGAATTGATACCGGTATTTGGTAGGCTCTTTAACTTATCTTGCAAAAAAGGAATATTCCCTTCTTGCTGGAAACTGCACTATCGTCCAGTCGCATTGCTTTCAGTCATAGCAAAAGTTGGAAGAATTGAGAAATCTTTCAACAAAAAATGATTAAAGTACTGGGAAGGCTCCAACTATATTAGTGAACGCCAGTATGAATTCCGTAAGTCTAAATCAATAGAAGACCTTCTCGCTTATGTTACTCATGTTTGGAACAACGCAGTAGAACATCATGGGGAGTCCTGGGCCTCAGCACTGGACATTTCCAAAGCCTTTGACCGAGTATGGCATGAGGGGCTCCTAAATAAAGTAAGAGCATACGGAATGCCGGTTCAATTTTGTTCATGGCTGTCAAGCTTTCTTAAAGACCTTTCTCTACGAGTGGCGATAGACGGATTTCTTTCCGACACATTTAATATTAATACCGGAGTCTTTCAGGGTTCTAGTGTCACCCACCCTCTTTTTACTGTACATTAACGATCTTTTGGAAAAATCCAATATATAGCTTCGTTGATAACAGCACACTTGTTTCATTTTTTAGTTTGGATGCCCGAACCTCAGGCAGCAAGAGGTCTCACATCTCAACAAGGACCTGGAAGATATTCTGTCTTGGGGTGACAGTAACCAAGTAGAATTTAACGCCAAGAAGACCCAGGTGGCAGTTTTTTCTAAAAAAGCTAATGTTGAAGAAAGGGATATAGTCATGGCGGGACAATCGATTCCCTTGGTGCCATCAATTAACTTATTGGGCGTTAATTTAGATAGTCATATCACTATACTGTTCGCACATTTGGGACTCTGCTTCTTAACATAGCCTAAGATTGCTACACTCCATTCAGAGAAGAGCCATTCGCTTGATCGGTGCCCATGATCTGACAAACGACCTAGAAATCCTGGAATATCGAAGGCAGGTTGGCGACTTAAGTCTATTTTACAGATATTTTCATGGCAAGTGATCAACTGAGGTTGCCCGCTTGAACAGTGTCAACAATATTCCTCAATATTTGAAAGATGTTTCTGTTGGACCGCATTCCAACTTTCTTGTCTGCAGGACACGGAACTATAAAGTTAGTTAATGACTAACTTTTTGGTGAACTGGCTTTCATACCACTTCTATATTGTCAATGAAATGGCAGCTCTGCATTATAATTATAAACTTTCACACTTCTAGACCACTGTGCGTTGAGGTCGCGAACCACTGTGCCACCCAATGTCAAGTTCAAATAAACAAGAGTCAGCACTTTCGGGGTATAAACACCCGAATATTGGGTGGACACGGGACCTTCGTCTCAACGACTGGTCACTTCCCTAAGATCAGGAGCGACCATGTGTCTCAAAGACTCCAGACCACTCTTCCGATCTGTCTTCAGTTACCCCCCAGAAGCCCCTCAGGCACCTTTCTTGAGAGCGTCCATCGACAGTGCCACAACCCCAGAGAGACATACTGGGATTCCTCCAGGCTACCTGGTGAATAATTGGCTAGTAGAAAATAAAGTCTATATTGTTTTCTAGCCGGATCGTTTTATTCACGCCCCGTTAGGGAAACAACCCCCAGTTGTGACAATATTATAACTGAAAATAGGCACTGAGTGTAATAGTATTTCATGCAACAAGAGCATAAAGTAGTAATTTCTTCCAGGATTAGGAAGTTTGCGCGCATGAGACGAAAGCGAATGCCGCAACTTCTATTATCTGACTGGGCTCGAATACGACCGATCGGGCGATTTTAGAATAAAAGTTTGCTATTGCAGCAAAATGACTTTCCTGCTGTTGAATAAATTTCTTTATGAATATTTAGTTTTACTCATTGCCAAGCATTTTGCTACTACAGAAAAAAAGATAATTGTAACAGCAAAAATATTGTTTAAAAATAAATATTTGCCTGCCAGTGTTAGTCTTACTAGAGTAACACAGTTCTCTATAATAACTAAAGAGCCGTCAGCAAAATGATCTTTACTGTAGGCGGAAACTGATCTTTCAATCGTAGGTAGAAGTTTTATTATCGAAGCCAAAAAACCATAGCAAATATTTCTTTGCTGGAGGTTTTCTCAGTGTACACACCTCTTTTAGTAGTAGGTACTGATGACAAAATCGTTAGACCCATAGACGTAGCAAGGGGAGGTGGTTTGTTCCAAAAACATTTGGGATGCCTTTTCTCCAGGCCACCCTCCCTAAGAAATTGCGTTACCAATGGTTCAACCCAAAAAAAAACCATCTACGCTACTGGCCACGAAATGTGACTTTAGGTTACATTATCCATCAATCTATTATTAAACTAATTTGGCTCTACTTATACTATAACTGAACTATCACTGAATTTGTTAAAAGTAAATATTGCGGCTTCGAGACTAAGTAAATTAGGTTCTGTGATGATTTAACCGACAAAGGGCAATATCATTTAATGATTCAACGGGTTCTTAAATTTTCTTATTGGCAGTAAACAAGTATGGCCGCTAACTTGGGCGGAGGCGACCTCCGTTGGTTGGTCAAGAGTGTCCACGTATCCACGTGTGAGTGGTGAATCTCCCAGACTAGAGCACTGTATATAGCGCTATAAACAAACCAGTGTCCTGCTTCAACGGTAAGCAGATGCTCCACGTGGCTAAAACAATAAGAGTACGTATTTTGATCTGAGACGGGTGTCAAGCAAAGTGATTTACTAATGTTAAAGTAAGTGATATTTTGGGGACGCTTGCCCGGTAACAGAGGTTACTATTCTTTTAAACGTACAGTAAAAGTACCGCGAACTTCGCAGTTAAATGAACTACATCCTTTGTGTTTGGTTAAGTTTATCAATGTAAAAATGGTAAGGGTGGTGAAAAGTGGAAGAATAAAAAGACATAGCAAAATAAGTCTCCGAATTCTGGGAACGAGGGTTAGCTGTTCCTATCATATTAATGCTAACCGTTAATGACTTATCTGCTTCTTTTGACTTGACTCAATTTCAAGATTATTAACTTAAGTTTTATTCGTATCGTATACCGGGTGTTGCATCGTCGAGCGGGACATAGGAAATCCCATGTAATTTTAAATGGGGTCAATTATTGGCTTCCCTAATTATTTTAGAGAAAAATTCTATTTAGGTTTATTAAAGAGCACTAAAACCCACATTTAAAAGAATAACTTTAGATATTTTTGATGAGCCCGTTTACGGGTTATCGCCGATTTCTTTTTAACTATTTCTCCTTTTTATGGCCCCGTATTTGCTGGCACCAGTTAAGGTAAAAGATGACTGTCGAATAAAGTTGTCATTTTGAGGAATATTTGAACATCTTCTTAAATCCTAAAGTTCTAACAATTTAATAGTACCTACCTATTAATTAGTAAAATATTGAAACATGTAAAATGTCATAATTAACCTTGTAATTGGATACTTTATTTTAGTTTTATTCAGATTAATTTGTACTCATAAATACACCTTTAATATTTTCGATGTACGAGTTTTTATAACAATAAAGCACACATTTCAAAATGACAACTTTATTTGACAGTCATCTTTTACCTTGACTGGTGCCCGCAAATACGGGGCCATAAAAAGGAGAAATAGTTAAAAAGAAATCGGCGATAACCCGTAAACAGGCTCATCAAAAATATCTAAAGTTATTCTTTTGAATGTGGGTTTTAGTGCTCTTGAATAAACCTAAATAGAATTTTTCTCTAAAATAATTAGGGAAGCCAATAATTGACCCCATTTAAAATTACATGGGATTTCCTATGTCCCGCTCGACGATGCAACACCCGGTATAGTTTTTGCGATATTAATACAAATTTGAAACTAAAAAATCTGGTGCACTACTCTAATGCAAACAAAACATATATTTCAAACCCACTTTCACACAATTTCGATTATTTAATTTTTTTAAAAGAAATATTAAATAGCCATGAAAATAAACACGATCGGAATATTAATCTTACTTTCTCCCAAGGTTCACTCACAGCATTTCACAGTCAATGGTAAATATTGATTATTTATTTGTTTTATACCTGTATGCATTGTGTATCTGATAATAATAATAATTCACTTTTTAAGACTACCAAAACAATTTTTATGTTTAATGCAACATTTAAATTACAGAAAAAATTCTAATTCTAAAAAATATACGACAGCAAAAACAAATTATTAACTTTAATTTGGTACCTACTTAGATACTTTATAACTATGCAATACACTAAAACCTTTAGGAAACATCTACGGAAAGAAAGGGGACAAACTTGTTTAAGCCTCTCACGTTTTCGGTTCGCAGAAGCTAATAAATTGACTTTCAGCACCACTTGGCGTCGATACCTGCTTATGCGGGTTCAATTGAATTATTCCACATTTGCCACGTGCCGTTTTGACACGGCAATAAAAAAGTGCTGTTTCACCACGGATAATTTTCATATTTTCTATCGAGTGCTGTTTTGCCATGCATACTTTTTTTTCTTACCTGCCTAGATGTTATGCCTTTTCTTGCAAAACTATCTTAGAAATATATGTAAGTTAAGTATTAAAATATTTTTTTTGTATGCCATGTATTGGTTCTCATAATTTGTAATTTGAAGAAGATAATAAACATTATCGAAAGCTTGGCTAAGAAGAAAACTGTTTCACATGTTCTTTTATTTAAATTTGACATTTGTACAAATAATAAATCTAATTTAATTTGACAACATATTTAAGCTTAATGATGCACTCAGAAATATCAATTTCATTATTTACAAGTTTATCTACAGTGCCTTTAATTATAAAATCAATATTAATATTGTGTTTGGATCTCTTTTTTGGAGTTATATTAAAATTTACTTGATCAATAATGAATGCATAATACTGACTAACATTTTTTAAATGGTACACTAGTTCACAGATGGTGGGACTATATTTCCCAACAGCATGATTGAGACGATTATGCCAACCTTCCAAAGCATTGGTGGTACGATGCCTTTCATTAAAACACGACCACATATCACCAATAATGTCATTTTCTAACCATTGGTTTACAAAATAATCGTTTAATTCTTCTATACTTCTTAACTGTGGGGACGTCTCCATAATGTATAGCCATCCATCGTCGACTGCAGTAGGAGGCAGATGGGCCAATGCGGCACATTTCCTTATGTGTTCTTTTACGTCGATGTTTTCTACATACTCCTTTGACAATCCAAATGATAGAACTTTCCTCCAAAGACACTGATTAAAGTGGAAGTGACAACCTTTTAATCTGGCACCAAGAAATACTTCACGAAAGGCATTAAGTATCGGAATTTCAAAGTCAATTTTGAAGTAAATCGGATTCCATTCAGGAAATGTTGTTTAAATTAATCTAAATAGTCGTTTGTATGTGCACTCTTTCTTATTCGGCAGTAAAGAATAGAAAACAGGCATGAATTGTATAAAGTTGAGAAAATTGCTTACACAACTTTTGAAAGTTCCATCTCCAAAAAACGTGGTGCTTTGAACAATACTGCTTATTCCTTTTTTGCTAGCAAATCCAAGAATCCTGTCATTATCCGTTAAATCATCAACTACTAGAAAACTATCGGCAAGATTCTGGGGTAGAATTATCTCCCAATAATTTTTGAAACTCACAGCTCCAATTGACTTTCGTCGTTCTTTGTAGAGAGCACTCTTCTTAGATAGAAATGACGGAACTTCAGTCACAAAAATCTAAGCCAGCGTCCTTAACAGTAGCCAAAGGTTAATTGAAAATTTGAGGAATTGGGGTCAGTTCCTCTCTAGCTCGTTTTCTGCATGCCATTAAAGCCTTCTCAACTTCTACACTAGCCTGATTTGTAATGCAGCTGTGCTTTGTTTCACGTATAACTTCTGATTGGCGAGAAGTTAATTAACCACAACTCTTTCGGGATGTACATCTCCAGGTTATATGTGCCGTAAAATTACCTTTACAAGGCAACTTTACGTACCATGGTGCGAACGGCAGCTCTTGTGTCGGAGGCTCGGAGTCCTTGCCTTAAGCAGTTGTACACTTTTTTGATGAATTGGACGCCACCTATTTTAAATGGTTAAAAAACTTATTACTTACAAAGCGTTTTAAAATAGGAAAACCGCTTGCTTCTAAAGATGGTAATAGTTCGTCGTGCAGTACAATGAGTAACAATAAAACACAGATATGTAAAACAACAATTGGGATTAATTCATTAGGATCACTAAACTGGATTCCACCAATGAGATTAAATATTGAAATCAATAACTAAATTAAATATTAAAGTAAAAAATTATACACTCATGGGAAGGCCTGAAGGGTTTTTACTCGCCTGGTAACTAGTTATCTCATATAGTTTATGAAAAGGGGAAAAGAGAATGTTCTAGAACCTTCATACTTGTATGGTCATAATACCTAGATTCTTTCTAAAGGTTACCAAGGTGGTATTACAAATTTAAAGTTAGTTTTAAAGTGAAATTTACGGTGTTAAGGTTATAAAGAAATTAAAAATTATCACAATACACTGGCCTTATTTCCCAGATGTTCCAAATCCCATGTGGTTTCTGCTTCAAAATAATGGGCACCCTGCCTCCAGTCTGGTGGACCCGAACAGTACAAGACAGCACATATTTACAGCTTACAGGCCATGTGGTCTCTCAATCGAAGATCCAATTTCAACACGTGGTCAAAAGGAATATGAATATGTAACGCCTGTTACATATTCAAGAATAAACGCTTCGATAGAAGCAAAAGGAAAATTGCAACTAAACTCTAAAAAAAAACCCTCATTGGTTGTCTGGTGCTACCATCTCAAATAGAATACAAAGGAATGAGGCCTCATGTGCAAATCTAAAAAATGAAATTGCACATGTTGGAGAAAATTGAGGTTATAAAAATATTTAAGAAGACACAAAGAAAAGAATTAAAGAAATCTTACCATCAAAGAGATGAGGACGCTCTACTACCCTTGAGGTGCCAACTATAGTTGGGACGGCGGACCTTTTCAAATCACATAATAGTGGGCCCCTTTTAAACCGCGACTTCTACCTTCAAGGATGATCTTAAATGAAGTGCTCTAAAGTCAAAATTCTTCGAAAAAGGTAAGGATCAAATGACAGGTGAACTGTCATGTCAAAAAAAATAAATTGGTACGTTCAGACAATTGATGAAAGTAATCTCAGTTCGATAAAATGACAAAACCAAACAAACTTGACATGTGGAAAACTAATAGCAGTTTACCCTGCATAATATGCAATTTAAAAACAAATAATGGCATACCAATTTATCGAATGGTGAAACTGAAAAGTGCAATATCATCAATGTTCTAGAGTGAACTAACCAAGGTTCAAATGGAACAACTCAACGAACATACTATAAGCCAAATGAACTACTGACCTGTTATCATAAATGAACATAACCCCAAATTTTGACAATAAAAATATTTAAATATTCAGATATCTACTTCGTTCGAGTTAATTAACAAGAAAAGAAATGAAGAATGTACAAAAAAATATTCATGATAGGACCGTGGCCTGTAAAACATGAACCTCTGCACCAAAGCACTAAACTTAAAATCCACAGAAAATATAGAAAGGTAATGTAATCAAATATCTTACACAAAACCATGTAGCATCCTATAAATATACATCTATAGCAAAAATGAATGCTACATATAGTCCCGTCTTTATTACTTCGTAAATGGTTATACTTATAACCTATATAGGTGAGTTTTGAATGACCTCTTTTAGCTTCAAGAAACTCCATAATTAATTGTTACTTTTTTTTTATTCGATGTTGATAGCTTAATATGAAGGTGCAAACTGAAACTAAGATAAGGCCTAATTTTCTTAATAGGTATTATTGTATACCTGGTAATACATAATTGGACCATAAAGCCTGTCTAGAATTTGAAAACAGAAATTTCCAATATTCATACTGATCTCATTGTGTAGACAAGAGCTTGGCAATAAACAAGAAAATTATAAAGGGTCGGATTTCAGATAATCATTAGTACTTATTGTATGTATACCAATTTAATAATAATATTGGCATGGGTATTATGCCCACAACGTGTGTACACAATGGGATTGACCCAGGTAGCCTTACTGCCGTAATAGACGAAAGGACGAGTGGCGAATCTGCACTGGTACATTTCCTTTTTGTGGCGAAACAGAACGTGGCGAACCAGGAAATTACCGTTCAATTCCAGTATTTGGTCTTCTTTAAGTCCTCGCTGGTCTGGCTGCCTCCTGCTTGACTGAGTTATGCTCTAGCCAGATGATAATGGGAAAAATACTTAACAATCTGGACTACATAATGATATGTTCTTTAGCATCTTGTACAGGGTGTCCCAACGATAGAGTAAAGTAAGTTTTCGCTTAACTGATAATCTTTGTGACAAAATCGTATCCGCCATAAGGTAAGGTAGAAAAATGCGCACATTTTAAAAATATTGGAAATTATATAGGGTGTGCCACAAAAGTAGGACAGCAAAGAGTAAGATTTTTTTAAATAGAACACCCTATATTTGCTTGTATTTTTGGGTTCTATGTATTAATCCAAACGTTTTTGGTCATATATGACATGAGCTGAAATTTGATAGTTTTTGAGAAATTTCGAAATAACGATGAAAATTAGAATTATCATGGTGTTGATAAATGGACAGTTTCTCCGTCAATTCATAATTGCAAACTTCAATATTTGGTAGGAGGAAGGACTGATTACTATATTAATATTTAGTATTCGCAATATTTGCATTTGTTCTACAGGGTGTTTATTATAAGCGTCCAAATTCGCACATCTTCAAACTAGGAAATCTCAATTTTTTTAAATGGAACACCCCGTATATTTTAATTTCGTTTTATTCAGATTTAAACAGCCTTTCATTTTTGCTAAATATGTCCTATGCCTATCTTTAATAGTTATCGAGAAATTTCGATTTTTTCAAATTGCTACACGTTATATTCTATACCAGAGCATTGTTGGATCCCGATAGCCATGAAAAACAATAGCTAAGGTAAACAATTCATGTGCCAAAATGAAACGCTTAATAATAATTGTCGTGAATTAAAACCTTGTCTTGCTTTTTTCGTCTTCATTTCGTTAATTTTCTATTAAGCATGGATTATCCTGTAAATGAGTTGATTGATATGATCTATGTGTTAGGCGAAGCTGAGAGAAACCCTTTGTTGGCTCAGCGAATTTACAGAGTGAAATATCCTGAACGTCGGATGCCCACTGCTAACGGTTTTCGAAATGTGATGGAGAGATTTGATTCCAGCGGTAGTGTTAAATACTCTAAACGTGTAGTTGTTAACAAAAACGCAGCCAACGTAGAAAAATAATTAGAAATATTATTGAATATTCAAGAAACTCCTCAGGTGAGTAGTAGGACGTTAGCGACATTATGTGATTCCTCCAAATCAACTGTGAACCGAACAACAAACAAGTATAAATATCATCCATACCACATAGAGCTTCATCAAGAATTGCGAGAAGGAGATTTTGAAAGACGAATTCAATTTTGTAATATTATTCAACAACTGCAGTTAAATAACAATTTTTTGACCAATGTTTTGTTTTCTGATGAGGCGACGCCGACGTTTAGAAGTAATGGAGCTGTAAATCGGCATAATATGCATTATTATGCCACTGAAAATCCATTCTGGCTACGGGAAGTTCAAAATCAAGGTCACTGGTCAATAAATGTATGGTGTGGTATCCTTCATAACCAAATTATTGGTCCCCATTTTTTTAATGAACCTTTATCGGGCCGCAGCTACTTACTTTTCTTACGTGAAGAATTGCCTCAGTTACTTGAGGATGTTAATTTAGGCGTACGGCAAAATATGTGGCTGCAACATGATGGTGCACCTCCACATTTCCATCGTGAAGTCCGGGATTTCTTGAACAGACAATACCCAGAACAATGGATTGGGCGTGGAGGCTTTATTTCGTGGCCACCACGGTTATGTGATATAACACCGTTAGACTTCTTCCTATGGGGTTACATAAAAGATCGGGTATATGTCAATAAACCAACCACCAGGGAAGATATGAAGAACAGAATTAGAGAAGTTTGTCGAACAGTGACACCTCCTATGTTGTCGGAAGTGAGACACAACCTACAAAAAAGATTAAATACGTGTATTCAACACGAAGGCCATATTTTTGAACATTTTTTGAGACGTAATGTTGAATAAAAATTTAAAATTCTGGACTATAAGCATTTTATTTTGGCACATGAATAATTGTTTTTCATGGCTATCGCGATCCAACAATGCTCTGGTATAGAATATAACGTGTAGCAATTTGAAAAAATCGAAATTTCTCGATAACTATTAAAGATAGGCATAGGACATATTTAGCAAAAATGAAAGGCTGTTTAAATCTGAATAAAACGAAATTAAAATATACGGGGTGTTCCATTTAAAAAAATTGAGATTTCCTAGTTTGAAGATGTGCGAATTTGGACGCTTATAATAAACACCCTGTAGAACAAATGCAAATATTGCGCATACTAAATATTAATATAGTAACCAGTCCTTCCTCCTACCAAATATTGAAGTTTGCAATTATGAATTGACGGAGAAACTGTCCATTTGTCAACACCATGATAATTCTAATTTTCATCGTTATTTCGAAATTTCTCAAAAACTATCAAATTTCAGCTCATGTCATATATGACCAAAAACGTTTGGATTAATACATAGAACCCAAAAATACAAGCAAATATAGGGTGTTCCATTTAAAAAAATCTTACTTTTTGCTGTCCTACTTTTGTGGCACACCCTGTATAATTTCCAATATTTTTAAAATGTGCGCATTTTTCTACCTTACCTTATGGCGGATACGATTTTGTCACAAAGATTATCAGTTAAGCGAAAACTTACTTTACTCTATCGTTGGGACACCCTGTACTTGACAGTGCTTGCACAGTAAATTCAAAATATGTGCAGGACAGCCATTATTTCTAACTTTTAGTTCGTTTTTCTTGCTAAGTTTGTCTCATTAGGGTCATATTCGCTACGTTGTGTCACAAAAGATTTTACTGTGCACTGGTCACAAACTACTACAGTCGAATATTCTCAAGTTTAAGGGTTTGCCGAAGTATCAACACTTTAGTAAAGAAGCGCTCGTCCACCTTTAGTTGTTATTGTTTCACATATTACTGGCTCGTTGTGGATGTTGGACCACCCATCAAGGGACATATTCACATATTGTCCTGATAGATAAAAAAAACATTTCGCTTCTTCCTCCTCATGAATTCCATCTAAAAGGCTTATTGCTACCGTTTTTCGTGATAACGGCGTATAACCAGGTCTTAATAACTGAACACCTTTCTTTACTTCTAGTTTTCAATACATCTGAAGCTCGAGTTGGCGGCAAATTGGTTTGCCAGTCTAATTTCTTTTCAGCTGTTGATGTCCGCATTACGAGACGACTCATAACAGGCTGATTTTAACTTTTCTTCTTTTCAAAAGTCGTTGGTGCTACTGTTCGTGGAGATTTTCTAGGATCTGACCCGTCTCTCATGAATGTCATGGAACTCGAGGCAGATAATGTTGTAGCAAAACTTACAGAACTGCCAAGTGATTTGAATGCATGAAAAGAAAAAAAAAACAGAAATAATACCAAATTCCTATTTTTGTTAATAAACTAAGGACAGGCCCGTTTCTTTCTTTCAAAATTAGCAAAATGTTGAATGATGAAAAATTTTTCTTGTCAAAATTAGTTTTTTTATATGGTTTACTTTGAAAATGAGATAAAAAAGAAGTAATATTAACATAAAATATATTATTTGTTTACCTGTATTCGTTTCTCACTACTTATTATAAGTATCATGGTTTGTTCTGAGTCTCTGAACTAAGATCCCCTGAATTTCTTTCTTGCAGTTTATATAAATCGCTCTACACCCTGATTTATTTGAATCCGTTGTTTTAACAAAAAACTGCCATATGGTGTCTTCTTTTCTTCCAGTCATTTATATGTTTTTGTTCAATATTCAAGAAAAAATTATAACTATTTACTTCCACTCCCTTGAACAACTATTATTAAAATACGCAAGACGTATTAGGCAACGGCAATTTATAGATCGGGAGAGAAACAAGCCGCGATAGGAATTTTCTTGCAATAAGAGTATTCTGACAAATATTTAGGCGATAATTTGGACTATATTTTTTAGACCGACATTAAAACAACTTGTATTAATTTGAAAAAAGCGAGGGGATTAAATTTTTTATTAAAATAAAAAAAATCGATGACTTTTTATTTTTTTAATAAATTCAAATGCGCATCAATTAGTCAAGCAATTTTTCATAATGTTCGCGAAGAATTTCACGACAGACTATACAGACATTTGCTAAGAAGTGAATGGTGAACATTTTGAGAATCTTAAGTAGTGTTTGTAATTTTCGTAGTTTTTTTTATTGTTATAAAATACTAAAGATATCGCCTAGCCGCCCGTAGGTTCCTTTGCTATTGCTTCAAAATCAAATTAAACCCACATTGGCAAAAGTGGCTGCCATTTTGAAATCAATCGATAAAATCTCTTCAAACTTGGGGATCGTTCATAGATTGAAAATACCTTTCCAACGAGGTATCACTCGACCCCATCTGCCATTTAAAATTTTTATTCAAAATGGCGCCCTGCCGCCATCTTAAAAAACTGAGTCCAGAATTTATACTTAAATGGTAGTATTTTAGTTGTTATTAAACGTACCAGAATTCCATTTTTCTCACATTTGTTAATCAAAAGTTAACAGGGGGGGACTTTAGACGCGCACTGTATAAATAATACTAAGATTATCAGTGTCGGTTCAAAAATTTAAGGTATTTTAAGTTTTTTTTTCATATAAATCATTCCTTTAATATTTATTTTTTATAGTTTGCTACAGGTCCAAAATGTATTTATTGTGGAACTAAAAAATTGTCCTACATTGTCAATTGCAGATTTTGATACAGGAACGTATATTTGGTTTGTATTTCTTATACTGGGTTTATCTTCATATATTTTTTTTTATTTAGGTATTGTTTGGTTTAGCTAATGTACATCTTTAGACAATCCAATCAATCTATTTTATATATTATTATGTCTGTTTGATTTAGTTGAGGGGTGTTTAATTTTAATTCTGTAAAAAGGGTTTTTGTATTATTTGATGGTTTATTAGCTATATTTGTTTTGTGGGGTTTATACACGTTTCTAATTTTCATATTAATTTTGAAAATGCATGATAGTAAAAAAAAGGTATTATTTGTTTAAATTTTGTTGAATTTGTAAATTTAGTTTATTTAGTTTTAGCAATTGGTTTGTAAAATTTCTTTGGATAATTATTGCTTTGTAAACATTTTTTATTTTTTTTTATATTTTTTGGTTTAGTTAATTTAACTGCCCTATCAACAAGTGCATTTATAACACTTCACACTCCGAAGATAGTCCAGAAATCAATATAATAAGTAAAAACATACTTAAACTACACAAAATAAATATAGTTAGCTTATAAACCATTAAATATTAAATAATACAAAACCCATTTTAACAACAATAAAACCAAGTACTCCTAAACTAAATGTAGCAAGCATAATAATTATATAAAATAGATTGTTTGGATTGTCCAAAGACGTACATTGATCAAGCAAAACAATATCTAAAAAACAGCATATATTTACAAGATTAAACGAACTTACCTTAAGTGAAGTTCAATCTTGATTATATGTAGCCTCGTTGAAGTAAATAAAACATATGTAGTATCCCTCGTAGAGTGGATCCGAACACACATTTACTAAGAAAAAATCAATATGCCTTCTCAGCTCTAAGCGCGCAATCTTTAACCCAATCATTCTTTTAAAGCTTGATTGTTGCTGTAAGGGGGCCTATTAGGGTTAGGGAGGGACTTTTATTTACTTCAACGAGGCTACATATAATCAAGATTGAACTTCACTTAAGGTAAGTTCGTTTAATCTTGTAATTATATTTGCCTCGTTTCCGTAAATAAAACATATGTAGATATTTAAAGCCTTAAGCAACAATCATTTTTCCTCAGACTTATCAAATCTTTTTATGTAGTACCTATATTCAACAAGAAAACTTATATTATATTATCAAACCAATGATTCATTCACTAAAATCTAAACTATCGAACTTAAATTAAGTTGTTTATTTTGCTGGCGTCAATATCTGGAGAAAGAAATATACATGTTAGCGGTCTTTCCCCGCCGTAGCTCCACGTACGTAACAGAAACGCCGCACATGCTCAGACAGGATGGGCGAGGCGGAAAAAGCGCGAGAAGCGCAGGACAGTCTGAATAAGTTGGTCAAGCGCGTCATTGCTTTTGTAAGACGACGATATTGAATAAATTATCAATTGGGGTATTTTCGAGTTTTATTGGGGGTAAAAACCCTTAACGTTATCATCAGAAGTGGGATTGTTCTCCGTGCAGTGTTAATTAATCGGTAATTACCTAACTAGACAGTAAAGTAGTGCTTAATAATGGAGGAAGATAGTCCGCGTCGCAATAGTAAGCCAACCGAACAAATTGCCGGAGGCGATGCTGAACAAGATCAGGCTTCAGATCCGAAACATTCTGAATCGCAGTGGCAAGAGACGCTTATTACTTTAGTGACAAAACAACAGCAACAGCTAGCTGAATTGACCCGCCAATCCAAGATGGCGACATCATCATCAAGATGTGGTACGCCAACGCCTAGTACTTCGGGCGCAGAGACATTAAGTGCGCATGCGTTCGGTCCTGTCCACGCGTCATTTAAGCTAACTAACTTTGATCCGGACAAGAGCACCTACTCGATAGAAGAATGGCTGGAGGACGCAACTAAACTTAAATATGAACTTAATATAAGTGATAACCTAATGATTGCCAAAGCCAGCGAGGCATTACAAACTCGCGGCTACCGCTATTGTTGTGATTGGAGGCCCCTTTGTCGAAGTTGGAAAAATTTCTGTGACGATTTAATCATTGCTTTTCCCGATCGAGAGACGCCAGGTGCCCGCGCATACAAGGCTGCTACATTACGAAGTCACGATTGTGAATCGTTATGCGAATATGGCAATCAAAAATTGCGTAGCATCAGCAGATTTCACGATAGTTTGCCTTGGAATAAAATTGTGAGTATGGTTGAATATGGATTAGATTACGCAGAAGCACGCACTGCTTTGCAAATCCAAAGTTTGAACGTGCACGTCTACCTGGATCATCAAGAATGTCAAGAAACTCAGAAGTTGCGGGAAGATCCAACTGGAAAGCCGAACGACAACTTATAGACACTTGCCATAGTGGAGGCCGTTGAACATTTCCGAGTGTATTTGTACGAAGTGCATTTTACAGTATAATATACAGATTGTAATTCTGTTAGAGCGACTGCTCTAAAGAAAGACTTGCATCCGCGTGTTGCGCGTTGGTGGATTAAATTACAAGACTATGACTTTACAATTGAATACCGCCCGGGTAATAAAATGTCACATGTGGATTATCTAAGCCGTAATCCTTTGGACAACGAAAGTGATTTAAAAGTGTGCGTTTTAAAAACATTGCCCAGTAATAAAATAAACAACATAGAAACGTTACGAGAATTTCAAAACAATGACTCATTTTGTCACGAAATCTTCAATAAACCTGAAAGTAACCCGAATTTTACTATTAGAAATAATGTAGTCGTCACCAAAACAAAACCTGCTAAATGCTTTGTACCAGTAGCTGCGCGTCTTTTAACTATGCGATTGTATCATGATGATTCATCGCATATCGGTTGGGATAAATCCATTGCGAAAATGCGCGAAGATCTATACTGGCCAAAAATGGGACGATGCTTAAAAAAATACATCAATAATTGCAGAGCATGTGTATTAGGAAAATCACACACTGGTCATCGTGCAGGGTTGTGGCAACATGGCGAAAAAGCAGACGATATTATTATACTGCATACATGGCACATCGATCATGCAGGCCCATTAGTTAGGTCGAATGGATGCACTCAAATTTTGGTAATAATCGATGCATTTTCTAAATTTTGTCGATTTCAACCTATTCCAAAGAAAACCACTGAAGACTCAATACGAGCATTGTTGCCAGTTTTCGAAGAATTAGGAAGGCCAAAGCGTATTATAGCGGATAGAGCAGCTGCATTTACTTCAATGACGTTCCAGAACTTTTTAAGTGAGCAAAGCGTAGAATTGCATCACATTGCAACTGGAGTGCCTTGCCTTGCCTTGCCTCTTCAACTTGTTGCGTCCAACACTTATAGCCGAGAAAGAAAGTACATGGACAACTGCATTACCTGCAATAGAAGAAAACTTAAACTCTACAATTCACGCAGTAACTGGTTACGCGCCGGCACTGTTACAGCTTGGAATAGATCCGAGATTAGCAGCTACTCAGCATTTTTTAGGAGACGTATCGTCATCAGCCAATTTTGTTGACCCAGACAAGGCCGTCTCGAAAGCTCGGGAAAGAATAACAAATCGGGCAAATATGCAGGCTCAGCAATTCGATTCAACTCGTCATCGCAGCAGCTTGTTTACTGTGGGAGACCTGGTGGCTGTTGAAGATTCTCAGCTGGCAGGTGGAGGCAAATTAAAATCAAAATTTAAAGGGCCATACACCGTTCGCAACATTCTTCCGAACGAGAGATACGTACTACATAGACAAGGGCGCCGGACCACTGTAGCTGCTCATGAGCAGTTACGACGTTGGCCTGCCATGCAATAAAAAAAAAGTAAGTAATACTGTATTGTTGTAGTAGTTCTCGAATGAATGACTGTGAAATGAAAGAGGGGAAAAAGAGGATAGTGGCAGTACCACTATGCCTAAGTGGTGGCAGTACCACCGAGTGAATACTAAAAGTAAGAAATTAAAGAATAGTGGCAGTACCACTGAGCGAAAGTTAAAAGTAAAAAAATAGGGAATAGTGGCAGAACCACTGAGTAAATGTTGAAAGTAGAAACTTAAAGAAGTGTGGCAGTACCATCTGAGTGAATGTTAAAAGTAAAAGATTGGAGGATAGTGGCAGTACCACTATGCCGGAAAGGTGGCAGCACCACCTAGGTATAATAATTAAAGTACTATTGTGTTAAAAAAAAAACAAAAAAAAAATAGAACAAAAGCGGAAAAGAGGGAAACGAAAAAAACAAAACATTGTTGAAGGTAGATAATCGTAACCGAAATACTGCTTGTATTTTTTTTGGATTTCCAGATAAAGATCCGGTGCGAGGACGCTCCGTTTGCAGGATAGCCGTGTTAGCGGTCTTTCCCCGCCGTAGCTCCACGTACGTAACAGAAACGCCGCACATGCTCAGACAGGATGGGCGAGGCGGAAAAAGCGCGAGAAGCGCAGGACAGTCTGAATAAGTTGGTCAAGCGCGTCATTGCTTTTGTAAGACGACGATATTGAATAAATTATCAATTGGGGTATTTTCGAGTTTTATTGGGGGTAAAAACCCTTAACGTTATCATACATAGTCTTAGTAATACGATACTTTTTTATTTTCTTTTAAATCAACATCCTTAGATAAACGCACAACCAGCTAAGCATTTTAGACATTATAATTACACAAAATAATAATATTTTAAACATTAAGAACTGTTTCAAGCAAATCTCCTTTTTTGGCTAAAGGCCTTTGATAGAATTTCGCAAAGGTCTGAGATTTAGTGGACCATCCTACGGACCTTTGAATTACGTCAATGTTGACGCCTTTCCGGGCAGCCGCTGATGTAGCGGCGTGTCTGGTACTATGTGCTGTAAAAATATTGTGTCCAAACCCCTTTTGGTTCATATAAATTTTATCCATCTACTTATAGTTTGGGTCGAGACTGCTTTAAGGGGTTTTTTAAAAGCAATAAAAAATTCTGACAGTCAGGTGCTCTTAGATCTTTTGTTATATTTAAATAATGTAAAAGAGTTTTTGCCACACAGACTTGGGGATCAGCATGGAAAAAAGGCAACGTAATTGTTGGTTGAGATCTATTCGGTCCTGACGCCTTTATCAATTTTAATTTGAAGTTGGTCGTCAAATTTTTCAATATTATAAATTTCTATGGTTCTTAGGTCTGTACACGGTGGCCCGTTGTTAAGGCTAGCAAGGTCGCTAATCTACATGATAATATTTTTAAGGAGATATTGTCATTGGATAGGTTTCGAAGGTAATTTATAACGTTAGATGGGTCCCAATTGGTGTCATATTTGGGTGTGGTAGGTCTAAGGCTGAATCAAGGCTGAATACTCCTTTGAAAAATCTTTTAAGTCTGACATCATGCACAAGGTCCTTGGAAGATATTAGACTAATAGCAGATCTGTACGAATTTAATGTCCCATAGGATGCTCCCCTTTTAAATTGGGAAGTTAAAAAATTTATCACTAAGGGCACAGATATATTAAACACAATATTTTTTCCCCTCTTGGCAGAATTGCCACCACAATTTCAGACCCGAATTATATTGGCGAATAGTAGAATCTGTGACAGTGATCTGTGCAGAGGGTGGCGGTTTCTATCAAAGAGAGAAGTAATGAGTTACTTGGTTTAAATATAATCAGCTCGCTCTTTAGTAAGGATAGAAAAACCGGAAATCAAGGCTGTGTTGTCCAGTTTGGTACAACGACGATTCCTTCGGCTCTATCTGACACATTTTTTTTTTTTTTTTTGTAAAAACCGTAATATTAATGAAAAAGGTGGGAATGCGTAAAATTTTAGATATTTCCAAGAAATTGTAAAAGCGTCAACCGCACAGCTATCTGGATCTTTAAACCAAGAAGTAAACTTTTCGCATTTTGTGTTATTTCTAGAAGCAAATAAATCAATATTAGGATATTTCAATTTGCTAACAATTTCTTCGAATGCTTTTGGATTTAATTCCCATTCCGTTTCTACTGGTAATCTTCGAAACTCAAAATCCGCAATATCATTATTTTTTGAGCTAATATAAGAAGCTAAAATAAATAAGTTACGCTGTTCACACTACACCATTGCCATATTCCTCTCGAAAAAGAGTTTAATTCAGGAAATTGAATACTTCTCATACGATTAATATAGGCAATAGCAGTGGTATTATCAATTCTGCACAGAATATTGCAATTTGAAAGACTGTTTGCAAAACAACGTAATCCAAAAAATGCAGCTAAAACTTCTAAATAATTTACATGGAATTATTGTTCTTTTGTATTCCAGTACCCGTGACATCGTTCTTTATTGCAGTATATGCCCCACCACTTCTGGAAGCATCTTTAGATTTTTGTAAAGCTAAAAACTTTTCTCTTTCCAAAAGCTTAGTATAAAGAAAACCATATGGAACTACCGTACCAACGGAATTTAGTGTCCCTATGTATTTTTGAGACAAGGTAATAATTCTCTTTTTCTTTTCTTGAGGCAAAGAAACTGTCATATTCTTTGAATTGTATATAAAAGAGCGAACTGACATTTAGAGTAATTTATAATAAAACCTAATGATTCCAATAAACTAATTGTTTGTAAAATATTAGTTGTACAATCTGGTACGGAGGCACCTAAAAGAAGGAAACCATCTAGGTATAACACTGACTGCATTCCTTTTTGTCTATGATAGCTTACAATAGGTTTCATTATTTTAGTAAAAACAAAAGGGGCACAGCTGAAACCAAAAGGTACACATTTAAATTCGTAAAAATTTCCTTTAAATTAAAATCCGAGATATTTCCTATATGACTGAGCAACTGAAACGAGCAAATATGCATCCTTGAGATCCAAGGGTGCAAAAAAAAAAACAATCTTTTTTAATAAGCCGCGTTACCGTTTTATGCTCTTCTAGTTTGAAATGATAATTTGAGACATATTTGTTTAGAGATTTTAGATTTAAAATCATTCTGTGTGAACAATCTGGCTTTGGTGCTAAAAAAAACATTTAATAAATATTGTCCCTGGCAAGGTTTAACCTTAGTTAGGGCCTCAGTGTTTAAAAATTTATTTATACACTTTTGTATTCCTTTCAATTGTGTGACCTATGAAGCTCCTTAGGTGCTACAATTTATACAGGTTTCTTTAACAAAGGTATCTTAAGACCTTTTATCCATGACAATATTATTTTGTCTGAAGTTATATTACACCAAGTATTATAAAATAATGGAAGCCTATATTTTGCCCGCATCCCGTCGTCGGGATACCTGTTGTACCATGCGTCGAGGGTAAGGTTGTTGTGCTTGATAAGTTGGTTGTGCCTGCTTCCACGTCGTTCTTCTTTGTTGGGAAACTGGGGTGAAAGAGTGTTGTCTGCTTTGATAACCCAGGTTTGTAGATCGAAGCAGACTTCTCGAGTTTAAATGCTTTTTTGGGGATATTTGTCGTGGATTTACTAGTAGCTCCGCACCCGACTTTTTCAATTTTATAGCAGACTTTATTCTCTTCCCTAATTTTTCTCCAAAAAGCCAAGTATCTATTGGAGCATTATGAAGGGTCTCCTTCAAGGGTCCTTGAAATCATAGGCGACGAGTTTTCGCCGGGACAGCGTTTCTAGATAAAACACTTCCAACAGAATGCGCCCCGCGTCGCTCAACTTTTCAATATGTTCTTTTTTATCACCCTCATCTAAAAGAAGAGAAGTAACTGTTTGACCAATTGCTGTTAAAGCCACTCCTAACTCCTTTTGGAGATGTGCCAATCTGTTATCTCTAACTAAAACCGTCTGTGATTTCTTTGTCTTTTCTAATGCTGCCTGTACCATGCGATTAAGCTTAAAACAATGGAGATCAGGATGAGGAGAAAAAACCAAACCTCTAAAAATCTGACGTCGTGATCTATAGATTTATATAGAAGGTAATATATTTTTGACATCGTGATCAAAAATATTCTGCCATCGTGAGTAGAGGTATGTGGAGGGAATAGATTTTTGACATCGTGATCAAAAATATTCTGCCATCGTGAGCAAAGGTATGTAGAGGGAATCGATTTTTGACATCGTCATCAAAAATATTCTGCCATCGTGACCAGAGGTATGTAGAGGGAATAGATTTTTGACATCGTGATCAAAAATATTCTGCCATCGTGAGCAGAGGTATGTAGAGGGAATATATTTTTGACATCGTGATCAAAAATATTCTGCCATCGTGAGCAGAGGTATGTAGAGGGAATAGATTTTTGACATCGTGATCAAAAATATTCTGCCATCGTGAGCAGAGGTATGTAGAGGGAATAGATTTTTGACATCGTGATCAAAAATATTCTGCCATCGTGAACAGAGGTATGTAGAGGGAATAGATTTTTGACATCGTCATCAAAAATATTCTGCCATCGTGAACAGAGGTATGTAGAGGGAATAGATTTTTGACATCGTCATCAAAAATATTCTGCCATCGTGACCAGAGGTATGTAGAGGGAATAGATTTTTGACATCGTGATCAAAAATATTCTGCCATCGTGAGCAGAGGTATGTAGAGGGAATAGATTTTTGACATCGTGATCAAAAATATTCTGCCATCGTGAGCAGAGGTATGTAGAGGGAATAGATTTTTGACATCGTGATCAAAAATATTCTGCCATCGTGAACAGAGGTATGTAGAGCGAATAGATTTTTGACATCGTGATCAAAAATATTCTGCCATCGTGAGCAGAGGTATGTAGAGGGAATAGATTTTTGACATCGTGATCAAAAATATTCTGCCATCGTGAGCAGAGGTATGTAGAGGGAATAGATTTTTGACATCGTGATCAAAAATATCCTGCCATCGTGAACAGAGGTATGTAGAGGGAATAGATTTTTGACATCGTGATCAAAAATATTCTGCCATCATAAGCAGACTTACAATCCACTAGCCGGTACAAAAATTAATACACTTACCTTCTGACGTAGATGAATCAGAAGAACTGCTTTGTATGCGCCTGACACAGCGCCTTTTTGGCTTAGGAGTAATGTCTTGGAGTAATTAGGAAGAAAGCTCCGGAGACCGGGAACGAGAACGCTTTTCTGAAGAACTACGGGAGCGAGAAGAATTCTCCGAAACACTTTGATTCTGTGAATGTAATAACGACACTTCCCGTTCAAGTTCCAAAAAACGAATTCGTCTTTGTAAATTCGTAAATTATTTTTCCCATCCCGAATTATTTTGTTTATCCCGATGAGAATTTTTCGGCATCTTTAAAATAAACTAATCAGTCTAAACACTCAAAACGTAATTTAATACCGCGCACTAATCAACGTGTGTATTCGGCGAAACACACTAAGAAAGAATGATTGGGTTAAAGATTGCGCGCTTAGAGCTGAGAAGGCATATTGATTTTTTCTTAGTAAATGTGTGTTCGGATCCACTCTACGAGGGATACTACATATGTTTTATTTACGGAAACGAGGCAAATATAATAACATAAATACAAACGAAACATAGACTGCTTTATCAAAACATGCAATGACAATTTACATAATTTTAATTTTAACAATACAGAAATTCTGGACCATGAAACAAACTATAAAAAAAGAAATGAATAATTCACATTAAAAAAGATAAAAAAAAACCTTTAATTTTCGAACCGACCCTAATAATCTTATTATCATTTATAATAATTTATTAACCCAATGAATTGCAAATTTGCACCATTAACAACATTAGCATAATATTAAAAATAATAAACAACCCAATTTAAATTGGTTTTGCCAGAATTATGAGCGTGGCGGCAGGCATTTTCAGCAACTACTCTTTTAAGTTTCTTTTTGTTCTACTTACCATAATAATAACGCTGATTAATTTGTACTTTGATATCTGTATTGAACCTCATTGTTCTTCTGACTTAATTTCTTTAAGACTTCAATAATTGATTTCTTTATCTTAACTTGTTTTTAGCTAATTTCAATGACATAGGAAAATTATAATCTGATGTCAAACCGGCAAGAAATTGAAGCTTTAGGGGAATGAGGTCAAATTTACCCTAATACTTCCCTAGTTCACATACCCCTGGTTAAAGTTAACATCGTTCAATAGGCTCAAATGGATGAACTCACTAACAGTAATTTACGTCCCAAAATTGGTTGCCGTAGCTGAAGTATATATTATTTTTTAATATGTTCTCTCTATCCTAGTAGTTTGTAACATTATTAATTTATTTTTGGAGTGATGATGAACTGAAATCGTCTCAGAAAAATGTGTAATTTTTATCAAAATATTTTGAACAGCGCCGGATTGACATGTTTTGTTTTAACAAACGTGCGCTTATACGTTTTTTGGTACTTTAACTATCGAAAATTCTCCAGTATAGGTCTCATTGTGAAAGATTTTAAAATTCAAGAAACACATTTTTTTTTTGTTCAATCTTAATTAACAAATTTAATAATAATAACAATTAATGATATCAAGACTAACTATCACTTATAATCGAAAGTAGTCTATATATTTACAGGATAACATTATAAATATGACCACCATGATTTTCTATCACCGATTGCAGTCGCCTTCGCCATAGGTCAATAGCTGCATTGATTATATCCTGGTTAAAATTATTCCAACAGAACTGTAACCTTTCCTTTAGCTCTTCGATGGTGTTAAACCTTTGACCATTGTGAACATTTGCCTCTAAAATTCCCCATATAAAATAGTCAACAGGGTTTAAGTCTGGACCATTAGGTGGCCACATCTCCGGTTCGATGTAATCGGGGCATTGCTTAAACAAAAACATTCTTGTACCCTGAGAGGTATGGGAAGGAGCACCGTCTTGTTGGAACACGTAATCGTCGCAAATTGCTTCAATTTCAGGAAGCAAATGATGTAAAATTTGTTGTTGATACGCGTCCGAGTTGAGTTTTACTCCGGTATCTACAACAATGAGACTTGAGTTCCCCAATTTGGAAACTGCCACAGAGACCATTACGCCAGGTGAAAAGTGACTTTTCTCGATTAAAAGATTTTCCAAAGGGATTTCCCTTTTTACTCTCAAATTTGCGTATACCCGATTATTTTGTGTATTTTTTGGCGGCCTCTACTAAAACATCTTCTCATCTGAAAACCATATCTTTGCGATATTTTCTCAAGAACGGAATCTTCGTAGTAATAGATTGCATCTTTCTAATCGTTTCTCCTTCTCATTGGCATTAAGTTTTTGACAGTAAACTTTTTAAAGGCTTTAAGTTGGCATTCATTTTTCATAATTCTTTGAACTGTAGAACGGTAAATTCTTGTTCTTTTCGCTATTTTTCTGGTACCTAAAGATTCTTGAGGTCATACTTTCTATAATATTTCTTACCATGGTAATATTTCCTTGAGTTCTTAAAGTTTTCATCAAAAATAACATTGTTTATTATTTTAATAACAGTCATGGATACTCTGATTTTTAATAACAGTCATGGATACTCTGATTTTTAATAACGGTCATGGATGCTGCGATCATGGTCAAACGACTTCAAATTTCCAAAATGATAACCGCAATGTTTTGGTACATCAATGAACAAAATAAATTGTATTTCTTGAATTCTAAAATCTTTCACCAAGGGACCTATGCTGGAGAATTTTCGATAGTTAAACTACCAAAAAAACGTATCATCTGAAATTTAAATAAATCAGTTTCCATTTGCAACGAACATAAGCGCACGTCTAAATTAACACCATTTACTAATATTTATGTATTGTGTAGTCCTGATGATGGTTTAAATACCAAAATAAACCGAAGCATGTACCTAAGCCAAACCTTTATTTTTAAATGACCTGGAAATTAAAAATAATTTATACTAATAATTTTTTCCTTATTGTGCGATAAATTTTAATCCAATAATTTTATCAAGGCCCCTTGAGTTTTATTAAAATTTCTGGGATACTGTTTTTACATGTTTTATTCTGATGATAAGAATGACGACCACTCCCTAGTCTTCCTGTCTCCTCCCATTCAGAACCTGACTACTCAACTGTATTTCAACAAGTCAGGGAGAGTTCGACCACTTTTTGAGATTTTTTTGCAGCTACCTTCGTTTTCTTAAATTTTACTTCTAAAGTTTATGGAGGGACCCCTTGTAATGTTTGGATTGCAAATAAATATACACTGACAACGAAATTAGGCTATTTATTAATATTTTTAATGAAAAGTAAAAATAATGCAGCCTGCCGACCTAACCCGCATATACGGGTTAGACCGCCCACTAGTTACGGGATAGACCGACTAAAAATATTGAATAATTTAAAACTACATAAAACGTAACAATAGTGGAATTTAATATTTAAATGTATACCCTGTTTAACTTTCCACAAAAATCACAAAATATTTCATACTTGGAGCATCCATTATGGGTCCAATGGCTGCACCTAATATATTTCACCCACTCATCGGCTAAGGTAGATTGGAAATAACTTAAACCGCATCCTACGCAATCATTTTCATCCTAATTATCTACTGAATCGTCACTTTCTTGAAAAATCGGGCATTCATCCCCGAATCTGAGGAATCTTGTAAGGGGGCCTTTTTAGTTATTTGAATTTTTTTTTCTTTAACATAATCTTTTGCTTTTTTGATCTATCTTTTCCTTTCTGCAAGTTAATTTATTCCGACGTGTTTAGAATAGTTGCAAGCTACCTTCTGCGTTTTTTTATCGTAATCGCTGCACTAGTTTTTGGAACCGGTGAAATATTATAGTCTAGCAATTTTCCTGGTGTAATGTCGTCTGTCAACACATCTGCATGGTGGGAACAACCTGGTTGAGGTGAAAAACTAGTCGTTGTGGCAACTGGGTTAGTTTTTGAAGGTGTGTTTAAGTTGGGCTGTGATGCAGCTATCAAATCAAGTTCCATTTGAATGGCCACATAGGCGTAATTTGGAATGGCAGCTGGATTAAATGGGGCAATGCCTGTGGCTCTAAAACCCGACATTCCATTTTCTACAGTTGCAGGTTTATCCCAGGCACTCCCTAAACGTTTTCCAAATTGCAGCCTAGTTAATTTTCGAGTCGGATTTAAGGAAATTATTGCAAGCTGCGTAATAATGGTTTTTTAGTGAATTAAAAATCGAGCGGTCAAGCGGCTGGAGATAGTGAGTTGTGTGACTCAGCAGACAAAGAAGAACGATATTGTTCTCTTCACAAATTTCAAGCACTTCAACTGAGTTGGTGTGTGAAGTATGACTATCAATAATAAGTAAAACGATTCCAGCAGGTTTCCGGGGTAAAAAATGGGATTTTAACCATAGAAGCATTTACATAACCGGATTTTTTAAATATAGATATCTGCGATCTGGGTGGCATTCAATCGAGAAACTCGTTCTTTTTGTTTTTACCTTTAAAAATTGAGTAGAGTGGCAGAAACATACCCTCTGCATTACAGCACGCAATCACAGAGGTGGTTTCACCCTGTCCCCCTGATGTTAAGGACGAAATATTTTTGAAGCCCCTTGCAGCTAATACTTGCGTTGGCTTGTTCTTTAGCTGTAAGCCACCTTCGTCTATATTAATAACGTTTGAAGATTTATTGTAAAGTTCATTATCAGTAAGAACGTTTTCTAGCAGCTCAAAATAGTGTTTTACTGTCTCATGCTTCATTCCAGTAGCACAATTTATAGAAATTCCCTCTGCTATTCTTACCGATATATCTGGATGCCGCCGTAAAAAGGAATGAAGTCAATCGCAGCCAGCTTTCTCAATTTCAATTGCCCTTATTCTGACTAATTCTCAATCGGGAACAAATCCAAATTGCTGCAATTTCTTAATGTGCCTGACTAGTTTCAATTCTGTGTCATCTCCCAAACATGATGATGGTCCAAGTCTGGTTGTTGTTGTATCAGAGGGCCGCTTCATTTGTTCCCATTGTACCGCTTTTCACACACTCAATTGCATTTTTTAACGAATCAGCACTCCACTTCGCACTATCATCGTTTTTTCTTTTGTATCTTGTAGACATTTTAGTTTAACTGTAACAGCAATATTTTTCTTTTTTTCACGTGTAATTAAACCTTGTTTACAAGACAGCATAATGCATAGAACGGTTAATTTAAAGGTCAACTTTAAGTATCACCCATATTTCATTAGACAATGTTGAAAAAAGTAAAATAAACCTACATGCACTAATGGTATTACGACCACTGTAATTTTGTCCAAAAATTTTACACGGTACCAGTTATTTTCTCGAGTGCTTCTCTTAAAACTGTACTAATGATGACGAAGTAAGTAACGGTTAAGGCATGCTGTGTAAAACTCATGTAGTGACATGAGCCTTGAAACCCTCTGGCGAGCGGACCATACCGGGTATGCATCGTCGAGCGGGACATAGGAAATCCCATGTAATTTTAAATGGGGTCAATTATTGGCTTCCCCAATTATTTTAGAGAAAAATTCTATTTAGGTTTATTAAAGAGCACTAAAACCCACATTCAAAAGAATAACTTTAGATATTTTTGATGAGCCCGTTTACGGGTTATCGCCGATTTCTTTTTAACTATTCCTCCTTTTTATGGCCCCGTATTTGCGGGCACCAGTCAAGGTAAAAGATGACTGTCAAATAAAGTTGTCATTTTGAAATGTGTGCTTTATTGTTATAAAAACTCGTACATCGAAAATATTAAAGGTGTATTTATGAGTACAAATTAATCTGAATAAAACTAAAATAAAGTATCCAATTACAAGGTTAATTATGACATTTTACATGGTTCAATATTTTACTAATTAATAGGTAGGTACTATTAAATTGTTAGAACTTTAGGATTTAAGAAGATGTTCAAATATTCCTCAAAATGATAACTTTATTTGACAGTCATCTTTTACCTTGACTGGTGCCCGCAAATACGGGGCCATAAAAAGGAGAAATAGTAAAAAAGAAATCGGCGATAACCCGTAAACGGGCTCATCAAAAATATGTAAAGTTATTCTATTGAATGTGGGTTTTAGTGCTCTTTAATAAACCTAAATAGAATTTTTCTCTAAAATAATTAGGGAAGCCAATAATTGACCCCATTTAAAATTACATGGGATTTCCTATGTCCCGCACGACGATGCAACATCCGGTATACTATCGGCAATGGTGATTCTCTACCTATGGTCGGTCTCTCCCTGAATTACCCCACACTGGACTTTTAACAAAAACTGAAATTGTTATAGAAAAAATTAATATTCTCTTTTATTACTTAAAAAAAAAACTGAATCACATAAAGTAGTAAATATCGGTAATTTTGTGATTAGACGCCACTTAAAATTTTCCCATCCAAATTTGTCAATGTGTTTAATAACCACGGTGTTTATTACAACTATTTACAATTTATTTGTTAATAAATAGATTAAAACAACTCTTACAACACTAAATTTAATTAGTTTAGGAGATACCTACCTAGTTTTCTCCATAATTGTATTTTGTTGCTCTTATTTGGCTCTTGATGCCAAAACATCAATATTTGTAACAACAACTCTCTAACCTTGGCTTAAATCATAAATTAAGCACCATCAAACTAGAACCATAAAGTCAAGGGATACCATATTATCAGGAGTAATACAATTCAGTTCCAGTTACATGATTACCCAATGTGTGAGTAGAATATTAAAAAAAAAGTTTTTTTATGACTGTTTATTATCCTTAAAAACCTTGTAGAATATTTAAACGTCTGTTCAAAACTTCCAAATCAGGAATAGGATACAACTATCAATGTGAACCCGCACCCGCATCAAGGAGTTGAAGGGGCGCATGCGCAGGTGTGTGTTTTTGTTTCCCGGTGTAAATAAATGTCTGTTTCGTTATTATTATCCAGGCATCAAGAAACGAGATGCCGGGTCCACGGCAACCCAACAAAAGAAAAACAAAACAGCAACTCAATGATTCTCAAGATTTTTGAAATAAAAAGAAAACATTTAGGCAACAATTTTGTTTTGTTGGTGTTTTCAGCAACTTGTTATTTTCCCGTCGCCTGCCGGTAAAGATCAAAGTGTTGATGTTTTGTCTACATTTCTGGAAACTCTGTTGGTCTAGTGCAGGGGTCTCCAAACTTTCCAGCCTTAGGGCCATACTGATTATTCCAGTAAGTTCCAAGGGCCAACACCGTTTAGTTTTCCTGTCATTATCTATAGTTTCTAGACTAGTGGCCGAATGCATAGGCTTGTTAAATTCGCTAGTTTAATCACTATTGTGTTGAACTGTATTGTTACGACCGCAACACTTGACGATATCTGATGGTTACACGCGAAATTAGGTAGTGTATCCTCTATCCATCGCTACCAAATCGCGTCAAACCTCATTGGTTCGACAAAGTTCTGGTGTATTCCACTCACTTCTAGATGGCAGCAATGGTGTATAAAAAGGCTGGTGGCGCGACCGCGAGTCAGTCTACCTAGGAAACGCGAAGGAAGCGAATCTGTGTATTGTGAAATATAGTAGTGCGTAACTCCTTAAAACGTGTTTGTGTGTGCTTAAGAGACATCTTCGTAACAGTATTTTGATTTCATATCATTTCCTATTATTTATTCATTAGATACATTTTTATGTTGCTAAGGCTAAACAGTACTAAACACATTAAATGTTGTGCGGCAAACCAAGAATTACACACCAATATAAGCTACGGCCCTGGCAACCTGATCTTTATGGCTTTGTCGCTTTGATCACATGTTTCTTATCAGAATACGTTTTATTTAAATTTTCTTGAGTAGATAGAACACCTGCCCATAATAAAACCAAATGCGAAAAAATCAAAATTCACGTCATTGACACAACAATAAATTTAAAGTTATTAGATGGGTGTGTAGAAGTTGTACCAGTCTTGTTGTTTTTGTGTGTGATTTACTGGTATGGAAAAGAAGCGAAAAATAGACAGTGAATGCAGAACTTTCAAAGATCAATGGAACTTTAGTAAGAAGGCTCTTTGTTTGATTTGCAATGAAACCATAGCCGTTCCCAAAGAATATAACATTAAACGTCATTATAAAACGAAACATTTTAAAAATTACTTAAAATATACTGGAAGTTTGCAGACAGAAAAATTTGAAGCTTTGATGCGCGGATTGAAATCGCAGCAGTCTTCGTTTACGAAACTCAATACTCACCTTTGGACCAATGATAAAATAATGCGTAATTGTAGTAGCCGAAGAAATGTGCCCCGAAAAGGTAAATTTATTTAAATCTGTCAGTTTGTCAGCAAGCATCGTGGCTCGGAGGGTAGAAGCCATCGCAAAAAATATATCAGTTGTTCAACTGTCTGACAAAAATGGACATCTTGAGTGGATTTCTCTGGCCTTGGATGAGTCAGCGGATGCGTCAGATTCTGCTAAGGTGTTGATTTTCATTCGAGGAGTAGATAAAAGCTATGAAGTGTATGAAGAGCTTCTTGATATTGATAGTATTCCTGGCACGACTACTAGTTAAGATATTTTTAAGGGAGTTGAAAATGCCTTTAATAAAAAGAACCTTCGATGGAAACACTTGAAATCTATTACAACTGATGGAGGCAAAAACATGTATGGTAAAAATAAAGGAGTGGTCACTCTTGTGTTAATGGCTGTAGAAAATGATAGTGGGTCAAAACCGCTAGTCTTACATTGTATCATTCATCAACAGTCCCTGTGCGGGAACTGTTTGGATATGTCTGAAGTTCTACAACCACTCACATCAATTTTTAATTTCATCAGATCCACTGGGCTGAATCACGGAGAATTCTGCGAGTTTACTAAAGAAATTGGAGAAAATGTTTTACCATATCATACTGCCGTACGCTGGCTTAGTTGCAACTAAACATATAAACGAACTGAATTCGAAGTTGCAAGGAGAAAACCAGCTTCTCCCTGATTTATACGCTAATATCAAACTGGCACTGATTTTGCAATCCAAGCTTTGAATGATTTGAATAGAAATTTTGATCCTCGTTTCTCAGACTTTGATGTCATTGCGAATGAAATTAATATTTTTCAAAATCCTTTTGATACCAACATTGAAACCCCCCAAAATGAAGTACGTAAAGAATGCTTACACATCTAAGTTAACCGTTGAGCATCTTAAATCTCTTTTAATAATGGTACAAGTAAAATTGGTCCACAACTACAAACTAATGTCAGATGAAAATCATAAATATCATAAGTATTTTATAAGTTATAATGTTTATATAGGTTTATAATGTTAGTTGGATTAATTTCAATTATTTGTTAGTATTATACTTAAGTTATATTTTCTGCGTATTATACTTGTCATTAAGCCTTACCTAGCAAGTAAATAAAACCGAGTTGTTATCATTCTGTGTTTTTTATCCAGTTTATCACAACAACATTAACAACAATAAGCCATTAGCTGTTGTGGACCGGATTGGTGACACTGACGGGCTGGATTTGGCCCGCGGGCCGTAATTTGGAGACCCCTGGTATAGTGTATACGCACTTGGCAAGAAAAACTAAATTTATGGTTCAGTTCGTGTGTAGTCGCGCAGCAGAACGGCTACTGAAAAAGTGAAATGAACTGTTGAAAATACGTGCAAACTAAATGAACTTTATAGAGCAGCTACATTGTTGTGGGACACCGGATACCCTGATTACAAGAGTCGCTATAAAATAGCAAACAAATCTTCCAATAATTCCTCAACATAATTTTTTGGTCGGTTCTTTAAGGTCAGTCTGACCCAAAAATATTTTTTCTTGTTTTGGGTTAACAAGAAAGCCGGCTGCCGTAATAAATAAATCATAGTTCTCTTGTAATTCTACATTTCTGCTCCAGCCCTTGTTCTTTCTTTTCAACCTCATTATTAAAACAAACACTTTTTCCGACATTTGGAAAGAAGCCAGAATTAGTCCTATTTTTAAAAAAGGCAATGTTGATAAAATCTCGAATTATAGGCCTATGTCAATACTCTCCCCTTTTGCTAAGCTCTTTGAAATTTCAGCATATGAGCACATCTTCTTGCAAGTTAAGCATTTAATTTCTGAAAAGCAACATGGGTTCTTTAGCAATCGCAGTACTATAAGTAACTTAGCTTGTTTTACTCAATTTACTGCTCAAGCATTAGACAACCGCCAACAAGTGGATGTAGTTTACACTGATTTCTCGAAAGCCTGTGATCGAGTTGATCACTCAATTTTAATAAGTAAATTAGCCGATATGGGATTCAGTTTCAATCTCACATCACTTTTAAAATCATACTTATGCAATAGGTTTCAATATGTGGAGATTAACGGCCATAAATCGAACAAATGTGTGGCAACTAGCGGTGCCCCCCAAGGCAGCAACCTTGCCCCGCTATTATTTTCCTTGTTTATTAATGACATTACCGCCAACATTACGAGTGAAGTCCTGCTTTTTGCGATGTCTATGGTGACTGCCTCGGGCTTGAGAAGGACATTGAATCTATCAGTAACTGGTGCATTGTCAATCATTTACCACTTAATGCGGACAAGTGCTTTGCGATGACATACGCAAATAAACAGAACATTACTAAATTTATTTATACTTTGGGGAATGATGAAATTAAACGGTGTGATATGTTCAAGGATCTTGGCATCACCTTTGATTCTAGGCTCTCATTTGCAGCACATGTAAATCACGTTTGCAGCAGTGCTAACAGATCTATTGGGTTCATCTTGCGGAATTCTAAGGGCTTTTCGAATATTGAAACTTTAAAAATACTATATTATACCTACATACGATCGAAGTTAGAGTACGGAGCGATTATATGGCATCCCATTTATAACAAATATGCAATACAAATCGAAAACGTACAGCGCAGATTTGTTAAATTCCTGTGGTTAAAAATGGACGGAGCCTTTCCTCCTAGAGGAACTGATCATGATGTACTCCTTAGCAGACATCAGATACCCTCCCTGCTTGACCGCAGGAAATATATGTTATGTCAGTTTATATTTAAATTATGTAGATCACTCATTGACTGCTCGGATCTCTTAAGCCAAGTGAACTTTAATATACCTTTTCGCTCAATTAGAGGCCATCCTGTGTGTCACATTCGTATCCCATCCACTAACTTCTTAGTAAAAAGCCCACTATTCCAGTCCATGAGCATTTTTAATGCCACTTGCAATGACATTGATACGAATGGCTGCACCCATGCTCAGTTTATAGCGTTAGTTAAAAGCAAATTTATGTAGTGTTGTTCTTATTCCATATAATATATTGTTTATATCACTTTTACTTAGATCAGCATGATCATTATCTGTTGGTGATTGGCTAGAAACTTTATTATGTTACCTTAATCCTAGGTTTTTTTTTTTTTTGTAATTGGTAGTATCGCACTCGTATGCTGTGTCTTTAATATCTTAGTGTGCATTGTATCATAAAATTGTCTTATTAATGTATGTAGATCTGTTAGACAATAAAGCTTATTATTATTATTATTATTATTATTATTATTTATTATTTCGAGCACGCCACATTTTCATGCATATTTACATCACTGGACTTTGTTTTCGTATCGACTTTTTAATGTGAAAACAGTTAACAATCTTTTTCTGTTTTCGAAAACTTGCGGTTTAATTGTGTTGCTGTTTTGTTGTCGGTTTTGTTTTGTTGGTTTGGTGTGGACCCGGCATAAGATATCAGTGACATCTTATGCTATGAGGAGTCAAAAACAAACAAAAATCTTTTGTACCTGCTTGGGATTTTCGACGAATTGTTATTTGTTATAAATTATCAACCATTCTAAAAGGAAAAAAAATATAGTGCTAATGAACTTTTTAAGTAGGTAGCTGTATTTTTAAGTTCGAGACCTGCAAGAAATGTATACCGGATTACAATGAATTTGTATTCAGACACCTAAACTAACATGAACCCCACTTTATTACTATTAAATATAGGGACTTGAAATTTTAGTAGTAACTAGGTACCTATGGTTCAGAGACAGCAAATTTTTCAAGTTATAGTTTTATAGTTAGTTTTTAAATTTTTTTAAGCTTAAAATTATGTATAGCCGTACCATTTACCGGGAATTTTAGAAAGAAATTTTTTCAAAACTAATTAGTGTCTAGGTACTTATTTCGTCTCTGCTCAAATCATTTCATTTATTTTTTTTTGTACCTAATCCTGGTTACCTGTTATTATGCCATAGGTGCCTTTGTTGAATAAGACAATTATTTATGTCTATACACAACTACCTTGGGTGTTTGCTTCTCAGTGAAACTAGTCAAAGTGTGAAGTGTCAGAGTTCTTTTATTTAAATATGGAGAATGTTCAACAATTGCCGAAACGCCCTAGAGTCGGTCCATGGAAAGTAATTGAAAAAAAAAATTCTTAACTGTTACGATTCTATTAAAAGTAAAAATGCGGATTTGAGTGTTGACAATGCAGTGCAATTTACAGCAGACATGCTTAACATTGGAAAACAACAATATATAAACTTTTAAAAGAAGAAAAATACGTTGGCGTTGTGGTGGATGTTACACTTCTTGATAATAATAATAATAATACACTTCGATAGCTTGAATTGAATCTATTTACAGGATTTTAACTTATAATGAGACGCCCAGCATACCGTCCGCGACCGGTTCAAATTGTGACTTTTTTGTTACTTTCTTTTAAAAATAAATCCGTTGCTAGGTATTTTTCTATAGGTATGCTGCGCACCTAACTTTATCAATTAACTCGTATATTAGCACAAAGGTGATAAACATAGCGCCCTCCTTGAAAGGACAAAGTCTTTCAACATAATCTTCATTGTTCATTCTCCATTGGTAATGGGCATATTTTGGCAACTGGCCGTTTTAGCTTATTATTCGCACATTGAACTGTTACAACGCGCACAATCCCGTCACTACCTGGATGGCACTCAGTGATACGTCCCAATTTCCAGCAAAGCGACGGTAAATTTTCATCCTTTATAAGGACTAACATTCCCGGTTGAGCACTGCTAGAAACGTCGGTCTTCCATTTTGTACGCACTTGCATATTTAAGATATAGTCTTTTGACCAACGATCCCAGAACATCTGGTACAGGCGCTGAAGTTTTTGGTAAGTTCTCAGTCGATTTTCAGGTTGACCTCGAACATCTTCATCAGGAATTGATGCTGCTGATCGTCCGATAAGGAAGTGGGAAGGAGTAATAGGATTAAGATCGGTGGGATCAGGGGACAAGGGATGTAAAGGACGTGAATTTAATACTGATTCGATTTGACTCAGAAATGTAGAAAGCTCTTCGAAGGATAATGCTGATGAACCGATAACTTTTCTCATATGAATTTTCATAGATTTGACACCAGCCTCCCATAAGCCTCCAAAATGAGGGGAGCTAGGAGGGATAAATTTCCAAACTATTTCCTGCTTCGATAAAAAGTTTGTAATTTCGTTTGATTTTGATCTTTTTTTAAGAAATTAAACATTTCGTTAAGTTTGGAATGAGCTCCAACAAAATTGGTTCCATTATCGGAACAAATAATGTTTGGTTTGCCCCTACGTGCGATAAATCTACGTAGAGCTAGTAAAAAAGCAGAGGTGGTTAGATCTGAAACAAGTTCTATGTGGATTGCCTTAGTTAACAAACATACAAATAGAGCAGCGTAACTTTTAATTTCCTTGTAAGGTCTAGTTTTTCTATCACGTGTAATGAAAGGACCAGCGTAATCGACACCTACATTTTGAAAAGGAAATGATGCATTAAATCTAGACTTTGGTAAAGATCCCATGACATAGGACAAACCCTTAGGGTTAGTTTTATGGCAAGTAATACAAGAATGTACCGTGTGTCTTACTAAGTCTCTACCAGAGATAGGCCAATATTTTTGGCGCAAGGATGACAGTAGTAACTGAGGGCCACAATGCAGTAAATTGATATGTTCTTGTCTAGCTATAAGTTTGGTTAATTTATGACCTCTAGGAAGTATTATAGGATGTATTTTATTATGTGTCAATCCGGACATCTCGATTCTGCCGCCGACCCGTAAGATACCATCTACTAAAATTGGACGAAGTGATAAAATTTTACTCTTGCTATGAATTTGTAAACCTTGTTTTAAATAATGAATTTCTTTAGCAAAATGTTCTTGTTGAGTGGACTGTATTAAGATGATTGAAGCTTTATTTAATTCTTGAACAGAAAGACATCCTAAAACACGATCTTTCTTTGGAACCTTTGAGTTAGATATAAATCTGTGGCACCAAGCGGTAACCCGTTGTAATTTGGTATACGTTGAAAATAAAGATATTATATCAAAAGGTAGAGCTTGTGATGCTAAGGAAATCTCTTGGCACCTTATTTCGGGTAGGTTTACCTCGTCTAAAACCACCGTGTCAATATTGAAATTTAAGTCATGCTCAGAGAGCCAAGAAGGTCCGTTCCACCAAATATGCGAATTCAAGATTATTTTGGGAGTTGTTCCACGCGATATAAGATCCGCAGGATTGTCACCTGAAGTGACATGATGCCAGTCGGCAATATTTGATAAAGACTGTATTTCGGAGACGCGGTTCGCAACAAAGGTTTTCCATCTTTGTGGAGCTGCGCGTATCCAGCAAAGGGTGATAGTTGAATCTGTATAGTAATAAAATTTGGAAAAGTTTATTTTGATACATTTACGCACCTTTTCTACCAGGTTAGCCAGCAGAATAGCGGCGCATAATTCCAAGCGTGGTAACGAAACACTTTTTAGTGGAGCGACTCTTGACTTAGCACACAAAAGCTTAACGGATATTTCACGGTTGTAGTTTACTGATCGAATATATACGCAAGCACCGTACGCCTTCTCGGAAGAATCTGCAAATCCATGAAGTTCGATATTAGTTGGATTTTCTGAAAGAACACATCGTGGAATTTCAAGGGAATCAAGCTCCTGAATTTGATCCTTAAATTTTAACCAGCGCGTGTGCAAATTCAAAGGTATGGATTCATCCCAAGTTAGGTTAATTTGCCATAGTTCCTGTAATATCATTTTTGCAATAATAATGATCGGAGATAATAATCCTAGAGGATCAAAAATCTGTGCGGTTAAAGATAAAATTGATCTTTTTGATACGTGTGTTTCAGATTTAAGATCTAAGATAGAGTACTTAAATATGTCCAAATTATTATTCCAGCAAACACCCAGTGTTTTTGTTTGGGAATGGTCTGGGTTAAGATGAAGATCGAAGTTAGGGATATTTTCTAAACTTTCAGAGAGGGAAGGATCATTGGATAAGAATTTTCGAAGAATAAAACCACCATTTTTTAGAATAATAGTAACTTGCTGTTTTAATGCTGCTAGTGATTCTTTGGAAAATGTGCCTGTTAAAAGATCGTCCATATAAAAATCTTCGGCAACTGCCTGACTAGCTGCAGGATATTGTGATTTATATTCGTCAGAGAGTTGTTTAAGACATCTAGTTGAAAGAAAAGAGGCCGAAGCTGTACCATATGTCACAGTGTTTAGTTGAAAACAAGATATTTCGTCTGAAGGGCAGTTTCTCCACAAAATTCGGTGATATTTCTTATCATTATCATGCAGCAAAATTTGCCTATACATTTTTTCTATATCGCCCGTTAAAACATATGGAAACTTTCGAAATCTAAGCAACAGAGAAAACAAATCTCCTTGAATGGTTGGACCTACTGATTGCACATCATTTAATGATAATCCTGTGCCTGTTTTCGCTGAGGCGGCAAAAACAACACGGACTTTAGTTGTTGTACTCGATGGTTTCAGAACACAATGGTGGGGTAAGTAATATGTATTTTCTTCTAAAGGATCCTCTTTTATTTTAGTCATATGACCTAAGTTTTCATATTCAAATAAAAAATTATTATACTGAATACCAAGTTCGCGATTTTTTAAAAGTTTTTTCTCAAGGTTATAAAATCTATTTGAAGCTAAAGATCGAGATTCACCTAATTCCGAAACTTTTTCGTTAAAAGGAATCCTTACTATGAATCTGCCATCGAGATTTCTCTCCGTATTTTGCTGGAAGTGAGATTCAACTTCTAATTCCTGTGCTGAAAATTTAGGAGAGGTTTTGACTTCTTCCTGCTCCCAGAATCTTGCAACTTGTGCTTCCAAAGGTGTGCAGGAAAGATAGGATAAAGATGTTTGAATTTGTTGATTAAATTGTAAAATACAATCGCCGGACAAAATCCAGCCTAATTTCGTTTTTTGAAGTATGGGACAAGACTCACCTAGATGAATTTGACCAATGCATAAGATATTCCAGAAGATTGCGGCGCCCAACAAAATATCGATGTTGCCCCTAACATTATATGAAGGATCCGCTAGACGAATATTTGGTGGAATATTTAGTGTAGATTTGTCAAAAGTAAAAGAAGGTAGAGGCTCCGTTATATTTTTAAGAATTAAACAAGATATTATGTCCACCTCAAAGGCGTTATGATTGGATAAGATTTTAAGATTAGTTTTATAGCGAATATTTGATAAGTTTTTATTTATTCCGAGGATACGTGAGTTACTATCGATTTTTGGAAGATTAAGCCTTTCACATGCTTCCTCTGTGATAAAATTGGATTGTGACGCAGAGTCTAGTAGAACACGACAAGATTGTAGAATACCATTTGAATCAGGTACCTGAACAATTGCCGTAGCTAAAAGAACATTATTAAATTGTTTTTGATTCGCCGATACTAACAAAGATACTTGCTCAGACGGTTCTTGCCTTTTATTAGCGTTATTAGAAAGATTAGGATTTTTGTTGCTATTGTGTTCATTTGAATTACCTTGAGTTATATGGTCTGATTGCTTAGGATTAGTCTGATAATCCATATGAAGTAAAGTATGATGCTTTTTGTGGCACCTTCTACACGTTGACTGTGATTGGCAGTCTTTAAGGATATGATTTTTTCTAAGACAATTTAAACAAAAACGTAGTTTTTTAGCTTCATTTACTCGCTCATTTACCGATAGCTTTAAAAAATCAGTACAGTTGTAAATGTTGTGAGTACCCTTACAAAAGTGGCAAGTAGACTGATTGGAACTAAAATATGAACCACCAACATTTGATGGTTTTTTATAATAAGGCCCTGTAGTAATATGAGATCTTTCAGGCTTAAAAGATTGAGTGCTCATAGTTTCTAAAACTTCACAGCGTCTTTTAAGAAAAGCAGATAACTCTTCAAAAGTTGCAAGATCACCAGTGATTTCATATTGCTCCCAGGCGCGTCTAGTTGCGTTGTCGAATTTTAAAACAATAATAAAAATAATTAGAGTGTCCCAGGTATTTACAGGAAGGCCTAAAGCACGTAGACACCTTATATTTTTGTTAACAGAATCGTATAAATTTCTTAAAGCGATATGCGACTCTTTCAAAATAGTAGGTATGTCAAATATTGCCTTTATGTAATTATTTGTTATAATCTTTTTGTTTTCAAAACGTTCACGCAGGAGTTGCCATGCTATAGGATAATTTACTGATGAAACTTCTAAGGAGTCAATAACGCTAGCTGCTTCATTTTTTAAGCATGATTTAAGATAGTAAAATTTCTGTATGTTTGTTAATGAGATATCTGAATCGATCAGCGTATTAAAGGTATCATAAAATTGCCTCCACTCACTGTATTGGCCAGAAAAAGTAGGCATATTTATGTTTGGCAATTTAACCCCCCTAGAAGGAACCTTATTTGAAACTTCGCCTTCTATCTGTTGCGAAACACTGTTAGTAGAGCGAGCATCACTCTCAAAAGTAGCCATATAAGCTTTAACTTGGCTTAAGATATTAAAATATTTTTCTTCAAAGTCGTCTCGCTCAGAATCACTTTTAACTAAAATTGCCTGCTGTTCTGCGGCAGCATTATCCCCCTCAGAAGATTTACTGATTAAGATATTATCAATTTCATCCTGAAGGGAAAGAAATTCACTTATAAGAGGTTCTATTAGGATAAGTCTTGAAGCTAGTTGATGATATATAAGATCATCGATAGATTTTGTTTTAACACGACCAAAAAAGGTGCAGAATCTGGTTAATTGACTCTTATAACTAGTGCGCTGAAGCGTTTTTGCTAATGTTTCAGTCATTATGCAAGAAAAAAGATATTAAAGATATATGTTAATCAAGAAAATAGGGTAATAAACAAGATATTTGATATTACTATGCTAAATAATAAGCAAAAGGTAGGATAAATAAGGTAGGGTTTAAGGTAAATAATATCTGGATAGGAATAGGATAGGATAAAGGAACGGACTCACTATTTTCTCTCCAAAGATTTGCGTCTTACGATCCAAAGTTTCAGATTCAGGTTTGACAGGATGACGTTAATTGTGCTGTACTACCTTGGCAGGTGAGCAGGGTGGCGATGCAGCACGTCACGGACGATATTTGACGGATTTTGACGGATTTTGGCTGGAACTTCACTTGAGCATTTGATTCAATCCGGTTCGTTTGGACCAATTATGTGGTGGATGTTACACTTCTTGATAATAATAATAATAATACACTTCGATAGCTTGAATTGAATCTATTTACAGGATTTTAACTTATAATGAGACGCCCAGCATACCGTCCGCGACCGGTTCAAATTGTGACTTTTTTGTTACTTTCTTTTAAAAATAAATCCGTTGCTAGGTATTTTTCTATAGGTATGCTGCGCACCTAACTTTATCAATTAACTCGTATATTAGCACAAAGGTGATAAACAGGCGTCAAACCTCCAAAAACTTCTCCAGGACGACCAAAACTTGATCTGGTTGACGTTTTAATGCACAAAATAAGGCGAAAAGTTCATAGTTTTTTTTAAAGAACAAAATTCCCACGCTGGACAAAATTTTGTCATCAATCCGAGAAGACCAGGACTACTCATTTATGTGTAGAAATACGCTGTGGAAATTATTGGGCTTTTCGTGGAAAAAAACATAATAGGCAATCGAATTTAATAGACAGAAGCGATATCGTCTGTTGGAGAAGAAATTACTTGAGAAGCATTCGAAAAGTCAGAGAAGAAAACAAAAAAATATTTTACCTAGACGAAACATGGCTAAATGAAGGCCACACTGTGACTAAATTTTGGCGGGCTGAAATTATTAAAAGTTCAAGGCAAACTTTTTTGGAAGGATTGTCTACAGGATTAAGACCGCCATCTGGAAAAGGACATCGACTCATCATAACCCATATTGGAAGTTCTGAAGGCTTCGTTAAAGGTAGTGTACTGATGTTCCAATCTAAAAATGCAGGAGACTATCACGAATATATGAGTGTCGATGTCTTTGGAGAATGGTTCGAGCAAATGTTGGATCTTATACCGAAAGATGCAATAATTGTATTGGTTAATGTAAGTTATCACTCTAGGCTAACGGAAAAATTATCGACAAGTGCGTGGAGGAAAAATAAAATAACTGAATGGATAAGTTTAAGACAAATAGAATTTCCATTAGATTCCTTAAGAAAGGAACTATTGGTACTAGCCAATTCACATAAACACGCATTCAAAAAATGTTAGTTCAGGTTAGAGTCAGAGTTACTTAAGCAAAATATATTCTGAATTATTAAGTGTACAGGGTGGTCCAGAAAAGTAAGACAATATAAATATATATACACTAGTAAATATTGGGGACTGCAGCAAATGAAAGAGTACTCTTTAAAGTTATTCCAAGCTTTCGGAAATCGTAAATTTTATTTCCATCTTCAGGGAGAAACTTTGGTGAGATTGTTCATATAGATGTTAATATAATAATTATTAATAAAAGACATTCGAACAGAAAAACGTGTTGAAAATCCTGTTCGAATGTCTTTTATTAATAATTATTATATTAACATCTATATGAACAATCTCACCAAAGTTTCTCCCTGAAGATGGAAATAAAATTTACGATTTCTGAAAGCTTGGAATAACTTTAAAGAGTACTCTTTCATTTGCTGCAGTCCCCAATATTTACTAGTGTATTTCTCCGCTAGTCAGCAACGACTACCCTCTCGATAAATATATATATATGTTTATTTTTTTAATTTTAAGTAACCGGATACCATATACGTATATTTTTTGTTTCCGCACAAAATTATTCATAATATGCAGTTATTATTGGTTTTTAATTTATTTGCAACCTTTCCAAACAAAATGAACCGTTCTTAAAATTTTAGTAAGAACATGATACCTAGTATAAAATTATCTGTATTTCCCAAATAGAAAATCGAAAATATAAAATCTCTTATAAACTCTACCTATAAGGATAAAAAAACTGTAAAGTAATTGAATTTTTCAACATAGTGATTTTTTGTTGACATCCGAATATAAAAAATTGTCAAATACAGTAACTCTGTTTTGTCAAATACACAACACTATATTCATTAGGCTCTTCTTATAGAGGGGTTAATTATCTTTTATTCTTGTTAACTCATCCCTTTACCTATCTTTACTGGTTTTGCCAATATTTCGATCTTTACTTTCGCAAAAAACAACGCTTTTCCTTTTTCTAGATAGCCATTACACGGAAAATAAAAATAAATGTAACTACAATTACTACATTAATTGACTTGAAATAACTTAAACTAACAGTAACTCAAAACCCCTACAACAGTACATTTAGTAGTGATGGGAAGTTTAGTTCACTTTGCCGACTTCAATCTTTCGTTCAATAAAGTGAATAATACAAAAGACTAGTTCGTTTAGTTCATTTAGTTCGCTGATTTATACTCGTACACGCACAGTGAAGTAAAAGAAATATATAAGGGTAATATTATAAATAACCATGAAACCTAGTAAATAAATAAAAGAGAAGCACGTTGCTTCGTGGAGATTATAGTGCAACTATACCGTTCTTTACTCTATGAAAGTATCGATAAATATCACAAATTTTGTCTCTAGCCACGGCGCATCGAATGAGTTCACGCTATCTTGGCCGAGTTGTCCGTGAGGCAGCAGTCCACCTGTCCGACAGCCGATACCATCGATCGGTCTCCAGGCTCCGGGTAGTTCAGGATCTACTTCACGGTCACTTCGCTCTCGTTCGCGTGCTTTTAAACTAGTTCGTTTGCGAACTACACACCTCTAACATTTAGTCAAAACTACAAAACGGAACAATATTATTATAAATGTTCAAAGTGACCCCCATATACTTCTAAACATATTTCAACACGCCAATAAAATTATTTATATAATTTCTACAAATTTACACCATAATATTTTGAAAACAAGTTTTAATTATGATTTTTATATTCTCTACTATTTTGAAAGAAATTTAATATAATATACTGTGTTTTTCACGTATTCACAAATAATAAAATCTTTCAGCCCTGTCTTATGCGGATGTTACCTATTGGTCGGCATTGTTGAAGAGATAGATTATCCATCGGAGCGCGAAAATATGATCACATAACACCATTATACACTGTTGTTAAATGATTAAAGCTAAACGACAGGTTTTTACTTCATTTTGCAACTCTGGTCCATAAAGTGCTGATCTCCGGAAATCCTGTTTATCTTAAAAATAAGACTAATACATGGATCTAATGTTCATGAAAGGGATACTAGGTATAATAGCCAGTTACCTGTAATGAGACATTCGACTGCCATGTTTCAGAGATCTTTCTCCTATAGAGCGCTAAAGATGTACAACAAAATACCTGGCCATTTTAAATCAACTCGTACAATAATTCCAGCCTTCAAAAATGCTTTTAAACGTTATATTTCTCAGAGTCGTTAGCTGAACGTCATGCGACGCACCTGCATAATTATGTGTATGGATTTTATTTTTATTATCATTTCTTTTTATTGTTTATTATAATCTCTTTACTCTCATATTATATTATTATATTATATAAGTTTTAAGAGTTTAAGTAATTAAGTAAGAAAATTTCTAGAAAGAATACATACAATTTATTTTAGGCGGTTAGATAGTGACTAGACCTCTCCACCATTTAGTGAACTATGTGTTATTTATTACTATTATTAAAATCTAAAATCCGCCAAAGCCTGTCTCAAGCCAGGTTGCAAAAGGGTAAGGGGGATGAGTAGTAACCTCGTAAAAGAACCAGGGTTCATCTGGCCTGGATGATATCATCCTGTAAGGGCTCCTGCCAGGATACGGCGAAGCCGCTGCCCTGTGGTCGGATGTTGGCTCATCAAAGGCTAGAGGAAGAAAACCTTGAGTAAAAATCACCTGACCCTCCAGGTTGGGGGTTGAGGCATCAGGCCAACCCCCTGATACTCGGAAAAAGAGGATACGGTTAAAGAAACCAGTCTTCAGTCTGGGAACCCCGGACGAAAACATAGACGACGACAAAGGCAAAGGAAACGGACTATGACTTACGGAACCTGGAATATACAGGGGATATCCTGGAAGATAAATGAAATTCTATCTGAGATTAAAGAACAAAGACTAGATATACTGGTAATAACACGACATAGGACAAGGATCGAAGAACCTCAGATACTACAACCGCCTTTTTAGCGGAGTAGGAAAAGACAAACGTGCCAGTAGGGAGTATCGATCCTAATTAAGAAAAAACCTAAGAAAATACATAACGTCGTGGGAAGCTATAAACGAACGTATTATAAAAACTAACCTAACATGCTACGGTCATAAAATAACAATAATTGGAGCATACGTTATAAACGACGACTACCTGGTCGGTGGGAAAGAAGAGTTCTTCGACCAGCTTAACCGAGTTATAACAACAGCAGATACCTTGAGAGAGCTGGTCTGACTAGGGGATCTAAACAGCAGAACCGGATAGAAGAAGCAGGACAAAACCATAGGCCCATTCGAAGAAGATATAACAAATGACAACGGGCTGCGACTAATCACCGTATGCAAACAAAACGAACTACGAATCCCAAATAGATTTTATGCACACCGAATGATACATAAATATGCATGGACCCAAATGATGCGAAATCTAGAAACTATTATAGACTTTGCCATAACACGACACAAGACAAGGATTAAAGTACAGGACGTCAGAGTCTGTAGAGACACAACCTGCGGAAGCGACCACTACCTGCTAAAGATAAAAGTAGCCTTCCCATTACGACAAAAGCAAAAAACAACAGAGGAAACTTCTGGGGAAAAAATTAAGGAAATCAGATACAACCCAAATAGCTTAGATCATGACAGCACAAAGACCCTATATAAGAAAAAACTAGACTCTAAATTGGGAGACCAGGAAATAGAAGATATAGAACAATACGACCAGCACATTAAAGAATGTATCCTTGAGGCAGCAAGGGAAGCACTGGGATACCAAGAAAGGAGATCACAAAAAAGGCCTACTATTGGGATAAAGATATCGAGAGGGATATTAAGGAAAAAAAGAGATAAATACAGAACCTTCTTAAACTCAAAGTTAAATAAAGACAAAATAAAATAATCAAAAGCTTAAGCAAAGGTTAGAAGGAGGATAACCCAGAAGAAAAACGAAGCATGGGAAGCAAAATGTTCCAGAATAAATACCTTTCTAGGAGGGCAGCAGAGCACAGAGAGCTGGAGAATTATAAAATCTTAAGGCAAGAGTAGAAAAGAGACAATCTCGCTAGAACAGTGGGACAAACACTTATTTAAACTTCCAAAGGAAGACAGGGCCGAATTTCAAGAACAACAAGATCAAAAGGTTCAAATACTAGCATCATCTATTATAGTCTCTTTCGTTGCAGTTGATAGCTCATATCGAGGGTTGAAGCCATAAAACTACCGTAAACCATAGGCGTTGGTAATTAGTATATTATTATTATAATAGTAATTACCTACTATGCCTTATTTAATAAGTAAATTGGCCTCTGTCCACTGTTAAATATACATTAGGAATATTAGGGTTAAAGTAGGTACAACAGGAGTAATTAGTAATTAAATTTACCTATTTTTGCCTGCTTTAGGATATTATTACGCCAATTGATGTGCGTTTGTCAAACTATTTTTTAGTGTATTTAAATACTGAACTATCCCAAAGTTGAATTATTTCCTAAACTTGTGACAATGGCTTCAAGTTTTTCGCCAACGTGTCTTCGTCAAATTAGCAAGAGTGCATATTCTCTCCGAGAAAAGACATTAATATTAAACGTGCATGATGCTCTAGTGCACCAGAAACCTGCAAGTGATGTTCGTAGCATCATTGCAGAGTGTGCCAATATGGTAGGAGTTGGAGAGGCTACTATATATTGGTTCTTGCGTGAAAGAAAATCTAAGAACCTCAGTGAGCCAAAACCACTCCCAGGAAAGAAACCGTTAGAAATTGACGATTTCATTAAAAATGGTATTAGAAGAAAAGTACATAGTTTTTTTTTGCCAAGGAAATACCAACTATAGAAAAAACTTTACAAGCCATTAACTATGACGAGGACTTACCACAGCTATCACGAACGAAACTATGAAAAATACTTCATGATATGAACTTTCGTTGGGAGAAGCAAAACAGAAAATCTTTTCTTATTGATAGAGCAGATATTATTTGCTGGAGACGTCAATACTTAAGGTCCATCCGAAAATACCGCAGCGAAGGAAAAAACATTTTCTATTTGGATGAAACTTGGCTGAAGGAAGGGCACACCGTATCTAAAGTCTGGCAAGATGAAAACGTCCTAAGTTCTCGACAAGCTGTCATGGAAGGCTGGTCAACAGGACATAGACCACCAGAATAACCACAAATGATCAAGAATTAGCAAAACCCTAAAAAATAGAAAGGCACCAGGTCCTGGAAACATAGCTGCGGAAGTAATAAAAAATGAAACAAATAAGCTTTACCAACATCTCACAAATCTATTTCAAAGAAATATAAATGGAATGACGGTAAAGAATGGAGAATATCATTAAAACAAACCATCCATAAGAAGGGAAAATGAGATGACTGCGATAACTACAGAGGCATTGCCGTCACTAGTACCCTAAGTCGTGTTTATGGGAAGATTATAAAGGAAAATATTGAACTGGAATATAGGGACATGGAAGCCGAAGAACAGGCAGGATTCCGAGCGGAAAGATCCACCACAGACCACCTATTTTGCATTATCCAACTGATAGAAAAACGCGCATTCAACCAGGAAGTGCACCTTTGGATGTGGATCTTAAGAAAGCCTATGACAGTGTACTCAGAATCAGTTATGGAAGGCCCTAAACAAACAACAAATATTAGCACAACCCTTATAAAAGCCGTATAGAACCTTAGAACCTTTACGAAACTTTTAAAACAGATACCGTACTTAAACAAGGGTGCATTTCACCCACATTAGTTGAAATATACCTGGAACAAGCACTTAAACCCTGGAAAAGAAAATGTAATACAATGGGCATTCCACTAAACCAGACCACACTATATACCCTATGCTTCGCAGACGACCAAATAGTGGTGTTTTAAGAGTACGACGATCTAGAGTATGTGACAAGAAAGCTAATAGAAGAATTTGAAAAGTGGGGCTTAGAAGTAAATATAAATAAAACTGAGTACATGTGTATTGGGGGCGTGCAGCAAGACCTTATGCTAGAAGATGGACAATGTATAAAAAATGCCAAAACTATTCGCACTTAGGAACAAAACTCACAAACGATGGTACACTGAACAGAGCAATCAAGGAAAGGAACATGCAGGGAAGGAGAGCTACAGCTATGATGAATGGAATATCATGGGACCAGCAGGTATCAAAACGAAACAAACAAAGAATATTTGATACAATCATGAAGAGTATTGTCACATATAGTAGTGAAGTATGACAAATCAAAGAAAGAGCCGAAGGAAAACTAAAGGCTACGGAAATGACTACTGGAGACGAGCAGCGGGCAGATCAAGGATGGATAGAGTTACTAACGAGAGGATTAGAGAGATTACACATGACATAATAGATGATGATTGGGTCAAACAACTGAGTGGTATGGACAATAAATGAACGAACAACGGATGAACGAGGAACGACTCCCATTAACAAGATACTGAAATGGATCCCACAAGGAAGACGAAAACGAGGGAGACCCAGGAAAAGTTGAAAAGAGGGGATAGACAAGAAGATCAGGTTGAGAGAGCTGGGGGAAAACCTCTGGCAAGACCGAGATCAATGGATACTGAAAATCGGAAGACGTCGGAGAACGTAGTAAACCGAATTATATACATATGAGAATCTGTATGTTCAGCAGTATGTTGTAGGCATTTACTTACCTTACAAAAAGAAGCATTCCCTTTTTGCTGCAAATCTGCACGGCTTCAGCTTATACCCAAGGAAGCAAGATGATCCGGACCAGTAACTTTCAACCATTCGCAATGTTTTTGGTTATATGAACAGCGTCAGAGAAGGTTATTAATCAAAAACTATTATGTACCTGAAACGCGTCCACTAGTATAAATTCCGTTAGTCTTCTAGATTTTAGATCAATAGCAGACCTTCTTACTTATGATACACATCTTTCGAATAACGCAATGGGAGTTTCAGATGGTAGCTCCATATTGTATTCCACTGTCTTTAAAACAACCTTTTAGAAACTACTAACTATAGCCGCGCTAACATCAGCACACCTGTGCTATCGTTAACTTTGGAAGCTAAAACATAAACTTCCAATGCAAATCTCAATAGACAGCAGGAGGTTTTATATCTTGACAAAGACCCGAAAGAAACTATTTCTCTCTTGGAGTGATAGCGACCAAGTAGAATTTAATGCTAAAAAATTCAAGGCGGCACTTTTTTCTAAAATTGTACTTTTTGGTGTCAATTTGGATGGTTATACCGGGTGACAATGAAATCGTTTGACAGAACCTCACTTATATATCGTTTAATAAAGGAATTTAAAATTTTAGCAGTAAATATGGTTTAGGGAGATGCAAACTTTTCATTGAAAATATTTTGAATATCACTTCCGGTTTGACCGCTTCTTTTAAATGATACCCTGTATATTTTTTTAGATCTTTAAATAGAGGTATAAATTCCCTTTTCAATGACATACCACAAGTTGTCATTTATTTTTAAAATGGCGGCGTAGGATACGATTTTCTCAAATTCAAAATAGCCAAGTGTTAGCCGCGTGACATAAGTTCTTATCCTATGACATTTTAAAATGGTAACATTAGGTTGTTTTTTTTCGACTCCTAATAAAATTGAGGTGAAATATCGTAGGATAGTTTTAATTTTTTTTGACAGTAGCTCATTTTTCTCCATGATTTTTAATTGAAAGTGCCAAATGTCAAAATACCTTGAAATTCTACCGTGAGTTAGTTATTTAAAAATGTATAAAGGCTTACACACAGCGACGCGGCCACGGCCGCGGTGGCGGCCGCAGTGGCGATCATATTAGCGGTCGGGCGTATTCACACCAAAGCGGTGAGTGGAGCTGTAAGGTAGTTGCCGTTTACAGATTTTATGTATACGAAAATATATTGTTAAACGTTCAGGTTTCATTTTATTTCTATTATTTGTTATTATCAGGCTAGGATAACTTAAATGGTGAAGATCGTTCCCCGTTCGTTTAGTTCTTCAACCAGACGATGATGGCGCTATTGTAGGGATTTTGTTTTACAAGGTTGTTCATATCCTAACGTTGGTAGCGGCAAAACATGTATTTAGAATGAGCGTGGGGAACGTTCTATATCTTTCTCTCTCTGAATTCAACCGTATCAGCTAAGGTGCTATAAAGATAAAAATATGATTTATGTGCTGATCCATAATAAAAATATCTTCCGAGTCGGACCCAAGCGACATTGACATTTTAAAATTAAATTTTTAAACAAAGCGGCGCGACGTATAAGTTTATTAAGTTTTCTGCAAAAATGGTGATTTATTGTTGCGGTCCCGGATGTAAAGTACAAAGCGGGAAACGTGTGAAAATGCACAGGTTTCCAAAAAGCGACCCGGTAAGTTTTTTGTTGTTTTAGCGAAGGGTGTATCGTGAAGAGTCAAAAAGGCACCTTGCGCCTATACTGTATACAAAATATTGTTGCTATCTAAAAAAAATGTATGCAGGACACCTTTTGATCCTAAATAATCATAAACATTACTTATATACTGATTTATAATTATTTACTGATGATATAATAAGTTATGACAGTTTACGATCTTAGTATAATGTCCGTGTATTTTTAGACGCATACACTTTGGGTGAATGCTATTCAAAATCCATTACTCTGTTGCAAAGACAAGATTGACATTCAAAAAACTTATAGAGTTTGTCACACACATTTTGGATATGACCAAAAAATTGAGCATGGCAGAAGAGGATCCTATTTAAAGCTGATAGGTAACACTTGCCTTGTTATTATACTAATTTATGTAAATATCTAATATTAATAAAGCTTGTCGCCATATCAGACACGTAGTTACAACTTCCTTTTAAACTCCCGAAATATATTGACTTTAATTCAAAAGGTTCGCTCTTCTAACTTTTCCTTCAGAGTTAGAAGCACGAAAACTTGGATTCAAAGTTGTAAAATTTAAATTTTCACGCGTGGCGCCGACTCCCCGCCCCTCACCCCCATTGCTACATTTAGTTCTTCAACCAGACACGAATGGCGCTATAAGGGAACCAATTTAGTATGTTAAGTTGCCTATCTATCCCTACCAAAAGCGTATCTCCCTTGTCTATGGTTATTATGATAGACGATGTGGAAGAAGAGACTTTGTTACTATAAGCTCTTTGTCCCACACTTTGTTTTTAGCCCTTATATTTTTATAATTTAGATGGCTTAAATCAAAAAGTATGGTATATAATTTAACATTTTCTATTAATTGATTCCATTATATTATTTCCCATTACTACTGTCACTTCCCGTCAGTCAAAGTTGACACGTTGTATTTGACCATCACCGCATATCAGAACGCTGCCCTAGGCCGCTTGATCTAGACCTGCCCGCGCTGGTACGAGTTCATTCATTTATTTCTATGTGCTTAGATTGGCCGCCACCGCTACCGTGGCCGTGGCCGCATCGGTGTGTGGAAGCCTTAATGCTTAATAATATTATAAAGGATTTTAAATACAATACGTACCATTTCACCCAAATAAAACTGGCTCAACAAATTTTTTTTTATATTCTAACTCTTGGACTACGATATATTTTTTAACACACTGTCAAAGTCACTAATTTAAACATCAAAGTTGAAAATTTTGAAACAACCTGAAAGATAAAAGCGTGTCTCAGTTTTTTTTTTGGATGCTACACAAATTTTATATTTTATCCTATAGTAATATAACAAAATTACCTATTCTATTAAATGTTCTATTATTTGACCTTTTCGTTCCTGACACAATGTTACTCGATCTACAATTTCAGTTAATAAATTTCGTAGATGTCTTATTGATATACCCTGAATTTCTGTCTTGGTCCAATTTTCCTAATCCTCTAGGTTCTGAAGGGGTCTAGCATAAACATTTTCTTTATATATATGGAGAAATCAAGCGGAGTTACATCAGGGGATCTTGCCGGCCAAAGGGTTGGTCCATTTGTTCCAAGCCAATTTTCTCCGAATCTGCGGCTCAAATAGTTGGTTGCAATGCGTGAGTTATGTGCTACGGCACCATCTTGTTGAAATAATATGTTGTCGTTTCCAGGGACATTATGTAAACTATGTTTAATCTGATTTTGCAGGAAGCCTAAATACAGCTCCCCATTTAAAGGCCTGTGGAAAAAATTGGACCAATAATATTTGTTCCCATAATACCCATCCACACATTGACACCAAAACGCTCTTGAAAAGTACCATCCCCTACAAAATGCTGGTTTTTCTTTGCCCAGTATCGAGTGTTGTTTCGATTAAACATACCCAGATTAGTAAATCTTGACTCGTCCGTAAATAATATTTTGTGGTGGAAAGTTGTTTTTGTTGTTGTTATCAAGACTCGGCAAAAACCAATTACAATAATCTAACCCTTTTGGAAAGTCATTATCATAGAGATGGTGATGAACTTGGTATTTAAATGATTTAAAAGCATGTTTGTCCAAAATTTGTCTTGCTCTTTCTCTGTTCATAGCACACTCCACGTCTAATCCGCGAACTGAAAAGATATGGTCATATCCTACATAAGCTAAAACGGTTATTTCGCTTTCTTCACTTACTATAAAACGTTGGTTATTGTCATTATTGTGGATGTTACCTTTATTCTGTAAGTGTTTTTCAAGCCAAGGGAAATAGCCCCTTGATGGAATGTCCCGATCTGGATACCGTTCGGCATATAATTTTGCAGCAAGACTTGCGTTTCTCTTACATTCGCCATAAATAAAGAGCATATCAATTTCATTTTCCCTCGTATAAACCATTATTATTAGATGCGTATAAATCTAGCCAAAATACCGATAAACCAGATACGCCAATTTATTTCTACTTATTCAATTTGGTAATGTCAAAATTACTTTCATGTTTTGTTCCCATAGCCTGCTGAGAAACTAATTTCTTTGGTTAATAAGATGGACTGCACGGTTACAGAATATCAACAACACGGCATTGGTTTAATGTTCCACTAAGACTAATTATCAGCTAAGTTACCAAAATATTGATATGTATCAGGGTGTAAGAAAGAATTAGTAACATAATAGTCAAAAGGGTTTTCAAATACGGCAGGTAATATGAAGTTAAATAAAATATGTGTACCTAATACAACCACTAAAAATTTTCTCTTAATAGTTATTTACGATATAAGTGTTGTAAAGATTCTCGATGTTTTATTAAACTCGGCTGACGCCTCGTTTAACAACTTTAACATCTCGTGTTGTAATATGAATTTACAACAAGAATATTGTACAAAATTTTATCTACTTTCATCTATGAATAAAAATATTTGGCAAAAGGCCTTTTTAAAAATAAAAATGCACCTGTTATTAAAAATCGTTTTGTAAGGGCATCTATTACAGCTCTAGTGCTGTAATGGCATCTATTACAGCACTAGTGCTGTAATAGATGCCCTTACAAAACGATTTCCAGAACTGTAAAATTCATATTACTAAATGAAAGTAGATAAAATATTTTACAATATGACGAGACGGCCACGATGCAGCGTCATCTGAAGCGATTCAGTGTCGCAACATTTTAGAGGGTATGTGAACTGTGGTTGTGGGAGTGGGTCAACATTTGCAAACATGTTAAAGATTACGAAAATGGACGAATTGAAAGAAAGCATCTGCTGGACACTACCATGGACCACTTACGCTTTACGGTAAATACTGGGACATCGGACGAAAGCTTGTCAAGTTCAAGTGCACCAGATAGTCGCAGTAGCAGTAGCTTAGGAGCACACTCCTTGTCTGATTCAGACTAGATGAGGGTCTTGGTTTTTAAGACTTTATTGTTTAAATATAATATCATTGTTATATGTATATTTAATATATAATTATAATAAAAAATGTTTATTATCAATTTTTGTTTCATTTTTTTAATGTACACTGTGGAAAGATCTTCTCATTAATATAAAAAAGGGGTTCTTGGCACCCCTATGCCCTTACAAAATATTTTCTACTTTTTTTTTTAAATTCCTTCGATAACATCGATCTATGTTTTAAGAGATATGTTTTTTTAAAACCTTTATAAAGAGAAATGTTGCATTTTTGATTTTCAGTGTATTTAAATCGTTAGTTACCCATATATTTTTATTATACCCATACCATACCCGCATATTTGTATAAAAAAAAAAAAAAGAAAATAAACTAGTCATTAATGGTTTTAAAAACTTTCATATCTCCGCTACTGATTTTGACGTCACACCGTCGCGCATTGCCATGCACGTGGCTGTACCCATTTGAACTTGGTCGGACTCTGTTTCAAGGTATTTTGACATTTGGTACTTTCCATTAATAATCATGGAGAAAATGAGCCTATTGCTAATGTCAAATAAAAATTAAAATTATCCTATGAGATTCTAAATACACATTTCACCTTAATGTTATTAAGGGTCGAAAGAAAATAACCGAATGTTACCATTTTAAACCGTCATAGGATAAAAACTTATGTAACGCGGCTAATACTCCGCCATTTTGAACTTGAGGAAATTGTATCCTACGCCGCCATTTTGAAAACAAATGACAACTTATGATATGTCATTGAAAAGAAAATTGAGAGCTTTATTCAAGGATCTAAAAAAATATACAGCGCGTCATTTAAAACAAGCCTAACCTCACTTCCGGTCAAATCGAAAGTGATATTCTCCCTAAACCATATTTACTACTAAAATTTCAAATTCCTATTATATATTGAACGATAATTAAGTGCGGTTCTGTCAAACGATTTCATTGTCACTCGGTATGTCTTGGTAATATCTTGGTATATGCAGGCATAGCTAAGGCAGCCTAGCAGAAGCTTGGGGTACTCGCATCTGTGGAATACTGCTCAGCACACATGTAATAATAATAATATTAATATTAATAATAATAATGCCTTTATTTAGTCTGAAAAGAAATATAAACAAACATATTTTTACTATCGGTGGCGGTATCTAACTATAGCTGCTCATACGACCACCCTAATTAAGTAATTGCTAAATATGTAAGAAAAAACACACTAAGTTTTCGATTTTCACTATATTATGTATTATCAAAACATGACAGCTGTTTCGGTACACCGTACCTTCTTCGGATGATGAGTACTTAATACTAGTATAAAAATGGTTTACATGAAAGACAGGTAAATTAAAGGTATTATTGGTATAATTACGGGAAAATACAACACAATTTACAAATTTAATAATGGCGACCTGTTTAAATCTAATTGATCGTTTAACAATAGATTGGAATTCTTAAGTTTGTTAATCTCCAGGGATTCTAAAAGGTTCAATTTACGGCCCTTATTCTCTACATGCAAAATGGTAAAAGTGTTATTTAAAGTATGTTGCTCTTCCAACAAATGATTTGCATAATTAGAATCGTGTTTGTTATTTAAAAAACTTCTTTTATGTTCATTTATTCGTTTTTTGAAGGGTCTACCTGTTTGACCTATATACACTTTGTCACAAGAGCCACATTTTAATCTATAAACACCTGACTTATCCTGTTTTTTAACTTTACTTTTATTGTTTTTAATGAATTTACCTAACTTATTACTAGTTTTAAATGCTAATTTCGAACCACGCTTTCTTAGATATTTAGCAATCACTTCGGTTGGTTTTCCAATATATGTAAGAGTATGAAAATTATTGTTATCTTTGAGTGGAATATATGGATATACCATATTAATTGTTTTTTTATATTGCTTATTTTTGACGATAGTGTCTATTAAACTTGTTTGAAAACCATTATTTACCGCAATTTGTTTTATAATGTTCAATTCTTTATTAAAATTATCTGAGGATAAAGGAATATTTAGTAACCTATGTATGTAGCTATTGTATGCGGCTAGTTTATGTGAATAAGGGTGGGTATAATTATTGTGTATTGTAATATCGGTGTGTGACGGTTTATGAAAAATACTAAAGTCCAGTTTATTATTAATTCTAGTTATCGTTAGATCAAGGAAATTTATTGAATTATTTTTCTCTGTTTCTAAAGTAAATTCGATCCGGTTATGTAAACTATTTATAAAATTGGAGAAAATATTTAATTGTCTTACATTCCCAGTAAAACAAGCAAATATATCGTCGACATATCTAAACCAAAATAAAAAGTTTTTGCTTAATTTATGATTGTGAATTTTGGATTCTAAATTATCCATAAATAATTCAGCCAATAATGGGCTTAGGGGGTTACCCATGATTAAGCCTTCTTTTGCCATATAAATGTTGTCGTTAAATTCAAAATAATTTTGGTCTAGACAAACAACTAAAGTGTTAATTATATCCTGTTTTACTATAATGTTCGTCCTATTTTCTGTTAATTTGTTATCTATAATGTCGATAACTTCTATGGGTGGGATACTAGGAAAAAGATTTTTTACATCAAAAGATAATAATATTGCATTATTTGGGATATTTAAATCTTTGATGTTTTGAACTAATTCGTGAGAGTTTTTTATGCTATATTTCGCGGTAAATTTGCAGTGTGTGCTAATGATATCTATCATTTTATTAGATATTTTAACAGAGGGAGCAGTTGTGAAAGAAACTACAGGTCTAATTGGGGTGTTTTCTTTATGTAATTTAATTAAAGAATAAAGTTTGGGGGCCTGGGGATTCATTAAAGTTAAAGAAAATTTTTCTTTACTGTCAAAAATAGTACTATCAAGAATAATGTTTTTAATTTGTTTTTGAAAAATTTCGGTAGGATCGGATTTAATAATTTGATATTGATTTGGGTTTAAAAATTCTGTAGTTTTTGAAATATAATTTTCTTTGTTTAATGCAATAACAGTTTTTCCTTTATCGGCGCGTGTGAACACTATATTATTTTCGACGGATTTATTTTTAATAGAATTAGAAATTAGAAATTATAGAAATTGCTAAATAGATAATTTAAAAATGAACGTAATATATTAGGCTAAACTAATATAAGAAGTAAACAAATAGAGAAGAGATAAAAGGTAATAAATGAAAAAATAAACTATATAATTATATTGTTAAATTGAATAAATATAAAGTTGAAGAACAATGGAAGAAATGAGTAAATTAATAAAACGTACATTTAGACAACAAAGAGGCTGAATTACTTTAGTTGACACAAAGGTACGATACTCAACGTGGCGTACGATTGGCGAGTAGGATACTCTTTACACCCTTGCAAAATGTAGCAGAGCTGGAAGCCATTCTGATATGATCAGGTAAAGAGTTAAATGCGGTTACTGCTACATAACTAAATGATCGCTGAAAAAATGCATGGGAATGTCTAGGCACACTATATAAGTCTCTATGACGTGTTAGAAGATTATGTAATTCAGATCGCTTAACAAGTTTATCAAATAGATATTTGGGAAGTTTATTAAGCCCAACCTTGTAGAAAAGGTGCACAAGATGGAGTTCAAACCTTTCCTTGAGAGTAAGCCATCCTGATTCAGTTAAAGAAGGAGTAATATGATCAAACTTGTGAACATTAAAACTAAATCTAAGACACGCATTCTGGAGTTTCGGTAAGCTGCCTCTTTCTCTCTGTAGGAAAGCAGGCCAGTAGACAATATCACAGTAGCTCAACGGTGATAAAACTAAGGAATCGGTAAGTCGTAATTTAGTAGATGTATTAAAAATTTCGCGGTGCATATATAAAAGTTTTAATTTGGCATACGTTTTTTGAATAAGAGAGGAGACATGAGCCGAGAATCTTAGCTCTGAATCAATGTTCAATCCCAAGTTTTTACAGTTGTTTGTAGGTTTTATCACGGTGCCATTAACCGAAATATTAAATAGTGGATTATCTGCTATAGATGATTTGAACTTACCGAACAATATTAACTGCGTCGTTCGCTCGTTTAAAACTAAATTATGGGGTATGGAAAAATTTGCAATATTGTTAAGGTCTTGATTAATTTTATCAACGAATGTTGCCACATCAGACGGCGAAAAAGAAAAGTAAATTTGAGTATCGTCTGCGTATTGATGAGAATGACAAAATTTAAGAGAATTTGAGAAATCGGAAGTGTAAATAGAAAATAATAACGGACCGAGAGTACTACCTTGAGCTACACCGCTGCTGATATTAAGGGCTCGAGAAGGGCTGTTATTAATTAATACTCGTTGTGATCTATTGGAAAAATAATTTATAAAGAAATTTAAAGCTATGTCACCCAAACCAAAATATTTAAGTTTAGCCTGTAATATATCATGACTGATTGTGTCATATTTAGGGCTTCTGCATTCAAAGAAGAGCCATTCGCTTGATCGGCGACCATGATCAAACAAACGATCAGACAAACTATCATAAAAACTTGGAACTTTTAGGGATATTTTTATGGCAATCGTTCAACTAATAATGCACCTTAATTCCACCCAGGTATATGGTGGAAATACACGATGAGCCACTACAGTAAAACCGAATAAGGTTTATGTTATAAAAGCAACTATGGTTCAGCCTCTAATACTTATTTTGTTATTACTGTGTATCCGTAGGCTGAGTAGCTGGCTCTGGTGTAGATCTGTCGATTTAATTAAACACTGTATTTAATTCCAACAGCATTTTATTCGTACGGTAGCACTAACGTTTTATTTACATTATTCACTTAATAACTTCCCACTATCTGAGAATACACTACATCAAATTACTAGTTACACTTCGAATTGCATTCACACATACGTTCCCATAATACTCAATACTTTCACATTGTATTAACTTGTTGAACTTTGTTTCAGTTAACTTTAACTACATAGTACAAGAAATGTGGACAATTTCCACTCGGTGAAGTGCTTTTCTTTTTAAAAGCAGTCGTGCGACATGCACCGCCGAACTTTCGGGGAACAGTCCCCTTGATAAACTTATATTTTATGCGTTTAGCCAAACTCTGCTTGGCGACCGTCTGGAGGCTGCGTTGCCTCATCCCTTCTCGAGTCTGTCTCCCTTCCTCACGCAGCTTGGTAGGTGATTATTTTTGGTGAAGCGCCTGATTACATATGACAACAATGCCGCGCTGTTACTATGTGGGTTTTATGATGAATCTTGGATATTTACGTATACGTGAGGAAAAGAGATGAACTAATAAAAAACGCAGGCAGCACAGCGTTTGTTATTGCATCGTGCGATAGCTACATAAGCGTTATATATACACTATACATCAATTAGACTTCCAAGAATGCCATCAGTGGCGTACTTTGCTTTAACACTCAGCTTGTTCTCAACAGTTTAATCTACTTTTTATCGAACGACGCTGTTTAAAAATTCCTGTATCTGAAGAACATTTATTTTAGACCTTGATATTTAGTCCTTACTTAAAAAACTCTTTAAGTATTAAACATTAGCTATCTATATCTATGTTCGTACTAAACCAAATAAAATCTGTAATAATTATTCCTGTCAGGTAGAGCTACAAGATTCGTAAATATAGGTACTTTTAGATCTTCCTATCGTGAGATTAACAATAAGATATAATTTTCGTACGTGAGCTTTCGTACGTACGTAAAGGTTATTCTGCATAACCTGTGTTGCTGACGCAACTAAAAAAATTATCATTCAAGACACACTGAACTATTTACAAGAGCTATGCATAGGAAGTGTCAGTAAAAACTTTTTAAGTTGGCAGAGGAAAACTAATCTCAATTTCATGATCAGTGCTCGGTGCATAGAATAACAAGCTTTGCTAGTGGTTAGGTTTGTTCAGGTTACCCACAATGGTGGCCATTCACACTTTTATTAAATTCTTTTTTATTATAGTAAACTACTTTTGTACATAATATATATACAGAGTGGCAAAAAAATCGCGCATAATGCCTATAACTTTTAAATTACCTCGTATGCGAAAAAGTGACCTATATGAAAGTTGTTCAGTAAATCATTCACCACATTTCCATATGCATGAATTTTTTCTGTCATTTCTGGCTTTATTGCCACAGAGACCAATATATTTTTTTTAAATGGAATGCATATTCAGAATCTACTGGGAAAACTCTGAATTTTTTGTATTTCAAATTGTTATTTATTTAAAATTGTAACAAACTTTATAATAACAAAATAAATAGCCTAGGAAATTAAACAACTTAACATCGGAATAATAATCAAGTGAAACCTTTTCAGTGGATCAGGTGTTCAAAATTACCACCATTTTCTGCTAAGCAGAGCGCCAGTCGATCCCTAAACCCGTCTACAACGTTTAAGAGGAAGTCCACTGGAATGGCCCGAATTTCAGCATTAATTCTGACTTTTAAAGATTCTAAGTCATTTGGACGGTTAACGTAGACTTTGTTATTTAAGTGTCCCCACAAAAAGAAGTCGAGAGGGGTTAAGACCAGGGATCGCGCTGGCCAGTCAATAGCACTTCCTCTGCCTATACAACGTCCTGGAAATTATTCGCTTATGTATTGTCTAATATTTGCCGCATGATGCGCAGGTGCTCCATCTTGCTGGAACCACACCTGTTCGTTTATGCCATTATTTACACCCAGTAACCTTTCTGCAACAAGGAATTAGGTGATTTCTGAGGAGGTTCAGATATTTTTCGCCATTCAAATTAACATCTAGGAAAAAAGGTCCCACAATATGTCTAACTACTATGCCCGCCCAAACATTAACTTTTTCGGGCCTCTGAGTATGACCTTCCTGGAAACAATGAGCATTCTTAGCATACCAATAACGGTAATTGTGTTAGTAATTTGTTGCGAAGTTATTATTGTTATTGCATCTTTCCATCATCAGCTCACAAAATCCAGGTCTTCCATCAAAATCGTTCTCGTTCAACTGGTGCACCAACTTTATCTTGTAGGGATGCAACTTCTCCTGCTTAAAGAAATTTGACTGATGAGACACATTAAAATCCATGGCCATTGACCTGGATGATTGTGTTGGATTTTCATGAATTGAGAGCATGATATACAAAGCGTTGTCTCCCCCGGTTGCTGCTTTTTGAAGGTTCTTTACCACTCTACACACCGTTGACTGATTTATTGTAGGCCTATTTGGATATAATTCATTGAAAAGTTGACAAACCTGATCTTGCGATCTCTTCATATTTCCCTAACCGCTCATTATTAAAATTTCAACTCGTTGTTCTCATTCAGATGAACCAAACTGTAAACAAATTAGAAATCAGACAACAGAAAATTAAACAGGCACTCAAGATTGACACCTCTAATGTCGCTGTCATGAAGACACCTTGACTCAGCTGGTGGGTATTCGGTAGGAATAATTATAATTAGGTAGTTTTTCATTTTTGGGCTGTCATTATCTCGAAAACTCTTGCAGGTGAAAATTTGACATACAAAAATTTCAGAGTATTCCCAGTAGAATCCAAATATGCAATCATATGCAGGGTGTTGCATTTAAAAAAAGTAAGTTGGTCTCTATGGCAACCAAACCAGAAATGGCAGAAAAAATTCATGCAAGTAAAAATGTGGGGAATAATTTACTGACCATTCAAAATGGTAACTTTTTCGTATACCAGGTAATTTAAAAGTTACAGGCATTATGCGCGACTTTTTTGCCACTCTGTATATAGAATCTGTACAACAAGCAATAAAACGTTCATTTTTTTGTTCATATCTATATCTTAGGCGATTTTATATCGGTACTTGGCCATGAAGGAATTCCTGGTTTAGATCTCATAAGGGCCATCAACAACCCTTAACTCCACATTCATGGTGTCTTATTAAGTCTGCCGATGGGGAAGAAGAATCACAAATTGTGTACTGCAATTTTTATGCAAATACAAATGTTGGTCAGCTAACAGGGGTGGTCGGTTCGGAGACGTATTTTATCGATATATGCGCCCTTAAAACATCGAGGATGTTTACTTCTGCCTATTATAAGTGGTTCTTCCTTTTCATCTTCCCTATTTGCACAGAACAGAATGGTAAATCCTTGTTCTGCTGTCTTTTTTTCAGTCATCTTTCAATGCATTGCATATGTTTTTGTTGGCAATGCACGATAGTAAAGACCTGCCTCATCTGCATTAAATACGTCCATTGGAGTATACTGCTTTAAAATAGTCAATAGCCTTTCTTTCCAAGCAGTTACATCTTGGATATTGATATCGGCTGATTGGCCATATGTATTTTCTTAAAGGTGATATCGTTCCGACGACGGAATTTTTCTAACCATCTATTTGATGCCTTGAAGTTATCCACTTTTAGACATTGAGCAGATTCGAGGGCTTTTGCTTCAATAAGATCCAGTTATTGGTAAGTGCTTGTTTCGCGCTTTACATAAACTATTGAAAACAACTTGATCGACGGCCAGTCCTTCGCTTTTGGAAAATTTTTGCTTTGGTTCACCGTTGCCACCTTCCTGAAACAAATTTCTAATTTCTCCTTTATTTTAAAGCAACACAGTCACTTGGGTCTTACCCACTTCAAATTTCTCAGCCAATTTCCTGGTACTTAAACCAGCTTTTTCACTTTCTTTAATTATTTCAACTTTTTCGCTTAAAGAAAGGCATTTCCTTTTTCCCGCCATCTTCAAATATTCAGCTTAGTCCCAAAACAGACAAAAATTGTTCAAACCTAAACTAATGTTAGCAACCAATTGATCAGCCTTTAAAGCTAGTTGAGTCGATCCGTCTACAATAAAGTAATTAGTGTATGTACCTATATTTCTTAAGAATTCTCGGGTCGGGTTTTACTGCCCCTAATGGAGGGTGCTTCTAGCATTAATGTTTACCAAAAATTTCGATGATGAGTGCCCGCGGTCGTTTAACAGATGGGTCGGTAGGGAAGAGTATAAAATAATGAGATTTCTATTTTTAAATATGGGGAATTCATAACCGGTCGTTTAACGCAGGTGGTCACTTTATAGAGGCGGTCGCAAACAGAGGTTTTACTGTATGTGAAAGTAATAGGTTGGTTATTATTGTGTTTTTATAAACTGACGGTAAATCAAAAATTTCGAAAATTTATAACTATTATACACGGGGGGCCAAAAAAAGTGACCACATTTGACTTTTTGGAATAACTTTATTGTTGAAAATTATTTTTGAACCAAATTTACAGGATATATTAACAAAAGTATAGGTTCTCGTAAAATTAATTTAAAAGTGATAGGATTAAATTACAACATTCGGTTCGATAGTTATAAGCAATTTTTTCACCAAACATTTCTCTGCGGTTTATTAACATCAAATCAAATCTAAGGATCCAACAAAAAAAATCATTTAAAAAATGGTTCAATATGTCCTCCGGTTTGTTCAATGCATTTCTGTAAACGTCTTTTCCATTGATTAATTGCGCCATTAATTGTGTTTTGGTCAAAGTTTTCCCAATTCCCAATTTTCCAAATTTCCCAAATTTCTCGTTTTAAGTCGTCCATACTATTCAAATTTCTATTTTTGTGCACGGCTACTTCCAAATTTCCCCATATGGCGTAATCCACAGGATTAAGGTCTGGACTGTTTGGCGGCCATTCATCTGGAGCGATAATTTCTGGACACTGTTGTCTTAAAAAACTAATGGTATATTGTGATCGATGGGCAGGGGCACCATCTTGCATGAAAATATAATAATCCTGAAACGTTTCCAATTCCGGTAGCATGATTTCAAGAACTTCATGGCAATCATGGCAGTATACCATAGAATTAACTTTCACGCCAGAGTTTATAAAAATTACACTTGTTTTGCCTAGTTTTGATACACCAAGGGAGACCATCACGCCTGGAACAAAGTGTCCTTGTTCAATAAGTAGCCCATCTGCACTAATGTTTTCTTTTTTAGCGACATTGTCATACAACCTATTATTCTGGGAATTTTCCGGCGGTCGCAAGTAAAACATTTTCTCGTCCGTAAACCAAATGTTATTGACACTATTATTTCTTCTGAATTTTCTCTGCAAACCTATACACCTATCTAATCTTGACCTTTTTGACACTTCCGATAATTTATGCACATATCGTCTTTTAAAGGTTTTAAAATGAAGGTCTTCCTTAACAATCCGTCTAACTGAATATCTTTTTATAAGATAATCATTTTCAATCATTCTTGGGCTTTTACTACTTCCTGGAAAGTTTACAGGGCTTTTAATATTTCTTCTAACAATTTCAATGTTTCTCTGGGTCCTTACACTGCGTGGCCTCCCACTCCCTTGTTTTCTTTAAAAATTGCCGTTATTTTCCCTCATTTTTTTCAGCAGTCTTGAAACACTTCATAATGCCCAATTTCTGTTAGGAAATTCACGCACTATTTTTCTTGCACCATAGTTTCTTTCCTGCCAAAGCGCTTTTATCAAAAGTTTATCGTTTATTGTAAGCATGTTATTGAACAAATCAGTATTTCCACTTTAACTATGACAACTGTTAAGTTACAATTCATGGCAACCATTAATAAAAAGACGATATGAATTTGTTTACATGGCCAACTAAAAAAAAAGGTGACATTCAATTATTAATAATATTTGTTACAAATTAACAGTCGAAATGTTTGGTGAAAAAATTGCTTATAACCATCGAACCGAACGAAATATAAAAAAATGTGAAAATACTCTTTTTGTTCAGAATAAAACAATCTTTAAGATGTAAGTCATAATTATTAAAAAAAAATAGAAAAACTAATTTTGCGGCTAGTTAGAAGTAACTTCTTATTTTAACTTGCTCTGTACGATATTGTAATTTAACCTATCAGTTTTAAATTCATTTTACGATAACCTATACTTTTGTTAATAGGTCCTGCAAATTTGGTTCAAAAATAATTTTTAACAATAAAATTATTCCAAAAAATCAAATGTGGTCACTATTTTGGGCCCACCGTGTATAATATAATATTATTAACTAATAAGTGACAATAGCTTTATTAAAGAGTGTTTTTTCTGGAGACATCTGTCTTTATTTGAGCCCATATAAGTTTGATCGGGTTTAACTCGCAGTGGTCAGGGTCAGGAGGGAGGCTGAGCACAGATATTCCTCGTAACTTTGCCATTTCATCGACTACATATTTTTTGAATGCATTGTTATGTAAATTGGCTAGTACCAATATTTCTTTATTTAAGGAATGTAATGGAAATTCTATTTGTCTTAAACTTAGCAATTCTGTTATTTCACTTTTACGCCACGCATTTGTCGATAATTCTTCCATCAGCCTAAAGTGGTAACTTATCCAATTATCCCATACAATTGCTGCATCTTTTGGTATAAGATCCAACATTTGCTCGAATCATTCTTCAAAGACATCGGCATTCATATCTTCGTGATAGTCTCCTGTATTTGTAGATTAGAACATCAGTAGATCACCTTCAACGAAGCCTTCAGAACTTCCAATATGGGTTATGATAAGTCAATGTTCTTTTTCAGTTGGGGGTCTAAATTCTTTGGACAATTCTTTCAAAAAAACTTGCCTTGAACTTTTAATATTTTCATCTTTTCAAAATCTAGTCACAGTGAGGCCTTCATTTAACCATGTTTCGTCAAGGTAAAATATCTTTTTGTTTTCTTCTCTGGCTTTTCGGATGCTTCCTAAACAATTTCTTTTCCAACAGACGATATCGCTTCTGTCTATTAAAATCGGTTGTCTATTATGTTTTTTCCACCAGAAGCCCATTTTTTTTAATAATTTCCTAGGCGTATTTACACACATAAATAGGTAGTCCTGGTCTTCTCGGATTGAGGACAAAATTTTGTGCAGCGTGGGAATTTCTTTTTTTAAATGGAAACCTTTCGCCTTATTCTCTGCATTAAAACGTCATCCAGCTCATGTTTTGGTCGTCCTGAAGAAGTTTTTGGAGGTTTGACGCCAACACTTTTTTATTCTTTTAATTAGAACAGACATAAAAACTTTTAAAGCATTAAATTACAAAACAAAAATGCTTAACAATATTGCAGTTTGTGCTGTTCAACCGTATCTACTGCTTTTTACATTAATATTTTACCCGTATTGATCGCCCGATTGTTTCTATTCTAACCGTATATTTACCTATCACAATTAAAATGTAATTCTTGTAATTAAAGTTAAACCATATAGAGTAAGGTCGGGCAGATTCGGAAACGTTTTCTAAAACTAGCTTATCTTCTTGTGATATGGAAATGGTGTCATAAACTTACCTTTCTTTCCTACATTTTCAGAGGTATGAGGTATTGTATGACAAATTGTGCGATACCTATTAAATTATAACATGTCATCTTCAGTGGTGCCTTTGCCCGTTTTAGTAGGATATATACGGATACGCAGTATGGATATTCTGGACCATGCATAAAGTGGATCCTGAAGAGTTGTATTTACTTTGATTAATAAATAATAAGATATGAAAAAAAAATTAAGTGTCAAATTCATTTCGACCACAAATGTTAAATATAACCTTCAAAACATACAATTAAGGTTACAAAAGTATTTGCAGTACCTACTCGGGTAAAAGACAATGACCTCTACAACAAACGTAACTTACTTAAAAATTTTAGCACAGTAATAAAAAGGGAGTTTAACTATTATGATGCTAATGTTGTTTGTTTAGGTCTTAGGTTAATAAACAGTAAGGTTAAGGATAGAAATAAAGCGCGCAATAAAACATTAACATAATAAAAAGTCTATAAACATAATTTTATTTTGAACTGTAAATCCGATGCCATCCCGGTCCTTCTAATTCAGCGTCTTTCACAGGCAAAAACACCTGCCGCGTGTCATATTTTGACATATTTAAATACTATAGTCTGTTGCCTTTACTGAACTATAAACCCCAGTGGTCTTCATCGCATTCCATAGGTGTAGTCCAATTATCATTATTGTACCTATGATTATTGTCAGGGGTCCCGAGATCGGGTTGGTATACTCCATTTCACAATAATTCGTTGATTTCCCGACCGCAATAAAATTTAAACCCAGCCATAAATAAGTGCCTTTTGAAAGGGTACAGGTCCTGATTACCTACTAATTTTAATAGTTTAGGTTAGCTATTTTCAACAAAACAACAAATATAATATAATAGGTAGGTATCATTATTTTAATCATGTAATTAAATAGCTATTAATATTTATACAAAAATACTAATCTACGATATTATAATATCAACTATGCCTAAACTAATTATTAAGGGCCTTACGTTACTATTAATTATGTTATTATATTGGTATATTAGGTAGGTTAATGGCAAATTGCAGGTGTTCAATATAAATAAAGCAGAGTCGTTTCATCTTAGTTCATCAGTCGTTTGGTGTTTGTCAAGCTGTGCGTTAAAGGTATTTTCGTGTGTGTTATCGAGCATCAAAAACATGTCAGATCTGTGAGAAACTTCAGATAATATTGCTTCCGGAAGTTATGGTGTAACGAAGAAAAAACTTTTATAACTTGATGCCAAAAACATCATAAAGAACGTTTACTGTACCCTTTTAGAAAAAGGGTATGACCGGAGTGCAAGTTTTTGTGAAACGAGAATGTTGACCAAAGTTCCATTAACGACAGTAAAAGATATAGTGACCAAACCCATTCAGCCGAGGAAAGCCTTTGGAGAATAGTAAAAGCAATGGGTTTTAAATATCGTACCATTGACAAACGACAAGTACTAATGGAATCGCAGCGTTTACAAGTATGGCGTAGAGATCTTGAATCTTATCAGGCAATATAGGGAAGAAAATCGTTCAATTATATACTTGGATGAAACTTGATTTGATACCCACGACACTTCTAAAAAAGGTTGGAGTGATTCAACAATCAAATGTCAAACTAAAGCTCCCTCAAACAGAGGACAAAGAATTACGATATTACATGCAGGTTCAGAAAATGGATTTATTCCGAACGCTCTATTATTATCTGCGAAGAAAATTGCCAATTCATCTTTGGATTACCATCAAGACACGGATGCTACATTGTTTGAAGATTGATTTCAGAATCGTCTGCTTCTGAATGTGCCCAAAAATAGTGTTATTGTGATGGACAACGCTAGTTACCACAGTCGCCAACTAAGTAAAGTGCCGAATTCAAATAATACAAAAGTGGAAATTCAAAACTATATGATGGAAAATAATATATATTTCGAGAAAACCTATACAAAACAGGACCTTTTAAATGTTTTAAAAACATTCAATATTGAAAAAGAATATATCTCTGACAATCTCGCAAGTGCTAATGGTCACACAGTTTTACGCCTCCCTCCGTATTACTGTATTTTAAACCCAATAGAACATATGGATTGCCACGAGATGTAGCCACGTGCTGCAATTCTCATTCGTAAGCGAACATATATGGAGCCAGTTAAAGACGATGATTAGAAGAGAAAACACATCCCCTACACTAAGTAGTTCTGTTATAGAATTAATTAAAAAATGTGTAAATAATATCCCAGTAGAAAGTTGGAAAAATTCTGTGAGACACGTGATCCAAGTCGAAGATTCCTATAACATAATTAATAGTAACGTAAGGCCCTTAATAATTAGTTTAGGCATAGATGAAGACGATAGTGATAGTGAAACAGAGCTAAATATAGAGTAGGTTAAGTTAAATATTGTATTACTATAATATTGTAGATTAGTATTTTTGTATAAATATTAATAGCTATTTAATTACATGATTAAAATAAAGATACTTACCTATTATTTTATATTTGTTGTTTTGTTGAAAATAGCTAACCTAAACTATTGAAATTAGTAGGTAATCAGGACCTGTACCCTTTCAAAAGGTCCGGTGCCTAATAGATATTTGTCAGGCAACTTATTTATGGTTGGTATTACGACTGAGGGTTGTCATTTAAGTTTTATTGCGGCCGAGAAATCAACGAATTATTGTGGAATGAAGTTTAGAAGTAGTTTACCTACCTGTGCCTCACTGTTTCAAAATTTTGAAATGTTTCAGGCGGTTGTTGGAAAACTTCGTCCTTGAAAATACTATAAATAACATTTTTACAAGCACAAGACTGGACAGCTGTGACCAGTGATCAAAATCTGGAGAGTGCAACGAATACCTTTGTTACATTTTGTAGCAACATAATAAATCAGGGAACAGAAAAGTACACAATTGAATTAAAACGTAGCAAAAAAATTAAAAAGTGAATTAATAATGGCCTTATCACATGAATTAAACATAGAGACAAATTAAAAAGAAAATTAATAAATAACTATAGTGTGGAATTAGAACACGAATATAAAGAATATAGGAACAAGCTAAAAAACTAACTTCTAAACAAAAAAATACTACTATCAAGATAAAATCACAAAAAAAAAACATATTAAAAAAAATGTATGAAATCATAATGATTAAAATATTAAATGACAAGGGCCTAACTTTTGTAAATGATTATGAAATGAGAAATTACATTATTAATTACTTTATCAATATTGGAATTGAAATGGAAAATGAAATTCCTGCACCTAACAAACCGTGTCAAATAAAAACCAGACTCTCAGAATCCATGTATCTATATCCAGTAAGCGTCAATGAGCTAACTAGATACAAATCATCTCTGAAAAGCAATAGCTCTCCTGGTTTTGATCATACCACAGCAAATATAATAAAAAAATACCCACCAACACATCCTAGTTCCACTAAAACATATAATTAATACCATCTTTAGGACCGGTCTGGTTCCACAAAACTTTAAGACTTGAGAAATGCATGGAACAACGCCTAGTACAATTCTTTGCAAAACACGATATTTTGTCTGAGAATCAGTTTGGGTTTCTGGAGGTATCCAGTACTGAGGATGCCTCGTATGGATTCACGTCGGAGGCGACAAAAAAATTAAACCTAGGTACAAAAAAGCCGCGGATTATTTATTGATCTTGCTAAAGCATTTGACACGGTGCCACATAAACATCTTTTAAATGTGCTGTCACATTACGGTGTGAGAGGAACTGTACTTAACCTCTTTATAAACTACCTACAAGATAGGCCACAAAAGGTTAAAATCAATGACACATTAAGTGAGCAGCGGGTGATCAAAATTGGCGTTCCTCAGGGAACAATATTGGGTCCGATCCTCTTTATCACTTATATTAATGCCTTTTTGACAGAAAACATAGGAGGCATATCTTATGCTGGCGACACAGAAAAGTTAAAAATTAGCTGGAAACTTATAAACTATCACTTAACTTAGGTAAAACAAATTACATTGCATTCTCATTAACAAGGGCTGGTAAACCTGATTTCACAAGTATCACTATTGATAGCAATAATATTGTTGAGGTAACCCATGCAAGGTATCTTGGTGTGCTGATTGACCAGTTTTTGAAATGGGGCCAACACTTCGACTATGTATCAAACAAAATACGTGGGCTTATACACAAATTCTACATATTAAGAGAATTCTTAAGCAAAAAAACATTGGTGATGGTTTATAAAGCTTTTATGGAGTCGCTATTGCGTTACGGGATAATTGTGTGGGGTGGTGCCTACGGCTCAGAAATTAATAAATTAAATATATCTTAAAGGTACATCCTGAAAATTATATTAAAAAAAATTAAGATTTCCAACAGGTTTGTTGCTCTTAGAAGAAACTGTAAATATCAGAACACTCTATTTTAACTCTATATGTAATTTTGTATACCGGTCTAAGTTCAAAGTGAACTATATAGATCACAGCATTGAAACAAGAAGCAAAACGAGCAACAAGGACCTAAAAATCTGCAAATAAAAAGTTCATGGATTACTTAGCGCCAGCCAAAATCGCTAAACTTATTACCGGACAATATAAAATCAGTTAAAAATAGGAAAACCTTTAGCAAAAATTGCAACCAATATGTGTATAGAAATATGGAAAAATTTGCAGTAATGTTTTAATTGGCTCAATCTCCAATGACGATTGGTACGCTTGTGCAATGTGCGTTGAATTATAAAACAGAATTCGTTAAGCTTATATAAAATTATTGATAGAATTAAGTTGCTGATTTAATATTGACACATACAGGTGCTTTGCACCTAGGTGTCTATTTGTACTTTTTATCATACATACAAGTTGAAAATTAGATATTATATTTAAGGATACCATGAACTGTTGAAATAAATTAAATTGAATTGAATTGAATTGAATTGAATTGAATTGAATTGAATTGAATTGAATTGAATTGAATTGAATTGAATTGAATTGAATTGAATTGAATTGAATTGAATTGAATTGAATTGAATTGAATTGAATTGAATTGAATTGAATTGAATTGAATTGAATTGAATTGAATACCTACCCTTGGATAAAATAATGTCTGAAATGAAAAAGGATGATTTTATTCCACCGATACTACCGATAGGTAAGAAGAAACTATGGGAAACTTTGAAGGAAATGAATTTTTGTTATGAAAAAATTTAAAACAGAAAATCACTTTTAATAGAGAAAGACGAAATCATTTGCTGGCGACGACAATATTTGAGGGCAGTTAGACAGTTTCGAAGGGAAAACAGGAATATCTATTATATGGACGAAACTTAGTTAAATGAAGGATATACCGCTGGTAAAATATGGCAGGATAAACAGACAAAAGGCGCGAGGCAAGCTTTTATGACCTGATGAAAGCATGGAAGTCGAAACGGGATCTTCAACAGAAGAAATGTACTTTAGTGGTCTAAGGAAAATCCACGTGCATTCAAAGAATTAAGACACTTTGGGGATTTATCGAGAATTGTGTTTATAAGTAGAATTTTGATTCAGACGAAGACCTTAGATGACCAGTTCTTAAAGCCTTTTAAAGCATAACGTCACTAATATCTTAAATTCTACAGTTTTAAGGTGCTATTTATGTATGGAGAATGGCGGAAATCATTTTAAACACCTTTTGGATAAATATTTTCTGATGAGTTAATTTTAGTTTTATTTTAATCCTTGTACGTTATTTGTCAATTATTCACCTACTTGTTGTTTCATTTTTCATACTTAATTAATATTAAAATTCTTACATTAAACTGTTTTTTTTTTACAAATTGTGAGAAATACGGGTCACTTGAATCATCTTGAAAATTTCAGAAAGGTGATTAAAAAGGCTCGAAACGTAATTAAACGATAATGTGTAGCACATCATTAAATTTAGAATAAAAGATGCTATTAAATATTGACAATATATAATTAGGGCCGTATTAGAAAAAATAAAGTTGATGGTTGAAACGAACCGACATAATAAAGAAAATGTGATGCATTCTTTCAGTTCATTAAAAGTTGCTGTGAAAAATTGTTGTCAGTTTTACTCCAACTTTAATATTAATGCGCCCAAAACTTAAACATGTGCACAACTTTTTCTCCATTTAATCAAAGTTCTATCTCTTGCCATAACCGAAATCTCTATAGAGGCTCTCCTTATCTTGGGCACCCTGTACATTGGCGGCTTAACACTGTCAAGTTATCGAGGTAAATTTGAACAGTCAGTCCGAACCTGCCCACTCTACCCTACCTACCTACGTCACAAGCGAATTTCAAATTTCATTTAAGCGGCCTACATCATAACTGAAGTGGAAACAAGAGTAAGTGGGTTAAGTTCAATGACTTGAACTTTCTCGCGGTGCTGTAAGAGTATAGTATCATTGCACAAAATGCATTATCATTCGGCTTCTTCCTTACAAAATAATATCCCATTTCGTATTATTTCAAGTTTAATAGGTGATTGAGAAAGTTGAATACACTGAGAAACTTGTTTGTTGTATTTGAGGTGCGGAAAAATTATTTTTAGTCTATACGTCCAGAAAATCACCCATTTTAATCAAATCTTTAATCGGAAAATTCAACTCTATTAGACTAGACCGAAAAAGCAGCACAAGTGAACAGTATAGTAATACAGTAAAATCGCTCAATAGCGACAAGCCTCGAGGAATCAAATGTTGATCGCTTAATAGAGAAAAATTAAAACAACTGGTCTGCATTTTACAGTGTTTGCTTATTAATAAGTATCTACATACAGGGTTTTCATTTCAAAAGTAGCCATCTCAGTTTTAGGTGGAAATACCTATTTTGATACGAAATGTCAAAACATGTCAACTTTTGTTTTAAGGGGGTACATTTTTCATGATATTTTTATTTATACAGGTTGCGTCAAAAAAGCTGGAGGTATGTCATTTTGTATTTTTTCAATGGAAACCCATAACCTTTTTCGTATTTCTGGATTCCCCTACAAATAGTAAATACTTTTTGTATTACACATCCTATAGCCAAATCTAACAGTTTTTAAAATATCCAAACATTTTAATGCTTTACTATGTGTGGTAAAAATACGACTTTATGTTCAGAATTCACTTTATTAAGTTTTCAAAATGTGCTCCGTTATTGTCTAAATAATAATAGAGCCTATTCTTGAATTCTTCACGAACATTTTGAAAAGTCTGCCGGTTAATTTGCCTTTATCCTTCAGTAATTCTCTTTCTCAATTCGGGAATACTCTCGGGCGCAGTATTGTAAACTAGGGATTTCAAATATCCCCACAGAAAAAAATGAAGAGGCCTGAGGTCTGGGGACCTCGCCGGCGCCGGCTATTCCAGAGGACCTCTTCTACCTATCCATTTCCGGGATATCGTTCATTCAACCATGTCCTAACAGGTGGCGCATAATGCGACGGGGCTCCATCTTGCTGGAAATACAAATTTTGTTCATCAAGTTCCATATCCCCTCCTGATCAACTTGATTTTCCAAAGATTGGGTAATAAGAGATCTATGACATTTTCCAACAAATTTCCAAGAATGCCTTCCCACACATTTATCTTTTGAGGATATTGGGTATGATCTTCCCTAAATAAATAAGGATTTTCACTATCCCAATATCTGCAATTATGTTTATTCACGGATCCATTTAAGAAAAAGGTTGTTTCATCACTGAAACATGCATTTTTAACAAAATTCCGGTCGGCTTGAATCACCTGAGTGATTGTTTCGCAAAATTCAATTCTTCTGTCATATTCGTTTTCGCTGAGTTGTTTTTTATAAGGAAAAAAATTATTTATTTTCAAAGTTTTGTGAATAGAACCTACTGAACCGTGTGTCAATTGTGATACTTTTGGAATTGACGTAGATGGATTCATAGCGAAATGACCTAATATTTCAATTTGCGTACCTTTATCTAAAACCCTTGCTTGCTTATTAAGTCGGTTGCATACGGAGACGGTTTCTTCAAACTGCCTTACCAGCTCTATCACATACCTGTGACCTACATGTTTGTCAGAGTATATTTCGTCAAATCTTCGAGCTGTTCTGCGAGCACAACAATTTTAAAATAAAAAATGACATACGTCCAGCTTTTTTGACGCACCCTGTATAAATAAAAATATTAGCAAAAATTTACCCCCTTAAAACAAAAGTTGACATGTTTTGACAATTCGTATCAAAGTAGTTATTTCTACCTAGAACCGGGGTGGCTACTTTTGAAATGAAAACCCTACATATGTAATAATTTTAAATATTTTTGTTTAAATTTATCGGAACCAAAATTAAATGAGATGAAGCCAATTTATCAATATGTATAATATACTGCACGTGCCTACTAACATATACAGTGAGCTTAAAGAGGTTGGAATAAATTCGTTTAAAATTCAGGTGATTATTTTCTGGAAAAACGCTTGGACATGTCGATTATTATTTTTAATTGCGAATTTTTTGACATAAGAAATGTGTATACAGGTTGTCTCAAGAAGAACATATACCGTCAACATTAATTTTTTTAAATATAACACCCTGTATATTATATTATTTTTAAATTCTACTATACATTCTAAACACTTTTTGTATAACATACCATATCTCCAAAATCAACGGTTTTCGATATATTGACATTTTAATATTTTTCTGAAAAAATGCTGAGATCCGTGGATTTTTAGTTTTAATTGCGCATTTCTTTATTATTATTGTAATCTGTTACCTGAATTAATTTATTTTGACACAGACATTTAGTTCTTGTCAAAAATTCTTCAAATTGTGTAGATCTATCTAACTTCAAGTAATTCTGTAAAAATGGCGCGGTTAAGTGAAAAAGATAGGATAGAGGTACTAATGATGCTTGGCTATGGAGATAGGATGCGAACCCAAACAGAAGTGTGTTAGTTATTTAACAATAAGTACCCAAACCGAGCACCAATATCTCAATCTGTTGTTAGTAAAATTGTAAAAAAATTGGGATTTGGGGCATGTTAGAGACAATTATATTCAAGGTCGACCTAGGATTTTAGAAGATGTGCAGTTAAATGTCCTCTTAGCTGTTCAAGAAAACCACCATAGTGTCACTCGCGGTATTGCCACGGAAAATAATATTTGTCAAGCAACCGTATTGAATTATTTACACAAAAATAAATGGCATCCCTATAGGGTACAGTTGGTTCAAGAACTTAATAAAGATTACCCGGATAGAAGAACAGAATTTTGCGAAATAATGATGGTCAGATACATTGAAGATCCTCAAATTTTAAAAAGAATTGTGTTCTCTGATGAAGCAATGTTTACTCTAAATGGGCATGTGAATCGCCAAAACCGTCGATATTGTGCTAAGGAAACTCCGCACTGGATCATGGAGTCCCACACACAATGCCCGCAAAAAGTGAATGTTTGGGCTGGAATTGTTGATAACCGGATTTTAGGTCCCTTCTTTTTTGATGGTACGGTAAATGGCGAACTGTATCTAGAATTTTTAGAATTTGAGTTAATACCGGCACTTGCTGTACTCTATCCAAATCCAGATGAGCCAGACATACCCAACAATAACTTATGGTACCAGCAAGACGGAGCACCAGCCCATTACACACGCCCGGTGCGTGAGTACTTGGATACAGTCTTTCCTGGCAAGTGGATTGGTCGACAGGGTCCAATAAAATGACCGGCAAGGTCACCAGATTTGACCCCGCTAGATTTTTTTCTGTGGGGCTATTTAAAATCTAAAGTATACTTTAACAGACCTAACAATATTGATGAACTTAAAGCTCGAATAAGGCATGAGGTTTCCATTATTCAAATAAAATTTAATATAGTCTACCTATGTAAATATTATAGACTAAATAGATGTAAAGAGTTCATTTTGAATTGTAGTTTTCGTACCAGAAAAAAACTCAATAAATCGAAAACCGTTGATTTTGGAGATATGGTATGTTATACAAAAAGTGTTTATAATGTATCGTAGAATTAAGAAATAATATAAATTCTATTTAAAAAAATTTATGTTGACGGTACATGTTCTTCTTGATACAACCTGTATACACATTTCTTATGTCAAAAAATTCACCATTAAAAATAATAATCGACATGTCCAAGCGTTTTTCCAGAAAATAATCACCTGAATTTTAAACTAACCTTTTTGAGCTCACTGTACTATATTATACAATATAGGTACTTGTATGTTTGCTTTGAAATTCTTATTTTTTTAAATAATCGGAAATTAATGATTGCTCTATATTTTTCATTTTATTTTTATAAAATTCAGATTTACAACCACTGTCTATACATGTTAAAAGCCTCTTAATAAGGTAGCTTCCTTCTGTAGAGCATTTTAAATTTCTGAATAATGCCTTGATCCTAAGGTTGGCAATGTGAGGTAGTATTCGGTGAAATAAAAATAAGTTTGACATTAACCAGTGTTGGGATGAGACGTTGCATAATCAGGAAACAATACCACTCTTCTATTCTGCTTCTTCATCTTGGTATCAAATCTGTGAAGTCATGTTGCCATGATGTCTGCTGTCATCCACGCTTTTTTGTTCGAGAATCATTGGAGAGGAAACTTTACCGATATGGGCGCTCTTAAAATATTGAGGATTTTTGCTTTTCCCTATTATAAGTGGTTCTTCCTTTTCACCTTCCATATTTGCACAGAACAGAATTGTAAATCGTTATTTTGCTTATTTTCTCCAGTATACTTGTCATCTTTCAATGCATAGTTATTGTTGGCAATGCACGATGGTACAGACCTGGTTTCATGTCTGTATCAAAAATGTAACATATGATAACATTATTCGAAAACTTCTTTTTAATATTAATAATTTGGACATCTGGGTATATTGGGAGAATTTTGTAGGTACTAAAGGGATGGTCAAAAACTAGAATCAATAAAAATATTATGACATGATACCTTTTCTACCTATGTCTTAAATTATGAGTTAATTTTTGATGTCTCTCAGTGTAGTAGTTGTCTATTACCTAAGTAATGTTATAGTAGGTAGGTATGTTAGTTAATTTTCCTGAATAAATTCACCATTAATTCTCGTAAACGTTAAGACGGATGTCCTATGTGAAATAACTATATTTTTTTGCAACTATAGTCTGTGCGTTTTAAGAAGTCCGCTAAGCCATAAAACCTCTTGAGCATTATGTCGGTGGCTCTCAAACAATAAATTATATTGAAGGTAATTTTGGATGTTGATGAATTACATTTTCTAAATAAAATAATTTAAAGTAAATAAAAAATTAGTTTAGGTAAAGAAAAATAATAATTTTTTAGCTTTTGTAGTATTCAGACAAATTAGTTTTACAAATTCTTTTTTATAAAGTTTTGGTTCTAAAAAGAACCGATTTTGTAGTCTTGCGACAGAACGTACCTACTTGTAGATAGGTACTACTAAAAGTAGTCTTCCTCTGCATTTGAAATTTCAGACTCATCAGAATCAACATCATCGTCATCATTATCATCATTCGTAATAATTAACGGTCTTACTTCGTCTATAACCTGTTCTATCTCATAAGATTCAAAAATCATTTTTTCTGTGTGTTCAATGCATTTCCGCCATTCTTCTTTGCCCGCTTGGCTAAGCGCCTCCTCCCATAACTTTATAACGCGAGGCATTGTCTAAAACAATGAAGGAAGGTTTTTCTAAACTTTTTAAAAGTTTTTCCTCGAACCAATGCTCAAAAATTTCAGCATCCATATTGCCGTGATAATCATTAGTTTTTTTTGTTGATGAAAATATCAAACTGGCATTTAAAACAAAACCTTCTTCATTACCAGCATGTAATATAATATACCTTTTTCCATTACTTGCACGGGTACTTGAATAACAATGCTTTGAGTCATCCTGCCAAGACGATTTTGTTGAAGTTCCGTTTGCAAATACCCATGTTTCGTCAAGAAAAACAACTTGTCTTGACAATTCCGATTTTTTGTTGTTTAAATAATCCCTTAAAAATTGCCATCTTTTCGAAACAACATTGGACAGCTCGCAAATTAATTATAATAATCCCAAAATAATGTCATTATCGGAAAAGTATATACCTGACAAAATCTTTAACATATTTAACCATCCCGCACTTGCGCAAATTTTAATTGGTTCTTGGAAAACAGCGATTATTATATAGATTTAACTATAATAATAGCAAAATAATTTAATTATCTATTTAATTATTATTTATGCTCAACGCGTAATTCTAAGATAATTTTGTTTTGAAACCTCTGATTTCGCCCAGTAATAGAATACAGTAAACCAGTGGGATGTTCGGTGTGATCAAGTATAGCGAAGGTGCGAAGATATTGTAACTTAACCGACTTACTGTTTTAAAAGCGATAACATCCCTTGGTGATTTAATCCGATATCGGACTTCTTAAAACGCACAGACTTTATCCTCAAATTAACAACTTATACCAGATTTAAAAATGTCGAAACCAACAACTTTATTAGATTATCTTGAATATTTTATTTTATCCGTTTCGTATCCTAGTATTTATTTATTTATTTAATTCTTCCATATTATACAAAAAATGTATATTGGATGCGTCAATAAACATAACACAATATAACAATAGTAAACATTGCATCGTCCAAGGCAACAGCAGTCTTAAATATATCTTTGAATGGGACGAAAGAAACGAAATAGAATCGACAAGACACACTAATCGTCCCTGACACAAGATTCATTTGTACACACAACTAGTATCATTGTTAATACCAATTGGTTTGCACTTTTGTGTGGCAGCCGATGTCAGTGATTATAGGTAGTTAGTAGATGCTTTGTGAGTTCAAAGTAGTCAGAGTGACTGTACAATACATTTTCTGTAAGTATCCTTTTTAAATGTTATTTGTACTTGACGAAATCTTTGATGCTTCTTGTGCCCGCTGGGAGTTTGTTATCTGCCTTTATCCCCATGTATAATGGAGACTTTTCGTACAAGGATGTCCGGTGTTTGGGAATGGAGAGCTGAGAGGACAGTCTGATCTGCATGCCCTTGTTGATTAAGCCGTTTGTTGTAAAGTAAGTTATATGTTTTCTTGTAAAATGAAGCAATTTGTAGTAATACAGCGAAAATATGGACATTAGCTTATACTTTTTAAAGATTGGGGCAGCATGTGCATCCCACTGTGCTTCATCCAAGACACGCACCAATCGCTTCTGCAGAATAAGAAATCTATTAATTTTTGGCAAAGAGCCACAAATGATAATTCCATAAGGCAGGCGACTTTTATAGGCTTTTGACCATAAAGCAAGATGTCGCAAGTCTACCAGCAAGATGATCGACATGGACTCCCCAAATTAGGGTCGATTTAATGTAAACACCCAAGAATTTTTTGTGAGTCTCATTCGGGATTGCTTTGTTAGCCAAGAAAACCAGAAATGACTTGTTACTGCTGTCTGCTGATCTGATGCGTTTGAAGTTGACAATAACGTATTTTTGAGGGTTTAGCAACATGACGTTGGACCCGCACAAATCCGCTATTCTCATCGAAACTACATTCAAGTTCCCGACCATACCTTTATAAATTTTGTAATGCTCCGTGAAGCTGGTATCAACCGCGAAGTGGTATAAACCCGCGGCCTCCTCCAAGACATCCGGCAAGTTATTACAAAATATCAGAAACAGGACAGAAAAGAATTTTTAATTTACGGTATGATCGTCCTCTCCCACAAATTGAACAAACTGACTGCGATCTGATACATAAGAGACAGTCAAATCCAAGGGGAGTCCACCGATTCCATAAGATTCCATCTTCCTTTATTTTGAGAAGCTGAACATACCAAGTCAAAGGCTTTGGATAGATCGTAATATATTCCCGATGTGATTTGATTTTGATCTAGATACAAATAAATGAGATTTAATGACTCAAATAAAGCGGTCTTAGTAGATTTCCCATTGAGGAATCCATGTTAAGTTGAGAAAATTGTTTGTCATGAAATATGAACTAACTACTATACATCAATCATTCGAGACACTTGGAGAAACCGTAAGATTTGATACTAACACACAGGTTAATGATATGCTACAGTGGATGGCATAGCAGACGTGCCACGTCTCTAATAATGTAACAGGGAATATCATCCGGTCCACTTGATTTTTTCTACTGACTTGGTGAAGAACCTGCAAAATTTCTCCCGAGGTAGTCGTTTCTAGGGAAAAGTAGCCCGTGTCGTAGATGGAACATCCAATTTTATATTAGCCGAGAAGGAATCCCCGACCCTATTCACTGAACCCTCAAAGTAGTCATTGTATATATCACAAGGAGCTTGCGGATTCTCAACAATACCCTCTTCATTCAGAGGTTGCACTGACGCTAATTTTAAATAATTCCCCATTTTTTTGTTGAGACCAGGCTGCTGAGTTCATGTTCGATGCATTCTTAATAAAATCTCGTTGTGCTTCCGCTTTGTTTTCCCTAAAAGGGACTTGTACTGTCCCTTCAATTGAACATATTAAATTCTCTTATTTTGGTCACAGCTATATCGTGTTTCCACGGAAGGTGGCTCGCCCTTATAACTCTTTTGTTTTTAAAGATAATGGAATGAAACTTGGAGAATTCGTATGTGATTTGAATCTGCATTTTTTGACGAGTGATTTAACTTTATAGAACTTCTGGTTTTACCGGAAGTGACACAAACTTTCGATTTTTCAATGGGACACCTGGTATATTTTTACTTTCTTTCCATCCATATGACATTCCAAATACAACCATGTATCACTGTCAGTTTTGGTCATAAAAAAAATCAATAAATAAAAGAAAAAAGAACTAAAAATCTACATCCACATATCTATTAATCTTTAGGGTTGCAGATGTTCAAAGTGACCTCCATCTTGTTGCTGACATAGTCGTGCTTTTTCTACTGTCACTCTTGAAACGTTTTCATTTTTTAATCTAGAAAGCTATGAATACGATAAAATCACTAATTTCAGTCCTGACATCTTTGACAAAATACAACTTTACTGTTTTCGGTCGAAACCTATCTGCTAAGTCAAGTTAATTTTGACACCTGTATTCCTCATTTTTTTCAAATGGCAACATTATGGCTCGTCGGGTTAGGAAAAAAGAGCATTTTATTACGATTAATTTAGTACCACACACTAGTAGGTTTCAAATAAACTTCCTTTAAAAAACTGTAAAAATGTTACGTTATGTACGACTTTCCTAAAATAAAGCGCCTTCTGAGAATACAATAAGATTTATTCGAGTAGCCTGTGACCAACATAACTGGTAAAAACAAAAACGTTAAGATGTCTTGTAAAAAATTAATAAGGCAACATCTTATGGAATTTCGCTGCTGCAAAAGTAAATAAGGTAATTTTTGTGTACGTTATTACTAAAAAATCATGGAAAATAATAATATTTACACAAGGAGCGAAATAGTTGATACGTTATTAGTTTTTGGGGAATGTAGGCAAAACTCAACCTATATGCTGCACGTGCTTACACATAGAGATATCCTGAACGCCGTCACCCAACCCGGCATTATTATCCAAAACTGGTTCAGAAAACGCGAAATGAGCCTGATAATAATGAAAATGATGCAATTATTGTAAGTGAAGAAATAGAAATATGTTCTGGCATACGTGCAAGTCACTCAGTGAGATCGTGCTAGAATGTGGCATTTGTCTTCTGCCGGCAATATTTTAAACAAACATAAATACCATTCATATAAATAACAACTACATCACTACCCAAACGATAATGAAAGAAGACTTGAATATTGCAATTGGTTCTTAGATAACTATTTGGAGAATAATACATTTCCATATAAAATCCTTTATACTGACGAAAGCCTTTTCACTAATTTGGGACATTTCAACAGAAGTAATAAGCGATATTGGTCCCACGAAAATTTACACTTGATGCATAAGGAAAATTTTTAAGAACGGTTTGGTTTTAACTGTTGGGTTGGGATTAAACAGAATTGTTTTTAATTGATACCTTTACTAAGACTTATTCCTTTTTCAATCTTTTCAGGTCACCTGATCTTACGCTTCTAGATTTCTTTTAATGGGGTTCTATTAAAAACGAGGTTTATGATGTACCTCCTGCCACACGGAATGAATCAGAGGAGAAAGTAAGGGCAGCTATTCATAGAATTACACCACAGCAGTTAAGAAACGTTTCAAGAGTGACAGTAGAAAAAGTACGACTATGTCAGCAACAAGATGGAGGTCACTTTGAACATCTGCAACCCTAAAAATTAATATATATATATATGTATGTGGATGTAGATTTTTAGTTCTTTTTTCTTTTATTTATTTTTTTATGACAAAAAGTGACAAGTGACACATGGTTGTATTTAGAATGTCATATGGATTCAAAGAAAGTAAAAATATACCAGGTGTCTCACTGAAAAATCGAAAGTTTATGTCACTTCCGGTAAGACCGAAAGTTCTATAAAGTTGAATCACTCGTCAAAAAATGCAGTTTCATATCGCATACGAATTCTCCAAATTTCATTCCATTATCTTTAAAAATAAAAGAGTTATAGGGGCGAGCCACCTTCTGTGGACACCCGATATAGCTGCGAACGGAATTTACTCGCTGTTAGTGCTACGCACATATACTTAAAGAAAAATAATAATAATAATGATAATAAAACAAAAAACAACCTATCATTTTCATGTTTACTAACATTTTTTACACATTTACACAAAACAAGTGCGATTTTAATGAAGATTTACTATGTGTAACGAATGTGGTATTGCTTGATAATTAGTTGTGTTTCTGCTTCCTTAATTTGCTCATTTGAATAAATTATAAAGACAGTAATTGATATAGTCTTACATGTTTAGTTAGTGCGCGTTAACACCTTAAATAACTATGTTTTTGATTTTGAATAGGACATAGGATATAGGACAAAAATTGGGTAACATTTTTTTTTAATATTTCGTTCTATTGCGTATGTTATCTGTCTGTCTGAATATGCGTCGGCCATAATAATTATTTAATTATCGGCTTGATGAAGGTTGTCCTACGGTTGCTTTCACGCAGATTGTTACATAGTTTGTCATTTATGCTTCAGGGTTCAGATCAAAATAGACCACGGTAGATGGTAGGTAGATAACTATGCGAATTTCAAAACGAGCTCGAAAGAAATTTCTAGTAACCGAATTATTGTGTATTAAATTGTTCAATTTATAAAACCACGGGACAATAGACGGGATGATGGTAAAAATACGCTGCTTTTTAATAACCTTAAATATTTAATGTGGTACGCCGGGATTTGTCTTTGCATATAATAGTATAGACAAAGTAATTTGAAAAACGACTTGCAATTCATCTTTTCATGTTTGTCTAGTTCGCCTGAGTAAAATATAATAGAAAAATGAAGTCAAATTAAAGTATAAGTTTATTCTATAGAGCCAAATGTAGTTGTGATAGGGCATTGAATTTCCTTATATATTCACGTCACGGCCCTAACAGCTAAGGTTACAGCTGTTGATGCTACATGAAACCCAAATGTGATTTTCAGGTCTACTTTTAATGAGTAAAGACCATAGCCTCATAACTAACAAAGAAGTACGAAGCATTGAGCTCATATGGGTACCAAAAGTAGTAGATCTCGATAGATAGTAATCTGCTGCGATTGGGCTGACAATACCCCATAGGGTAAATATATGGATGGTCAAGTAGGAACTACATGTTAACTAAGATGGTGAGAAAAGGCAAATTAAGAACAGGTCATAACGGTAACGCACAATAAGGTAGTAGGTAGATAATAGATGGTAGATGTTGACTCACCCGACATCGCCCGGTGAAATACCATGCCATCGACTTAGGTGGCGTGAAGTTGCTCTTTTAGCTTTCGCCTTAGGCTTTCGTCGCTGTGCCGATGTCTCCAGTTTCCAGGGTGGGAAATATATGAAAAATGCTATGATGATGGTTTCAAGATCAAAACTCGCCCCCCGATCGGATCTCTGGGTGGGAGCTGGTCCTGATGCCTCATCAAGCGAAGTTACTCAAACATCCACCATTTCCAACAGCCAGGTGGGTCCTTCGAAGAATATTCAAAATTGAAATGGTGTGACAACTGACGTTGTTAAAAGACCCAAAATTAGTAGCTTCCAAATTGACTTCTGCAATATAAGAGAACTAAAATGCAGTCCACCAATATCTACAATCTATCAAACCTCATGTACTTGCACTAACTGAAACAAAGGTTAGATCATCGATTAGTACGGTCAGCTATTTATATTCTGGGTACGAGTTCCATCACGGATTTAGGCGCAATTTTGGCCTTTGCTTCTTTGTCCGCAGTGATATTTCTTGTAAACGAGAGGAGATACTTGAGCCTAATTACTTTGATGTAATGTGGTTTAAAACATCAACGCAGAGAATTACTAAATTCATTTGCTGCCTTTACCGGTCGCTAAGCGATACCCATTATAGAGACTTGTTCTCCTCACTGGCTAATACTATCGACTCTTTGCAAACCCACCCATTCCGAAGTTGTCATCCTTGGCGACTTTAACGTTCACAATGTAAACTGGCTCAAATACTCAAATACAATCGACGGGTAAGGTCGCGAAGCTGAATCCTTTGCCATTAGCTCTGGCCTCACCCAACTCGTGGGTGAACCAACGCGGATTCCAGACGGAGATGGTGATTTTGCTAATTAATTGAATTTTCTCTTAGCTTCAAACTCCGACTTGTACATTGTCATCGTGAATCCTCCGTTAAGAACGTCTGGCCATAACCTTATTTCAGCACTGAACAAACTAGCAATTAATGCCAAACAACCTCCTAAACCACGCAAGATCTGACATTATACAACAGCTAAGTGGGATGACGTAAAGGACCATTTTGAAACCTTTCCTTGGCGGAACGTTTCTATCGCAAATGGCTTCACAACCCTACCGCCGAAAATCGTACCATCTTTGTTAACGCTCGACATCAATGCAAGCAAGCGATAAACTAAAGCAAAGAAACACACAACCAGAGGATCGAAGACAAACTTCTTGAGTGTCCTAACGGATCAAGATCATTTTGGTCGGTAGCTAAGACAGTGAGTCAGAACTTTACAAAGTCAACCAATCCACCCCTAACACGCTCTGATGGCACTATTGCGACCAGAGCACAAGAAAAAGCAAACTTACTGGCGAAACTATTCTCTTCACATTCAACGGTTAATTTTCAGGAAAAAACTCTACCGAACGTCCCCCCTGTAGAATCGAGAATGCCCGAGATTGTTTTCCGGCAGCGCTATCTTAAGCAAATCTTAAGGAGTCTTGACACCAAAAAGCTTCTGGTCCTGACGAAATTCCAGTCATCGTAATAAAGACATGCGCTGATGAATTGACACCGGTATTTGCCCCAAAAGGTGATTCCATACCGCAGGTGATTTTCAAATAAAGAAAAATAAACAGTTCGCCCCCAGTTCGTTTGCAACGAGTCTCACCGCAAACAACCCGGCCCCAATCTCCCATTCAATGCAATAATTGAATACCTAAATTTAGGTACGTCATCAATTAAAATCCCCTAGAACCTTGCAACATTTGCGTTCCTCACGAAATTATTCCCTAAAACTAATTCTGATAGGAAACCGCTTAACAAGAAACAGATCACTCTACAAAACAAGCTCCAATTCGTCAGTAGTAGGATACCTACCTCCACTTTTCATGGCTTATCAAAACTATAATTGTCGTGGTATCTTTGACTTTGACGAGGCAGTAATGCATCTCGAAGATATTCTTTGACTTTGATAAGTTTTTTATTCAGTGCAATTATGGAACAATCATAGACATGTTAATAACTCTGGGAGAATATAGATTGAACTACTGAAAAGCTACGCAATTTTGGTCTAATAGGTTTTCTGCCATTCAAAAATCTCATAATATGGCATTTGAGCGATTAGAAGACCGAGGACGCAGTACCAGAAACTTTCGAAATAAGAGCAGAGTTTGAAGACAAACAAGAACCAACGACAATATGGTCGTCGGAGCTATAAATCCTCAAGTTAGTTTAAGGTAACTTGCTCGTCATTCAGGAATGTGCCAAAAATCGGTACTGGCTAGTTTACATAAGTACAATTTTCATCCTTACCACATAACTCTTCATCAGGAATTGTATGGCAAAGATTTTTAAAATAGCATCACATTTGACTTGCATTTCTCGAAAATAATGTATTTTTAAGAAATATAGCTTAGAAGCAAAACTGGTCAGTTAATTATTTAGATTAATCTGAATTGTTTTGAGTTGTAACTTTGTACTGAGTGAATCCATTTTACTTTTGTTTATTTAAAGTCAACCGGCACAATTCACACTAAAATCCTCACTGGTTGAGAATATTAATGCAGCATTCGCTTTATATAAACCTGTTGTCGCGTTGGCATAAGGCTTCGAGTGTGAATTTTATTGGTTCGAGCACTTTTACAACGCCTTTGACAGTTTGCCATTTTGAGTCCTAATATAAGTTTCAATTTTTTCCCATGATCGTTCCTTTTGTAGTAAATCACTTTTCGTTGGCGGATTTCTAAATATGCGAATAGTTTTTCTAATTTTTAATATCAATATATACAAGTCACGATCATTCGTGATTTCTAAAAAGTCATTATTCTCACACACTTCTATCCTGTCGATATTTTTAGTTCCTTCGCATTCAGACTCACTATCGGCGTCGCTGTCGCTAAGCTCAAGAATGTCAAGATCCTCTTTGGCATTATGTTGTAGAAGTTGGAGAAGGAGTAGGCACAGGCACATCTTTTTTATAGAGGACGTCGATAGGTGCATCAATTTGCCAACTTTGACCTTAGTGCTTGTTCCGTCAGTTGCAGCAGACAATATCTTAAGATTGGTTTAATTGGAAAGCCAGGAGTCGTTTTTCCAAATGTTCCACACTCGCTGTAGCCGTCAAAGATTTTTTAATCATATAAGTCCTAAATTCCTAAATTTTTCCCCTTTGTGTACGTTAATACTAATTAAATGTTTATTATATATCGATGTCCACTCATCAAATGTTAAGCTGAATTTTTCACCGTTTGTCTTTAGCTGGTGAATTTCTTCGACAACGGTGTTCCGAATATTTTCGAAATATTTCATTACACATTCATGTGTTTTTATGGTATGTCGAGATTTTGGAACATGCCAACCTCGTGCATACAACAACTGTCTTAATTGAGATGATTTAATAAAAATAGAAAACGGGAAACCATCTACTGCAGTCATACGAGTTACAACACCTTCAAAGCTCTTATCATTCTTATGCACAAGAAAGTCTAGTATTTTTTTTGCTTGGTAGACTATTACCAACGACTTTTATCATTTTACTTGTCCCAGCACTTGATGAGCTTGATCCATTTTGCGATTTCTTCTTAAGGCATTAATCCAAAAGATCGATTTTATGGACTTTCAGATGAGTTATTAAACCTTTGGTGATTCCCCGATGCCGCGGTGATTCCTCGAGCGCCGAATCAACATCCTTTGTCGGTTAATACCGGGTGTGGTATAGCCGGATAGTCATTGGACCACATTTTTTGGCCGTCATCTAAACGGAGAAATTTACAATATTTTATTAAGGAACGATTTGCTACTACTTCTAGATAAAATCAGCAAGGACTGTGGTTTCAGCAAGATGGTGCCCCGCCACACTTTGCACGACAACCTAGTGATACACTAAACGAAATGTTTGGCAACAGATGGATTGGTCGTGGTGGTCCTCTAAACTGGTCTGCTAGGTAACCGTATTTAACCCCATTGGATTTTTTCTTGTGGGGGTTTATAAAAGATAAAGTTATGGCTATAATACCAGCGACGATACCCGAAAATATGAAAGATCGTATTTGACAGGCATGTAATTTAGTTACTCCTTAAATGTTAATAAGTAGATGGGGGTCATTTTGAACATCTGTGAAAGCATGGTCATCGTTAAATTTAAACTATTATGATAGTTGTAAGTGTTCCAATTTTGTTTATTTAAAAATTCGTAACTACTGGCGTTCTAAAATTTTAATAAAATATTTACAACCGTTATTCACCTTAAAATCCTCGCCATGTATAAAAAATTCGAGTGGTACTTCTTCATAATATACCCACACTAGTTTTGTGAAAATTCTTTGTGTGTGTATCTCGCTAAGGGTTGACACACTCAATGGCTACCCAATTAATAAGCTATCACCAAAAGTGCAACCAAATTATTTTATTGTTTAGTATCTTCAATTTTATTATTTAAGTTAAAGTCAAAAACGAGGTTAATAGGAACAATGATGGATACTTAAAACATCGGTTTTACAATTACTTTTCCCTTGACATTTCATTTGCAATTTAAAACAAAGTAACTGTAAGTAGGATTTTGCAAGAAAATATTAGGTTTTTTGTTAAAAGTTATGTCCCAAATGGTGTAACCAAATGTCACTTACGCCGTTATATAATAAGTTTTTGTTTTTGAAGGTATTCGCTTAATATGTCATGATATTTCAGAGGGTTTATGATTACTAAATTTACTTAGTATTACTAAATTTTTTTTATACTTAATTGTCCACATTGGTATCTTGTAAACGGTAACTTCTACGAAGTTGATTAAATTAGAGAAAATGTGCCATTTCTAAAGCTTCTTTAAGATCCACTAACGGCTTTGCCTAATTATTGTAAAGGATTATGCCCCAGGGGACGTATTTAGTGCAGATGAGACAGGTATTTACTATCGTGCATTGCCAACGAAATCACATACATTAAAAGATGACAACTATACTGGAAAAAGCAGCAAAATAACGGTTTACAATTATTTTGTGTGCAAATATGGAAGGTGAGAAGGATGAACCACTTATAATGGGCAAAAGCAAAAATCCTTGATGTTTCAAGGATGCACAATTGCACATATCGATAAGCTACCTTTCCAATGGGTCTCGAACAAAAAAGCGTGGATGACAGCAGACATCATGCCAATGTGGCTTCACAGATTTGTTACCAAGATGAAGACGTAGAATAGAATAGTGGTATTGTTTCTGGATAATGCAACGTCTCATCCCAAAATTACACTGGATAATGTCAAACTTATTTTTCTTCCACCCAATACTACCTTACATTTCCAACCTTTGGACCAAGGCATTATTCAGAACTATAAAATGCTCTACAGAAGCAACCTTATTAAGAGGCTTTTGACATGTGTAGACAGGGGTTGTTCTCTTCATGAAATCGAAAATAATATTACCATAACCAACGCCTTGATATGGGTCACCGAAACTGGCGCAATTTGTCCCCAGTGACAATAAAAAAATGCTTTATGAAATCCGGATCTATCTGTAACACAAACAATATTGACGGCTTCGAAGAAGAAGATAAGATTCCGCTCGCACAACTGTTTCCTTACATTAAGGATACATTTGTGAACTTGAAACAATTTGCCTCTATTGATAACGATTCGACAACAGAAAGTACAGAATTGACTATCATCAAGTGTATTGAAGAGATCCAAGAAACGGATGAAACTACTCCGAACTCTGAGATAGAGGAAGAGGAACCTAAACTTGCTCCAATGTCGAGAATATCAAGACTATCTGAAGCTTGCGCAAGTTTGACAGACTTGATAACAATTTTGACAAGTCTACAAATATTTCTCAATTGCTATTAAAATGTAAATCTGAATTTTATAAAAAATAAAATAGAAAATATGAAGCAATCATTAATCTCTGATTATTTAAAAAAAATAAGAATTTTAAAGCTAACGTACAGTACATTGTATAATATACCTACACGGTGTTTCAGAAGTACGGTACGTAACTTAAGGGTATGATACCTTATGATATTCTAAGAGAAAAAGTTCATATGAGCATGTGTCAGGAGTTGAGTTTTAACATTGAAAATGTTTATATTATCGCACGGGCACGTTAGTATGGGTACGGAATTCGAAATTCTTGTGTTGCATTTGTCCCTGACGTCACACCACGGTGGGTTGGCTGACGCGGCTGGAGCGCGCTTCAGATCATATTCGTATTTCGTAGTGAAAGCGCTTATGTATGATTTATAATGAACGCCGATTACATTAGTTGCATGCTGTTGTTGGAGGAAGAAGACGAAGAGGAGATGTTAGCCCAAATTCATCCATTTCGACAAACGTCATATTATATTAACACTTGAATTTATACTATAGGTACCATATTTAAATCAAAGCTGCAGCATACCAAGTAAACAAATCAATTTGATTAAGACGTCAAAGTACCAAAACATTTTAAAATTGTATCATTAGTTGGTATATCCGAGAAAATATCAAAATTAGAAAAAAGTCAGTGGCGTGCATTTTTTGTCAATAATATCCGTTAAGTAGTGTTTCCTGGGACGCCACTGGATTTAATAAATTTAATCTAGTTAGGGCAAATTAAGCCTCTTATCATTATGAATGACGGTATCAAATTGCAATAAAATCGGAAAAAGGATATTTACAAAAATAATAAAAAAAAAAATTTTTTTTTAAACTTGAACACCCTGTACATCAAAAACGGGGCAACTCCGTATACATGATCAGGTTAGTTCAGGTAAGTACTTCTGAAACACCCTGTATACATTCAAATACAACGGTCAAAAACACAAATATTTCCGCGATCACCGCCACCGCCAAACAGCCAAGGTTGGTAGTCTCAAAGCTGCAGCGCCACATAAAACTTATCGAGGCGTGGTTAGACAAATGGAAGATTCGCCTAAATGACGCTAAAACCCAAGCCATCTACTTTTCGAGGTCAACATGTAAATTTCCCCAAACCAGACTTCAAGTCAAAAGCACCAGAATAGACTGGTGTAATAACATCAAATATTTGGGCCTGTCCTTCGATAAGAGGCTGGCTTGGAACGATAACGTAGACCAGCGCTTAAAAAAAGCGAATGGTCAACTCGGCGCCATCTACTCGCTCATCAATAGTAGAAGTAGACTAGACTTACGACAAAGACATTGCTGTACAAGACTATTATTAGACTTGTTCTTCTTTATGGCGTCGCCTCCTGGTGCACCGTATCCAAGTCAACAATAAAAAAAATTCAGACATTCCAGATCAAAGTACTCAGAATTATGACTAACGCTCCACGCTTCACGATGATACATACGCTACATAATGACCTACAACTGCCGACAATTGCTGAACATATTGACAAACTTATTTTCAACTACTACAAACGGACAGACGTTTCCCTAAATCCGCCGATCATACAATCACACATTCACTCAAACCCACTTAAATCATACAGACTACCGAGAGACTGGCTCACTCCTGCCCAGCCTCCCCTTCCCCCTCCACCACAATAAACTGACCGAGAACGATCACAAAATAATTAAAACTACACATAGACCAAGTCTGTGTACTGTGAAACTACACACCTCTGCTGCTGTCTACCACCCCTTCTACCTCAACAAGCTACGAATTTGAAGATTCAGCATTAAACCTATGTATGCTAAGTCCCGCTGAGAAGCTTACCTGTATACAAATAGAAATTAATAGTCCCCGACTGATTTAAAGAACGAACATGATCCAGATTGATAACAAACAATAACACCAAACGATATAATGCAATAATGCGAAAATCACCGGTAAACTAAATTCAACCCTGTCGCCCAGGGCCTTTTAGTTTTATTGCCGCTTGACCAATCGAAATAGAGTTACTGTTGTCATAAAGTACTGATCAATGTTTCCTTCGTATGCATAATCTTGGATTTGAATATGGTATAGGGTAGACTGGGGCGTGTAAAAATGGGGAAAGTGGAAAATCAGAGCGCCAATCAGGCAATATTGAAAGTTTACTTGTCTGTGTGGTTCGAGGCAACTAACTATACATTAGCGCTGTTGAATTATCTATTCCGGGCGAGTTACCAGGTGTTTTTTTCTATCTGAGTAGTAATTGAATAGTGTGTGATATCTCCATAAAAAATTGGTCAAAGGTAAAAACTTATAATATATTTTTAGTTTTATTGCATTTTCTTATGTTTAGTCAATTGTTGTAGCTTTAAAATCCTATATACCGACCAAATCTGAAAGCGGTTTTTACTCACGAACAGGTTTGCACTTCCCCCATAAAAAACATAATGTTGGGCATGTGTGAAAATTGTAATGGGGAAAGTGTAAAGGTTAGTTTACACTTGCCCCATTTTCCTGGGAATGCTAAAGTTCGTTGGGACTGACACTTAAAGCTTTTATTCTTTACAGAGAGTCGGCGTCATGGTACGAAATTTTAAAAGAAAGTCCGATAGGGCTGCCTATGGGGAGGAGCAATTAAATTCTGCAATAAATGCCGTCAATCAAGGTCAATTAACCATGTCGATGGCCAGTACGGAATTCAGAATCCCATACATTACAATCTACTGTAGAACAACTGGACGCCGTGGCGAAAAAAGCAAGACACAGGGCCGACCTCCAATACTTTCTTGGCAAGATGAGTGTCAACTGGCCGAAAATATAAAAACAATGGAGAAGTGGGGATATGGATTAACTTTGAGAGAGTTTCAAGAAAAAGTCCGGGACTTTGTAACTTTAAATAATATTCCCAATCCTTTTAAGAACAATATGCCAGGCACAGACTGGCTAATAAAGTTTAAACAAAGTGACTCTTTGAGTATGAAAAAACCACAAAGCTTAGAGTACTGCAGGAAGAAATATACGGACTCATTCATAATATACCAATATTTTGTTTTATTGGAAAAGGCTATATTGGAGTTGAGTCTTCAGGATCGTCCTGAATGTATTTACAATTTAGATGAGACTTCACTGTGTACAGATCCTTCTCGTCTTAAATTTGTTGGCGCGAAAGGCAAACCCTCTTCAAGAATTATTGCATGCTGGATCGGGCAGAGAAAATATAACCGTCCTGGCAGGAGCAAGTGCTAGTGGTAGAAAATTGCCACCATTGATGATATTTAAAGGCAATAATGTATGGAGTTCCTGGATTTTAGAAAGAAATGAAGACCTCTTCAAAGACACCGTATATGCAGCCAGCGCCAATGGATGGATGACCTCCGAAATATTTAGAAATTACTTTCTAAAGACTTTTATCCCTTTGGTTCGTGATCAGCCACCAATTATTGTTATACAGTGAGCTCAAAAAGGTTGGAATAAATTCGTTTAAAATCCAGGTGATTATTTTCTGGAAAAACGCTTGGGCGTGTCGATTATCATTTTTAATTGCGAGTTTTTTGACATAAGAAATGTGTATAGAGGTTGTCTCAAGAGGAACATATACCGCCAACATCAATTTTTTTAAATAAAACACCCTGTATATTATAATATTTTTAAATTCTACGATACATTCTAAACACTTTTTGTATAACATACCATATCTCCAAGATCAACGGTTTTCGATATATTGACATTTTTTCTGGTACGAAAACTACAATTAAAAATGAACTCTTTACATCTATCTATTTAGTCTATAATATTTACATAGACTATATTAAATTTTATTTTAATAAATGTTGAAATTGACCGCCACCAACTTCCTGGCAATATGCAAGTCGATCTTTGAATTCTTCCAAAACGTTATGGATTACCTGGGGCTCTATTAATCTAACCTCATGCCTTATTCGAGCTTTAAGTTCATCAATATTGTTAGGTCTGGTAAAGTATACTTTAGATTTTAAATAGCCCACAGAAAAAAATCTAGCGGGGTCAAATCTGGTGACCTTGCCGGCCATTCTTTTGGACCCCGTCGACCAATCCACTTGCCAGGAAATACTGTATCCAAGTACTCACGCACCGGGCGTGTGTAATGGGCTGGTGCTCCGTCTTGCTGGTACCATAAGTTATTGTTAGGAATGTCTGGCTTATCTGGATTTGGATAGAGTACAGCAAGTGCCGGTATTAACTCAAATTCTAAAAATTCTAGATACAGTTCGCCATTTAACGTACCATCAAAAAAGAAGGGTCGTCACTCTTTGAGTATGAAAAAAACACAAAGCTTAGAGTACTGCAGGAAGAAATCTACGGACCAATTCATAAAAGACAAATATTTTGTTTTATTGGAAAAGGCTATATTGGAGTTGGGTCTTCAGGATCGTCCTGAATGTATTTACAATTTAGATGAGACTTCACTGTGTACAGATCCTTCTCGTCTTAAATTTGTTGGCGCGAGAGGCAAACCCTCTTCAAGAATAATTGCTGGATCGGGCAGAGAAAATAAAACCGTCCTGGCAGGAGCAAGTGCTAGTGGTAGAAAATTGCCACCATTGATAGTATTTAAAGGCAATAATGTATGGAGTTCCTGGATTTCAGAATAAAATGTAGACCTCTTCAAAGACACCGTGTATGCAGCCAGCGCCAATGGATGGATGACCTCCGAAATATTTAGAAATTACTTTCTAAAGACTTTTATTCCTTTGGTTCGTGATCAGGCACCAATTATTGTTATATATGATGGGCATGTCTCGCATGTGGATTGCTTATTAATTCAAGCCGCGAGAGAAGAAAATATTCATATACTTAAACTGTCAGCCCATACAAGTCATTTACTTCAACCTCTCGATTTGAGTGTGTTTAGATCCTTTAAGGCAATATGGGAGAGGGAAGTAATAACATGGCAAAGACGACATCAGGGACAATGACTACCAAAAGGGAATTTGCCACATTGCTAGTGAACACCTGGGCTTAAGTAGATTCCGGAATCATAAGAACAGGATTCAGAAAGGATGGTATTGTTCCATTTAATAGACATGTTATTCCTAAAGAAAAGTATGACATCGGTGCCCTAAAAAGATGGGAGGAACACTTAAAAAATCAAAGATCTGTAACAGATTTACAACCGAGGCCAGAACGCATTGATATTGAAAGGAATGAACATGATGCTGTAGCACCGAATGTAACAGAAAAACCCGCTACTTTCGAACAGTCAATGTTAAAAACAGTAAAGCTTTTACATCTGGCGCTTCATTTAAAAGGAAACTAGCATCTAATGCAGAATTACTTACAGCTCCTTCATCAGCATCTAGTGCCACCAATCTCAAGGTAATTGTCAGCTCTGATCAAAATGAAGAAAATATACTAAATAATCATCAGGATCCTATAACTGAAGCTGTAGTACCAGCTACAACCGAAAATCGGCAAGAAAAGAAGGTAAGTTTTGATGATCTACTACTTGATTCGTTCCGACAGTCCTTCTTCTAATCCTAGGAAACGAAAGCGCTTAATTCAAGGTGGCCAAACCATTGCAGGTACTATCGCAAGTAGTCAGTCAAAACTCTCTACAAGTTCATCTACTATATCTAAACCAGCTATGAAAATTGACCGAAAGAGTTAACAAAGTCGGCCAAGTCCGTATCAATTTGAATCCAGCTCCAGTGAATCAGATAATGAAAGTGTACCTTTTATGGAATCGGATCAAAGTTTCACTTTAGAATCGGATTACGAAGATCAGATTCCTAAAATAAACAAAGACAATATTTCCATTGAAGACTGGGTACTGGTTAAATACACATTACCAAAAGCAAACAAACATTTTATTGGCCAGGTAAACACTGTTGACAACGGCTTTGAAATCAAGTTTACTAGAAAATTAAAAGACAATTTTTTATGGCCACTCACCGATGATGACGATGTAGTACAGCTAGACGATATAGTGACTCGTTTACCTGAACCGGTAGTAACACGCCGAGGAGGTTTTCATTTTGATGTGAAATTTGCGGGATACAATATTTAACAAAGTTCCATAAAATTATTCGAATTTTTAAACTTTAAGTTTCTTTTCTGTTATATTTTCTTCTTGGGAATAATTCCTATTGTTTTAGAGATTAAAGCCAAACATTGGGTTTTGAACGGATAAATACGTTTATAAAAATATTATTCTTGTTATTAGGAATTTTTTTAGGGATATTTTGGATTACTTATTATTTTTTAGTGGTACCTTTTAATTTTTCGTTGTTATGATTTGTTAGGCTAAGTATTTCTCAACAATAAAAAGTTCATAACTTCCCAGATTTTTATTTTTTTTTAAGTCTGTAAAAAGAAAAATTGTCATGGGAGATATAAACTTCATTTACACTTTCCCATTACCACTTCTGCGAACATGCATGCAAATTGTATTCCGATTTTACACTTTCCTTTTTTGGGGTAAGTGTAAAATTTCGGCACAAAAAAAAATAGTCATTCAAATCTCAAGATCTCAAAAATAATTCATGAGTGCCCTATGCAGTATGAAAAGTAAACATATTAAACTATTACTTTCTTACAAAGATACTTTTATAAATATTGTATATTTAAAGGAGGAAGGAAATAAACTTGAACTATTAAAAAGGGCTTCGCACTTGCCCCAGTCTACCCTAATTATAAGCTTTGTAATGTAATGTAATGCTAAAAAATAAACAGAATGGTTTTGTACAGTTTACCGTTCTTCCCTACACTTGCTGCCACTTTTTTTCATGCATTTTCTTTCATTAGAACATTTTTGTAATTTTCGTTCTCATAGTTGTATAAAGGGGGGTACTTTTGCACCTCCTCTATCAAACACTCGTCAGCAATTGCCGAAAACGGTGGCATTCTGCTGAGCGATCGCGGCTGGACTGGTCTCTCTAGCAGTCCGAACGCAGCCGCTGCAATTTGACGGCGAACGCTGTGTCGCTGAGCTGCGGCAGTGAAACCGTGTACATACAAATCGCAATAAACCAGTACCGAGCTACTAATCGCGATCGCCAGCCGCGGCCGCTGACTGCTCCAGAGAAACCATACTTTAGAGCCGCGTTAGAGTTTATAACCTTTATTTTACTATTTTTTATATTATGAATCAATAAAACTTATATCAACTACCTAAATATTACATTCAAATCTATGAGTTTTCGCAGATCTCAAATCTCACAATAGTCACAAGCGTTGCACTCTGCTTCGGCATTTTCAATGTCATCCCCGATTGCATCTTTGTAAAGGACTGTAAATTTTTGATATACGGGTGTTAAAATAAAAAAAAATCGGCTTTTTAATATCCTTTTCTTCATTTTGTTCAAATTTGGTACGGTTATTAATAATGATGAGGGGCTTAATTAGCCCTAACTAGATTGAATTAAGTAAAGTGGCGTTCCGGGGAGCACCATAACGAATATAATAGAGAAAATAATGTACGCCACTGATTTTTTTTTTCTTTGATATTTTTTTTCGGATTTACCATCTAATAGTACAACTTTTTGTTCCCTCAATTATTGTTTTCGTATCTTGTCTCGTTCTCGAGAGAAAAACAAAAACGACTTTATTGCATGTACCTATGTATTTCAAAGGTACCTAATTAAAACATGTAAATTAAGAACAAAATAGATTTTTTAAATATTATTATGAATCATGGTACCAAAGTTCAATAAAATCGGAAAAAGGATATTAAAAAAAATTATAAAAAAAGCGCGAAAAAACGTTTTTCTTTTTTAAAACTTTAACTATGTACCTCAAAAATAGAGCAACTTCGGACACATATTCATATGAACTTTTTCTCTTAGAATAGCATAAGAAATCATCCCCTTAAGTTACGTACCGTGCTTTTGAATCAACATATCAAAGAACAGTGAAAATAATCAATATTTTGTAATAAAAAAAAGGCGACTTGCACAATTTCAAATTTTTGTTAAATAATTTATTCCTTTCAGATCCGTAGAGGGCAGGGAATGACAAGTATTAAAAAAATATATATAAACATTTATAATTAGAACCACCAAAGGCATTTCCGCAATATTACAAAATAAATTTCCAATATTTTCATATTTAGTACTTCTTTGAAGCCCAGTAGAGGTAAAAGATCTGAGAAAATGACACATTTCGAAAACTCAAGTTTCTGATTCACCCTAAATGCACATATCAAGACAGGGTAGTGTAATTTTGAAGGTCGGACAAGCAAGTAAACCTAAACGCTTGAGAGCCCTGTAGTACCTAAAAAGCTGGATTCATAGTCGCCGTAACGTAAGCCGTAAGACGTAAGCCGTAAGAGTTAAGACGTAAGAGAAAACATACCATTCATAGTCAAAAGTAAAGACGTAAGAAATTTCGAAATTGTAGGTTATAGGATATCTATTAGAAGTTGTTCTTCAACTACCTTACTCATTTTAGCCGTTGTTTATATATAATATTAACTGTAAAAACACAAGGAAAATGCAAAATTCGCTAGACAAGAAGCAAAATATCGATAAAATGAAATCACCAAAAATAAACAAAGGAAATCTCCCTCCTGTCGACTGTCAAATTTGGTAATGACGGCCGGTTTTGCACGAGTACGGCCGATCCCGACCGAAACGTAAGACGTAAGACGTAAGAAATGGAAATAAACCATTTCGTGTTATGGCTTACGGCTTACGTCTTACGTTACGGCGACTATGAATGCATGTATTTATAATCGAATGTTTATTTTTTTTATTGCTTAATATGCTTAACGTTACGTCTTACGGCTTACGTTACGGCGACTATGAATCCAGCTTAAACACTTTTCGGGCATGACACGAACATTTTTTTACCACCTTGTATAAATGCACACGTTGTCACCAGTCAAAAGGGAATTAAAGTGTTTTATCAGTTTCATATATTATACCTATCTGTAACTATTTTTCCCAAGTAAATAAATTTTGTATTTTGCAGAAACGTCATTAAGAACATCAATTTTATTATCGTTCGATTTTAATAATAAATTTAGTAAGTAATATGTCTTATTTTTAATTATTTTATTATCATCAGTATCTACATATCTTGTGGAATTCGCAAACTCATATCTATATGTAGGTATTTATCAATTGACCTTTTAAACTACCTACCTGTTGTAGCATAACACAGCATAACAAACAAATGAATATCCGGATCACAAACACAGTATTTGTAGAAATAACAAACCTTACAGTTTCTCATAAGTAACCACTAATAACTTTGTCGTAAACTTTTTAATATCCTTTGATTTTTAAACCTTTAATATAACTCCTTAGCCACTTTAAGGGCCTCACTGTACTCTACTCTGTAATACGTCGTTGATACACCCTACATTACAAATGGTCGCAAGGTTGTCAGATTTACCAATAAGTATTTCCCCACAACATGACGTATAGCTGCTTGGGGTGAGAACAGCTAAAATTAGATTCAGCAGGTAAAAAAAAGCCTGTCCAGAGATATAAGAAAGTTACACTTTGCCTTTCAATGGGATTCTCCAAGGGTGGCCATAAACAAACAATGAATGAATGAATTAAGTAATGCAGGTAAATTATGGTCCGTACTTAAAAATGTCTTAAACTAAACTGCAAATCCGGAAAACGTAATTTCATTATTAGAGTAATAGTCTGGTGATTTTAAACCGATTTTTACCTGATTCAAAATGAGAGGGTTAGTTAGTTTTAAGCTTAGCAATTATTCTTACTTCGTGTGTAGTACAGCGTTTGTTTAATCGTATGTGAGTCATGCAAAATATGTGCGAGCACAATGTATCTCAGGAGATAACCCCGTCGAAAAGCAGAAAACACCTTTCTGTAGAAATTAAGGAAGTTATAAATAATGTTTATTCAACTCTCATTGAACGTGCTGTCAGCAAGCAAGCAGCGTTAGAAGAAACGGCCACATTAATAAAAATTCTAACATCAACTGTATGGAAAATTGTGAATAATCCCATTTTAGCGAGGAAAAAAAGAACCGATACTGGCATTTTCTGGAAGGTAGATGGAAGTGATCAAGATATAATACGGCGTAAAATTTACAAGTTATACAAGCAACAAAGCGTGCCTACATTATATAATTTAATTAAGAGGCTTAAAAAAGATGAAACCGGCGTTAAATGTGGCAGAACAACAATTATGAAAGTGCATCCAACACACGGGTTTTAATTTTATGGAAAAAGTCCATCTCTCAGTGGGTTTAGATTTAAAAAAATTGACAAAAGGCAAGTTTTAATGGAATCCAGTAGAATTCGGGAATGGCGATCCGAATATCTACAAAAAATTAGGATTTACAGAGATCAGCAGAGGCCGATTATTTACTTGGATGAAACCTGGTTCGACACATATGATACCCCGGAGAAGGGTTGGGTTGACTCAAGCGGCAAGTGTAAAATAAGCGCGCCATCAAAAAGAGGTAAACGAATTACGATTTTGCTTGCTGGATCTAAAGACGGATGGATTCTAAATGGACTTTCTCTGTCTGCAAAAAACATTAAAGATTCTTCTCTGGATTATCATGAGGACACCACTGCTGATTTATTTGAAGATTGGTTTAAATACAAGCTAATTCCAAATATACCTCCGAATAGCGTAATTGTAATGGACAATGCAAGCTACCATGGTAGGCAGTTGGCCAATACTCCCTCCTCAAATGACACAAAAGCAACAATCCTAAACTATATGTATGATAATGACATTTATTTTCAGGAAGATTACACCAAAAGGCAAGTAATTGAGGTTTTATGAAATTTAAAACTCCAAAAGAAATACTTCTGTGATAATTATGCAAAAAATCTAGGGCATACAATTTTAAGGCTTCCACCATACCATTGTATATTCAATCTCATCGAACATGTTTGGCACCAACTGAAATCTGCCATTCGTCGTAACAATATTTGTCCTACTATTAACTCCAGTGTACATTAGCTTATAGAAACTGAAGGTTTTAACATCCCTTCACAAGGTTGAGCAAATTCTGTTACACATGTTGAAAAAGTGGAAAAATCCTATATCCATATAAACATTATAGCACAAATAATAATTAGAACAGATGATGATAGCGATAGTGATATATTAAGTGAATAATTATTATAAGTACCGAATAATCTGCATATTTTTGTAATCATAAATATAAACTTTAATAATAAAATAACTTGTAATTTCACATTTAAACATAAATAAAATATTATTTAATGTCTTACTTACTTTTATTACAAACCATGATTAAATTCTAAGCAAAATACGGACCTGTTCGGCCATATTTCAATTTTATGGCTGGCCCGGGTCTTTCCTAATAGGGATCAGTTAGTCACTTTCTTATATCTCTGAACAGACTTAGCTAATATTTTGGCTGCTTGTGTGCGTTTCTTTCTGCAACTGCTCTGAAATCACCAAAAATACGCTACTAACTGCACCTGATACTGATAATAAATTATTTCACACGAATGGTTGTTAGTTCAGGTTAGTTAGCCTAGTTCCATGGAACGTACGTAAACCTAGACCTACTGCTTGGTTGCCATGTGTACATATTTACACACAAGAATTTGTTATTAGAAACATTCACTAGTCACTAGAGCTAAATGAGGGGTTCAGAGTTGAAGTGGACTAAGTCCACATTTTGAAATTTTGGACTTAGACCCCTTTGGTGGTAGCTTTTTACATGCCCTTCTCATTACTGTAATGATCTAAGTCCTAAGTTAATATCTTGATCAACCGAGGTCGCTTCTGCCAACATTTATAAGAATGTGCAGTGCAAAATTGAGTCAAGTCCATTTAAAGTCTATATTTAAATGATGCGAGTATAAACATAATAGGCAATCGATTTTAATAGACAGAAGTGATATCGTCTGTTGGAGGAGAAATTACTTAAGAAGCATCCGAAAAGCCAGAGAAGAAAACGAAAAAATATTTTACCTAGACGAAACATGGCTAAATAAAGGACACACTGTAACTAAATTTTGGCAGGATGAAAATATTAACAGTTCAAGGCAAGCTTTTTTAGAATAATTGTCTTAAGGATTAAGACCGCCATCTGGAAAAGGACATCGACTTATCATAACCCATATTGGAAGTTCTGAAGGCTTCGCTAAATGTGGTCTACTGATGTTCCAATCTAAAAATACAGGAGACTATCACGAAGATATGAATGCCGATGTCTTTGAAGCATGGTTCGAGCAAATGTTGGATCTTATACCAAAAGATGCAATAATTGTATTGGATAATTGGATAAGTTATCACTCTAGGCTGACGGAAAAATTATCGACAAATAAATGCGTGTCGTAAAAGTGAAATAACAGAATGGCTAAGTTTAAGACAAATAGAAGTTCCATTCGATTCCTTAAAAAAGGAACTTTCTCTTAAACTCATATCAGTCTCGTCTTCACTATCAGTCTATAGTTGTCTGCTGTTTTTTTGGTTTGGTTTCTTTATTTGTATATAATAGCAGCTGGCTTCTTTTTTTTAGGTGCATTTCTATCCACTTTAGGGTAAGGTCAGGCCCGGATTATCCATAAGGGATATTAGGCACTTGCCTAGGGCCTACGAAGCGCGAAGGGCCTACGATCATAAAATATAATAAAAATAGACACAAAAACAGGATCAATACTGTATTATACAATAAGTAAAAGAGTTCACAGACACAGAGACAAACTACAATGTGATACAAAAAACCTTATAACAGTTTTAACAACCTTTTTACACATATTTTTACAATTAGTTTTTTTTTCGTGATCACTCTCAATACATAGTAGGCTTAGTGAAGAAACTCTCTCTTGGCCCATAGTTGAACGCATACAATTTTTGATAAGGTTCAGTTTAGAAAACGACCTCTCACCTTCTGCATTTGACCCCAGCATTGAAAGGTATATGCAAAAAGCTTACATTTGGGAAACTTGAGACTAGCAATTATTTTCGATGGCAAAAAGTTAGTTTTGTTCAATAAAAAGCTAAAATTTCTAAATTATTATGTAAATTTTTTTTAATTAACAACTTTTGGCCATATATTAAATATGATGTTTTTAACTTTATCTGTAAAAACAGCGACGTCAGCGACTTCATCAGGGCATGGGCATCCATTGGGCTCTTCAAACGCATAGAAATGTTTAGGAAACCACTTAATTTGTAAATGTTGTTATTTCTTGGTAAAATTAGGGCGTGGCACCCCAAAAATTTTGGTCTGCGGCGCATTTTTTTCCGCAACCCGTTAGTGAACCTTCCCGAATTAAAATCTAAAATTCACCACTGGTGCCTAGGGCCTACGAAACCTTTAATCCGGCGCTGGGTAAGGTCGGATCATTTCTGGAGTTATTAATCCCATAGATAATGTAGATGGTGATGCAGGCGGCAATAGATCTTGTTGAGTAAGAGTTATTTCTTCGGGTATAATTTGTTGCATGTTGTCATCTGTGACTGCTATACAATCGGAATGGTAAACTTGCACAGCTGCAAATTCGACTTGATGAATTTGAATTGAACTTAATGAATGACCATATCCCAATCTTTTCAAAAGCATTTGAAATATTTTTGCAATTAAATCATCCAAAATAGGCAATTTTGACCAGTTTCGGAATATTGTATATATTAAGGGGTTTTCCCCGGGTTATTCACATACCAATCATTCTGACTAACCTGAACTCACGCGGGGTTCATTCGTACAGTACGAATCCTCTCCACTCATAACTGTACGAAAGTACCCCAACCAAAGCAATTAAAAAATAAATTCAAAATAAAAATAACGGTTGAGGTTATCCCAAAATTAATGTTTACATATTAATCTAAGGCACTCATTCAAAAACTATTATAAATTACTTTAACAATTTGAGAAAAACTTATTACGAATGAATGTTTTCAAACATGAATCGAAAAATTACTTGCGCGGTGCGAGAACACTTATCAACTTGTCCCAACGAAGTTAACCATGGCACTGCCACCCTACTTAGCTGCCATGAGCGGGCCTCACACACAGACAAATACAAACGCGTCAACATGTAGAATATTGTAGATATGACTGCTGTACAAATGCTCCCTCCGTACGAATCCTACCTGCTCTCCCCTACACTAAGTCATTACGTGGCTGATCATGAACAAACTGACTTCACCGGAAATACGCCACACTTGGCAACGTTGCAATATCGATTTCAACCCCTCAGCTGACGGCGATTTAGAAAGAACGAGCTGGCTCTCGGATATCAGTCTGTCCTTCTGTGATAACGAAAAAGAGGAGCTGTTGAGTGAGGAGAAATGAATGCCTAAGGTCAAATATAATTCGCCTCTTAGATTCTCATTATTAAAAACGTGTCAGTTTTAACAACAGTCACGCGATTGCTTGAGAAATCAACATAGACAATTTTAATAAATTTATATTAAAATCGCAATTCTAAAGAGGCGATATTTTTTAAAACTAGCCTTAAAAATTTCTAATTATTGTACTTATCAGGCCCGTAGCCAGAAATTTGGTTTCGGAGACCCAAAACGTAGTTATAAATTTTTTTTTTGGGGGGGGGGGGGGCGCAAATGGTTAAGGGGTGTCTTGCATGGATATTTGTAATCAAAGTTGGACTCATTAGTGAAAAACTGCTTTATTGTTATCAATATCGCCACTGTAATTTTAATTGTCAGTCACGCACATACATATCAATTGTCAAACAAAAGCGTCAATTCCAGGAGACAAAATTTAAAATTTTAACTTTCGCGATTTCTTTGCTGCCATAATCTCGAGAACCTCATTTAGATCGATACCTAAGTTTCCATGAATTGACAGTACGGCGAGTGCACTGAGTCTTTCATTGCCCGTTGAGTTACGTAATTATTTCATTCTGAATATCTGGACTCATGTATTGGGCATTTTTCGAATGATTGAGAACGTGTTTTTCCAAACTTACATCCCCGGAATCAATTCGAAATCGCAAAAGAGGTCGGAATTTTCCATCATTCAGTTGTGGTCTCATCAACGACAAAGGTCCACTATCGGGATCGCCTCTCAAGGGTAATTCTTGCTCAGCACAAATAAGAATGGTTTTAATTATTGGTATGATAGCTGCTCTATTTTCTTTTTGCTCTTTGGCTTGCTGCGTATCCATTAGAGATATAATATCTGATCGTTTTCCTGAAGATACCTCAACGAAATGTTTGGCAAACTCGGCACAAGTCTTGTGGTATTCTTTGTTTGCGTGCTTTCCAAAATCTTCCTTCGCATTTTTCCAGTTTCTATAGCAGCTGGTGACAAGTTGTTCTGAAATTTCGTGGTTTTCTTTGCCAACTCCTTCATAAAAAAAAAACAGCCAGCATGGTTTGCAGTACAAGCCATCTTCATGTTGAGAATAAGCGAGGAAAGGAAAGTCTTTCATCCAAGTTTCTTGAAAACTCCTGTTGCGCCTATGTTTTTTAGTAGTTGGATAGAAAACCCCTTTCTTCTTTAAATCTATTTGAATAATTATGAAATTCGCGAAAATCTTTATATTAGAAAAATATTTATCAAGTAGACAGAACGACTAGTTTTATCTAGCTGTACACATATTTATTTGTAACACTTAAAAAACTACAAAAAAATAATCAGTGTTGACGTTTGAGGTTATGCAAACCCTTTCATGACTCCGGCTATTAGTAAGGTCAAAATGCACATTACTTACCTTTCAATTCATAATTTTTTGATTTCTTAAGAAATCCAACAATACTTGGTTGGCCTTGTGCACGTTTCATTTCAATTTCAATTCTCGTAAACAATATATAGTGTTGAAAAGGGGTTAACTTACGCCTGTCCTGTAACAGTTGCTTATCGGAACTGCAACTGAGTGTGAGTTCGCGACGTGTGTATTGGGTGATATAGTCGAAACGAGATATCTGATATAGCGCTTTCGAGTGTAAGATTTTTTTCTGATCCGGATCGATATATCTCGAATTGGATCATGAAAAATTGCGCGGAAATTTTCAAACACCAGTAAACTGTGCGAAAACCAACATCTGTTATAAGCTTTTTTTATATTTCACAAGCAATTTTTGATGATTGGATTCGAGATAATCGATCCAGATCAGAAGAAAATCTCCTGTTCAAATGTGCTGATAGAGATATTATATGTCTCACAGGCGTAGCGTTGTCTTAAAAAATATGGCCTGTTGTCGATAGACATATTTTTAAAACATGATTCACATCTATAGAAAAATTTTAGGATTCGCGGAATTTTGGGGGGGGCGGGGGGCCGGGCCCGTCGGGCCCTACGGATGGCTACGGCCCTGGTTATTATTACTATTGTTATTATTTACATAGTTATGGAATAAAAAAATAATTAAATAAATAATTGTAATGGAAATTTTAATTACGGCCCATATATCTAAAATTAGTAGAAATTGTTTGAGGACCGCTGTCTATTTTATTCTAGACTAATTTTGACCATAATCGGTTAAGGACAAATGCGCATTCACTCACTGTTCGCACTATAGCACCATACTATCTAATGCCACACTCGAAATTTCGAGTTTTCTCTCTCTTATATTTGAAAAGGTATTCAATTTTAGAAGTTAAAGGTCAAAATTTGAGGAAAATAATTTTTATCTCGGAAACGGATAGAGTAGGGTAAAAATATGTTTAATAAAAGTTATTGGCAATAAAGAAAGGAATACAAAAGAAGTATATTATATAGGGTGTTCCATTTAAAATAAGCAAGTTTGAGACATCTTCCGGCATAACCGGAACTCGCACAAGATCGCCGTTTTTTCCCCTGAAGAGAGCGCCACTTTAAACTCCAATATCCAAATGTGCAGGATTCAAATCGCGTTAGTTTCCGAAATATTCTAATGGACGGTCACCGTGAGACACCCTGTATACAGGGTGTTACTTAATGATAGGCCGTAATTCCAATGACGCATTCCTGAACCAAATTCAAGTAGAGAAGTACATATAAGCATGTGTCCTAAAAAGTCTGATTTTCAAGATACAGGGTGTCAAAGTTTAAAGAAGAATCGGTTTTTTATTAATGTTTCAAAGATCCATTTGCCGATTTCGGTAAAATTTGGCAGCGTTGTTCGTTGTAATAAGACGCTAAATTAGCACTAACTAGATGATAATTATGAGTTCCAGTGGCGTCCCGGGGGGCTCACAAATATTATTGACAAAGAAAATGTACGCCACTGACTTGTTTGAAAATGTTTTATCGTTATCGGATTAAGCAGCTAAAAATACAACTTTTCTGTCTCTTGATATTTTTTGGTATCATCGATCAAAGTTAATTTAATAATTATTGTATTCTATCAATTTTATTTTTGACATACAATTAAGTGGCTTTTATTTTTTTCCACGGAAACGAAGTAAGATACGAAAAAATATAAAGAGACAAAAAAGTTGTACTTTTAGCTGCTTAACCAGAAAATAATATTAATCTTTTAAACAAGTCAGTGGCGTACAATTTTCTGGTCAATATTATTCGTGAGATTGTCCCCCGGGACGCCACTGGAACCCATAATTACCATCTAGTTAGTACTCAACTTGGCGTCTTATCACAACGAGTAACACTGCCAAATTTAACCAAAGTCGGCAAATGGATCTTTGAGATATTAATAAAAAATCGATTTCTTTTAAACTTTGACACCCTGTATCTTAAAAACCAGACTTGTTAGGATACAGTGGCGTAAAAACCGCCCCCGCAGGCCCAGCATTGCGGGGGGGGGGGGCGCAACAAAGCCAGGGGCGCCCTCAAGTCCCTTGATGAAAGTAATAAATCAAATGAAAATCGACGAAAATAATAGTTTCATTATCACAATATTAAAGTTAAAATAAACTTTATGTCTGTTTTAATTATTACATTGTTTAATTGCAGTACATAATTTTAAAATTTCATTATTTTTACAACAAAACATTGTTCTTTGTTCTCTACAATACTTTACATCCTTTTATATTAAACAATGCTTACAAATGACAATATTTTTTACTATAAAGTGTAAAGGATTCAGACAGAAGCAAAATAGCAGGGCACTTTCAAAATTTTGCAGGGGGGCGCACATGCCCTTAGCTACGCCACTGTTAGGATACATGTTTATATGGTCTTTTCTACTTGAATTTGGTTCAAGAATGCGCCCTTGGAATTACGGCCCATCATCAAGTAACACCCTGTACAGGTAAATTAAAGTTTGGTTTACCTATAGCTACATAGTGCTATTAGTATAAAATTTATCAAAATGTCAAAAACCTCTTCGGGGATAAAAAATTAGATAATAGGATTTGATGGTTTGTAAGGCTAAGGTTTCAAAATAGCACAAATATTTTTACAAATAATTTTATTTATATGACAAATAATACAACTGCAATATATGGTCTAACAGCTATTTTACAAATAAATTTAAAGAATATGGTAATGATAACAATAATACAAGTTCAAAGAATCACAAATAAATATATAATGGGATAATTTACAATAATTACATGGACATATGAGTAGATAATAGCGTAACGTATACAATAAAAACAATTAATATATTATAATTTGATATAAAAAGTACTTAGATACTACTTATGTAAAAAAAAACTCTGCTACTAGAGCACGAACTAGCGCATATCACAAATTAAAATTTCTCTGGGTACAAATAAAAAGACTACTTATCTAAAATGAAAGTTGACGTTTATTAAGGTGAGAGTATCTAAAATTTACTTATTTATAGTTTTTGCTTCGCCATCCCAAGAAAAATTTAGAAAACTCTACTTAATTTGAATTAAACTTAAAAAGGGATACGGGAACACCATATTATATTCACGATGTGAGACCCCTTGGGGCACACGACCAATTTTAAAATTTTAAATAGCGCCACCCCCTTAATTGTGTCCGCCGCATTTCAATAAAGTCTGAATCTTTGCCGGTGCGTCCCGGATCAATGATCAAGAGACAGAGTCATTTACAACTCCCATCTTTATTTATTACAGCCTTAAAAGTGAACAAGAACATATTAGAGAATTTCTGGGCTTGCGCAATACGTCTCGAATTCAAAGTAACGTGCTAGAGAGAGACAAAAGTTATTAGCAGAGTTGTCAATTGATTTCAAAGTCATCGTTTCGATTTTTCAGTTAATCCTAAAAATTGTTCTTTTCGGAAGTATTATCATCGTATTTTCCTGCTGGCGGTAAGTATGTAAATATTTGTTATTATTTATTTAAGTCCAAGCGCTAGCCGCGGAAATTTTGAATCTTGTAATTTTGATTAGATTCATATGGTTTTACTCACGTGTAGTGGCGCAACCAGAAAATAAGATCGGGGGAAGGGCGAAAAGAGAATAGCGGCGCAGGCGAGAAATTTTTGGGTGCCACGCCCTTTTTTCAATGATGGTGCTTGGTCTTCAAATCAGAAAAATAAAAAACACAACAGAAAATCACAAAAACAGCCAGGCTCGTTTCAATTTTGTGCAATTTTACCTAACTTAGATAGTGATGAGTTAACATTTCTTATAAACGGGTAGTTAGAGGACCCGAGCTCCGCCCGCTCGAGCGGAGGGGGCTGCAGCCCGGCAGACCCCCTCCTGGTTGCGCCACTGTTCACGTGCAAGTAATGACGTACCGACAAAGATCCACTGTACCTTGAATGCGCTCTGTTCCGAAGTGTCTCACTTTGGGGAGCTCTGGCGCGAGAATTGCGAGTCATGAGAAACAATTGTTAAGACAAAAATTATTACTGGTTATGCTGCCTATAACTTTCATCCACACTTTTTCCATTCCTTTGCTGGTAACATTTAAATTGTCAAAAAGTTTCAACGACTTTCTTTGTAGACTGTTTAATAATTAATTTAAGCAAAAAAATATATAGAAACTATATATTTGTAGAGAATTTTATTCTATAGAGAAATGCTCGGAACCCCTTTTTTGCAGAAATTAATAATAAACACACTAGACATTTTGGTAAAATATACAAGGTGTTTATTAAACACACGGCAAAAATTGAAAGGGTTTATTCCCTGCCCTATTCTAAGAATATTTTGCCCTTTGATGATTTTTAATAAGCTGCCTTGTTTTGAAGATATAGGGCAAAAAAGTTTTCGACAACGCCAACTTTGATATTTTTCAAATTATGAATTTAGTCGAAATAAAAGTATTGCATGCTACACTGGGCTTACCGAATATACTTTTTTTTTAATGCGTTTGTTATCTTTTAAGCGAATCAGTTTAAACATGAATTTCATTTGAATACGTCATTTGATCATTTTGTATGTGTCGAATTTGTTAAGGCTGATTCACATTGTGTTGTCGGACGTGGATTTGCATGCATTTTATTTGCAGACTTGCTGATGGCAATTCATTACAAGCTAGGCGGTTGTACATTGAACGATTTTCTGACCATAATATTCCTGATAAAAAAACCTTCCAAAGTATTCATCAACGTCTTTAGGAAACAGGAACATTGAAACGAAGTGGGGAACCAAGAAAGCCAATGGCAGTAAGAATAGTAGAAGTGGTACTTCTACTCAAAAAATTTCAAATACTAGGAATGTAAGTAATGGGATTGTTTGGAAAATCTTAGTGACTATTTACGGTACCCATACCACATACAACGTGTTCAGGTACTTCTTCCTGCTGGTTATCCTCTACGGATTGCATTCCGTTAATGGCTTTTGCATACATTGGTTCAAAGCCCTCAACAACTGACGCAGTTTTTTTTTACCGATGAATCGAACCTCTCAAGAAATGCAATAAGAAATATTCACAACAACCATGTATGATGCCGGTTGCCGTGGACCATGGTTCACATTTAATTTTTATTGTTTTTTTCATTAATTTGCCGTCTTATTATCTGTTTTGTGAAATGTGACTGGGAGGCTTACTTGTACCATAGTACCTTATTGCTACAACTTGTGGTGGAATGTTTAGCAACGAGGCAATATTGATTAAAATTGGCTAAAACGATTGTTTGGAGTGCATTAATAGGTAAACCATCTACATGAAAATTTAGATGCACTTCAATGGACTGGTCAATATCAAATAGCACATTCTGTAAACATTCTTTTATTCCATAGTACCAAATTTCTCCAGTGCCCATCTGCTTAATTAACACTATTTTGGACGTCTGCAGAAGAGTTCTACTGTCCCTGGGCAGATCAGTTAAACCACCTGTTAACAATACTTCCAGTAGTCGATTGACTGCTGTGTGCGGGATTTTATTTTCAAGAGCCCAACACCTTAAAGGCTCCTTTACTTTTCCTTCAGCCCATATCTTATCAGTAGTAAGGTCAGGTGTTAATTTATATGTAGGTGAAATATCTTCATCGATGTCCACGTCATTTTCTGGTTGCCACATTTCAGGCTCAGAGTCATATTTAGCTGAAACTGAAAATTCTGAAGAGACTTCTTTTATCGTAGAGGGGATTTCTGTATCTATTACCGAAGGTGGAAATTTAGGTATCGTGCGATGGTGTATAATTTTTTTTTCTTCCTCTCTAATTTTAGCCTTCTATAATAGGTGGTCTAATATTTAAAGTAGCGACGAGTAGATGTAAGCAGCTTTTTTGTTTCCATATTAGTATCAATAATAAAATGATCAGAACAAAAACAAAACCTCACTTTTAAGTAGGACTAAGACTGCTGTACCGACGTCGATCCAACGAATAGCAGCGACTAAACACTTACCAAGAACCTCTTAGCCTGTTACCAACGTTGTATCAACGTTGTCCATGCACCCAAAAGTGTACTTGCTCATAGCTGGTCAGTAACCGGCGTTTTGACAACGTCGGTTAGTCTTTAAATTCTTGGCGTCGGGTCTGCAACGTTGGGACAATGTCAATTAGTCGTCGGTTTACATCTTACTGTATTTAAGTCATATATTGACTACATTTGTAACTGTTACAACGTCACGATTAGTAAAACTATAGTTGGAAGTCAGAAAAATGCTGCTTGGGATATGGCCTTCTTGATCCCCGGACTTAAACCCCCTGGATTATTTCCTATAGGGCCATCAAAAGTCATTACTTTAAAATACACCCGTGGAGAATGTGGAAGAATTAAGAAATCATTGTCATTGGCCTTCCTGGTCCCCCACTTCGTTTCAATGTGCCTTTTTCATGAAGACGTTGATGAACATATTGGAAGTTTTTCTATCAGGAACATTACGGTCAGGAAATTGTTTGATGTCCAACCGCCTAGCAAGCTAATGAATTGCCATCAGCAATCCGTAAATGAAATGCATATCAGTCATCTCAACGTTTGTATAGCGATTCATGATAAGGGATTTCATCAACAAAAGTTTAACTATTAAAAACAGAAAATACACGTCAAACAACAAAACATCGATCAGTCTCAACAAATTCGACACATACATACAAAATGATCAATTACGAGACGTATTCAAATGAAATCCACGTTAAAACTGATTTTCTTAAAAGATATCAACGCATTTAAAAAGAAATTATACTCGGTAAGCTCAGTGTAGTATGCCATATTTTTATTTCGGCTACATTAGTAATTTGACAAATATGAAAATTGGTTTTGTCGAACATTTGTTTTCCCTGTATCTTCGAAACAAAGCGATTTTTCAAAAACCATCAAGGGACAAAATATTCTTGGAATAGTCTAGGGAATAACTCTTTCAATTTTTGCCATATATGTTTAATAAACACCCTGTCTATTTAAGTGATAAAAACACGGTTAAATAAAGAAGTTTTAGACAATAATAATGTTGGTAGTTTATTGACGTTTGTTGAGCGATTCTGGTTCTCTAAGTTTCTGAGATATTATAAAGTAACTAAAATGCTTTAAGTACCTATTTTTCAAATTTTTTTCAATCTTTAAATACCTACATTTTAATAGCCACTTTTTACAAAAATCACGATTATTTAGTCAGATTAAGGATTCGTATGATTCCTTTTTAAATGTACCTATCCCTTGCTAACATAATTATTATAAGGGGGTTTTGATGTGAATGTGAAAGTTGTCTATCAATACTAAATAATAATTCTTTCCTTCGCTACTAGAAGTTTAAATAGATATTTGTGTAAAAATGCGAATTAGAAAAGAATAATAATATTTTGCTATTTTTTATGGCAAACTGGTCCATAGTGCATGGTATACGGTTCCATATAGGAATTTCCTTCTGCTGGCTTCTTCTCTATCATTATGGTAAAACTATATTCCAGTATAGATACTCTGTTTACATTAACGCTTAGAATTAGAACTTACATCAATTTATGTATTTAAATTGCCAATATTTAAAATTCAGGTAAGTGAAATTTTTATGTTTAGATTTTATCGAATAGTTCGTTGAAATTTCCTTTTTTAAGTTTTAGTTGAAGATTTATAAAAAATGTGTAACTTCAATATTGCTTATTTCTATTTATGGCTAGTCCTACTACTTTTATAAAGTGCTGTAATTTCAATTTTAATGCAGGATGATCCATGACAGTGTAAAAATATCATACTTGAGATTTGAATATGAAAAGACATCCAAAATCACATCAATCATTAGTTTTCCAAAAATGTAACGATTTTCATGAGAAATATGAAAATCTATGAATGCTGGTGTGGAAGATGTTGTCACAAATAAAACGGTTAGGTGCTGCTAAAAAGTGCGGCATTAGCATATTATTATAAGATTTACATTCATTACAGTTTCGAACAGATGAAAATAACTATTAAAATAATGGTAAATTCGGACGAAGCAAGGAAATTATTTACAAGTAAAGATGATATAGATGAATATCATAAAGAATAACAATAAACATAGTTGCAGAAGAAAAGAAGCAGAAATGAAGAGTTTTTAATGATGACACTAGTTCGAACGGTGATGTGACTAGTGAATACATTTCTGGCTGTTTTTAATAACTGTTCCGAATATATTGTCAAGAGCTCGGCGACTTCGCAGTTTCTTCCAAACCCTCATTTTAGGTTCTCCCTAAATAAAAGTCTAGCGAGCTAAGTTTAGGGTACCTATATAGCTGGCCAAAAAATTAATCCATTAAAAGAAATTACGTTTTAACCAAAACTGTCGATCCAAAAGGTGCTTACTGCAACAGTGTTGTATACCTTTCAAAATCCTTCATCTATTTGAGTAACCACCGGAATTACTTCATCTCTTAATACCTTATTTAAGTCGCGTTTCACCGTTTAAATTATACTCATGTTTATGTTATGGTATAAAAATATTGTTAAATTTAAGTAGGACTGTCATTTCTTATTTGTGTATTTACTAAAATATCCATTTAAACTTAGATATCTATAGCATGATGGCTTTATGAAACTGAAAGTTGTAGTCAAAATCAAATGTGACTACGAAAATATGTTTAAAGATTTAAAAATGGTTAAATGTAAGACAATTCAGCAATACCTAGAACACTTTAGTTTTTTCAAAATATCTTAAAACCTTAATAAACCATTACCATTTCAAAAGCACCAATAGACTTCTAAGTAACATAATTACGTAAAACTTTATTCATTTAACCGACCCTCTAGCTCTTAAAATAAGTGAAAACTCCAGACATTCAAATTGCGGGCATACTGTAAAGTATATAAAAAGAAAACAGTTTCAAGGGATGTAAAAAAAAACCTTTACACAATTTTTACATACTATTATTATATTTATAAGTATGTGGTGTGATGTGCAGCCTGTCTAAGTTTCCTGCAATAATTCTTGTTCGAATGGCGAAGGTCGAGTTAAATGTTTGCAAAAACTAAACAAATATGTGTAGATAAATAAAAAGCATCAGGAATTCATTGGATTTTTCTAAAATTTATACAGGACGTCCCACTAAGGTCGGCAAGGTAAGATATTATGGAAGCAATAAACCTTACGGCTTCGGGAAAAAAAATGTATTGACTAAATCGACCAGAAGAAATTGCTGGAAAATATTCAAGAGAGGTCGCTAATTTTTGCGGAAACTTGTTTTACGACCTTTTTGTATCATCAAAAAGATGGGTGGGGGAAGCTTGTGGAAAAAATACTTTTTAAATTACTCTATCTTCCATATGCTATACCCAAATTTATTCAGCTTAGACTCGATTAATAGACACTTTTTGCACTTATTAAAAAAAAAATTAAACAAAAACACTTTGGTCGTGGTCGCTAGTGCATACCGCGTCTTCTAGGTGGCGCTGTTTCAACGAGATTCAGTTTTTTCAAATTATCTTAATAAAATTTAATGGCATGATGAATTTTTTTATTACTCAGCTTATGACGCATAAAATTACTTACATTTTGGCGGACACCGTGATTCGATATTTTTATTGGTTTCCGAGATATTTACAAATGACTATTTTAATTTAAAAGATGAATGATTACCTTGATGTTTACCGCTAAACAAAACGAATGTATTTTCTTCAATTAAGGGGTTCATTCCAAAAAACAGACAAGTCCCAAATAACACATTTTTAGTTTATGATGCCATAATATAGTTTTTGACATGCCGAATAGGCAAGTCCGCAGATATAAACCATCGAAATAAGCTATAGGTATTCTACAAAAACAAGATAAGTTCAGTTCGTTCCGGCAAGAACCAGACAACTCCACGGACTAGTTTGGAATCTTTAGAGCGCGTGTCGTACTCATCAGCGTTAAATATACCTTTGCGGCAAAAGGGTAGTGTGCTCGTTCTGAATCTTCTCGTGGTCCTCTTTGCAACATGGAGGCTAATGAATAGCCAAAAAAACATTTAAAAAAATCAAAAAAAAGAGAGTGTTATAAGAGACGCAAAAGTACATGGCGAAGAACATGTAAATCATGTTGGCAAGTTAGTTCCAAAGCGAGGTACCGGAGAAAACTGCAGGTATTTATTTTTTATGGAGCAATGTCAAGCTTAGACGTGACTAAAATATAACGCTATTTGCATTGATATTTTTTAAATGTTATACGAGTATTCTTTGTTTTTATTATTATTGATTTGAATGTTATAATATTTAGAAGAATGCTAATCTTGTAAGTTTCTCGCTCAGATAGATAAACAAAAAATAATTTTTAGTTTTGTAATTTGCAGCATTTTTTTTCTTTTCAGATGTTCTTAATTTAAATGTTTTGAGAAGATAGATGTTGCTAAACGGGAAATTATTTTAGAAAATTTCAGTAAAATGCACACAAAGAACGGACAGGATGCATATATTTGTGGACTAATATCTGTTCGTTTAATTGCGAGAAAAAGATCGCGAAACGCTGATACTAATATAAGAAAAGATCATGCTGCATCTTTCACATATATAGATGGTTGTAATGGACAAGATATACCTGTGTATCACAAAGCTTTCTTAGCTTGTATGGAATTTCTAAAAGTAGGGTTAATAGATTACAGACTAGTTTATTAACAAACTTGATTATCACCTGGAAACAAACAGGGTAGCCATCACTCAAGACCAAGGAATCTCCCCGATGTCGCAAAAAATTTAGTAGAAAATCATATAAACTCCTATCAAGCGAGAAAATCTTACTACTACCTACGGAATAATCCTTAGCGAAGATGTCTTTCAGGCGATTTGACTATTGCCGATATGCACAAGCATTTTCATGATTTGTATCAAATTAATATTCCCTACAAGTCATATTGATCAATATTTAATACTTTCAACATCCACTTTGGCTATCCAAGATCTGACAGCTGTTCTGTTTGCGATTCACTTCAACAAAAAATTAACGCCGCTAAAGACGAAGCGCAAAATAATCAATATACCATAGAAAAAGAAATATATCTTAGGAAAGTTGAAGATTTTAGAAAAGAAAAAAGAAATTTGTCCTTAAGGCAAGCAAGGGGAAATACCATTCGATTTTATGCCAAATTTACCTCTCCCGCATATTCCTAGTGGTCCTGTATATTACTCAAGACAGTTGTGGTACAACGTCTTTGGCATTCATGACTTATCAGACGATTCGGTGACCATTTATCGCTATCTAGAGAAGGTAAAAAGGAGTAAATGACGTAACATCCATGCTTTTAGATGCCATGAATACATCGCCAGATAACAAAAGACATAGCGAACTGGTTTTGATCTCCGACGGTTGTCCTGGACAAAAATAAGAACAAGACAATGGTTCAGTTTCTTTACTACTTGGTCCATGTTTTGAAGAATAATTTACTTTTTTCTGGTTCGTGATCACAATTATCTTCCAAATGATGAGACTAAAAAGAAATACCCGAAAAATGGGGCGAACTAATACTGAGTGCGAGGAAGCATCCATCGCCGTTTAAATTAAAGCCAATGACTCATCGAGATTTTTTTGATATAAAAAGAGCCGTGAAACCTATTTAATGAAAATATCTCCACTCTTGATATACCAAGACTCTACCAGTCACCTCCAGGAATTCAGCCTGCAAAGAGACAGGATGTTCTGCAACTTGTACAATATTTGGAAAATCCTGAACATAGCCAATATTATCACACCTTTTCGCTAAATTGTTATCTTCACAAAATGTTGGTGGGACAAATGAACCCAATGTTGAAATTGATAGCGACGATAGTTGTTCTGATAGGTGTGATGATTAGTTAGTGTTTACATGTTTTGAGTTTTCATTACGTTAAACTTTTTTTGGAAGTAAAAGTTGAATAAATGATATATTAAACTTTTCAGTTGTAGTTTTCCTGCAAAATCCAATTGTTCTTATCTTTTTTTTCATTATTAACAATATTTTTTCAAGTTATATTATTGTACAAATAAAGATAATAGACTAACAATACTTAATAAAAAATACGACTTCTTATTACAAACTACAAAACAAGATACACAGTTTCATTTATTTCCTGAAAATTACAGTTTAGTTGTTAGAACAAGAGAATCTTTACATTCCTTTCGTTTAGAGGTAAACATTAAGGTAATCATTAATTTTTTAAATTAAAATAGTAATTTGTAAATAACTTGAAGACACAAAAAGATACCAATTCACGGTTTTCGCCAAAATAATAATACATATATATAATATATTATAAAAAAATATATCATGTCATTAAATTTTATTAAGAAAATTTGCAAAAACTAAATCTCGTTCAAACAGCGCTACCTAGAAGACGCGGTATGCACTAGCGACCACGACCAAAGTGTTTTTAAGTGTAAAAAATGTCTATTAAACAAGCCTAAGCTCAGTAAATTTGGGTAAAGCATATGGAAGATACAGCGATTTAAAAAGTATTCCTTCCACAAACTCCATAAAGTCATGGAAATAAGTTTCCGCAAAAATCTACCAATTTTTTATTTCTGTCATTAAAACAATGCCTTAATATAGCGACTATCTGATAAAATTTGACTTTTTAGATATATCTTAGTAATTGTGCCCCCTAGCGGCCATTTCGGAAACTTGAAACTATTTTCCGGCACTTTCTTTTGGTCAAGTTGGTCGATAAATTTTTTTTTCCCCCGAAGCCGTAAGGTTTATGAATTTCATAATATCTCACCAGTATTTTCACCTCTCTTGAAAATTCCAATAAAATGTCTTTAATTCCTCATAGAGGACAACTGATATGCTAGTGTGTGGATCAATATACAGGGTGTTTTTTTCTATATATAACTTTACAGACAATTAAAAATAAATAAATAAATAATATAAAAATTTTAACACTATTTATATGATTTACATGATTTAGACTACATAACTCCCCGTATATCATCAAATGAGTTTTACAATGGTAATATAATAATTAGCGATTTGACACATTTGGCGTATACTTACTTACAAGATACTGTTTAGTTTCTAATATATTTATAGACAACTACAATTTTAGCGCTATTGTTCAAAAAGATGTAAAAATATGAGTTACTGTTCAGGTTACTATTTTATGTCTAGTCCTTATATAAGTTTAATTAAGTTAAAGGGCCTTTTAACGCTCTTAGAATTTTCCGTCTGCAACCCTCAAGTACATTAAGAAAAAATATAAATATACAGGGTACACGCTAATTAATAAATGATATAGAAAACCAGCAAATCTTTTGTGTAAAAATATTAGCGTTTAACTGAACTTACTTTAGCCCGAAAGCTCACAATAACTTGCAATCGTAAGTGTTTAAATTATCTGAAAAGTTTTATTAACTAGTTAATATTCTATCTGGAATTGCAAAGTGTTTATCAAAACTTTTGTATTTTAGTGAGTTTTTTATATTAGGTATTCCAGCTCTCTTTAAAAATATTGTGTACTTTCATGCAACTTTTTGGCATACACACCAATGTTCTTGACTTATACGTTTTATTTGCGCATGTTTGTTAAATTTCACCAACAACATGATAAAAGAAGAAGTTAAGCCAGGGAAGCAATAACAGTCACAGAAAAATAAAGGTTAGTTTTCTATGACAATACGCCATTCTTGGGTGTCCTTCTTGCAGAAAGCTCCCTATTAATTTTTCCCCACTACATTCGAATGCCCTGAGTAATTTAGAAGCATGTATCTCAAAAATGGTTTCTTGAAGCGACATTTAAAAAGTATAAGAAGTACAGGGTGTTCCATCGAGGACTGAACAGGGGCTTTTTTTTGCATTTCCCTGTATTTTTGGATAAACCCAAAATAGCCAATCGATGTATTCTTTCCGGTAGAATTCAAAAATCTCATCAAAAAAAGAATTTGAACCAAAAACAAACGACTTACACCATAGATGTAGCGTTTTTTTTTAAATGGAACGCCACATTTTCTATATTATTTCCGAAAAAGTCACATTTTTTTACCTCTATTTTGGTGAACATTTCATACATTTATATTTAGCCAATTATAAGTCTCATTTTTGCTTACGTTACCTATTTATTGGAACGGGACATTTTTTGACATTTCAAATGTCAAAATAATGACATGAAAGTTAAAATTAGTATACCTACATACCCATGAAATTGATTAAAATAATTTGCAGATGCAGAAGAGCATTATTTTGGTGCTGATGTTCATGTATTATTTCTTTTAGGTACAAAAACAAAGTTATTACATAACAAATTTTATTTCGTTTTATACAGGGTGTTATAGAAGTACGATACGTAACTTCAGGGGGTGATTCCCCAACAAACATTTTAAGTTAAATTTACCTTTATTCGACCTCTAAACGGGTCAAATATTTTGCACGACCAATTATATATAGGGATAATTTACCTACATTTGTTTTCCTATTGCCCAATGTGGGGAAAGAAACTAAAGTAATTTTAAGGTCGAAAAAAGGTTGATAGGGTTTTTCTGTCCAATAAGTTGAAACGAAGTGAAATAAATATAGACCTATTTTACGTCTAAATGTGGAAAGTGAGACCAACCTTTTAACCTAAATATAACCTAAATAGGAGCAATAAGACACTAGACAAAAATACAGAGAAAACATATTATATCTGGTGTTAGAAAGAAAAGACAACAACTTATGCCAACACTTCCAACAGGACAAAATAAATTATAAAATGGAGTTCGACTTAAGTAGATATTTGGAATGGCCGCTTATTATAACTTCAACAATAAAGTATATAATTAAGTTTTATCATTTTTCTGGACCGAAATTTGGATGCGAAAGAAATGTGTTTGTGAATTATGGTGATGATACTTCGAAAAACTAAACGCGCCCTTAAAATATGCATTTTTTTTATGTATTATTACGATAATTTAAAATATTTTTACCATTAACCTAAAAACAGAGTGTCTTCATTATAAACATTATATGAACCTAAAGTTTTAAAAAAACTTTCGTTGACGAAAGATATCGTAGTCTAATGGATTTTCCACTCACCTTATGTAATTCTTAAAATTTTAATTATTGTTTTTTTATAGTTGTCGATAAACAGGAAAACTAATAATTATTAAATATGGCCGCCTTTATATTTTTAACCTTAAAGTTATTTTTTTCTTTATTATTAACTGTACAAGCAATGTTAGCCTTTGAGGTTAATCAGAAAGTTATGAAGTAGCTCAATTTTTAACCACAAAAGATCTATAACTTTGGGAACAATTTATATGGCAAAATTATCCAAAATATTACTTGTTTCTAAAACTACATGGTCAGTAAATTATTTGGACATTTTGCAGGCAATAATTAGGTAATATTTACCTAGCGTAATAGCCAAAAAATTCCTTAATTTTGAACACATATATTAAGTAACATTTAAGTAAATTATTACTTAATCATATTCCTTATTAGGATTAAATATTTTTAATGTCTAAGAGAGGTAATTTATTTGTAATTTTTAACTAGGGAAATTAAACTACAAGTAGACTTCCCTATAACAAATTATTTAAGTTGTAGATATCCAAATTTTGACTTAGCTTTTAGAGTTCGAATCTTTTGTGACTTTTAAGAAAACATTTAAGGCAAAAATAAGCAAATATTTGCCAATTTAGGATTATTTTCCTTCCGTTCTGGTCTACATTACTTAATATGTTTGTTGGGTCCTAATGATATTCTAAGAGAAAAAGTTCATATGAACATGTGTCCGGAGTTGCCCTGTTTCTGATATACAAGGTGTTAAAGTTTAAAAAATAAATCTGTTCTTATTTTTTTTTAAACATCCCTTTCCCGATTTTTTTGAACTTTACTAACGCTGAAATGGCCCAGGTGCATTTCAATTATGGACTAGCAAATGGAAATGTTAAAAAAGCTCGGCGAATTTATCAGGAACGTTATCCAAACAGAGAACTGCCATGTGCCAAAACATTTTGACAGCTTCATGCAAGACTGAATGAGACTGGGAGTTTTAAAAGTAGTACTAAACTTCCTGGCAGGCGTGTAACAGTAAACACGCCTGAGCTAGAAACGGCTATACTTCGAGATAGAAGATGATCCTAAACTAGTGTCAGGAAGGTAGCAGTGCAACTTCAAACAAGTGCATCAATTGTTTGCAGGCTTTTGCATCTTTATCAACTATACACAAACCATATACGATGTGTGCAAGCTCTGCTTCCCTGCAATTTTCAGCATAGGTTTGATTTTAGTAGGTGGTTGCTGCAAACAGTAGCACAGAACAACAATTTCATACCGAACATTTGATTTACTGATGAGGCCTCTTTTTCAAGAGAAGCCATTATGAATTTTTTTAAATAATATTTTTGAACGGACGATAATCCTCATGAAATAAGTAAAGGTCGTATTAAAGAGGAAAGAAAAATCCAAAATTCTTCACAAATATTTAATATCTCGCTCTACGCGTTTCGGTTTCTTAAACCATTTTCAAGAGCTGTATAATATAAACACACACTTTACATTAAGGACACAAACAAGGTCACAATGCGAGCACAGGTTAACTAACTATATAAAATTTATCAACTGATTTGATAAATTTTATATAGTTAGTTATATAGTTAGTTAACCTGTGCGCGCCATTGTGAGCTTGTTTGTGTCCTTAATGTAAAGTTTGTGTTTATATTATACAGCTCTTGAAAATGGTTTAAGAAACCGAAACGCGTAGAGCGAGATATTAAATATTTGTGAAGAATTTTGGATTTTTCTTTCTTCTTTAATATGAGTAATCTTCACCCCGAAGATACCTATGATTCAATTAAGTAAAGGTCGTTTTCAGCAACAATTTTCGGTGAATGTATGGGCAGGGTTCATTGGCGACTATCTAATTGTACCACCTCGATTGAATGGAAACTCCTATATGCAGTTTCTATCTGAAGAACTTGACGTTTTGTTAGAAGACGTACCTCTAGTTGGTAGTCAATACATCGACACACACCTTGACAACACTTTTCCTAATTGCTGGATTTGACGCGCAGGTCTCCAAAGTTGGCCAGCTCGTAGTCCCGACTTGAATCCTCTAGACTATTTTTTATAGGGTCACCTAAAGTCTCTTGTATACAAGACGCCTGTACTAGATGAAAACAGCTTAAGAATTCTATTGAAAGTTGCAATGCAATACGAAATAAGGTAGGTATTTTTGAACGTATAAGAGAATTAATGGTGAGACGATTGCAATCGTGCGTTTTTTTAAAGGGTGGCCATTTCCGACATTTACTTTAATTAACTGTTGCATTTTTTTTTTGTATCATTATCTAAAAAAATTATTTTTTTTTTGTTTGTTATTTTTTTTGTGCATGCAATAAAGTGGTTTTTATTTTTGCTCTCGAAAACGAAGCAAGATTTTGAAAACAATTCAAGCACAAAAAAATGGTACAATTAGTTAGTAAGTCCGAAAAAAAATATATATATTTGAAAAAGGTCAGTGGCGTACATTTTTCTATCAATAATATTCGTTAAGGTGCTCCCCGGAACGCCACTGGACTTAATAAATTTAATCTAGTTAGGGCTAATTAGGCCTGTTATCATTATGAATAACAGCACCAAATTTCAATAAAATCGGGGAATGGATAGGTATTTAAAAAAATTTAAAAAAACTAACACCCTGTATATCAAAAACGGAGCTACTTTGGACACAACTTCATATTAACTTTTTCTCTGAGAATATCATAAGGAATCACCCCCTAAAGTTACGTACCGTACTTCTGAAACACCCTGTATAATGAAGACTAACAAATTTTATGAAATTTTTTTACCGAATATCCGAGTTTAAATTATTAACAGGAAATTTCCAGTAATATTTTAAGCACTAGTGATATTATAATTGAAAATGTTTAATACTGCAATAGCTGTTTTTACATTTATATTATTATCCCTAATAATTTTATCACAGCCTGTATAATTTAAAAGGTTCATAGGTGACGTAGGTATAATCACCTTTGGTAATGTATTTAACATCAAGAATTTAACGGTAATGTGAAAAGTGTCATAAGAAGAAAAGTTCATAATTTATTTTAGTATGAAGATCTCAACAGTGGAAGAAAAAAGTTGAAGCAAATTTACATAAATTAAATTTTCCTTGACAAAAACACAACCTGAAGTCAATCTTACTGGATAGACAAGATATTATATTTTGGAGACGGCGTAAGATATATTGGCGGATATAGAAGTAAATTAAGTTATTTAGATGAAACCTGGCTTAACGAAGGGCATTCAGTGCAAAGGATATGGCAGAATAAGAAGTATCCAAAGCTCTCGTCAAGGATTTATAGAAGGATAGTCTACTGGTTTAAAAATGGCAGATAAAGGTCGCAGGTTAATAATAACGCATATAGGTAGTGGCAATGGATTTGTTAACGGTGGCTTGCTTTAATTTAAGTCAAACTCAGCTAAAGATTATCATAAGAAAATAACTGCTTATGTCTTCGAAGATAAACCAACTGATTAATTCCCGAAAATTCTGTCATAGTCTTAGATAACACCAGCTATCATGTCAGGCTTTTAGAGAAACTACCTAACGCTTCTTGGAAAAAAGGGATATTACAAATTGGCTTTCTCGCAAAAATATACCCTCTGAGAACAGCAGGGTAAAATAAGAACTTTTAAAAATAGCGTGAGAAAAAAGTTTTAAAAAATGTGTCGACGAAATGACTAAAAAGAGTATTGTTTTACTTCGACTTTTGCCCCCCTTTCCAATAGAGTTGATATGGGCTTGAATGAAAGGCTATGTAGCAAGAAAAAACACTAGATGAAATTAAAAATTAAAGATGTACGCGAGTTATTGAAATATTCATTAACGATTATTATCAGGAGAGAAAACTGGCAAGAAGCTATAAAACTTACTTATTCAATAAAACTACAAAATATTGATTCACGGTGATGCGGCTATTTATTGCACGTGATTATTGTAATAAAATCATCAAATTGGCAGACACCTAAGTGAAATACGCAGCTACTGGTTGCTGTATTGTTGGATGCTTTTATATTCATGCAACTTACGTTGCATGAATACGAAAGGTGGTTAAAATTTAAGGAATCGGATGAAGTAAAAGCAGCTACAAGGACACCAAAGTATAATAAATTACTTATATTATGCTTAAATGTGTTTATTACTCCATGGCTCTTGAAGTAAAATTTCTTTGTGCGCTAATAGACCCTCTAGGTGAGACAAGTATTTTCCGCTCTATATTCCATTTTTTATGAAATACATACCTACAATAAGTCATAAAAATTACCTTGAACACATTAGGTTAAAAGTAAAAGCCCTGTATTGGAATAATTCGTTCTTAAATATTTTATGTTATTTTAATTTAAAACAACTCTAAAAGAAAGTGTGTTTTTTTCTTCTGTGACACAATGGCGGATTCATGCCCTTGTTTCAATTGTGCACCTATTGAATCTAGAATCAAGCGCACTAAATAAAAATTTAGTAGGTATAGTCCCCGCCTTACGAGACTGTGGCTACAACGGCTGAGGCGACCGGAGGGTAAAAGGCATAAAAAAGTCAGGTTTAACTGTAGCGGTATAAGCGTGCGATGCCTCGTTTCATATAAATATTTATAAGTTAAGAAACTAAATTTACTTCCTCTTATTCTAATAATTAAACCACACCACTGTTCACTCTCAGTGGCAATAGGTAAAAAGAAAACGCAGTGGAACACACATTTTTTAGGCATTATTTTATTGATGTGTCCACAACAATTATTTCATCGACTAGAAGCAGCCGCCGGGAAATGCGTGGACGGGAAAAAATTCATACGCGGTCTAATCATCATAAAATTAGGATATTCTTATTTAAAAATTATTGGTAAACTTAGCAGTCCCGGTTCATGAGCCTTTTTTTATTAGCATTCCTTCTATAGCCACAGAATTGTAACGCGGACTATACCTACCTACATATTCTGTAAACGGTGATTTTAAACATTGTTCCCCTCCTTTAAAAGAAGTTGATGCATTTATACTAGGCAACCGCCTAGAAGACGTAGCGGTGAGTGGTACAAGATGACTCATAGAACAAGAGGACGAATTTATATTTGTTCCAAATGAAAAATTCAAAAATATTCTCCTGTTGATTCAAAATTACAGTATAGCGTCGCTTCTTATAATTATGGCTGTCTATATTCCATTTTAGTCTGGGACGTTAAAATAATTTTTCATTGTTGGAGAAAGGTTCAGTTGTCTAGTTGTATAATTTAATAATAAAGCAAGTATAAATACAAAGTAAAGAAAGTACGGCAACGTTGCAGTCTACCACCTGCTAAATTGTCGTCGGTGCATGGAAACCACAAATAATAAAAGTCCGTTAATTTCAGTTAAATTATAAAACGTATTTTCAACTGCCAATAGTGGTTTCGTAGAATATTTGCCGAAAGCGGGCAAGAAAGCGGAAAACTAAGATGGCCTCTATAGGTTCGCGGCAAGCAACAAACGAGCATTCGCGGAAGACGGCATCTATACAAACGAGCGGCCGCGTATCAAACAATACAAGCGAAGCAAATTCAGTGTAAGAAGGGTTTATTGGGAGGCAACTAGATATACTTGCGAAGAACTTGGTTAAAACGGTATGACAGAATGTTGCGGTGTGTACGAGAGAAAGAGAGATGATATATCACACATACAACTTGGCATGTTTTGACAATTCAGTTCCGCATAAGTTTTTGTGAGGAGTACACGGGCTCCCTCGCGCCGTTTTACACGAGGTTGGTTGATTTTTGCGGCACACAAGCCAAGTAATTAAGTAGGTAAATTCGCGCTGTTATCCCGTAGATATACTAATGTGATTATTGCATCCAGACTTAAATGAGTTCCGAAACAGTCTTCGTGAGAAGTACCTACACGGGCTCCCCCGCGGGTTTTATACAAGGTTCGTGGATTTTATGGTATTCAAGCCATGAAATAGGTTGGAAAATTCGCGATATTGTATCCTAAAGGTATACCTGACGTGATTAATACACCCCAACTCTAGTTCCGTTTATCTGCTGAAACAACTTGGTCAATTCGCGGTGTGAATGCCCGAAGGTATACGAACGTAGTTCTTATACCACGACACCAGTCCTGTTTAACTGTTGTAAAAAACAGTCTTAAGTTTGTAGATGCGATAAAGGCTCGATAGTTTAAGAGTATAGTATTGTATCCCGATATTATTGTTTGCTTAGAGATGTAAAAAATGTATAGCTGTTTTAATGCAGTAAGTTGTAAAAGTAAAAAAACATTTGGTCCTACACAGAACGGATGTGAAGATGAGTAAATGAAATACCAGAAGTAAATAGATATATTTTGTGTGAGATAAAAAGCTTTTTATTTCAACTGACATATTTTGAACCATGCAACCTATGAGAAATACAGTAAACAATTTATGTTTGGCGCAAGCATATAACGGCGGCGTAAACAGTCGTTTTTTTGCAATTTGTAATATTATTTTGGCAAAAGGCAAACCTTCAAGCAAGTCAATTTTTGTTTTGTGTGATTTTATTTAAAATAAGTATTGAGGTTATCCCTGGGGCAATTTGGTGCGGCGAAGATGCCGAATCCGTCAACTTGCCCCTTGGTCTTTTTGTTTATGTTCTAAATTAATTAATTAAAATTAGAGATGGAATGAAATTACAGGAAAAGCCTGAAGGCAGATCCAGGTCAGATGATAGTTTAATAACGGTCCTCTAAGCAATCGATTATGAAAATAAAATCGCTGCGATCTAATTTTTCGCATGTCCCAGAATCTTTCCTTCTTTTCCTTTCGGTGATGCGATTTATTCACAATTTTCCATACTGCTTTTTCCGAAATTTTAATCAATCTGGCTGTTTCTTTAATACATTCCATTTTACTCAACTTTTCACGTTCTCTGAGAGTTGTATATACGTTTTTTATAATCTCTTTAGAATCTAAAGATAGTTAAGTGCTTTCTTCCATTTTCATTTCCGCATTGTGGCTGTGCCTGTACCCCCTCCGGCTGTTCTATACTAGATTTACCAATCCACGGACGCCACATATTTGGATAATCAAAGCTGCGTTTTTATTTCACACGAACTAATAAAATGACTGCTTTTGCAACACTGATTTGTCTACTTATTTGTTCCCATTATTTAATAAGGCTTCGTAACATAATTACGGCCAAGTACGGTCCCTACCTGGATAATAAAATCATTATCTCTATGATCCTTGAAACCCTTTCAACAAAGAATTTTATGATGGGTGAAAGGAAGGTAGTCTTTCTCTTAAATCTGTGAACGGACTTTACTTGGAAGCACTAACAACACCAAATAGTACCCCAGAATTTGGGCATGCTCAGAATGAAAATAATTCAAAAATTTCTTGCTAGCAACAAAAATCTGCAATTATAAAGCTGCCTTTACATCCTATTACACCACGCTCCCAATTGTCTCATCATTGTCATATTGTATATGGAAAAACACCTGAAAAACGGACCTTTAGGCTTCGTTACATCAACGCAATGACTGTTCAGTAGAATCCGCCCAGTGCTATGATGCCAACAATAAAGCAATTTGATTGGATGAAAGCCATTCAATTGCACAACAGAGAGGCATATTTTATGTTATTATTCTTAGAAAAATGGTAAAACCATTTGAGGAGCATTCACGCAAAAGTAAACAAATCCATTTGAACGAATTATGCATAAAACGATATTTTCGCTGTAGCCACAATTTTAGAAAAAATTGGATATTTTTTTTTGTTAAAAAATTTTAAAAAATATAAGAAAATATGGTTTCAATGTTTGTTTTTTTTTTGCTAAAATATTAGAGGAGTTTTTGCGATATATGATATGGATTTGTTTACTTTTGCTTGAAATGTGAGGATTTGTACCTACTGTTTTGCTTGACCAGCCTGTTGGATTTGTTCTCTTTTGACTGGCATATTGTAGTAAAAGCCGTTTTAAGCAGAAAAATATTTATTAAATCAACTTAGAAAAACATTACAAATTAACAAAAACTTATTTTATAAGTAGGTACCTAATCCTACTTGGGAAAATATCATGAACATTAAAGATGAAGCGCAGGATCTTCTTTACAGTCACGACCTCTTTCCTGTTCTACATCTTCCGCGTTATCTTCTTCTACCATCTGTGTAGCGTTTTCAAGTATATTGCCATCAATGATAATTTTATACCAAGCTAGTTTGGGATGCGCCCGCCAGTCATCATTCAATTCCGCCTTTAGAAGACTTTCAACATTAGCGACATCTTCAGGTGCTAAGTGGCGTACTAAAGGTAACTGTTCCAATTCATAATTTGTTTGAAGAACGTCCTCGCTTGCCGAGAATTTGTCAGTAGGTAAATCAAATATGTAATTAACTAGACCACGATACTTAACAACAGTATTATTATTATACACTGGTAGGAAACTATGGCCTCTGACGGGAAATAATAGAGTAATAGATTTTATATTTTTTGTAGCTTGTTGCAGCCAGAATAATAATGTATGAATTATATGAGCATCCTTATTTTGACCGCCGCAGCCGTCACAACATAAACGCAACTCTACTATGTCTTCCTAAATTTCAAAGTTTTCAAAAAGATGAAGTAGTGCTGAGCCAACTTCTGTGCAGCTCCTGCCGGCTTGGTCCGGTGTAGAAAACCGGATTGCTCCCATTAATTTCGACAATATAGAATGTGCAGTATCCAATTTGCCTCAAATAAAATGCTTCACCTACAGCACTTTTTGGCAGGGGTTGAACTTATTGCATGTCAAAACAATAAGTTTTTGAAAATGGTGGAGAGTCCTTCATCAATTCATAAAACGTTTTTGCTTTAAGGTTGTGAATTCTCTTTTCCATGATCAAATTGCTTTTTTTGCTGGGATCACTTTCCCTCCAAATGCTATTTCTATAATAAATCTAAATCAATAAAAACAAGTAAAATACTCCAAACACTTCTAGCTGATGCAATAGTAAAATATGTTTGCAGGCGTGGCGGCCTCTATCCTTGCCTCTATGGCTATTACCCAAAATCGCGAAACAGTTTACAGCGCTAAAACAAATTCAGACAACGTCCGTCAACCATTATTTTGCACTATTGAATACTAGATGGCACACTATGTATAAAATATAATATTTATTAGGCAGTTCTGAAATACCTCTGGATTTGTTCACTTTTGCATGGGTTATAACACCGCGTTCGTATTTTCTGCCAGGATTTGTTGCTTTTTGAGAGAAATTCCACTGGAATTGACGAAATTAATAATTCACGGATTTGTTACTCTTTGGTTGAAATTCCTGATTTCACCACATCAATACACAAGGATATGTGTACTTTTGGTAAAAACGGGGAATAGGATTTTATAGAGATGACCGAAGTCTACATGTTGCAATATTTATCTCATTATATGGTAAAAGTGGATTTGTTTACTTTTGCGTGAATGCTCCTCATTTGTTGGTCTTACAATTATTAGAAGGTGACGAGTACTTGTCCAATTGCCATCTATATTGAATCCGCCGTTCCTGTGGCGTCAAAACACTTTAAAATGAAACGATCTGATTAGATAAAAGACTATCAGTTGCACAACTCACAGGCCCATTATTGTGCTAAGAAAAAAGGTAATATATTTTATTGGTCTAAAGATTATTAATAGGTCACAATCAAATGTAAAGCGACAATTAATACCCTAATTGATCCACCATTAATGTGGTATCAAAACACATTAAAATGAAACGATTTGATTTTTTGATGAAAGAGTATCAGTTGCTCAACTGACAGGCATATTATTTTGTTAAATTGTTGCTGGTCTTGAAATTATTAAGAGGTCATCAGCAAATATACGATATCCTAAAAGGTATGGTCAATAACTATGCATGCCAAAACTATTGTAAGTGATCAAATAAGTAAATTTCAATTTTCTAAGAAGAAAATATTGTAGAAGGAATAATTAGTAATGCCATTTCTAATGAATGAATTCATGAAAAACAGTAAAATTTGGGTGAAAATATTAACTACTAGAGTAAAAATAAGTTTTTAAATCGATTAATCTCGACAACGATTCTTTAAATCGTGTTCAATTAGGAGTAACTTATTGCGGCGTATACTATAAAGCTTACTAGAATACCTGAATTTCAAGTTTGTATATTTATTAGTTTTGAAAACATTACGAAAAAAACATCTTCAGAGTCTCATTGTCAGAACCCTGTAGCTCAGTTAGGGGGGGATATAGGACAAAATGTTACATGACCTTCAAACCCTATTTTGAGCCGATCTACCCAATCACCAATTATTGACCATACCTTTTAGGACACTCTGTATGAAGTGACCTTTAGACCTTATTATAACATGCATCTAATTGTCCAATAAATGCCCTATACCTATTGAATCCGCCATTGCTGTGGTATCAAAACACTTTAAAATGAAAATATTTGATTGGATGAAAGACTATCAGTTACTCAACTGACAGGCATATTACAGTGCTAAGAAACAAAATAATCCGTTTTGTTGGTCTCGAAATTATTAAGAGGCCACCAGGAAAATGTAAAGCGACCTTCAGACCCCATTACACCATGCATCTAATTGCCTAATTATTGGCCTATTGAATCCGCCATTACTGTGCCATCAAAACACTTAATAAAATGAAACGATTCGAATAAGATGCTAAAAAAAAAGAAAAATATTTTGTTGGTCTCGTAATTATTATTAAAAGGTCAGGAGCAATTTTTAATTTATTGATAATTAATTACGGTTCTTAACTCCAACTGTAACCTAATAACTTAAAAAGAAATAAGAATAATACATTTAATACAGGGTGTCATTATATTTAAATTTAATTTGACAAATGAAAAATACCGGTTATACAATTTTTTAAGTGGTCATAAAGTACACATGACACAAAAAGTATTATTATTTTGTGTGATGCCAAATTACCTTATTATAATAAAACAACAATGTATTATAATTTGTAATAATGGCATGTCATGAAGCAGCTTTTTGTTCATAATATAACAATAAGTTATAAAGGTCGTCTGAATATCAAATACTTATCCATTTTTTTTTTAAACAAAAAAGTGAACCTATTAGGGTACAACGTTATAAATGATCAAAAACTAGATTGAAGTATTAAAAAGTAGTTTACATTTTAAGAAGCAGCAGGTGCTTATAGTGTGAATTACCGGTTCCATTTTTTTAAAATCTTTATTAAGTGTATATCTCTAATAATAGTTCAGGCAAATTGTAATTTTTCTGGGAACTAAAAGCCAGCAAGCTGCAATTTTGCGTGAGTATAGGGTACCATTAGGAAAGCTTAACTCTGAATTTGCACGGGTCTTACCCCCCTAACCTCGGCGCTGTCTTGAATCAAAGGGTTAAATCGGTTTTTCGCTTGTAACTTCTACTATTTTTGTACTAGAAAAAAAAATGAAAAAGGCGTTTTATAGGGAGAAACAACACATACAAAACAGTGCCTCCCAAAATTCATTAACTCATTTATTTATACTGAAAATTTCATTATTTATACAAAATAATCATAATGATATCAGTTTTTTCGCTATTTCTAATTCCCTGTTACACTGATTGGAAAATATTCTGAACAAACATTATAGAGTAGCAAACTCTCTACATTTTATGCCCGAACATTTTTTTTTGTTGTGTGTTTTCCAATTATTTTTATTGTACACCGCGCCAAATTTTGAACTCCAATGATTCTGTAGTCGCTCTGCGCACGATTTGAAAATTGCTGGAGGACGAGGATTCGTTATGTTATCTTTACCTTTTAATGGCCGTTTTTCGTCGTTTGTTTACATAAGCCGCATTTTATTTATTTTATTAAGCAATCGACAGAACACAAGTTCCAATATTTAATTGCAATAAATTAACAAAATATACCTATTCTTAATCTACATTTACTAAACCTAAATAAGAGCATGTATTACACATCATAATTCATCATTTTTATGTTAACAAGAAGTAAGGAATGTAACAATAACAAAACAGGTCTAAAATTTTGTCAAGATATACAAGATTAATTTGGCAAATTAGCCATCTCTAACGCTACCCTTTTTCGGAAACTTTTTATTGTGCATTCAGCAAAAAAATCAATATTAGTCACTAAATTAGCCAGGGAACACATTATATGGAGAGGAGACTTCAATCCCAAATTAGTACGAGGCCTTGGAACGACAAAGATACATCTTTTTCTATTATTGAAATGTGGACTACAGTTCAACTTAATTCTTTCTAGCAATTGAGAGCTTTCAATTCTATTTTGTAATAATTAGTAAAAAAATATCAATGTTCCTTCGCGTTTCCATTGTAGTAAATTTAAATTCAGTTAGTGAGTTGTAATAATCTAGATTAAAAATATATTCACCATGTTTTTTATAATATAAAAACCTTAAAAACTTTTTCTGGGCTTTTTCTATTTTATTTGTGTATATGACTTAATAAGGGAACCATACTATTGCAGCATATTCTAAAATATTCCTAACGAATGAATTATAAAGAATAATTAATGTTTTTAAATTGCTAAACCTAAACGAATTTCGAACATTGAACCCGAGCATTTTGTAAGCCCTATTTACAATACTAGTTACATGCTTTTCAAAACTTCTCAGTTCTTCATCCAACAGTACACCCAAATCCCTGCTCTGTTTTTTCCTATTTAAATTTGTATTATTTATTGTATATTCTGACATAATTTTATATTTTTTCCTTGTTAAGGACATAATAAAGCATTTATCCACATTAAATGACAACTTATTTGCCAGAGACCAATCAGAAACTCTATCTATGTCACTTTGAAGAAGAGTTACGTCATCTTGTGTTTTAATTTCTTTATGTAATTTGAAGTCATCTGCGAATAGTGCGCACTCCGAGTTTCGAATACTCTCCGGCAAATCATTTATCAAAATTAAGAAAAATAGAGGTCCCAAGTTCGATCCCTAAGGCACACGTTAAGCGTTAATGATGTGTAGAATGTAGCCTGCAGCCACGTGATACTGATGATACAATATTTTTTGGAACGAAAATGTTCTCAGATCGCAATTTTTCCGAGGACTTGGTACTCGGTATGCTCTTGCCAGCAAAATGGGTGATCTTGACAAAAAGAAGAAAGTAAAGAGTGTTTTCTGTGCAGCAAAGATTTGGACAAAGATGATGTTGATCATGTTAAATGAAAAGGTGAGTTTTTTTATTTTCATAAAACATTTCAAATATTTTCTGTTTTGCATTTTCGAATACTTTTCTTTGAAATGTTCAGAGATTGTGGGCAATTTTTTTGGGCGCTTTTTAGCGTTTTTAAAAATGTATGAAAACTTACTTTATTTGAGGAAGCCTTAAAAATACGCTGTCTGATAAATGTACGTAAATTTTGCTAGCATGTATATGTATATGTAAATTTTCGTGGATATCGTCAGATATTTTAAATTCGTTCTACATACAACGTTTTGTAAATAAGATTTTTGAATTTAGAAATCCCAAGACGTGAATTTTCGGACTTTTTAATTTGCCAATTTTAGAATAATGGATTTTTCAAAATTTATAAATGCAAATAATTTTCTGAAATTCTTGTTTAAACTATGAATTTTACATTCGCTAAAGTTTTACTAACCTAACCTAAACTAATCTGAACTAACCTAAACTAAAAAAATGAAGAAATAACAACATTGCAATATCGTGTCATCAGTATCACGTGGCTGCAGGGTGCATTCCACACATCATTAACGCTTAAAATGCGGCTTATGTAAACAAACGACGAGAAACGGCCATTAAAAGGTAAAGATAACATAACGAATCCTCGACCTCCAGCGACTTTCAAATCGTGCGCAGAGCGATTGCAGGATCATTGGAGTTTGTTGAACATTTCGCACGGTGTACAACAAAAATATTTGGTTTAACAAAAAAACAATGTTTGGACATAAAATGTAGAAATTCGCTGCTCTACAATGTTTGTTCAGAAAATTTTTGAATCAGAGTGGCAGGAAATTAGAAATAGCGAAAAAAATGATATCATTATGCTTATTTTGTTTAAATAATGAAATGTTTAGTATGAATAAATGAGCTTATTATTCGGAGGCATGGTTTTGTAGGTAATGTTTTCCCCTACAATATGCTTTTTTAATTTATTCTCTAGTACAGAAATAACAGAAGTTACAAGCGAAAAACCGATTTAACTCTTTGATTCAAGATGGCCCCGAAGCTAAGGGGGTAAGAACCGTGCAAACTGAGAGTTAAGCTTTCCCAGTGGACACCCATGAAAAAGTTCAGCTTGCTCGCTTTTAGGTCCCAGAAAAGCATGGTAAAAAGTACAGTTTTTCTGGACTATAAAAGAAACCGCTTTCAAACACGCATGTTTATATAACCTGTTTTCAGTAAAATATCGAAATGAATTACAGCTTAAAGCTGAAAGAATGGAAAACAGACTTAGTTTATCTAGTTTTTAATCGCCAATAAAACTATTAGCAACTTTAATGCTTCTCGTCTTGAATAATTATAACATTGCCATTATTTTACTTAATATTATACATGTATTATTGAGTAATATATTTTACTATTTTTTTTATACATAAAGGGTAAAAAAGTTGAGTATCTATTACACATATTTTTCTAAATTCAGTGCGTTAAGCAGATACAGCCTACAATGTCCTGAGATCATACATACATGTATGGAGTAGATAGAAAAATAGAATGTTATGACTAAATGAAGAATTACAACAGGGTGTTTTAAATGTAAGCAAAATTAAAAATAATTAATTGAAATATTAACCAAAAAAGCGGGAAGAAAACAAAAGCTTTTCACATGTTGCACACCTTTTGCAATACACTGAATACATATCGGAGCAGAATGTGAGAAGTAGTATATTGACCTATTATACTTATGACAAATGAATTATGGAATAATGAAAATACGGTCTGTGATTTGAGAAACCAAAATATATTAGTTTTTATTCATAAAAATAGGACATTAATATAATGATCGTAGTGAAACGCTAGCACGATGAGGGTTCATATGTGACGTCATTATACCCGATGCAAAGTAAATTATTGTACAGGGCACCACAGCGCTATGTTAAAAGACATTTTTCTACGACCGTGCGCTATAACCCATTTTCGCGCACGCATTTTAGTTCCGAAACTGTCGCTTTCCCGCACTAGTGCGAAAAAGTAAAATGATGCAAATATTTGACCTTATTAGATAATTTTTTGCCTCGGAAGTTATAACTATTGTTACAATAGGTAAATAAGTATTTACGAAATAGTCCATCTAAGGAAATCTACCTCTTTTCTAGCTTTTTGTTGCATTTTTAATTTTTTGAAAATATAAAAGGGTATATTAAATATGTATATATATTAAATATATAAATAGGTATACTTTTTTGTATATTATACGGTCGTAAAAAAATAATGTTCCTAACTTATGCGTAAAGTGTCTTTCCCGCCCGTTCGGGTCAACTGCAGTCGCGTGCGGGAAAATATTACTTTCCGCACTTGTTAGGAAACTAACTATTTATTCAAGTTTGGGTTACAGCTATGTTTGCGTGGGAGCTCAATTTTAACCTGAAAATCAGTGAAACGTCACTTCCGGTTTCACCGGAAACTTCCGTTGTAACTCGTAAACCATCGGATATACAGAGATGATTAAATTAGAGAAAAGTTGCGCATTACTAAACTTTGAACAGTCGTGTTAAGTATCAACTTTCAAATATTCCGAATATTTCCGAAGATCGTCGAGAAAAACTTTATGTTTGAAGAATGAGGGTGGAATTTTTGAAAATGATAAATAATTTCAATTATAAAAATGGCCATTATCACTAGATTTACCATGTCACTTGCATACAGTTCCATAGACGCCATTTTGTTTTTGTAAAAAAGCTCATACGCCGCCCTTTTGAAAGTAGATGTCAACTAATTGTTGGCAAAAAGGTAGTTTCGAAAAGAATTCGATCATGAAATAAAAAGAACAGGTTGTCACTTAAAAACAAAAAAATTGACGTAGATTTTTAGGTAAAAATGTATATTCCGTTCAATCACAGCACTAACCAAAATTTGGATCAAATTTTTTTTAACATTACGGTATTCTGTACAATGAATTCGTTTACATCCGGTATAGAAAGCAAGGCAAATTTTTTTATATACAGCGTATTTGCCGTTTGTTTATATACTATAACAGTGACGTCACGCAATACAAATCACGGCTTAATTGAGTTTCCACGTTAAATTTAAAAATTAAAATGATCACTACAATTAATTAAAAGAAACAATTTAAAACCGTAAAATACCCTATTGCTGTATTTTGCTTATATGTATTTAAAACACCGAGTTTTTAAAATTTTGTTCTGCGGATACAATAGTTTGTTCTTTTTATTCTAAAAGTGAGTTTCTGGAGGTTCGTCGATATATTTACATGTAAACGGGTTCAGAAACCACGAACAAAAACTTTTTTCATGCTTATGTTTACATTTTCCTCTTCTGGTTACGTGCGAAAATCTCGTTGGTTCTGAGTCAATTGAACTACTTTCACTATCGCGTACCTGAAATTTAGAAAGAGAAAGGTGTTTTTCTATGTGGAGTCTATTAAGTTGGCTTAGTCTCCTTATCAAAACTCTCTTTACGCCCGGTTGTACAATCATAGTTCACCTCTAGTTCAAGTTGATCTATACCTAGTTTACCGCGTAAAATGAGTTGTACAGGGTGTCCAGTTTTCACCTTTTCATATAATATAATAATTATATAATAATAAGTTTATTTCAAATAGTTACAATATAATAAACATGTTAATAAATATGATATTCTTGAATAAACTTATTCATAAATTCCCCTGAAGACGGGGCAAATCACATTTATTTAAAAATATTTAAAATTATAAATATTTAAGATTATTTCTGTAAAAAGTTGCAAGTATTCAATAAACGCTACTTTCTTGATGATAGATTATTAAATTTCTGAAAAAGATTAAAGGGTGCCCGAAATTGGTGCTGACAGTATTGCGATCTTGGAAACTAGAAGAGATAGAAAGGCGGTTAAATGGGAAAAGTTTTAGGCAATTTATTTATTGGTGCTTACGGATCGATTCTGGTTCTTTTGTGTTTTGAGATATTTTGAATAAACCAAAATATTGCATTTTCTTAGATCGGTAGTAACTTTTTTATTACCCAATATTTTTTAAATCCGAAAACACATTTTCATTGCCACTTTTTACATAGAAGATGCCTACCTGATCATATTTTGGTTACAACGTTTCGGTTTCCTGTAACCATCATCAACTTTCTTTTCTCTTATAATCGCCATATTGGATTTTTTACTCATCGAAAAGTACCTAATTTTTCCTATACTATGATATCAAACACTAATACAAAATAAAAATTTATAACCTCAATATAACAAAAACATCATATTTACGAACATATCGGAAAGTTCTTTTGCTTAAGAATTAAAGTTAATTTAGTAAAAGATACTAAGGTTCAAAATGTCGACCATTTTTTTCAACGCATCGCTGACATTTTTTTTTACAGATCTAGTTACACGATTAATGGTATTACGGTTAATATGACTAAAAATATTCCTATTTCACTGCTCAAGAACTTGGCGAGTTTCAGGGGGATTAAATTCGTATACTTCATTTTTGACAAATCCCCATAAATAAAAGTCCAATGGGGTAAGGTCCGGAGACCTAGCAGGCCAGCGCACAGGACCACTGGTAGATATTACCTTTTCACCAAAAGTCTGTGATAAAAATGGTTGTACTTGTCTGGAATTATACGCGGGACAACCATCTTGCTGCAGCCACACGTTATTAAACTGATCATTGGGAACAACTTCTTGAAGGGCAGGAATAATTTTATTTTGCAACATTGCAAGGTATCTTGGACCGGTCAATCTTTGGTCATAAATAAGAGGACCAATTAGCTGATTTTCTAAAAATAATAAAAAGTATTCAAAAGAACCATCATAATCATTATAATATTGCTAAATAAATTGTGAAGATAAATAATTCAAGCAATTTTTGCAGTTAATTTAAACCAAAATAAAATATTTCTTACTAATTATTCCACACCACACATTAAATCCAAATCGTACTTGCAATCTGCGTGGTTCGAGTAACTGCGGGTTTTCAAAAGCCCAGCGATGGTAATTATTTTTATTAAAGATTCCACAGTTGGTGAAATGTGTTTCATCTGTCCATAAAACATTATCGAAAATGTGAGATTTTCTCGACATTTACCAAGATACCAATTACAAAAAATGACCCTCGTATCAAAATCACCTTCTTGAAGTCCTTGTAAGGATGGTATTTAGCAACTCTTATTATATCGTGAACGGTGGATTTTGGAATTCTAAACTGTGTGTTAGCGATTCTTGTAGATGAAGTCAGATATTCATTAAAATGTTCTTAAATTATTCTATTACGATTTTCGTTATCTATTCCATATTCTTTGGGACGACGCTTTTCAAAACTGCCAAATTCTAGTAAGTTTCTAGTCAGTTTAGAAAAATACGCTCTGCTGGGTTGTCGTCTTTCGGGGTACATTCCAAAATAATTATCCATAGTTCTATTCGCATTTCTGTCATTTTTTATATAATACACTAACATATGAAACTTCTCTTCGTTAGAATAATTTAACGCCATTGTTAATGATGTTTATTGTTGAAATATCAGTGGATAATTCGAGGAAAATAAACAACACACGGTTCAGTTTTATAATCATGACAACGACTATTTTTATTCATAGAACACTATTGACAGAAAAGAACGGTAAGTATTACAAGTGGTCAGGCAACAAGACATACTGAACTAACCTTATCCGTACTACCAGTAGATGGCGTTAATAGGTTTAGATACCTAATATTAACACTCCCACTTATCTAAACCAATTAATCACAACTTAATCTAAGTTCACTGTAAACATCTAACAAAACCTAAGCCTAATTCTGTTGTAAACCCAGCATGCTTTACAGAACATAATGCTTTTGTTAAGACATCTGCTAGCATTTCATCCGTAGGTAAGTACTTTAACTCTACAAAACCATTTGCAATCAACTCTCGGACAAAATGGAAACGAACATCTATGTGTTTAGAACGCTTGTGACATATAGGGTTCAAAGCTAATTTTTGCGCACTTTGATTATCATTAAATACACTTATGCACAAAAACTTATCGAGAATTTCAGACAACAAATTCCTAAAAAATACAGCTTCTTTAGAAGCTTCTGTAATAGCCATATACTCGGCTTCAGTACTACTCAATGCCACTGTTTTTTGCTTGTTACACTCCCATGAAATAGCCCCACCAGACAACATAAACACAAACCCTGTATATGACCGCCTATCTATTTCGTTACTTGCAAAATCGGCATCAACATATCCCCTTAAGTCATAATTGCTATCTCTTTTATAAGCTAAACAATATCCCTTGGTCCCCTGTAAATACCTAAGTATCCTCTTAGCACACTTCCAATGTTGTTCAGTATAGCAATTATTAAACTGACTCAAAAAATTAACGGCAAATGTAATGTCTGGCCTTGTTAATACAGAGATATACATAAGACTACCCAAGAGCTGTTGATAAGGCAGTTCCTTTTGACAAACACTAGGATCTGGCTTATCAAAGCAAAGTCCCTTTTCCATGGGTGTACTTACTGATTTACAATCGCCCATATTAAACCTATCTAGAACCTGATTTATATACTGTTTTTGGTCTAATAAGATTTCACTTTTGTCATCATTTATTCTAACCCTCATGCCTAAACATTGTTCAACCTGGCCTAAATCCTTAATTTTAAATTTTTTAGATAAATGACCCTTGACAAAATCGATTTCATCTTTACAGTTAGAAAAAAGAAAAAAATCATCAACATATACTGCAATGATTGTAATGAAATTACTTATACGTTTTATAAATAAACATGGCTCATTATCACATTTTTTATACTCCAAACTTATAAGTACTAGTTCAACTTCTTTATACCATACACGAGCAGATTGTTTTAGACCATAAATAGCACGATTTAATTTTAACACACTGTTTTGATTTGTACTGATTTTACTATCAAAACACTCTGGTATTTCCATGAAAACCTCTTCTTCCAGTTTGCCATTTAAAAAGGCTGTGACAACATCCAAATGGATTATTTCAAACTGAAATTGCACAGACAGTGCCAGTAACAACCTTAAAGTAGAATGTTTAACAACCGGGGAGAAGGTTTCATCGAAATCTATGCCCTGTTTTTGACTAAATCCCTTGGCAACTAATCTAGCCCTATAAGTGACATTATCATTATCATTACTATACTTAGTTTTAAAGACCCACTTACACTTCACTGGCGTATGTCTCTCCGGTAAGTCTACAATGTCCCACGCACAATTCTCACTAAAGCTGTCCATCTCACTGGTCATAGCTCGTAACCACTGGCTGCGGTTAGGACTCGAAAGAGCCTCCTGGACTGTCACTGGATCTCCCACTGGGACTGAACCCTCTGGCTTCCCTGTAAAGTAGCTGACGAAGTCATCCCATGTCCTTGCCTTTCTGCGCCTTTCAGACTTCCGAATAGCCTCCTCTGCAGCAGGAACATCCCTATCTGGAGTGTAGCTTGGATCACTCTCGTCGCATACCTCACCTTCAGTCTCCCACTCAGACAGCACAGGTGTTTCAAATGTAGTGCTGGTGTCAGAGCTGCTATCTACTACCCCATTATCAAGCCCATTATTTAAATCTGACTCTCTTACCTCCTCCTGGATCTGGATACGAGCACCATTCAAATTCTTTTCCATGATATGGACATCTCGGCTTGTACATATTTTCTTTGTGGTAGGGTTGTACAATCTATAGCCCTTCGTGGTATCAGAAAATCCCACCAGTACCAGCTTTTCTGCTTTTCTGTCCCACTTCGCCCTTTTTTCTTTGGGAATGTGTGTCATGGCTGTACTGCCAAACACTCTGACATGACTCAGGTTGGGTTTCTTGCTGTAAAACATTTCATATGGCGTTTTAGGTAAGTTACTTACCAAAGACCTGTTTCTGAGATAGCAGGCTGTGTTAACAGCCTCTGCCCAAAAATTCTTCTCAAGATCTGCCTCGTATAAAAGACACCTAGCCTTCTCGACCAATGTCCTGTTAAGTCGTTCAGAGAGTCCATTCTGCTGGGGTGTGTATGGGTTTGTGGTTTGGTGTACTATTCCCTGCCTCTTCAGATACCTCTGGAATTCACCACCAATGTACTCGCCACCATTGTCAGTACGCAACACCTTTACCTTCCGGTCCAGCTGCTTCTCAACTAGGCACTGAAACTCTTTAAACTTCTCGAAGGTTTCATCCTTCGTCTTAAGGAAATACACAAAGGACATACGAGTATAATCATCCTGCATGGTCAAGAAGTACCTTGAGCCTCCAATAGATGGTGTCTCCATCGGCCCCGCCAAATCACTGTGAATGATATCTAGCGCCCCTGTAGCTCTGGTACCTTTATGGCTAAAAGGTTGTCTGGACTGCTTACCCTCGCAGCACACCACACAGTTCTGCCTGTCAATCTCCACTCGACCAGGATAATCAATGCCATCAACTAGACCGTCCTTCATCTTGTTTAAAAAACTTGAATTTATGTGCCCGAGCCTCCTATGCCAAACTTCACCACTGGTGACCTGTCCAGCAAAACCATTTTCTGGGCATATAGTGTCCAGTTTGTAAACCCCATTACTTAAAAATGCTTTAGCCACAGGAACATTCCTACTGTTGAAAATCCTGCAACAGTCCTGCCCAAAAACAACACGATTGCCCCTTGCTATTAACTGGCTGACTGAAATTAAGTTTGTCGTTAATCCAGGTACATACTGAACATCTTTTACCTTAATTTCAACAGTATTACTGCACACGTTTGTGTAAATATTTACATCACCACAGCTGTGCACCGGCAGCTTCGTACTGTTAGCCACAACAATTTCTTTCAGTAATGCAGCTCTCGTATTTTCGAGCCAATCTTGCCTACACGTAAGGTGTACACTGGCACCTGAATCTAAGTACCATTCCTTGTTGTTATATTGGGCACTCAAAAACACAACATTGAACGCACTTTTAAACTGATTTTGACTGTCCTTGTTCGTTTTTTGAGCAACTTGTGGGCACTTTGACATGTAATGTCCCGCTTTTTTACACCGGTAGCAGATTACTTCACTTAAATCCCGTTTTTCACAATCTTTTTATTTACATTTTGTTGACGTTTGTGAGTCCCAGCCACTGTCCCAGCACCCCCTATAAATGCACCAGCTGACGAGGTAGCGAATCTGCTGCCATCTGGCTGCATATCAAGCAACTTTGTCTTAATGGCATCGACGGTAATATCCATCCCGCTATGCTCTAGCGCCATCACCATCGGAGCGAAATGTTCAGGCAACCCTGCCAACATTAAACTGCCTACCAGCTCGGAATCCAACTTGAGCCCCGTACGACCAAGTTTTTGGGACGTTTCAATTACTTGGTTTACGTATTCTTCCATGGAGCCACAGTTTTCCAATCGCAACGAAATTAAACCACGAAGGAGTCCAATCTTCCTCGTAAATCCCTTGTTTTCATATAGATCCTTTAGCTTGTTCCACACATCTTTTGCTGTGGTCGCCTCTTTAACATGGACGTATAAAGAAGGATCAATCGACAAAACAATCTTAGCTTTGCACTTAGCGACTAGCACGGAATCGGTCTCAGTTCCAGCTATGCAATCACTTAGCCCTTCTAAAACTAGGAAATTTTCCATCGCGAAGCACCATTCTTCGTAGTTTTCGCGGCCATGAAGTTTCGAAATTGACGACAAATAGTTGTTTGCTGCCATCTTGAAAAAAATGCGACACTGCAAACCAGACCCGGCGCGACGCTTTTCCAACACAAAACACAACTATACTGTTTTTCGACCAAAACTAGCCGTTTTCTGCACGAAAACTGAACAAACTCGCGTTACTTCGTTATTTTTTCGCCCTGGGCCCATAACCTGTTGAAATATCAGTGGATAATTCGAGGAAAATAAACAACACACGGTTCAGTTTTATAATCATGACAACGACTATTTTTATTCATAGAACACTATTGACAGAAAAGAACGGTAAGTATTACAAGTGGTCAGGCAACAAGACATACTGAACTAACCTTATCCGTACTACCAGTAGATGGCGTTAATAGGTTTAGATACCTAATATTAACATTTATTACAACGTAGAAAAATTATTTGACAGATTAAAAAATTTCATTTGTTTAAAGTTCAAAGCATCCTAAACAAAAATGTTATAATAAAAAACTTATCGAAATAGGTATCTATTAGATAGGTACCTACTAGATTTTTATGATTTTTAAAAAAGTTATTACATTTTGACTTTAATTTAAAGTAGTTTAAACTTATATTGTTATTAAATTAACTTTATTATTAAGGAAAAGAACTATCCGATATGACGTTGTTGCTAAATATGTTCGAAAATAAAATTTTTTGTTTTTTTGAGGTTATAAATTTTTATTTTGTATTAGTGTTTAGTATCATAGTATAGGAAAAATTAAGTACTTTTCGATAAGTAAAAAATCCAATATGGCGGTCATAAGAAAAAAGAAAGTTGATGATAGTTACAGGAAACCGAAACGTTGTAACCAAGATATGATCAGGTAGGCATCTTCTATGTAAAAAGGGACAATAAAAATGTGTTTTCGGATTTAAAAAATATTGTGTTATAAAAAAGTTACTACCGATCTAAGAAAATGCAACATTTTGGTTTATTCAAAATATCTCAAAACCCAAAAGAACCAGAATCGATCCGTAAGCACCAATAAACTACTTACATAATTGCCTAAAACTTTCCCTATTTAACCGTCTTTCTATCTCTTCTAGTTTCCGAGATCGCAATACTGTTAGCACTAATTTCGGGCACCCTGTATAATTGATTTACAATAATAATTAATATCATTAATTAGTTGTTATAGTTTCTCCAAAAATATTTTTAAAACGTTTGTTTCCAATTTACCTAAATGTTATTATTTTAATTTTGTATTTTTTTAATGACATAATTGTTTTATTATTTCTTGGTAAATAATCGATTAAATAAAAGCATAAATATTTAAAAGTTTTTTGTTCTACGGACTTATTTGTTTTAGGTTTTATGGATATTTCGATTTTATAACGTGAATTATGGTTATGTTCTTTAAATTGTATAATGTTTTTAATTTTAAAAATATATATTAAAATATTATAAATGTAAATTTGTTTAACGTTCATCTTTTTTGTTTCTGAATATAATTCTTTTGATGGATAAAGATAGTCCTTATTAAATATAATTTTCAATACTCTTTTTTGTAATACTTCTAATATTTTAACCAAAGTTCCGTTTATTCCTCTCCAACCTAAAATTCCGTAATTTAAATGAGTTTTGACTAATGCATAGTATAATATTTCTAGATGTTTTATATCCAGAAATTTTTTATTGCTTTTAAAAATTGGTAATAAACTTCTTAATTTCTTAATCAAATATTCTACTTCAATATTCCAATTTAATTTACTGTCAAAAATTATTCTTAAATATTTTACATGATTAACCTTAAAAATTTCAATGTCATCGCTTATATTGATGCTACTTATAATAATTATATAGGTATATATTTTGTGGTACATTATTTAGGTTTAAAGTAAGAGGAAGATAATTTGTTTTATTAAAATTAATTGTTAATAAATTAACATATGAAAGAAAATAATTAGTGTTTTCTTTCATATGTTATATATGGATTTTCATCAAGTAACGGTCGAAACTATAAGACTGTTAATAAATTAGTATCAAGCCAATCGGTTATAATTTTAAAATATTTTTCAGTTTTCTTATTTAAATTGTCTCAATTAGTATCGCTATAAAAAATATGCTAGCTTCCTTAATATAAAAGATAGAAATACGGGGCTTACGGCTTACTGCTCTATTAACTTATGAAACCTTCATTGCCGCAAACGAAATTTTCATAGCCCTCTCAGTTTCTGACATAAAGATATAGAAAATTTGTTATTTTTCACGCTCCCCTGTATCTTAATTATTTGACCACTTATCAATAAGGTAAAAATGGGTTATTATAGAGTATCATATGTAAAATTCAGTGGCATAGTTATGCCCGGCTATGCCCGCAAATAAAAACCAAAATTAACAACATTATTTTTATTATACAACTTTATATTATTACATAACTTTAAACCAAGAAAAAAACAAGTATGTTATTTTATTAAATTACAAAAAATGGTGGAATTGGGCTCCGTTGTGTTGTAAACACTTTCGACACACCGTTTCGATTCTTATCACTGCATTTAATAAAATAATTGGCCTTCCCTGCGAAAGCCTAAAGGTCTGATGGGTAGCTTCTCGAAGGTGATCAATATTGTGGTATTGTCGCTTATATAACTGACTTTCTATATGGGTATTTCTCCCTTAACTTTAAAAAACCATGTCCCCGGCATGTAATAGCCTTAAAAAGTTCGCCTACTTAAACTATTTTTTGAAAAACATGTTCTACTCTACGTAATCCTGGCTAATAGAAAAAAGATAATTTTATTGGAATCATTTATGGTTTTTTTTGCAGAAGACGGCAAACATGCAAAATGTCACTTCTGTCCCTGTCCCCAATACAAAAATTTCCACTTTGATCATATTTTGCCAGTCAAAATAGTACCGTCAGTAGCTAAATGTATTTAAAAAATTACTTTTATGTTTGTCCTCTACAAGAAAAAGTATATTTCCCACGAAACAAAAATCAACAAATTCCACTTATCAGCAGCTTAAACTTGTCCCCAGCGATTGTAAGTCACTTCTGTCCCGCTTGATAATAGTGATCTTGCGCGTTCATAGGTGGCACCACTATGTATCGGCATCGCCTAAACGGTTTAGTTCTTGATGGTCTTTAACAGTGAACAGTTGTTTTCTTCCGGTATTTAAGACTTATTGGTGAAAAAACGTGGCAAAACGTAAAAAAGTAAGTAAAATCAATTTTTAGTCTTTACTGTCCCTGGGCAGAAACGTATTGAGTATGTTAATTATACGATTATTGATATTTTTATACCAAAAACAGATGATATTTCAAACAAATTCAAATGTAATTGAAAGGTAAACATAACCTAATATTTTTAGCACAAGAAAGCCTGATAAATGTCACATCTGTCCCTGTCACTTCTGTCCCCCTTTTTAATAATTTTAAAAAGGGACAGAGGTGACTTAAATGGACAGAAGTGACACCAATAATAAAATTTTTAGTACATAATTTATATCTGTTGATAATATTGATAGTTTGATATATTTAGTTTATATATGCATAATTACACCTTGGGCAGTACCAACATTTGAAGTAATAGAAATACTAATTGTGTTGGAAACTAACAATTTGTAGAAAATGGATATTACATCAAAGAAAAATAGGATAATTGACATTAAGGGCTTAACTGGGAGACTTAAAATATTAAAAAATGAAGCTGCTGTAAAAAGAAGAGAGAAAGAAAAGGCTAAATATGAGGAAAAGAAGCTAAGGGAGAAGCAAAGATACCATGAGAAAAGAAAAGCTCAACTTGCCATACAAATAGTACGCGATATGAACATTCCCAGTCCTGGGTGCTCGTCGTCATTACTAGAAGCGGAGATCAAGCCGGCCTCGGCCAATTCTACATTGTCAAAGGTTTTAATTTTAATTTTTTTTTATTTAAAAATATTTGAAAAATATTTTTTTTTAGGGACTTAAGATAACCAAAAAGGTAGCTGAAGTAAGTCGACCCAAGATAAATAAAACTATTTCAAGTGAGGAGAAGAGAAGAAATGAAAGGGAAAGAAAAAGAAGACAGCGCCAAAAATTAAAGGAAGACAAGGCAAAACATGAAGAATATTGTCGAAAAGAAAGAGAAATTTATCAGAAAAAAAAGCGTTTAGGAAAAATTACACTAATATCAGAAAAGAACAACAGAGATCAACGCATTCAAAGAAAACAGTGGCGCATGAGGCAACAAAAACGCCGTATGAAATTGAAAACCGTTGAAAATTTTTTAATTAATAACAGTCCACCCCAAAGCAGAGCAGGAACTCCCGATAATCAAAGACCAGCAACTCCAGGTGCTTTGTCTGACAATGATATGAATCAAATTGATAGACAGACAAAAACACCTGAGTTAAACACAAGTACTGAGAACAAAAAACTTTTTAATAAACTTAAACGGACAGAAATGCTATTAAGTAGAACACAGCATAATCTTAACATTGAAAAAGCAAAGGCTGAGCGATATAAAAAACAGCTACAAAGAAAACATATTAACATTAATTCGAAAATCTTCGACGACGCTTACGCCAAATACAAAAGCTGATATTATTGTGCAACGGGGGGACACAAAAGAAATAAAAAACAGTTACTATTTTGCGAAGTCCTGCAGGAACAAATTAAATCAAATGTTCATTCATGTTCTACTGAAGTTGAAAAACAGGTAGCAAGTAAAATAATTAGCGGTAGGGTCGCGAAAAGATACCGAATAGCTGGAAAAATGAATGGTTTAATTTCCAACCATAGATACAATAGATCACTTACTCAAGCAAAGATAATGCCTTCTAGAAAAATAAGAATGGAAGAATATGCTCAAAAAATAAAGAAACAGATTTTTGATTTTTTTATCAGTGATGAAGTTTCAGTTCAAACTCCGGGAAAAAAGGATTGTATTACCGTGAGGCAACAAAAAATGCAAAAAAGATATCTTAATGACACCCTAACAAATTTGTACAAAAAATTTATGATGAAACATCAAAAAGAAAGCTTTTCCACATTTTGCAGGTAAAAACCATTTTGGGTTATAAAACCCACCGTTAATGCCAGAAATACCTGCCTTTGTGTCAAACATGCTAACTTTATGTTTTTATTCAAAAAAATGCAACAACTGAACCAGTTTTGCACTAAAATAACGTCTATAGATGACATTTTAAAAAATATATGTTGCGTCAGTAAATCAGACCAATGTTTATTTCGGCAGTGCGACAAATGTGCAGTAAAAGACAATGAAATTATGGTACTTGAGGAAAACGAGAAAAGAACCATATCATACTTCAAATGGGAAACAAAGACAGAAAAAAGAATAGACAAAAACAGGAAAGAAATCGAAGTAAAAATTCAAACCAAAGTGTCCATTGAAAGTACCATAGAAGAACTACGTATTAGTTTCAAAAGTAATTTATAAATAATTATTCCTCATCATTATCGAGCAAGTCATCAACAAGATCAGATTCGGTTACTTCGAGATCAAATCACTGAAGAAGAAGCCATTATAAATATAGATTTTTTAGAAAATTACATGTGTAAATTTAATGAGGAGATTCAAAGTGTCCACTTTGGAGGATCTCGAAGGCAAATCTCTCTTCATACAGGAGTTACTTATCTTAAAAACCAAAATAAGAAACTGGAATGCATCTCTTTTTGTGGTGTGTCAGATGACTTACTTCATAATGCTTGTGCAGTGTGGGCCCATCTCAAACCCATTTTAACATTATTGTCCGAAAGAAATATTAGTATCCTTCATTTTGTTAGTGATGGGCCTACTTCACAATACAAAAATAAGACCAATTTTTAGCTAATGTGCTATTTTGCTATACTCTTTAAAATAGACTTTCTAACATGGAACTATTATGAACCTGGACATGGCAAAAGTGTAGCAGATGGTGTTGGAGGGGCTCTTAAACGAGTTGCTGATCAAACAATAAGCCATGGGAATAGTATCACATCTGCGAAAAATTTCATTGAAAGTGTTAGACAAAATAATAGTAAGATACTATTGTATGAAATTACAACCAGTGATATAAACGAGATTATCGAACTGTCAAAAAAAAATAATTGCTGAAAATGCATCTTCAGTTCCAAATACAATGAAAATACGCCAAGTTATTTGGTCAAGTGAGAAAAATACTAAACTAACGTTAAAGCATCGAAGTTGCTTTAATTGTAGCACCAAATCTGTATGTGACCATTTCTTGTTAAAACTATCAGAACATACGTTTGATAAATTACTCTTAAATAATATTGATACTCCTTTGGATCCAAAACGTTCAACAGAAAGAGACTCTTTCGTTAATTTAATATTTGATACAGCACATATAAAAAACATTGAGTCAAGTGAAGAAAGATATGTTAATGTTGCTACAGCACACAAAAAAAAACATGGAATTAAGCGACGATGAGGAAGACAACATACCCCTGTCACATTTTAACAAAAAGATAACTTTTGAAAATTGGAATCTGGTCATGAGTGTTAATAAAGCTGAAATTAAAAACGGCGATTGGCTACTTATCCGATTTAAATCAGAGGCAATAGGGGGAAACCTTTAAAATATATATGTCAAGTAATAGAAACTGAAAATAAATTTGAGGGAACCTTTTTACGAAATAAATCGACCAGAGATTTTCAAGGATTTGTGTATGGATTTCCAGACATTGTAGATATTTGCGAATTCACCTATGAAGATGTCATCGGAAAACTGGAAGAACCAAAAAATTATGGCCGTGGTTTATTAAAATTTAAAATTAATACTAATGCCGAATAATATATTTTAATTACTAATTAATCCTAAGAATACTTTTTTATTGGAGATTGTTACTTTGTTTCTTTTCTTCAAATGGCTTATAATTTAACTATATAAAATAAACTGATTAGAGGTTGTATTATTTTGTCACACCTGTCCTCATTCTGTCACTTCTGTCCCCTTGAAGTTTTTGCTTATAAAACATTATTTAATATTGCTGTGGTTATTTTGGCTTCCAAAGCTGCTTTGTATACTACTAATTTAGCTATAAAAAATAGCCATAATCATATTAGACATTTACTGTTTCAGGAGAGAAAAATTAAATTTTAAAATAAAAAAATATATTTTTTTTGTCTTTGCTACATCAGTTTTTCAAATCTATTGAACTTTTTAAGAGTACAGTAAAAAACCCATTAAAAAGCAAAAGTCTTCTAACGAAATTATTATAGATCGAGACGTTATGTCATACAGATTATGAATTATTATATAATAAAGTCAAGGGGACAGAAGTGACTTTTATAACGCTTTAAACATTTTGCCAGTCACTTGCCAACAGAAATTACTACTTGCCTGTGTGTAAGAATTTATTTTGCAAAATTTAAAGCTTTTTAAATCGAATAGAGTTAAATACTAACCCATAAAGCGAAAACAAAATTTTTGCAAGAATTTCTGCATTTTTGAAAGTTACGGGAGAAATACCCATATACCCCCATAAAAACAGATCAGATGATCTTGGGGCCACCTGACAGGTCCATTAGTACCAATTCATTTATCGGGAAATGTGGTTTCTAAATATTCTCTCACTATATGAGAATTGTGACTCGGATCGCCATCTTGCTGGTAATAAATATTATTTAAATCGGCCAAAGGATCATCCTCTAATATTTCTATGAATTGCATTATTAGATGTCTATTTCCGCTTAAAGTTCCTTCATAGATAAAATACTTAATTTTTGTGCCCATAATAAAGCATGGTGCGCTAATCGATTATAATGATTTTTAGTATGTAGAATAACACTATAAAATTACGTTTTCTAGTAGTATAATCACCGGCTGTAAATAAGTGGAAGTGTTATAAAAGTGATAAAATATGTCAACATTTCTCCTGATTTTTTATATCAACGGCGTCATGACAACCAAGATATTTTTGTCCAGTGACTGGATGTATTTGGAAGCTATTTTACCTCTTCAATATTTTTCGTTGGATGAGCTGTTTTGCCAGAAAAAAAATATTTACAATTACCTGCATACATCAATTATTAACATTAGTAATAAAATTAAAATCAAATTACCTGTAACAATAATAAATAATTAATAAATAATTTTTTTAGTGAGCTTGTTGCTATGGCGTTTAATAATTTGATAATTATTGACAAATTGTCACCAGTCTATGAAATTGACTAAAGAATACGATTAACATTCTTGAATTACAAGTTCATTTTACCATTGTACAGTTTTGTATTTATTAGGTGATTATATTTTGTCACTTAATAATTATTACGTAAAGAACCCACAGGGTCGAGTTATTGAAAGACATTAACAGTGACACTTGAGACGCGATAAGCGTGTGACCCGAGACCCTTTTTTTAAGTGGAAAACAGTTGGAGTTAGTTTTTAGGCAGAGAATAAGATTATGTTTATGTTTTTAAAAACCTTCATAGACAACGCGTCGGAAAAGGCAAACACTCGCCCACCATTTTATTAAACTAAATAAAATGATTACACTTATACAGAGTATTTAATTTGTTACAAAAGTAACGCGATCTGTTTGGATCCACTACACAACAACCATTAAACATGGAAAATTATACGAACTCTGAGAACATGCTCCTCGTATACCGGTCTTGTCAAGGAAATGGGCGTCAGAGTGTTAGGGTTTACATTAAGAGATTTCCTAACCGTCCAATACTAAACCACCAAACATTTGCCAATATCGAGCGTCATCTTCGGGAAACGGGCAGCTTTGAGAAAGAATTTGAAGGCAGGGGTCGTATGCGAACAACCCGAACTGTGGAAACAGAAGAGAACATTCTGGAAAGAGTTGAAGAAGAACCAAGTACCAGTACCCCGAGTACCCGTCGCTTAGAACGTGAGTTACATGTTCCTATAACGATTGTCAATGAGGTTTAAAAAGAACAATTATTATATCCATATCACGTGCAAATAGTACAGGAACTTTTACCGACTGATCCCGCCATGCGGCTTACATTTTGTCAATTTATTAGAAACAAAAGAATCCGTGATTCAAATTTTTGTAGAAAAATATTGTTTACTGACGAGGCGTGCTTTACAAGATCTGGAGTAACCAATCTGCACAACGAACATATTTATTGCGATGAAAATCCACACGCCATTAAAGGTGCACACCATCAGCATCAATTTAAATTAAATATTTGGGCAGGTATTATTGATCGCTACCTTATTGGTCCTATTGTTATTCCAGACAGGTTCGATGGAAATATTTATTTAAATTTTTTGCAAGACACATTACCAATTCTTCTGGAAAATTTGTCCATTTTACTTCGGAGGGAAATGTGGTATATGCATGATGGTGCCCCGCCCCATTTTTTCGTTGCCGTTCAGCAATACTTACACCATCAATATCCAGGGGCGGTCATATCAACATTTTGAGGAGGGGGGGGGGGGCATGCAGTGGCGGCTCATGCCAATTTAAAGAGGCGGTGCCAAAAAAAGTCTTAGCACCGCAGACGAAAAATTTTGGGTGCCACGCCCTTTTTTGTTGATGATTCTTGGTTTCCAAGTAGGAAAAATACGCAAAAAACAACTAAGTAAATTTTAAGAAAATTATAGATACCTATATTATATTATACCTACTTACTTAATTATTTTTATTAAAATTTTTTGCGTTTAAATATTTTTAAAAAATTAAGGGTTTGACACGATTGGTCAATTTATGGAGGCAGGGCTTTTATAATGTAAATCGACGCCAAGGGGGGGCCATGGCCCCCATGCCCCCCTGTCAATATCCCAACCGATGGATTGGAAGGGGCAATGATGCACCAGTAAAATGGCCACCACGTTTTCCGAAGTTAAATATGTGTGACTTCTTTTTGTGGGGCGCTATTAAAACAGAAGTTTACAGGACTCCGGTAAATACACGCCATGATTTATTGACGCGGATTTTAAATGCAGGCAACCATTTTAATAAGCCCGAGACATTAAATAGGGTCCAATATCATTTTTTAAGGAGTGTTAATAAGTGTATTCAGCAAGATGGCGGTCATTTTACACATTTGCTTAAGTAATGTTTTCGTTTTACTTAGTTTCTTACAATATTTTTAATGCATACTTCCAACTTTATTGTACTTTGTTTTATTGTTACCGTTAATAATTGATGTTTGCAGGTAATTGTAAATATTTTTTTTCTGGCAAAACAGGCTCATCCAACGAAAAATATTGAAGAGATAAAATAGCTTCCAAATACATCCAGTCACTCGACAAAAATATCTGGGATGTCATAACGCCGTTGATATAAAAAATCAGGAGAAATGTTTACGTATTATATCACTTTTATAAAACTTCCACTTGTTTACAGCCGGTGACTATACTACTAGAAAACGTCATTTTATAGTATTAGTCTACATGCTAAAAATCATTAAAATCGATTAGCAGGTTTTCACGTAATTTAGGAAAAACCAATATTTTTACAAATTTTTGACGCCCTTTACCGGCTTAACGAGACAATTTTGGATATAACTAAGTCGGCTTAGATCGACGTATTTTGACGTCAGGAGTCTGTCGTCGAAAGTTGTAGACGTATTTTCCGGACATCCTGTATAATTTGGGTCCTAACTCAAATACAAAACTTTTTAGAATAAAAGGCTGCTGAGTTTTACTTAAAAAACTCTATAGTAACCCATTTTTACCTTATTGATAAGTTCTCAAATAGTCGAGATACAGGGAACGTCAAAAATTACAAATTCTCAAAATCGCTCTGTTTGTCAGAAACTGGGAGGTCTCTGAAAATTTCGTTTACGGCAATGAAAGTTTCATAAAATAATATAGAACAGTAAGCCTCAAACCCCATCTTTCTATCTTTTATAATTCGGGAGCTGGTATATGAAAACACATGAAAACTGGCTACCCCGTACACTGCTTTGTTAAATCAAACAAAACTATATCACAAAAGCCATGAAAGAATGCCGAGAAACGGAAAAACTTTTAAGAAAACAGAAAAATTTAGATTGTCCGAGGAAAACAGATGACAGTAAAAAGATGGCCGTTCGTTGACCGTTTGGTCCCTGTTGACATGTTTACAGCAGAGGTATATCTTACAGCTACCAATGAAGCTGAACCAGTGTTAGTTGGAGTAGCTAATTAGAGGTCCTGTAAATTATGGGTATGACGGAACTAACAATTTTTGAGATTTTACTTAAAAGAGCGAACTGAATAGAAATTCTTAATTTCGCAGTCATACATTCTGTTTAGTCTGCATGGCTTAGACATGAAAAAAAAACTAATAACAACAAACTTACTAACCCAACCCGCTCCATTGAATAACCTTTCTCATTTCCCATCCTGACAGAGAATGTCCAACATTCTGGGGTCTCTGCTGGACAACAACATTTTTTACATCGCGAATTTGGAACAATAGGACGAATCAGAAATCCCCCTTTTAACCAATATAAGTATCTAGGGTAGAAATGCAGTAGCATTGTAGTTACTAATGAGTTCTTAAAAAATGTACTTGAATAAGTTGAACAAGCTGTAGTTGGAATATCCTACATTTCAGTAAAAATAGGAAAAGAACATGGCAGCACATGCCACAGGTCGGATTATTGCGATTTGGTAATTTCCTTACAATTGTTTAGATTTTAATTAAAGTTGCAGTTTTGTCGTTATATTTTGGATAAAATGTTGTTATTGTGGAGATTGTATGCAAGCACAAGAACAAATAATTGATCAAGACATCCTCTTGTGAAGGTGGATTTCGACAAACAGCTCTGCTTCATAGGCGTACCTGTACTCTTTTATTACTGGTTGAAGAAAATGTGAAAATATGTATGAACCATCACGAAAAATCGATATTTGGTATATGACAAAAAGAACAATCGTAGGCTTTATTTGAGAAATATTTATAACTGCAAACATGTCTTGCTTTTCTCTTCTCTTCTTCCACGGCAACACTGTCACAAAATCATAAAACTGAACTCCCACAACAAAGCTAATGGCCGAGCAATTTAAAATGTCCCCGGTGTGCAATTCCTTTCGCGGAAGCTTTACTCATGCGCAGTACGTCGAATTTATACGATTTTTATAGGATTCCCCTAAGATTGACGTTTATTTGGTCCAGAGCCGGCCTTCTCTTCTTTTACACAGTGTTTGACGATTGTATTGTGAGATTTATTGGCGTTTCTTTTTGTTCTTTATTGTATTTTGTCGAACTTTAGTATAAAACTAGTTACTAGGTTATACTTCTATAGTTTAGGTTTCTTTAGGGCATAGTGCAGTGCAGCCTATTAGTATAAGCTCGTAATGAGAAATAAATGCATGGTGTTGCTTATAAAACTTTAGATTAAAAAAATGGTAAATTGAATTAAAAAAAAAAGAAATGAATATTTTGATGGTAATTGGTCATAATTATTATTCACGTTTTTATACTAAATTTCAACTGTTACTAAAATTATATTTTATTGTTGATTAAAATTTCTAAAAGCTTGGTCGATAAAGATTTCAGATAATAAAGCATATTTAATTTTTTTTTTTATTGAATTAGGAAATAATCTAAAATACTATTTACATAATTTTCTCCAGTATATTAATTAATGTTATTTTATATTAATGTGACATGTTTCGCTACATTGAAGCTTTATCAAGCAAATGTAAATCAATAGAGACTTGTGGACCTTTTTATATGCATAATCTTAACACTATCTTACATTAATGGGCTACAGTATACAGATTACGGTCTTAATTTGATAATGTGTTATTATAACAAATAATGATGAGGTTTATTGTGGGTATAAATATTTAAAACATATTTAATAAGGGTGAGTTATTAAGCTCTATTTGATCATTATGTGAATGTTGGGAATTTTTAAGTTTGTTTATTTCTAAAGACTCAAGCAAATTTAATTTTAAACCTTTTTTTTCTGTATATAATAAATTTTCATTATTTTGGTGATTATATTGTATTAAATAGTTGGCATAATTTGAATCGGTTTTTCCCTTAAGAAAGCTGCACTGGTGTTCTTTTATTCTTTTACCAAAAGTTCTACCTGTTTGTCCAATGTATGAATTAGGGCAATCTTTACAAGTGAGTTTGTAGACTCCTGATTTTTTATTTTTTTCCTAATATTTTTTACTAATTTACCCTAAGAATTGTTTGTTTTCTACGCTACATTGAAATCTAAGTTATTTAAAAAAGTACCAATTTTATCACTAGCCTCACCAATATACGAGATTAAATTGTAATTTTTTTATTTATCTTTAATAATTGGATAAACCATTCCAATTACTTTTTTATATGTTTTCTTGCGTAGAATTTGGTCTATTATTTTAGACGTGTAGCCATTGTTTATTGCTATTTGTTTTAGGACATTTAATTCAGTTTCAAAATTTTTTTAATTTAATGGTAGTGGTATTAATCTATGTAACATACTATGGAATGCTGCTAGTTTATGTTGTAAGGGATGGCATGAACTTTTATGTATCGTTGTATCAGTGTGTGATGGTTTATGAAAGAAAACATATAAAAAATCAATTGGAATGGTTTATCCAATTATTAAAGATAAATCAAAAAATTACAAATTAGTGAGGCTAGTGATAAAAGAGGTACTTTTTTAAATAACTTGGATTTCAATATAGCGTACAAAACAAACAATTCTTTGGGTAAATTAGCAAAATATAATGAAACGAAATCGGAAAAAAAATAAAAAATCAGGAGTCTACAAACTCACTTGCAAAGATTGCCCTAATTCATGCATTAGACAAACAGGTAGAAATTTTGGTAAAAGAATAAAAGAACACCAGTGCAGCTTTCTTAAGGGATAAACGGATTCAAATTATGCCAACTATTTATTAGAATATAATCACCAATTTAATGAAAATTTGAAGGTATTACATATAGAAAAGAAAGGCTTAAGATTAAATTTGCTTGAAACAGACAAACTTAAAAATTCCCAACATTTACTTAATGATCAGATAGACCTTAATAACTCACCCTTATTAAATATGTTTTAAATATTTATACCCACAATAAACCTCATCATTATTTGTTATAATAACACATTATCAAATTAAGACCGTAATCTGTATACTGTAGCCCATTAATGTAAGATAGTGTTAAGATTGTGCATATAAAAAGGTCCACAAGCCTCTATTGATTTACATTCGTTTGATAAAGCTACAAGGTAGCGAGACATGTCACATTAATATAAAATCATATTAATAAATACTGGAGAAAAGTATTTGAATAGTATTTTACATTATATCCTAAAAACATCCTAAGCATATTATAACTTTGACTTTGACTTTCCTTTGCAAGAGTTGTTTCGAAAAATTCATATCTTTAGGTACCTATCTACTTAAAATAATTTTTAAAATATTTGTTAACGATATATTTCTACTAACTTTTTCCAATTGAGTTTAGTTAGGACAGAGATTTCCTTTATTAAATTTTTCCATCCTTATAAGCAATATTTAACCTAAACTTGCAAAGTATTATAATACAGTACGTACCTTCGCCCTTATTACTACGATTGCACTGACACTTTCGGGCTAGAATTTCGGGGTAGATACGCTTCGCGGTCAATAGCTGCTGGCAATGCGGTCACTAGAGATATTCTTCTGGCCAATATATTAATTAAAAGGAAACAAAAACCTAATCTCTAAGTAAGTGACGAAATGTTAATATTTTTTTCTCAAAAAATAGTAGAGACCGGGGACTAAAACTTAGGATTCGTGATCAGCGATCTCAAATTAGCGAGAATTTACCTGTTTTCAGCTTTCAGACTAATTACCAAATTTATGACCCACACTTTTGTAATATTTTCAGTTGTAGCGTACCATATTGTTTTTCACATGACAGTGCATATTTTTGCACATGCACAAAACACTCTTAAAATTAAATATTTTGTCAACAACAATTTCAAAATTTAGGGCTTATGTTGATGACTTTCTGATTCTTGTTACAAAAATTTCAGATCAACCAAATCCCTATGGATTTCTTTGGTACAGCACGGAACCTTTTGAACTAAAATCAGCGGTGATCCACACGATTTAAAGGAACTCGCAGTGAACTATCTATCATTTGTACAACCGGGCGCAACCGGTCATTACAGTTTAGCGGTCAAAAACAATCTTTTTAATCGAAAAATAAACACCAAATGGAATAAATCGTATTGGAATACCGCAATAGTAATTTAAATTCTATATTAAGGAATGTAAATAAGTTTGTTACAATATTTGCCCTTTCTTCAGATCCTAGCCTCACTAACGAGTCGAGATGCGGCGAAACGCGTCTGAGGACGAATCTGGTAAAAGGGAAAAGACGAACCTTAAGAAATGTAAATTCATTCTACTTTCTAAATTGTGTGTTAAAAGAAATTGTTTAAAAGTTGCCAACTGTAAAGACTCCTTAAATTACTGATTTGAGCACTATGTATTCATACCACAGAATCGTATCCACTCTCAGCTCTCCTAGAAATCGCTGCAGGACTATGCTTAGATGTCCTTGGAGTCGAATCATGTCCTGAATCGTACTCTTCACTTTTCTGTGTCAGCTTTACAGCAGTAACTCCCGTTTCTAGGCTCAGAATGGCTCGGTTCATTCTCTCTGTGGACGGCAGGGAGCTTGGAGGTGGTATGCCTTGAGGCTGCGAGGTTATGGAGTTAAAAAGAGGAACGTTTTGAAATTCCTGGGTTTTTTTGGGGAAAGCTTCGCTACTCGACGGTACATCGTGAGACAGGGAGTTCTTACAGCCTGTCTCTTTGTGTAAATTGGGGTTCGATGCACCTGTAAGGAATATACTTAAATATTATTAATATTAATTATCAATTAACAGAATGAAAAGTATTTTTTAAATATGAATGCCGTGATAATTAAAGTACCAAGAAGTTGAAGAGCATCTGAAGAAGAAAATAACTGAACTTGATATATTTTACATGATTATCGGATTCTTGAATCACATACATCGACCTACAATAGAATGTTTATGGACAACTAGGATTTTAAACTAGTTTCGCTTAAAATCCTTTTTGGGGCAGTACATGATATGCCTCTTACCATTTATATACTGATGATTGTCAAATTTACTTGTCATTTTCACCTAATGATCAATGTCTCTCTTTTGCCCAAATTAATCAGAACTTAGAGATAATAAATGTATGGTCGAAAGGCAATCGCCTTCTGCTGAATCCTGCAAAAACCTCTGCTATGCTTATTGGTACAGATAGACAATGTGCCAAAGTTTCTGGTAAACGATTTTGTTGAACGGAGTCCGAATTAATTTTAAAAATGTTTGTAAAAACCTTGGGATTACTCTTGACCAAAATCTTACTTTTGGTGAGCATGTTAGCACTCTTTTGGAACTAGCTCTTGTCAGATTAAAATCAATTTATAAATTTAAATACATACTGGATGTTAACACTAAATTGAGATTAACATAGTCGATTATTATAACGAGTGATTATTAATTATTTTGCTCAAGGGCGGCTGTGACCCAGTATACATAGTGTAGCGCGTAGATTAAATCATAGGGCGAATTTGCAAGAAAGCAGCGTTGTCACGTTGAAAACCTAAAATAATGTTTTTTGACGGTATGTAATATAAAATCCTGAGCTATCTTACTTTGAAAGCCTACTTTATATGGCCGCCTCCTACTTCTAGACACCTTCTGATGTTTCTTCTTACCCTCAGAGACACATTAACCAATACGTTTGGAGAATTATTAATTTCGGCAATTTTTTCTGAAATCCTTCGTTTAAGATCATTTATATCCTCAATTGGTGTTCGATAAATGGAGTTTTTTATAAAAGGCCACAAGAAGAAATCGCAGGGTGTTAAATCGCAGGAACGAGGTGGCCCTATTTGTTGCGTATTTCGGCTTATAACTCTGTTTTCAAAAAATTTACTTAAAAAATTTAAATTTTCTCTGGTTACATGAGGTGTAGCGCCATCTTGTTGGAAGTGACCTTCCCGCAATTCATCATCGTGAAGCTCATTAATAAATGTTGTCAGAATTTCGATCCGATATCTCTCAGCTGTAATTGTGCCATCAAAGTAAATTGGGCCTACTATTCTTCTAGAACTAAATGCTGCCCACACACCAACTTTTTGAGGATGAAGAGGTCTTTCTACAAAAACATGCGGATTTTGCGTATTCCACATTCGCATATTTTGTGAATTAACATAGCCTGATAAATAAAAATAAGCCTCATCGGTAAAAAATGTTTTTTCAAAAGCACCACTATTTTCTTCTTGAAAATTGTTTAAAAACCATTCACAAAAATTAAGTCTTTGGGGAACGTCATTGGGAAGGAGTTCATGAATAGCCGTAACACGATAAGGGTATAGATGCAGATCCTTTTTCAAAAGTGTTTGACATGTACTGTAGCATTAATCCGTTTGCTGAATTTGTTGAGCTAAATGCCTAATAGAAGTTGAAGGATTATTTTCCATAATTTGTCGCGCTTCTTCAATAACCTCATTCGATCGTTTCGTTGGTCTTCCAGCCCCTTTTTTATGTTGAACAGAACCAGTCTGACGAAATTTATCAATTAGGTATTGTGACCCAGTACGAAAATTATGAAAGGTCACCGCAACATCAGGAAACTCGGTTCGAAATTCATCAAAGCAGTCATGCATAGAGTAATTCCACACACCGCCTATTTTGTTTCCATTTCTAAAAAAACTTTCAACAATAAAAATTTTTTGTGCTTCACTAAACATTTTTACTGTAGAACTTTCAATCCGGCAACAAAGCTTCACCAAAACTTGATACGCTGAAAAATTTTAAAAAAAATAAAAAATAAAATCATATCCTGCAAATAGCACTTTATAATAGGCAAAAGACAACTCCCCGGAGAAATATTAGTTAAAGTAGTAACCTACCTTCAAATAACTGCAAAAATTACAAAATTTCTCCAATTTTTAAACTTTACAAATACACAAATTCAAATAAGACGTAAATGTCATAAAACAATCATGTCATCTTATCTACGCAGTACGGCCATGATGCTTTTAAAATGCATGGCCTCCCTTGAGCAAAATAATTGAAAATCACTCGTTATCTCTTTGTAATTATTGCGTTGTAGTTTATGCAGACCCAAGAGCGACATAGAATACATGTCATGCAGAACGCGTTTATGAAGTTAGTTGCTGCATGTGTTAGACGAAGAGATCATAATTATAACCCCATCATATTTGCAATTTGGTTGGTACAGAATGCAGAAAAGGCGTGACGTTCATTTTCTCTGTTTTTTACAAAGAGTTATCAATTCCCATACATCAACCTATCTTTATGAAAAACTAACTTTTGCCGATGGTGTATTCGTTAGATCGAGAAGGATGCCAATTTTACTTCATATACTACAACATTCCACCTTTGCTTTCAGTGGTTCTTTTTCCTATCATTCCTGTTTTTTATTTAAAACCTTACCAAACTATTTAAAACCAAATAATAATAAAAATGCATTTAAAAATCAGCTAAAGAATTATTACAAATATGTATAGTGTCAACCACTCGTTACTGTAGGAGTTACTTATGGTGTTCCACTAAGCCTATCCTCTAGTGTAGGCAGATGTAATTATTTTTAATTTTACATAAAACGATTTGATTTATTTAGTTATTTTCAATAATACTGTATATTTTTTGATTAAATTTGTAAGATATTTTAGGTTGGGCCTAAGCAGTCTATGGCTGAGCCCCGCCTCAATACATACTTTATCTTATTCTTATCAAATCGATGAGAAAAGGGGATCCTCATTGAGATTTTCAAGAGTAAGGGAACAAATCAAAATGATTACCGACAAGCCCCAACTTCATCTCTATATCAACGAAGAAGCGCTACCGCTACTCGATGGTCATGAAGTCCAACGGCTTAAGAGAAGCAAGCCATTTGATCTTGTCTATTGTGTTGTTTTAGAAATGACCATTCTATTATAAATTTTAATCAGAATCCCAATAAAGTTACCCGCAAAACATTTTGGGCGTGTAGGGTGTAATTAGCGCTATTTATGTTACTCGCCCTGAAAAACCCCCATTATAAATTTTCACGTTTATATCGCAAAAGCAGCTTGAGCTACGAAAAAAAAATTAATTTAGAAATTAATAATAATAATAATAATAAGTTTAATTCAAATAGTTACAATATATTAAACATGTTAATATGTTATTTTTCAATAAACTTATAAATAAATTCCCCACAAGACGTGCTTGTTAGGGGCCAATCTTATTTATTTAAAAGTATTTAAAATTATGAATAATTAAGAATATTTTTATAAAAAGTTGCAAGTATTCAATAAACGCTACTTTCTTGATAATAAATAATTATTAAATTTCTGAAAAAAATCAATTATATATTTTTAAAGCGTCTGTTTCCAATATTAATGTTGTGGGATCTCGTGGTGTTTTCTGTAGTATCAAACTGGCCACTTAATCTTGATAAAAAAACTGCCACTGATTTTAACAACAAACTTTAATTAATTAATCTTATAAGGAAAAACAAACTGTAAACAACAAACATGTGTAACTGTATGAGAAGAGAACAGAATCACCAAAAAAAGAATGCGTTCAGTTCGAAAGCTCGATATTGTCTCGTATTAGTAATTCTTGTTCTCCGCACCCCTCGAACCCTTTGTTCCCTTCTTCGCTCGACACGCAACACGGCGTAGCTGGATTTCAAGAAGTACCTCGTCTGCTCTTGATAGGAACTATAGGCGTCGTATTATAATATTTTTATTATAGAACGCGTCAAATGTTCTTATTTCAGTTTTATATTTTTTTAATGAAATAATTTTTTTAATATTTGTTGGTAAATAATCATTTAAATAAAAGCATAAATATTTAAAAGTTTTATTTATTTTAGGTTTTATGGATATTAGATTTTTATAACGTTTACTATAGTTATGGGCTTTAAATTGTATAAGGTTTTTATTTTTTAAAATATATATTAAAATATTATAAATGTAAATTTGTCTAACGTTCATCTTCTTTGTCTCTGGATAAAATTATTTTGAAGGATAAAGATAGTCCTTATTAAATATAATTTTCAAAAATCTTTTTTGTAATACTTCTAATTTTTTAACCAAAGTTCCGTTTTATTCCTCCCCAACCTAAAATTCCGTAATTTAAATGAGTTTTGACTATGCATAATATAATATTTCTAGATGTTTTATATCCGGAAATTTTTTAATGCCTTTAAAAATTGGTGATATACTTCTTAATTTTTTAATCAAATATTCTAGGTACTTGAAAATTCCAATTTAACTTACTGTCAAAAATTATTCCTGAATATTTTACATGATTAACTTTTAAAATTGGAATGTCATCGCTAATATTGATGCTATTCATATTTTGTGGTACAATATTTAGGTTTAAAGTAAAAGGAAGATAATTTATTTTATTAAAATTAATCGTTAATATATATCATTAAACCAATTTTTTATAATATTAAAATCTTTTTTAATTTTCTTATTTAAATTGCCCCAATTTGTATCGCTATAAAAAATAGCAGTATCATCTGCAAAACTATGAATTTTCCCATCGCAATTTATACTAAATAAATCATTAATATAATTATTAAAATATAATGGTCCTAAAATTATCTCTTGAGGAACACCATGATTAAATACTTTTAAATACCTTCTTCTTCATCTATTTTAACATAAGTTGGTCTATCTTTAAGATAGTTTTTAATTAATTCTAATTGCTTTCCTCTAAATCCAATATTTTCAATTTTATTTAATAGTAAATTATGGCTAACTGTATCAAAGGATTTTGCTAAATCCCGAAAAATACAAATACAAGGTGTTTTATTATCTAATGCATTATATATTTCTTCTCTTAGATAGTGTTAAGCAAGCCAAGTGTTGTTATTTAACTTGCCTCAACAGTTCATGAGGCTTTTATGTTCCTCGATTGTAGGTTAATTTCACTGATTCTTTTATTTACTGAGTGAAGGAATTGAACGAGCTTCTCACTGTGGTAATTTGGCGTTTATTTCTCCAAATCACATAAAGCTTCTTTAGTACATGATTTTACAATAACATACTATAACATAAATATTCACTACTGATTTTACAAACACATAACTAGTCACTACATTCGTTTAGTACATTTGCTGGGTGCCTTTTTTTAGGCAATGCTATTTGTTTCAATCCGACGGAAAGAAACCACGTGAGTTTGTTGACATACAACCTTGCTTTATCGAAGCCAAAATTGTAGTAGTATACAAAATGGAAAACTATATTATCTGACAGCAAGGTTACGCCCCTGTTGTCATGACGATTAACTAACAATGCATTCTGATAGGCTACACAGCCGCCATGTTTTCTTTTAACCAATTGGATGTTAATCAACAAATGTACCACACTGTGTCACCTTTCTCGAGCGCTAAAACACCGTCAAAGGGTTTTCGGATGTACAAGATTCTAAAAAATATACTCTTAACATCTAAATGTAGAACATTGCTTTTTTCCTGGAATAACGGTCGACTAGCCGCTTGTTATTTAGGAAATATTTTATGTATTTTAAAAGATGATAGTTGCAAGTTTTATGTTTATCCCGGCGATAACACTATTCGTTCAGCAAACATTGATACATTTTGCTCCTTTATTGAAATAATATTGAAATCAGATATTTAAACAGTAGTATTGATTCTAAAAAAATTTGTTGCATTTAATTATATTATTTTGAATGCATTTGGATGATCATTTCCCCAATAGATAGCAAATAGCATCTTGCGTCGACTTATTTTTTTGAAACTCAAATTGTTTTTAGAAATAAAATTTATTTTTTTTTAATAATTATTAATTCATATCATTAAAATAGAAGTTAGTGACCTAGAAAGAGTAGTTTTAGTAGATTTTAATATTGCTGTGGTTATACCATCGACACCAGGTGATTTTTTAAATTTTAAACTATCAATTATATTTTCAACTTCTTGATGATTAGTTTCTTCTAAATAAAATAAGTCTATATTCAAATAAAACAACGGCAGTCTACCTCCACAATATGTATTTAAATGTTTATGTTTATATCCTACATGTTTCGGACATAGAAATGTCCATCATCAGGGATACTAAAAGAAATTTACAGCGTGAGTTAAAAGTTTTAAGTAAATTGAGAGGACTTACCAGTAGTCGATTACGATAGCTCTATCTTGCATAAGCGACGATCAAAAGTTATGTTAAAATTGAAATTGTAGGTTCTAATGAATGTTCAAGACTGAATGAGATGTGATATTTGAAATTTTGGTCAAGGTATCTTTGAAGAAGGGGGTTCCCAGTCTGTAGCCACTGAGACAGGTGGTGAAGCAATTATGTCATTTGTAGCTATTTAGAGGAGATTAATTTAAGTGAAGATGCTTCGTCTCACCGTGTCTAGGGTGTGGACAACAAAATATTGGGTTAGACTTGAAAACACATTCTTAGGAGATAAACAATAAATGAAATGAGAATTATACTACTTTTAAGGTTGGAATTTATTAATTTGAAGCCAATGGGCAGGTGGTGAAGCAATTATGTAGGTTTGTAGCTAATTAGAGGATAATAATGTAGATAGGTGCTCAAAGATGCTTCATCCAACCATGCCTGGAGTATTGGCTAACAAAATTTGTAGGTTAAAGGGGGTAGAAAATGAACATAATTTTATGATTGAAAAAGAAGATTAAGAAAATTAAAACTGGATTCTCACCATCTCGACTAGAAGTGAAGTATTTATGTTGAAATTACATTGTATTAGCTAATTAGAGGATATTACAGCTCAAAGATACTTCACTTCACCATGCTGGCGTGCAGGAAATGGTTGGTTGTCAAATGGTCATGACAGCTTGAAAAGTCAAAAAGCAAAATACAGTGACAGTCGCGTGCAAGAGAGGCACAGGGGTGTACGAGAAATTGATCAAAAAATCGACCACTGGTATACGATCACTGATCAGTCGTGTCAGGAGGTAGACTGCCGTTGTTTTATTTGATCATATCAACTCCACTGTAATGGACTACTTCTTCAAGTTTAAGTCTATATTGTTTATTTCCTTATTTAAAAATGTGTTATTACATTTATTGATTTTATTTGCTAGATTTTTACCAACTTCAGAAAAATAGTCAATAATATACGTTTCTTGTCCGTAATTGACTCATTCTCAATTTTAAATTAAACTTTAACACCTTGTATATCATTAACGACCAACATTTAACTAAGGCATGTTTAGTTCAAATCTATTATTTTCATGTGTAGGTGTTCATGGTTTCATGTTCATGGTTACTCGATGGCGCATTTATTACAGACCACCGTTTATAGGTACCTACATAGAATAGCTGATGAGGATAGGCTCTATGGATAATACTTCAAATATGCGAAATTAGAGTTTTTACGATAACTTAAATTAAATATGCTATCTTTATTGTTAACAGATAATCACTTACCGTCGGGATGCCTTAAAAAAGCCAGATTAGCCTCTCTAGCCTCCTTACTAGTTAACTTGCCATGGCAGTGACTCCTACTTTGAAATCTGCCACCTCTCGCCTCACTGTGCCTCGATAGATCCTGAGTACTCGCACTCAGAAAACTGTTTTCGTACCAGTTTTGGACGGTGTTCGGTCTACGCATGTTGATCCTACAGTTTTCACAAAATTTCTCCTGCACGTAGGCTGGCTCCGAGTATATGCTGCTATTATCATGCACATCTTGCTGGCCGCCATAGAGCATATCATTAAGCGTCAGACTTTCACATCTAAAATGTGTTAACGGAGTAATTAGATCAGGACGGCTAGTTGATATGAATTTATTGCCAGCTAATATTGACAGAATAACACTTGATAGTGCACGTGTGTATTCTCACCTTGTAAGTACACGTTGCTGGCTCCCATTGGTCTTTTGTTGCGATTGGTATGTTTCTGAGTTGGCAACATTAGCTTTCGCTAGCCTATTGCTGTAAAGTTCGTGAAGCCTCGCTAGTTGGTCGAATTTTCTTCGTGTGGTATCGTCGAACGCTACATTGCCATTTCTTGCTGGGTAAGGATTATCAGGGTCTTCATAGTCATCGTAGTAACGCTCATACCTGAAATAGTATGATTTAATATCAACTAAATATTTAACAGAATAAGAAACAATTAAACAAGACAATAATTATGCCATATAAAGTGCCAAATGTAAGAAACCAACCTAAATGACTGCTATTATTAGAGTATTCAAAATATAATAAACAACAATAAACCAGTTCTGTGAAATGATATGGGCGTAATAGATTTTAAGTACCGTACTCAGATAAATAAAAATGTGGTTAAACCAGTACACTGTTGAGTTTAGTTTATTGTTTGAAAATGTTTCGTCCTTGGTGTTCTAGTGAGATTTGTTAAAGCAATGAAACTGAAGTAAATAACAGAGTGCATTTATCAACAGAAAAAGAAGTGATATTGGAAAATCAAAAACGTTGGACCAAGGGGACGAGGAACTTATATGACGAAAAATTTATAAAATGTATGAAGAGCAAAGTGTACCAATGTTGGACAATTTAATGAAAAGGCTGACAACAGATGAAACAGAAATTAAATGCTTAAGAACGACATTGTAGAAGCGCCTTTAACACATGGGCTTTAAATTCAAAAGGATTAATAAAAAGCAGGCTTTGATGAAGTCCAAGCGTCTTCAAGAATAGCGGTGGGAATATCTGACAAAAGTAAATGAATACAGAACTGAAGGTAGGCCGATCATTTATTTAGATGAAACGTGGTTTGACACCCACGACACCCCGTCAAGTGGTTGGGTCGATTCTAGCGGCAAATGTACACGTGCCCCGTCAAACCGTGGAAAAAGAATAACAATCTTACATGCTGGTTCTGAAGATGGGTGAGTGCCGAATGGTCTATCTCTCTCGGCAAAAAATATTAGTGAATCATGTGTTGACTATCATGAAGACACAATAGCGGAGTTATTTGAAAATTGATTTGAAACTAAATTATTGCAGAACATTCCACCAAATAGTGTCATTGTTATGGATAACGCTAGTTATCATGGTAGACAATTAAACAAAGCTCCTTCTTCCTAAGACACTAAAGCCGAAATTCAAGAATAATATATTATGTTTGATAAGGATACATATTTTTTAAGAAAACTATAGAAAGAAAGACTTATTAGAAGTGCTTAGAAGTATGTCTATTCAAAAATAATATAACTGCGATGAACTTGCGAAAAGCATGGGGCACATAGTATTGTGGCTACCGCCTTACCACTGTATATTTAACCCTATTGAACAAATATTGCCCCAACTTAAAGCTGAAATTCGTCGCAATAATATTTCACCCACACTTAATTTTAGTGTATTAACTCTAATTCATGATGAAACTAAAAAAAATTCTAAGGCGAACTGGAAAAACTGCGTACAACATGTAAAGAAAGTAGAAGAAAGTTACATTTGTATTAGGAATGCAACAGAAAGGTTTATTAATACTTTAGATGATGATAGCGATAGTGAAGTAGATTTAGTTCGGTAAGTTATTAATTATATAATATAATAATTTAGCATTATAGGTAAGTGTAAGTGTGAGACCATAATTCTATTTTTATATTTTTAATTTAATAAACTTAAATAAACATCAGTTTCATATTTATTTGCTGCTAAATTATATATTTCAGTACTATGTATTTCTAAGACGGTCCTAGCTCAGTCGGCATTGTGTCAATACCCCTATTTAGGTAGAAATAAATAAGAGTCATTTGGTCAGTTTCTTATATTTGTGAATACACTTTACCTGTGTCGTGGTAATATTCTTTCCAAGTCGGTATACACACTCATAGAATCGGTAAATGTAGAGACCACAGTAAGATTTTCCTGACTCAGTATCCTCAATGGATGATCCAAGGGATTTTCTTGATCAACTTCCGGCAAGGGATTTTCTGAGAACCCCATACAGAAAGCTATATCTTCCTCTGTTACCTATGAAATGAAAGCACGTGATATTAGTTTTATCTTAGAATTTAAATCATTTTAAAAAATATTTCAAACAGCGATTTCGCAGAAAATAAAAAAAAAATCAGTATTATTGCTGATGATCAAGTAGTAATGAATAAACTTACTTGTAAACAACTATCCATCGTAGGTACTGGTTCTAAGGGTTCTTCCACTTCTATAATTTCTAAAACCTCATCTTCTTCTTGATTACCTTGATCCTGATCATAATTATTATGGTAACTTTTGTTGTATTCAGCGTTTGATAACATTCTTTCCTAATTAATTAATGATCTAATTAATATAACAAACAATGAAAAAGAGAAATACATTAATTTGAAGAATATAGTAATTGAAGTATTATTGGTTTACATAAAAATGTATGTACCTATACCCAAAGTCCACAAACTCTGTCAATGAAGCATTTAATACCAATCTCTAAACCTAGCAGTGGCAGAATAAAAATATTGTAGAAGTAAATGTTTTCATGCATATTGTTAGAGCCAGGTTCGAAAATCGACGCCACCAATGCATGGCATCGTCTGGAAAGTCGTCGACGGGCGGCACTTGAGCTCGCGATTCGGAGCAAGCCAGCGGTTTAATTTCGTCATTAACACGGATAATTTCCAAATTCCTATTTAGTTGTGCTTTGTTTTTGCTAATTAACAAGTTGTTATAAGTGTGTTGTTATTGTTTTGACCAATAAAGAAATAAACAATTATTGGGGGACTTTACATCAGAAGTGGGATCCTGTTTACGTATCCACTGAGTCAACCACGACACCATGGAGGAGCTGCTATAAGAAATGTTGCTAAATTTGAGGCGTAGCAGAACTGCCCTAGAACAGGTGGATTTGCCTTTTTTTTTCGACCAGATGTCTATGATTAAAAGGTTTGGATTCCACAGGTTGAATAAATATAAAGAAAATTTAAAGGGTCAGATCAGTACTAGTAAGAGTTGGACATTTTTTACTAGGGGATGCTTAAACCTGGTTTGAGAATTGGTCTCCGTCGGTAAGAAATTGGCTAATTTTAAAAACGATTTTTAGAATCATTTCCACAAAGAGAAGTTTTTGACCGTTTGCTATACGAAGCTTCTATTTTTAATAGTTCGTTGTGCAATATATATACTGCAAATGTTCATTAAAAGGTAGCCTTGTTCAAGAATGTACGTGCACAATGGGGTGCTTCTGACCGAATTGAATTAATTATTTGTGGCAGTCATCATAGTAAAGTATAGGAATCGGTCAGTATGCGAGATTTTAATTCAATTTCAGATTTAATTGCATATTTAAGCAATGGCCCTAAATCTGAGGCCATTGATAACATTGTTAGTAGTAAGCCTGCAACAATGGTTTCCCCAAAACGTCAAAAGGAGAAACCAAAATTATTCAAATCATAATTGTCCTGCTATAAATGTGGTCATATTGGTCACACTCAACGCCACTGTTCCTCTCGAAAACCCTCACAGCATTTTAAAAATAACAAATATTAATCTTGTGAATTTAATACTAATATAAAGCAGCCCATTCATAATGTAACCGAACATTCCAATAATTCTTCCAAAGATAACAAATGTAGTTTCTGCTTTAAACTCGGTCATGTGATTGAGAATTGTTTTCTTAAGAGTTCCATAGAGAACAGGCGTAATGTTAAATTTATCTTAAGTGAGAAAAAGAGTGTGTCAATAAAGATAAACATAGATAAACAAACGTATATGGGTTTAACTGATACCGGGGCTGATGTGTCTCTTATGTCTGATAAGTTTGCTGAAAGGTTTAAGCTCAAATTAATTTAACATGAACTTTCCATAACAGGCATAACACTTTTATTTCAAAATTTAAATTCGAAGCTGAAGTAGAAATTACAGGTCAACATACTCGACTAATATTTATGCTAGTCCCGTCGATTTAAGTTGGATTTATAAACTCGAAAAGTTGGCGAGGTTGAAGTTATGATCAAGTTTGTGAGGTTAGATATTCCGAACTCCGAGCATAAAAATTGGTTATCTCGAACTATCCCGGAAGTTTTCGAATCTTACATGAGCTTTACATGAACAACATGAACAAGTGTATAAATGGAACTGAGTGTTCCCTTTAGTTTAAATTGAACTCCTATTTCCAACACCAACTGAACCTCAACCTCGCCAACTTTTCGAGTTTAAAGCTGGATTTATAAACTCGAAAAGTTGGCGAGGTTGAGGTTCAGTTGGTGTTGGAAATAGGAGTTTAATTTAAACTAAAGGAAACACTCAGTTCTATTTATACACCCGTTCATGTTGTTCATGCAAAGCTCATGTAAGGTTCGAAAACTTCCCGGGTAGTTCGAGATAACCAATTTTTATGCTCGGAGTTTGGAATATCTAACCTCACAAACTTGATCATAACTTCAACCTCACCAACTTTTCGAGTTTATAAATCCAGCTTATAAATCCAGCTTTATTTAGATTATGACGTTATTGACAGTTGTAATTAATTTGCTGAGAGCCGTCTTGCGGCAGTAACGGACAGAGATGGTACTGATAAAACGATAAATTCCATTTTGTTACATTAAAACAGAATGGCCAAACGTCTTGTGAAAAATTCAATTAGTTCTTATAACCGTACCTCTCAAATCTATAAATTCTACCCCACTGCAAGCCTTAATAGGTATTAAAGCAATATCTACACTAAAACAAGCAGCATTTAAAGACTTTTTTCTAGACCTGTCACCAGTTCATAATATTCATTTAGATCGACAAAGAGTAATCGAAAAACTGCAAGCCCTTCATGAAGCAATACTGTATATTTTAATATGGGTAACTTTGTCCTATTACATCGTGCAAGCAAGTTACATGCAAGTACAACGGATTTTAAATTCTTGGGCCAGTATGAGATAATAAGTATAACCATAACCAAGGAAGGGCGATATGATAAAATTATCAAGGCAGCAAAAGAGTAGTTAGGACTTTGGCCAAGTGATTGGTCATTAGCCACAGATTTAAATGATTTACTAAATCTTTTTGAAAAAGTCAGCATACATCCATTGCATTGTAGTTTTGAGAATGGGGCCAGCATACCTCCCATGATGTACAATGTACATATTGACATTGCTAAAATATCGTCAATAGTTGTACGTTTTGAGTCAGGTCGTGTTAGAGTCAGGTCGTGTTAGAGCCAGGTTCGAAAATCGACGCCACTGCCGATACCAATGAATGACATCGTCTGGAAAGTCGTCGACGGACGACGGGCGGCACTTGAGCTCGCGATCAGGAGCAAGCCAGAGGTTTAATTTCTTCATTAACACGGATAATTTCCAAATTCCTTTTTTTAAGGAAGACATTTTAGTTTAGTTTGTTTATTAGTTGTGCCTTGTTTTGCTAATAAACAGGTTGTTATAAGTGTGTTGTTATTGTTTTGACCAATAAAGAAATAAACAAATGTTCGGGGACTTTACAATATAATAAAATCTGCCTCTATAATTATTAAGGGGCGGCGTTGTCATACAAGCCGCAATCAGCTAAATGCATTTAAAATTGCACGGCGATTCCGATACTGGAATTCTGATCGCGGAGAAAATAAATGTGGCAACACACAGAGACCGACATTACAACTTCAATAATTTGAAAATACGCGTGACGGTAGGTAGTCCAATCAATCTGTTATGGAAAAGCGGGTTTACGGGGAAAAAAATCATAAGCGATTTTATTTCAATGGTTAAGGGGCATGTGATTAGCTTAAAACCAAATTGTCGCCCCCCCCCCCCCCTTGGGCGCTTGTGGGGAACTCAACAAAGATTTTGGCTTGATTTTTCGCAAAAACGGTAAGTCGCAGAGAAATATATAGTAAACAAACATTGTAGAAAACAATATTCTCCACAATTTGTCTCATGGACTCACTGCGCTACGACTAGCAGAGTGCGCCAAAGTCGCCAAAAATCACTTTCTCCTTATTTTCGACGCGAGAAATATTTTTTTGCTCAATTGCATAAATACAAAAGTTGTAGAGCCCAACAAATCCTATAAATTGAGTCCGCGTTTTTTTTACAATGCACGGTTACGGAGATATAGCGCCTGGAAGTACCAACCGAATGCAGCATCATTTGTTTTATGTCCTGTGATCGTAGCATTCTATTGTTACAGATCCTCACGTCTAATATGACCACTACGCCACAACTAAAATTGCTTTATAGGGGAAAGGAAAGTCAAAGTCTTTCTCCACCAGTTTATTATAGTTATAGAATGGAATAATCAATATACCTACATTAAGGCGAATTGACAAAACGGTTCCACCCTGTGAATCATCGACTATGGGCGATTTATTTACTTAGCTTCAAATCAACCTCAACAGTGAACAGAAATTATTTATAGGAAATTGATAGGAAAGTGTAAATTTAAAAAAATGTTAAATGCCCTTGATATTTTAAAACAATTAGGGGATATATCTTGATATGGAGTAATAAGAACTCGTAGAATGGAGTAATATTTTCAAATCGACGTTAGAATACCAGTATAATGGCCTTATACAAGTATTGTTAATAACTAATTCTAATTGTGTTACGAGATTACAATATAATTACCATTAACATTTTGAATGTGGGTCGAAACGCCTGCGTTTCTGTGACGTTAATGATCTGTAGTTACCGATGTTATCAAATATGCTGTTTTTGCAATTTTATTACTCTAGTACAATAGTATATTTGTAGAGTTAAATGTACTAAATTAATTTCATGACCATACATTATCAGTAATATTTTGATTACAATTTGTTGATATTTTTAAAGCGAATTGGTAAAACAATACAATAATCAGTAAAAAATCAAACAATAAATGACAGCCAGATAATTATTAATATTCGTATAGTATGTTCATTCATGGCAACTGTGATTTGATATAACAGTGGTATACTTAATCAGCATTTTTGAATTGAAATATCTCGAAAACGGCTGGAGCAAATATCAACATAATATTATTATATTTTTAATATTAAAAAAAAAATGCATTACATGTTTCTAAAATATACTGGATGTTCTACTTAAAGTTTTTCAAGGTTGCATGTTAAACTAATTTGCCATTTTCCTTTGTTTTATTTCGTAACAGTTTCCTGTGATTAGTGGGCCAGATAAGGGTCAATATTAATAGAATGCTAAGACGCTGCATTCCGTTGGTACTTCCAGGCACTATATCTCCGTAACCGTGTATTGTAAAAAAAAAGCGCGGACTCAATTTATAGGATTTTTTGGGCTCTACAACTTTTGTATTGATGCGATTGAGCAAAAAAATATTTTTCGCGTCGAAAATAAGGAAAAAGTGTTTTTTGGCGAATTTGGCGCCCTCTGCTTTCTGCACTTTAAGTCGTAGCGCAGTGACTCTATGAGATAAATTGTGGAGAATATTGTTTTCTACAATATTTGTTTACAAAATATTTCTCTGCGACTTACCGTTTTTGCGGAAAATCAAGTCAAATTTCTTTTTGAGTTTCCCACAAGCGCCCAAGGGGGGAGGCCCGACAATTTGGTTTTAAGGTAATCACATGCCCCCCTAACCATTTATAAAATAAAATCGCTTATGGTATTTTTTTCTCGCAAATTTTACAGATTGGCTGTACTAAGTGTTTTCGCACTGCTTGAATAATGTGTGTATTTATTATTCATCCGTTGATACATTTTGTGCGTTTTCTTCAGTTTTGTTTTAGTGTAAATATATAGTTATTAAACTTTATTAGTGTAGTCAACTGCTAACCTGAGCTAACCTAAACTATGGATATTAACGAATCTTTAACTAGTTGTCCTGAACTAACCACAATGGACGCTGCAGAAATATGTGGAACTTTGACGAAACTTTTCTCGCCCACTGTGTCAAGGTTATGATAAAAAGAAAATAGTCGAGGAGCGCAGACAAGAGAACGGAAAAAAATAATCCTGGATGATGCCACAAAATACGCCAATGGTCGCAAAAATATCCACAATAAAAAAAAAATACGGCTGATATTAAGAAGGATACATCTTTACCTAAAACATCATTAGGAGTTTTAAAATTTCAAAACAATAAATTTTAGGTATATTATATGAAGTCGAAAAAGCCTACCAGTTGAAAAATTGAAATTATTGTATAGAGGTGAAAATATTTGCAAAAAAATACGAGAGTTTCGGAAAAAAGGGTAAAAATTGTATTACACCATGACTCACTGAAGGGCACACAATTGAGATGGTATGGCAAGATCTAAATATTAAAAGTTCAAGGCACGCATATGGATGGATTTTCGCAAGAGCTAATTTAATCATTTATTAGTTTTTAAAATACACCCGCCACTGGAATTAATTCTTCTGATGCCGCACAACTCGGAGCTCTCTACATGCTAATAATGAGTCACTGACAGGAATTTTAGACTTAGAGTATACAGAAAATACTAATATAGTTTAGCTACCTTAAGAATCATATCTAAGCTTTCCAAAGATACTTCTCTTGAACTTAAAGGTTGAATAATAGGTAATGCTGGTGGAATTTCTGGCTCCTCGTCATCATCATCTATAAAATCATCTGTCCTTTTTTGGTGCTCTTCCAGAGGACTATCAGCTTCGTGAATAACATTATCAGTCCTTCCATTTCCACTGAAATTACAAAAATACAATATAGGTTTTGTTTTATTTACTTTTAAATCATTTATATTGGCAGGTAGTAAATTTTATGAGGGCTCATTTAAAAGGGGTGCATTTTAAAACAGAAAATGGATTGTTTATAACATTAAACTTATTCTCTTATTCAGTCTTCTCTTTAGTTTCGAATTGAGTGGTTCTGTGTAGTTAAGAAAGTTTTCCAACGACGAGAATATCAAGTGAAACGTGTCACAGTTGCAAAACTTCTCGTGATAAGTTTTGTTATATTTGTGCAGAACTTCTAGTGAAGTCACAAGCCAGACCATTTTCTGAAAATGTGAAAAAAGCCTATTTCAGGTATTGTGATGTTTTAATCGGAGATCAAGACGAGCAGTGGGCTCCCCATGTGTGCTGCGTCAGTTGTAGCATGTCATTGACGCAGTGGATGATAAGTATGTCTTTTGCAGTTCCAATGGTATGATGAGAACCTACCAATCATTTTAACGAATGCTATTTTTGTAAAACGAAGACTGAAGGTTATTCCAAAAAAGACAAGCAGATGATCAAATATCCGTATTTTCCTTCTGCTATAAGACATGTTCCTAACAATGCAGACTTACCAGTACCGACTGCGCCTTTGATTGGTAAACTATGAGAGATAATGGAGATAACAACGCATCATCAGTCAGCTCTGAAGAATAATGTGCCAACCGCACTTTTACTTCAGGTCCCAGTTCCGGCGGGATACATTTGATTGTTCAAAGTGAGTTAAATGTTTTAGTAATAAATAATAATAATAAATAAATATTTATTTCATCAAACAATAATAATAATAGATACAATACAATTTCATCGATTAATACAATAAAATTAACAATATATTACATTCCATATAATCGGAGAGAAAAAAAAAAATAGGAGGAAATAAATATTAGAAAATTAATCCAGGTGTGTCTTGTATATGGTTTATGTAATCCATATAGAAATTACTAAGTTTATAATAAACTTGCCAGCATTTCTAATTGGATGACTTAATCTTAATAAACTAGTCAATCTGGGGAACAATAACAAAAAAATTAATAAAATAAAAAAACAAAAGAAAATATATGCTTTCTTCAATCCATGGCAGTAACAAAAAAAAACAACAACAAAAAAAACAAAAAATGTACACAAAGAGAGAAAAAGAAAGAAAACGCACATATACCACGTACATATATTCCATAATAAACAGAGAGAGAAGGATAAATTAATATGTTTCAAAATTGATATCATTTTCAATTAGCCATCCTGTTAATTTATACTGAAATGTTTTTCGTGTGGATTCGTTCTTTAGGACAAGAGGAAGTAAGTTGAAAATTCTCGGTGCCACATACTCGAAAGAACGTTGTCCTACAGTTTGGTTACTTCTAGGAGTAAAGACTCCTAAATTTAGTTTTGTTCTTGTGTCATGTCCGTGTGTAGTTTTAATGAGGTAGTCATTTTGAGATTTTAACGAGTAAAGGAGGGTAGCTTTGAAGTATAGCTTTCTTGTATTTAAAATTTTTGATGTTTTAAATAGTAGTTCAGTTGGAAACTTTAGTGGAAGACCTAGAATTAATTCTACTAGAGTTGTTGGGATTATCAAAGCAACAGTCAGAACTTCTTCATTTCCGTGGCAAGGTTGGAACTTACTAGTCAAAGAAACAAAAATTACGACTTTTAGAAAAAAATATGTTACATTTTCTGCATTTTACAATATAGGAAATTCGTCATGTGTGTGTACTGATATCGATGGTTTAATGCAGGCACTCAGTATCGAGCATTCTCGTTGTGTGGCGCTTGTTCATAGATTTATCGAAATATAGTTTACAAGCTGTGTTATTACATAATGGAAATTTAAAACCAGCTATACCACTTCCCATTCAGTGACAATGAAAGAAACCTACATATGTGGAGATTTAAAATTATAGCAATTATACTGGCACTTCGGGGAGGATCTAAAAAATATTGCCATTTCCTTTGTTTGTGGGACCGTCGTGCGGTGAATGAACATCTTGTAATGAAAATTTAGTCGGAAAGGAGTGACTTTCAACCGGGATCTCAAAATGTTTAGTATGTGCCCCTTTGTAGACCCAAAAAATGTCCTTTTGCCTCCACTTCACATTAAACTTGGACTAATGAAAAACTTCGTGAAGGCTGATTAAAGCGGGTGAAGGGTTTAAATACTTAAGAGAAATCTTGACCCACTTAAGTGACACCAAATTAAAAGAAGGCATTTTTGGTGGGTCACAAATTAGAAAATTGCTGGACGATGTTAATCATAGATATAGAAAAGCTCACCACTTAAGAACTCAGAAGTTGGAACTCATTTGTAAGTGTAATGAGGGGATCTTTAGGCAACAATATGGATGCAAACTACGAACAACAAGTTAATGAACTTTTAGACTCCTATAAATCGCTTGATTGCCGAATGTCATTAAGGATTCACTTTCTCTATTCCCATTCATCATTTCTTCCTGAGAATCTGGGCGCTGTCAGCGACGGGCAGCGTGAAAGGTTCCATCAAGATATCAGGATAATGGCAATTCGGTATCAATGACGATGGGATTCAGCCATGATGGGTGGCTACTGTTGGTTAGCATTATTAGTTAATCAGTTATTCCGTCATCTCTAAAAGTCATTATAGCTAATTTGATTTATCGCTAATTAATTTATCCCAAGCCCTACGTATTTCAGTCCACGCCCGCTTGGATGCATTTTTTTGCGTAGTTTTTGCTCGCATGACATTAAATATAGTCGATATACAGGGATAAAAAACTTGTAAAATCATTTTTTCAATAAATATTAATTGGTACCATTCTACATGTGTTTTATGTGTTTAATGTAACAAGAAAACATGACGTACTACAACTTTTTTATGGTGATTTTCGTTTTCAGGTAGGTTCATCTTACTACAGTATGCTATTCAGTTTTATGTTACAACAAAAAGTTTTTATTTTGTCACCCAGTGTAATTATACGATCAGGGCCTTAACTAGGTGATATTCTGCTAAAGGTAAGGTTCCTTTTTTGCGCCCCATAGGGAAATGCGCTGCAGTAGTGAGGGGGGATACTTTAACAATTTTTTAAAGAACACACAAAATTTATACCGGGTGTTGCATCGTCGAACGGGACATAGGAAATCCCATGTAATTTTAAATGGGGTCAATTATTGGCTTCCCTAATTATTTTAGAGAAAAATTCTATTTAGGTTTATTAAAGAGCACTAAAACCCACATTCAAAAGAATAACTTTAGATATTTTTGATGAGCCCGTTTACGGGTTATCGCCGATTTCTTTTTAACTATTTCTCCTTTTTATGGCCCCATATTTGCGGGCACCAGTCAAGGTAAAAGATGACTGTCAAATAAAGTTGTCATTTTGAAATGTGTGCTTTATTGTTATAAAAACTCGTACATCGAAAATATTAAAGGTGTATTTATGAGTACAAATTAATCTGAATAAAACTAAAATAAAGTATCCAATTACAAGGTTAATTATGACATTTAACATGTTTCAATATTTTACTAATTAATAGGTAGGTACTATTAAATTGTTAGAACTTTAGGATTTAAGAAGATGTTCAAATATTCCTCCATTGACTGCTAGACAATAACCGAGGCGATCATAAAATTCTCTTCTTACATTCGCTAGTTGGTAAACTGAAATTCTATTGCATTCGGCAGAAATAGCATTTTTTAACTCGTCTAGATTTGGGTATTTTTTATCTTTGTATATCCTGTTTTTTAAATGGCCCCAGAGAAAGAAATCATTTGGCGATAAATCAGAAGACCTGGCTGGCCAATTTACTGTATGATTTAAGCCAATAACATTTCCATTAAAAGCACGGTTTAAATATTCCCGGACAGCCAGGGTACTATGTACCGGGCAGCCATCCATTTGGTACCAAACTTCCTGATTTTCCTGGCGGCATCATGTAAAGTAGGTAAAATATGATCTTCAAGTAGTTCCAAAAAATATTCTGCATTTAAATTTCGTGTAAGAAATAATGGCCCGATAGTATTTTCTCCGAAAATCCCAGCCCATACATTAACTTTTTGTGGATATTGCGTCCTTATTTCCACAAACCTGTGTTGGTTTCCTTTGCTCCAATATCGATAATTTTGAACATTGGGTTCATTGTTTAAGGTAAATGTGCATTCGTCAGTGAAACAAATGTTTTTTAAAAATTCCTTATCCATGTTTGCTCTTTCCATCATACCAAAACAAAACTCCTGTCGTCGTATTTCGTCCCTATCTCTTAGCTCTTGGTGCTTTTCATATTTGTATGAATAATATTTATGTCGTTTCAAAGCTCGTAACGCTGTGGTGTGATCTAATCCTATGTCATCCTCAAGTTTCCTTGTGCTGATCTTCCCATCATTTTCTTCCACGCACAATAAAACTTGCAAGTCTCTATCATTTCTTGCATATCTTCTTTGTTCCTGCCTTTCTTCACATCTGCAGTTATTTATTACAGTGCCTTTTGTCTCAAATTTCTTGATAGTCCTTTCGACTGTAGATTTTGCAGGTATCGGTCTATTCGGATACAGAGCAGCAAACATGTCTGACACATTTTGATAACTATTTCCTTGATAATACCATTTAATCATCAATATTTTTTCTTCAGAAGTGTAATTCATGGCTAATATTTTCGATGTACGAGTTTTTATAACAATAAAGCACACATTTCAAAATGACAACTTTATTTGACAGTCATATTTTACCTTGAGTGGTGCCCGCAAATACGGGGCCATAAAAAGGAGAAATAGTTAAAAAGAAATCGGCGATAACCCGTAAACGGGCTCATCAAAAATATCTAAAGTTATTCTTTTGAATGTGGGTTCTCGTTAATAAACCTAAATAGAATTTTTCTCTAAAATAATTAGGGAAGCCAATAATTGACCCCTTTTAAAATTACATGGGATTTCCTATGTCCCGCTCGACGATGCAACACCCGGTATATATAACTTTTTTGACTTTTTATTAAATAAGTTATAAGCTTATTAAAATTCTTTGGTTTAAAAATTTTTTTTTATCAGTTAATTATTAAGCTTACTTAATAATAAGAGAATATTATATATGTATTGTAAAACTAAAAAAAAAAATAAAATAAAAAATGGAAATATTGGAAATGTGTAGGTGTAAATAAAATTGTTACAAATAGACTCTACGCTCTACTTAAATATATGATTAGGAATATAATTTTACAATCAATACTTTCTGGCTTTTTGTGTTAGGTGAAATCTGATATATATTCATCAAAAGAAATGGATTCTGCAATAAGCCTTTCTGTGGATAATATGACAGTATTAGATAATCTTTTTTGGGACATGGTCGATCCTAAATAACCTTTTATAAGTTTTAATTTTGGAAAAGATCTTTCACAAGAAGCACTGGTAACTGGAATTGTAAGAAAAATTTGTAATGCTGTAACAAAATTGGGATGTTCTGCCAGTAGCTTAAATTTATGTAGGTTCTGGAACATTTCCAATGCAGATTGACACTGGAAATTAAAAAGTTCTTGCGCCTGAAATTTAAAAATTTCTGAATAAATTCGTTACAATTAAAGTCGTTTGGCTATTTAGCGCATAAATCTTCATTACATCTTTCACTATCAGAAAGAATCATTTTGGAAAGAATTGCTCCACTAGGAAAACTAAAATCACTGGAAATCTCATGTAAACCTTTATATCTGTTACTTAACTGCGTTATTATTGAATCGATGACTTGAAATAATTGTTGTTTTTGTTTTGTCTTTGGGTCTAAATAAAAATCATTAACAAGCTCACCGCTCTTTTTTTTAATTTTTTTTTCAAACTTCCGTGTATTCAGTTGATATATTTCAATTTTGACAAATCTGCAAAACATTTTTTCAGATTTTTCAAAATAACCATCTCATTTGCTTTCATTTCTTCCAATAACCCTTTAATGTGTTTGCACGCTGTATCTAATGTTAACTCCTTTCTCTGAAGTAAGAGATTTACTTTATTAATTTTGTCTAATAAAGATGACCAAAAAACTAAAAGAATTACCAAGTCGAGATTTTTAAGATTTTTTTGAAATTTTTTTGCCCCAATTACTGTTTCACCAAGATATATTGAAACATCAGTCATCTCTTCTAAAAGATCTAAAACCAATTTAAATTGAGTGATCAGTGCGTTCAATGCGAATGCTTTGGATGACCACCTTGTATCGCTAAAGCCTTTTAAAGTAATATTTATTGTATTTTTTAATTTACTACAGCGTACCGTGGAATGCGCAAAGAAGTTAAATAAATTTTGAATAATTCCAAAAAAGGTTATTATTTCGGGACAAACTCAAGCACTGTGTAATGCCACTAAATTTAAACTATGTGCAGAGCATGGCACAAATCTTGCAGTGTAGAATTTTCTTGCAATATCCTAGCTTGTACGCCTTGATATTGACCTGCCATATTTGAGTCATTGTCATAGGCCTAATATTTTGAAACCCTAATTCGGCCAGCGAATAAAAATCAGACTAAGCATAATACTATGACGAAGACAAATACATGTATGCGCCTGGCGACGATCTTTAGGATTCTAGGAAGGGCGTCTGCCCATATAGCATTGTTATGGTTGACTTTATTGCCAAATGGATCTATTCTAATAGAAGTTTTTATATTTTGGCCAGATGGATCCATTCAAATAAACATTTTTATATTTATCATAATTCAGAAAAATTTTATTTATGATTTTTGCGCCCTTTGTGGCTTGCGTCCATAGACATACCTACTCCTACTTTGCTATACCTAGTTACGGCCTTATATACGATTATCCTCGATAATAATATTTAAAGTAAACTCACCTGCTAAGTTTTAGTCCAGTTCTAATAACACCTTCTTCAACAATTTCTGTTTTTTTACCGGAGTTTAACGGCTTAAACACAGTTTCATCATCTTGAATATCATCGGAGGAGCACGTTTTGAACTGTGTAAGTTCCCTAGGCGGAAGCACATCCCTTGTACTGCCATGCCTTGACGAGGATTGAAGGTCTTGATTCCTTTGGTGAGGAGACGGATGCTTGGGTTTTTGTATTTGGAACGTTTGGTGTTCGACCCAATTTCGGATCATATTCTTTTTGTGAGAGTCCATGTAACCATAACTGGAAAAAATTAAAATACTTTTAATATATATTTTTTAAGTATTATAAAATAGTATTGAATATTAACGAATATTCCACTTATACATTGTGTAGGTAACCATGTAATAGGTAATTCATGGATGGAAAATTAAAAAATTACAGTGGCAATTCCATTCATGTCTAAAAAAATTCCATTTAAAATGTCAAAAATCATAGTTTGCTATAGAATAAAAAGAATGAACTGAACTAACCTAACTCGATAAAAAAAAATGGATATTTTTTCTATTCCTTTTAAACCATAGTTCGGCTTGATGTCATTATTATTTACTAGAACGTACGGACTTACTCTGTAATCTACGAAATTGTGCTAAAATATCTGCAAAGTAAAGTTTTTAAGGGTGTTCATTTGTCGATGTAATTCCAGGGTATCTATGTAACTAGTAAATAGTAAAGATAGAAATTTGCTACTTTTTCGAGAAATAAAAGATGTCGCAAGCAGAATTGTCATGGCTTTCTTAGTTTATGAGCTACAGGGTGTTTTCGCAAATATTTGCATTTTGACCACCCCCTTTATTTCGATTACTCATCAAAAAATTGAGAACTGTTTCTAAGAGAGCTTTTAAGCAGAATTCGGTGTCCAGCTTACTTTTTTTCAGGTTTCAGATAGGCTTGATATTTTCGACACTGAAGCAAGTTCATGCTCCTTTTCTCTATCTCAGAGTTGGGACTAGTTTCATCCGTTTCTTGGATCTCTTCAATACACTCGATGATAGTCAATTCTGCACTTTCGGTTGGCAAATCGTTATCAATAGAGGCAAATTGTTTCAAGTTCATAAATGTGTTCTTAATGTTAGGAAACAGTTGTGCGAGCGGAATATTATCTTCTTCTTCAAAGTCGTCAAAATTATCTGTATTACACATAAATCCGGCTTTCATTAAGCATCATTTTATTATCACTGGGGACAAATTGCGCCAGTCCATCGAAACCCGGTGGAAGAAAAACAAGTTTGACATTATCCAGTGTAATTTTGCGATGAAACGTTGCATTATCCAGAAACAATACCACTCTTCTACTCTGCTTCTTCATCTTGGTATCAAATTTGTGAAGCCATGTTGTCATGTCTGCTGTCATTCACGCTTTTTTGTTCGAGACCTATTGGAGATATGTGCGCCCTGAAAACCTCGAGGATTTTTGCTTTAGCCTATTATAAGTGGTTCTTCCCTCTCACTATCCATATTTGCACAGGACAGAATTTTCAATCGTTGTTTAGCTGTTTTTTTCAGTACATTTGTCATCTTTCAATGCAAATGTTTTTGTTAGCAATGCACGATAGTAGAGACCTGTCTTATCTGCATCTTGGGGCATAATTCCTTAAAATGGTCAAAAGCCTTTCTTTCCAAGCAGTTACGTCTTCGAATAAATATCGGCTGGTTCGCCACAAATTTTCTTGAAGGTAATGTCCTGCCGACGACGGAATTTCAATCATTGGATGCCTTGAAGTTATCTAGTCCTAGACGGACTTTGAGCAGATTCGAGGGCTTTTGCTTGAATTATGGGACCGGATATTGGTAAGTGCTTGTTACGCGCCTTGCAAAACCAGTTAAAAGCAACTTGGTCCACTGACAGTCCTTCGGTTTTGGGAAATTTTCTTTTTGTTAAATACTTGGGTCTTAGCCACTTTAAATTTTTCAGCCAATTTCCTGGTACTTAAATCAGTTTTTTCACTTTCGTCGATTATTTCCATTTTTTTGCTTAAACACAAAACACACGAAAACTGTTCAAAACATACTACTGTTAACAACCGATTTATCAGCCTTTGAAGCAGATTGAATAGATCCGCCTGCAATAAAGTAATTAGTGTATATACCTATATTTCTTAAGAATTGTCGGGTCGAGTTTTACTACCCCTAATGGAGGGTGTTTTTAGCATTAATGTTTATTAAAAATTCTGATGATGAGTGCCGCGGTCGTTTAACAGATGGGTCCGTGAAGAGGAGTATAAAATAATGAGATTTCCATTTTAAATATGGGGAATTCATATCCGGCCGTTTAACGCAGGTGGTGACTTTATAGAGGCGGTCGCAAACAGAGATTTTGCTGTGTTAAGTTTTGTGTTAAAAATGCCGCCATACTGGCGCAATGTCGCAACTGACAATTTATTTTCTTGTTTCATTTATTTTTGGTATATGCGATACATTTTAAATATATTCATAACCTTACAATCTTGTATAAAAACTTGTAGTCACTAGAACTTTCACAGAAAATTCCAATAAAGACTTTATAGTAACTAAACTTTCTACAATTCGTGCTGTAGTTTCGTTTACTGTATTTGCGTTGCCTACCTTCTGATTTAAGACATTATACCGTTCGACGGTTAACTTTGCGTTTTATTTTATGCATCGGTGTCAGTAACTCGAGACTGAAATTTTTTTAGATACTATAGTCCCCCGCAGATGTATTACAGTAACTGTGTTTTTAATATTTTTTCCTACAAGCGTGCGCGATATACCGTTTTCCCGCACTCGTTTTGGTTCTGAAAGACCCATTTTCCCGCACGGTGCGGGAAAATTTTTCCGGCACGGTGCGGGAAAATTTTTCCCGCACGGAAAATTAAATTTTTAGAAATACTTTGTGGTAGTTTTTCTAACGCTTGTAGAAACAATTTTGATTCTAACTCATGCGGAAAGACACTTTAATAAATAAAATATAAATTTTTATTGAAAGTAAATGAGGTATATTACAGAAACACTAATTTTTGCCGTTTATTTTAAACATTTTTAAAAAAGCTGATTTAAAACGGTTTATTTCAAAAACCCCGTACATAGATGTTAACATGGTAACCACGACACACACATAAAATTTAATTGTCAAAGTGACACCTTACAACATTTCACCGGAGCGTGGCTTTGATTTATAATTTCGTTCAGATTCTGATACAGATGTCTTCCATAGATAATTTCTCGGACGATGAGCTTCCAGAAGATATTCTAGAAGCTGCAAGTGTCGCAAATTTGGATTTGCTACCAAAAAAGTCAATAGTCAGGTATGAAAAACAATACGATAATTTTGTTACTTGGTGTGAAGCGAAAAATGTAAAAGCACCAAGAGAAGAAGTACTTTTGGCATATTTCTTGGAAATGTCTAAACTTTGGAAGCCAAATACTTTATGGTCTCGATATTCCATGTTGAAAAGTGTACTTAAGGTTAAGAAAGATTTAGATATCAGTAAATACTATAAAGTTACTGCGTACATCAAGAGACAAAATGTAGGTTTTCGAGCAAAAAAAGCAAAAGTTTTTACACAAGAAGAGATTGCGAAATTTATGAAAGAAGCACCTGATGAAATTTTCCTTCTAATTAAAGTGGTAACGATTTTTGGACTGGCTGGTGCCTGCCGCCGTGAGGAGCTAACTAAATTTACCATTGACGACATAGACGACAAAGGAGACGTTATAATTGTCACAATAAACGACTCCAAAAACCATTCTGCTAGATCCTTTGTAATAACTAAGGCAGTCAATAATGAAATTTTTCTAAATCTATACAGAAAATATGCAAACTTACGTCCACAGCAAACTCCACACCGCCGATTCTTTTTGAACTACAAACATGGAAAATGCAGTACCCAATGTGTTGGAATTAATACCATAGGAAAAATGCCCTCCAACATTGCAGCTTATATAGGACTCAAAAATCCAGAATTATACACAGGCCACAGTTTTAGACGTTCCTCGGCCACTCTACTTGCTAATTCTGGCGAAGAAATAACAAACATTAAACGTTTAGGAGGATGGAAATCCACGTCTGTTGCCGAAGGCTACCTGGAGGAATCCATCACACACAAAAAAAACATGTCTAACAAAATTCTCAATCTCAATAGTCCATCAAGTTTGAGCTATAATTTAGAAGCAAAAACTCCACAGTTTCCCAGCAGCGCTAACAACAGCTCGATACCTCTTTCTTTGCAACCATCCGCTCATCAGGATCAGTTGGCTTCAATGGCTTCATCCGCAATCAATTTGCATAATGCATCAAATTGTACTTTTAATGTAAATATTAGTTATAATTAGAAATTAAATCTGTGTTTGTTTTTCAGTAAAATTAAATTTTTAGAAATATTTTGTTGTAGTTTTTCCAACGCCTGTAGGAAAAATTTTGATCCTAACTTGTGCGGAAAGACACTTTCCCGCACTCGACTGCTTACCCGAACTCCGCTTCGCGTCGTTCGGGTAACGGCAGTCGCGTGCGGGAAAGTGGCTCTTTCCGCACTTGTTAGGATAATAACTATTGTTCATTTCAAATAGAATTCTGCTTGTTAACAGTTATTTATACTACAAGGGATGTAAGTAACATTTACCAGTCGAGAACGATTTTGCGCCCGAGCGACAGCGAGGGCTGGCAATAAAGTTCGAGACTAGTAAATATACTTACATCTCATGAAGTATATCCCTGCAGAATTTATTCTTGGATTTTTATTAATTTAATTCGATACTTTTCGCATGAAATTATGGACAGCTTTAACCGGTAAATTTTGTAAATAATGTTCATAATTGTAAGTAAAACTTCTTAATAGCGGCCACTAAAAATTTCATTACAAATTGACCGTTTGAGGGGGTGACCGTTTTTGAGGGGAAGGAAAAAAATAAATTACATATCTACATATACCATATGTGTCATGTGAATAAAATTCAACTTCATTAATTAATAAAAGGCTAATTACAAACACACACGTTATTATGTAATATGAACTGTAAATATATAGAACTATTTATTTCATAACTCCTACATAATATGTATACATAATAATGTTTAAAAACGTGCACTACATACGAAAAAAAATTATGCTTTGTGAAAAAAAGATTCAATGGAAGTCTGTTTCATATTTTTAATTTTAATTTTTGCTGCTTCATTTTCACATTTCATTAGGATATTTGAAATATCAATGGCCAAATTGCCATTTTCTTTGCCTAATAAAAAATTTTGTACGTCTCTTATTTTTTCACAAACTTCACTCATGCTTTTTAAAGACGAACTAAAAACCTCCTGGTTTTCTTTACTTTCACAGTCTTCATTTTCGGTAGTTTCAGATTGACTGGTAAACTCCTGAATTATTTCCTGCATCTCCATACTGGGATTTTCCGTTGAAATGTTTAAGTCGATTTGAAGATAATTTTCCAGGTTTGGATTTCCTGGGATACCGGAAAACAACTGACTTAGTAGAATATCGTCTTCTCTTCAAAAATCTCATTCTCTTGGAGAGTTTCTATAAATCCAGCTTTTTGGAAACATATTTTAATCGTTTTAGATGAAACATTTTTCTATGCTGCAACAATCCATACCATAGCACTTGAAAAATTTATGGTCTTTTCTGCTTTTTCAAACGCATCCTCGGTAGCGGTGTTAGTAAAAGTTAAAAGTCTTTTTATCAAATATTTTCTGTATATCATTTTAAAATTTTGTATGATGCCTTGATCTAATGGCTGGCAGTAAGATGTAGCGTTTGGAGGCAGAAAAACAATTCGAACATTTTCCAGTTGTATTTTCGGGTGAGAACTTGCGTTATCCAAAAATAAAGGTACTTTTCTTCTTTGTTTTTTCATTTTGGTGTCAAATTTTTTTAGTCAGGAAATCATTATCTCTGTTGTCATCCAAGCTTTTTTATTGGAGACCCATTCTAATGGTAATTTGTCTACATGTGCTCCTTTGAAACATCGCGGATTTTTGCTTTTTCCTATAACTAATGGGGTCTCCTTCTCACCATCCATGCTACTGCAAAAAAGAATTGTCACTCTTTTAGGCAAAAGTTTTGTTTGGCATAAGAGATAATAAAGGCCTGCTGTTTCGTCTGCATTAAAAATATCTTTATCATCATAATCCTTGATAATTAATTTGAACTTAGTGAACCAATCTTGAACACTCACTTCATACACATCAGCAGACTCACCAGAAATTGTTTTAAAATTGATATCATGTCTTTTGCAGAATCTATCTAACCAGCCATTTGATGCCTTAAAATCACAATTTTTCAAATTTTCTGACACTTCCAGAGCTTTTTCCTTTAGTAGTGGTCCGAATATTGGAATGTTTTTGTTTCTTGCTTTGCAAAACCATTCATAAACCATTTGGTCAATCGCAAGTCCGCTTGTTTTTGGAAACTTCCGTTTTTGATCTGCATTAACTCCTCCTTCTTCATAAAGTTTTTTCAGTTCAATTTTACTTTTTAGAATATCATTTACTTGCGTTCTTCCAACACCAAACTTTTCCGCTATCTTTCGAGCATTGATACCATATTTTTCACTATCCGCGATGATTTCGAACTTTTGTTTAAAAGATAAACGTTTACGTTTCAGAGACATGATCGACTATTGTGCTGTTAAAATGCAACTGAATAAAATTTTACCTTTTATGAAAACATCTTAAGATTTAACAAATTATATATTTGTACGTACTTAAAAACCCATTTACATAATTAGGTTTTATCATTCTCCGGTATTTCCAATAGTACCAGTAATAAAATACCGGCCGGGTGCAAACATTCCCAGAAGGGTCGAGACGACCGCAATTAAGGGTAAAAATTCAAGGTAATTTTCTTAAAAGTTACGGATTCATGTGACCGTGGCCGTTTTAGAAGTGTTTCGGTATTCGAGGGGTCTTTTATTATTAAAAATGCTATAAGATTTATTTTAAGAAGCCAAAACTGACCGTTCAGAGGGGTGACCGTTTTTAACGGGTTAGTTCAGGTTAGTGAGAAGTTTTACTGTAATTGTACTATTAATATTCATATCACTTAATATTACTCAATTTTTATAAATCATTGTTTTTATATGGCATAGATTATTACCACCCAAGGGTGGTAAGTTGACCTACAACTCGTCGTCAAGGGCAATCGATACCTTTTTGGTAATTGCTACTTACGTCCTTCAAAACAGTGTCAAAATGGGTTGTTTGCAATATAGGGAGAAGAAAAAATTTACTACATTTAGCTTGCTAACTTTTGAAATAAAGTGTTCCATTTATTTGGTTTAAACACCATTTATTTAATTCGTGGAATTTCTATTAGTGGTCAGATATTGGGGTGGATAAGACCAAGCGTAAAAAATATCTGGCTAAATCTTAGCATTTCTGGTATTACTTGTGGCAATTTTTCCGTTGTTAGAATAACCTACATTTCCACTAAATTAGGCAATCCAAACCAGCTGATATCTGCCCACCACGGCCATATTGGTATCACAACGTGGTTCCAATATGGCCGTCGACGGCAAACGTCAGAAAAACTAACCTTTATTTTTATATATGTCAGCTTGACGTGAAAACCGCGATTTTGGTTTTGTGTATTTTATTACGTTACTGTTGTTCAATATGCGTTTTTTTTTCTGTTATTTATATTTAATAACACTTGAAGTTAATGATGTTATTGGAGTTGTTAACAATGGCAAGTGTATATCTACACAATTTATTGAGGGAAAGTCGTGAAGTTGGTGAAAGGCAATTTGAAAGCGTTCATGATATTTGTTTTAAAATCCTCAGTGTTTAAAACTGACTGAGATGTGGCTTGTGTATTTATATTGGATGTTAATTAGGTGTTTCGTGATTTTAGGCACCTACAGGAGGTGAGCATTATTGAGAACAGCAGTCCTTTTACTCTTGAGGACAGTGAATTGAATTCTTCTAATGAGGGGGTGCCACCAGTATTTAATATATTAGATATTGTTTTGTATTTAGTGCTGAACCACAATTATTATACCCAGGAAGAACTAAACGCTTTTAAGAGTCTACAACCCTATAAATATTTTGAGGCAGGATTTGTTTTTGAAGTGGGCACAAAGTTAGTTTAGACCGGAATGGTATGCCATTTTATTTTCTGGCTTTTTGACTGACTATTTAATAAAGGCCTTGATCTAGGTGAAAGATTCCGAGCAGTGAAATTTGTAGCCATGTTGGAGCTATACTGTTTGTTGCAGAGTATGCCCACAGAATTAGGGAGGTTACAACTTGTAGAGACACAGAGTCTGCCTGCATGGACTTTGGAAAGACCACTGTACAAGAAGTAAGAAAAATCGCAGCGATGTCTAGTATAGAAATAGACGGTTTGTTAAAGAGAGTTGAAGAGTTGGTTACATAATGTACTAATGAGAATTGTGGAGCCTTTTGCTTCCGAAATATCAGACTCAACTGTTAAAAATTTAATTTTTGGTGTTAGGCATATATCAAAAGAGTTACACTTATCCAATTTTTTCCTGATAAAAAGTTTTTTAAGAAGAATTGTGAAACTGCCTTAAAATTTCATTCTGGAGTAATTATGCCAGAGCTTTTGTTTAGATACTTTACTAGAAACGTTGAGACTACGAAAGTACATTATTGGTGCAAGGTGTTAACGGTGGAAGGCCTATGGTAAAATGTGAGCGGGATAATTATGAAATCAAATGGTTTCATATTACATGTGTTGGGTTAAAAGACACTCGTAAGAAATGGCAATGTATTAATTTTGTATAAAAAATGTTATTAATTTATCATTATTTATGTCACAGCAGATTTACATACTGTAAAGACTTCATGACAATTGTAACAGTAACAAAAATGGGCTATTTTGTTGTTCAAATTATAAGGCTTAAACTTTGTTGTTACTGTTTATAAATTAACTTAATTGCAGTTACTTAATAAACACAGTAGAAGCCATACTATCGAGTTTTAAGCAGTGTGTTATAGGCATGCATACAACTCATCTTCTGAATTGTTGTTTTTTTTTTTTTTTTATTATAATTTTAGGTCGTATTCAAAGAGAATATAGAAATTTAATGAAAATGAAATAAACTTTTATAGTGATAGCCTCGTGGCACTTTCATCAACGTTGATCTGTAGTAATTCCTTCTGACTATATATATCTCATAATTTGCGAAGGAACGTAATTGGGTTGATTTTCTTCCTTTATGCTAGCAGGATGTTCTAAAGTTACAAACATTGCATTTTTATAAAATAAAATTAATGGTGCTAAATGCTTTTACCTGTTATGAAATGCTTGCTGCAAACTCTGATTTTTCAATATTGTGTCTTTCTGGATAAATCATTGAGGCGTGTTAAAAGTTAAGTTTAAGATGGTGGGTACACGATAAAACTTATGAAGAGCCTTGTTGGAGCGACTTTTACAGCTGACAACTAGACACGTTGTAGGCATATTGTTTCAGAATTAAACACTCAGACTACTCAGTAATAACCAACCCTTTTCGATAAAGACAGTTTTAAACAATCACATAAAAACCGTTAGATAAGGAAGATGCGCTTATGGGCCGTTAGAAATTTGATTAATTTGGCGGCTAATCGATTTTTAGGATTTTGAGTGCATAGGACTCGACTGTAAACTAAGCATTGAATCCGTGTATATTTGCCTTCCACGGCCATATTGAATTGTTCGTTGAATATTTTTGAGTTTTGTGGAACAAATTCAATATGGCCATGGGGGGCAAATCGGAATTGGACACATCGTTGGATTGCCTAATATCATTTTGACAACAACAAAAGATACGAATCATCAATTAAAACTAGAACCGTCAAAATCAATAGCAACATAAGCATTTTTCTCCCTAACTACCGCTAGTGCTTTCAAATTCACCAAATATTTTTTCATTCAAGTGTGTTTCCTACAAATTTACGAGTCCACTAGGACACGCTTTCATAAATAAATTATCGAAAATTTTGAAGCACTCGTGGCATTACCTTTGATTAAGGCTTCTAATAATTAACTTCTACTAGTATAACACTTACCCTTGTTGAGCTTCTGACGAGCCTTGCATAGGCCCATCTATCCAAGTTTCCCGCTTTTTAATATGGCAGGATTCTTTCATAAGGTGTCTTGCTTCTGCTACTTTACTCTTTGATATCCTGACAAATAAAAAGTTAAATGGGGATTAATCTACATGGGCATTCAAGAAGATGGCGAATCAGTTAATGGGGCAATTCAAAAATTTGGTATTTTGCATAAAAGCACAAATATTAGTAGTAGCAACTTTCATATTTTAAACATTCACTTATTTTTACAGTTTCGTAAAAACTTTCCTTATTATTTTGCTTTACCTATTTGTTACCGTTTTTGAAATATTAATTAATTTGCATTTCCAAAATCGTGACCTACGATAAATGCTAATATTTTTAAACTTCTGATGTACTGAAATTTGGTTGGCAGTTAGACAATTCACACGTTCACGAGCAAATTATAATCTTGCTACTCTCTGACGCAGGACTAATCTAGGTTTTGTTGCTGGTCAGCAAGACTGTAAACCGACCTTCTGTAATCTTCGAAGAATGGTCCATGAACTGATAATTTTACCTCGAACCGAAAGTTGGGTTTTCGCCTATACGCCTAACAACTATTGCGAAGGGGTTTAAGAACAAGAAACCAGTCATCAACAACTGTAGTCTTGCGTTGCCTTCCACTACCCGCTCTTTGTATATTTCTGCCCGTTTCTCTTAAGCGTTCAACTACTCTCTCAATAGTAGAGCGGCTGGTATTAAGTACCTACTCTAGCCACATACCCATAATTTCGCACGCCTTTTACTACAGCTACAGCTATTGTACAACTTGCAGCACTTGAAACCGTTGCAAATACAGAAATTTACTGTTAAAGTGACAATAAAGCGTCAAACAAAGGAAGAGACAGACGCCTTGTCAAAGAAACGAGTAAATTCATATTACATTAGAAATTATGGAAAAATTTAAATAATTGATAATCAAGACAGTTTTGCATTTGTGTGAGAATAAATTTGTCTTAAAATCTTTCTTCTCTTTACGATTTTCACTAGATAAAATGACGATTTTTATTTATTTATTTATTTATTTATTCGCTTTCCTTTAAAATTTTGATTCATCCCTCCAAGTAATTTTATTTAAAATTGTGGATCTTCCTGGGTACGCACCGAAAGAATTTCGCAAAGTTCGACTCTCTGCTAAGCATCTTGGGCCTTCTTAGCTTAAACATTAGTGAATTTATAATCATGCATGTTATAATGCTCCAAAATTTGTTGGAGTGATGAATAACTTATTACTAGGGCTTCAGGCTAGATTTACGAAGCATTGCTGTTTTCTTTGTCTTTGGGACAGTAGAGCAACACAGAGTCATTAGCAAGTAAAAAAATGGCTTCCAAGAGATCAATATAATCCAGGGCAAGCTAACGTAAAGAATATACCTCTTGTTGACCTCAGTAATGTTCTGTTACCTCCTTTACATAATAAACGAAAGAAGGAGATGCGTTTAAATATCTTAAACAAATTTTTCCTAAACTAAGTGCTAAGCTTAAGGAAGGAATATTAGTTGGACCACAAGTTAGAAAAATACTAAGGGATCAACAGTTTGAGCAAAAATTAAGTGATGTGAAATTAGCTGTGTGGGGTTATTTTAAAATAATTGTTTCGGAGTTTTTAGGAAACAAGAAAGTAGAAAACTGCGAAAAACTACTTGAAAGCTACTGCAAAACGGGCTGACGCATGTCTGTTAAAATACACTTCTTGCACTCCCATTTAAATATTTTCCCAGTATACCGGGTGTTGCATCGTCGAGCGGGACATAGGAAATCCCATGTAATTTTAAATGGGGTCAATTATTGGCTTCCCTAATTATTTTAGAGAAAAATTCTATTTAGGTTTATTAAAGAGCACTAAAACCCACATTCAAAAGAATAACTTTAGATATTTTTGATGAGCCCGTTTACGGGTTATCGCCGATTTCTTTTTAACTATTTCTCCTTTTTATGGCCCCGTATTTGCGGGCACCAGTCAAGGTAAAAGATGACTGTCAAATAAAGTTGTCATTTTGAAATGTGTGCTTTATTGTTATAAAAACTCGTACATCGCCACACAGCAGCGCATCTGCGGAAAGAATTTTTTCCCAATTAAATTTAATAAAAACAAAAACTAGAAATCGCCTATTGCCCGAAACGTGCAAGTCGTGCAACTCTTTGTTAATGGCGAAATCTTTATTGGGCGAGACTCCTTGTTTTGGGTGGAAGCCTTCTGAATCCTTGTTAAATTATTATAATTTTATAATATTATAAATAATCAACATGTTTATGGTAATTTATATTCCTAAAAATAAACATTAATACTATAGCGTTAAGTTTTTTCCTTTACTAGTGGTAATAATAATTCAAAACTATTAAATAATAATTAAAAATATTAATATTTTTTGGTCGGAGGTTAAAAAATAAGTAAATTTTGGTGTCTGTACAAAAGTTCAAAATCTGGTACATTTTAAGCTTGTCATTTGGTACAATTTTTTGAGGTCCTCTGGCAACACTGCCGCATAAGCAGGTATCTAATGTCAGGTGGCGCTGAAAGCTAGTCGTCGGTTTCTGTTAACCGAAAACGCGATATAAGAAAAAGATGTTTGTGTCTTTTCTTTTCGTCAGACCCAATCCTTGGACGCGTTTCGCCGTATTACGGCTCCTCGGCAAGGCTATAGAGTCTGACGAAAAGGAAAGCGACCTTACAGTGTTTTCAACACATAATGGATATCTATACATATGCGAGATGTTACACGTGGCGACATCTCGTAGCAATCGAGCTATCCACCTAACCAGACCAGCGAGGTCTTAGAGAAGACCAAACGGTGGAATGGCTCCCGCATAAGCAGGTATCTAATGTCAGATGGCGCTGAAAGCCAGTCGTCGGTTTCTGCGAACCGAAAACGCGATATAAGAGAAAGATGTTTGCCCCTTTTCTTTTCGTCAGACCCAATCCTTGGACGCGTTTCGCCGTATTACGGCTCCTCGGCAAGGCTATAGAGTCTGACGAAAAGGAAAGGGACCTTACAGTGTTTTCAACACATAATGTACATATACATATGCGAGATGTTACACGTGGCGACATCTCGTAGCAATCGAGCTATCCACCTAACCAGACCAGCGAGGTCTTAGAGAGGACCAAACGCTGGAATGGATACAAATGTTTGTATAAAATAGAAATATCTGATATAGTCTGCAACTCAAATTCTATGCGTGGTGGAAAACTTTGGTTGTTGAATACGCCATCAGGATTCTTTAAACTCCACCGTACAATCGTTACAACATTAGTCACAATTTTTTTTTGTATTTGTTGACTAGTGTAATTAAAATATCTAAAGTATAGTTTTTATTTAAAAAAATATTTTTGGAAACAACAAAGAAGTATAAGTGCAGTATTATCATTAAACAATTTTGTATACTTTGCACGGTGTCCCTGAATGGGTTTACCTTTTAAATCTTTCGCTACAAAAGCATCCTTTATACAAATTCTTGCTTGGAGAAATATAGGATTTGTGATTGGAAAGTTTAGTCTTTTCATACGAGAATGTCAAAATTTGTGTTTTACAAAAATAAAAAATAAACTTTATATTTTTTAATATTTTAACCTTTTATACAACAACTGAATTTTACCATAACATCTTTTATATCCAACAATTTTTATAAAGAAATACGATTTGTCGAGAAATTAAGAATTAGGTGCTTTTGTACGCATAACCCTATTCAGGGACAGCCTGTGTAACAATAATTAATTAAAACCGTAAACGATATAGTCGTTAAAAATAGAATAACTTTCTCTCACCTTGGACCATCTATCCACTGCTCATCACTCCCTCCAGTTAAAGAATGTTTCGCAGCCTCAGATGCTTTCTTAATTGATGGAATTCTACTTGGTGAACACTTCGGCGAGTTCGTATGAGCTGGTGATGTTTTGGCGCTTTGGGAGGGAGTTTTTAATGGACGGTGAGACTTTTCTGTTAAATCTCTTTCTAGCTTGGGAGATGATTTTGTAGGTCGTTGTTCTGCTGATGAACCTAGGGTGATAAATTTTGTTTAGATCGCATGCCTTGTTTATGGTGCCATATGTTTTTTTACCTCTTAGTGCTTTGCTCATTGAACATCTATTATCTCCTGAATTTAAACTAGGTATATATACGGGGGGATGTTCCCCATCCGTAGCGTCGTCAGCTCTACCGACATATATTACGGTATCAGCAGATAGGTCGCTACTTGAAGGATCAGGTTCGCTACTGGTCCCCGTTGTTCTAGTTGGTTCCTCCCCGGAAGAACCACCTAGTTTACAAATAATTTTAAGTAAGTGAATCTAGTAAAATGTAAGTTGATACATTAAAAGTCTTTTTTCTTTTATGCTGGATTACGTGACCCAATGTACTTGACGCAAAGCCGATCCGGATACATTCCTTGTAGGTACAGGGTGTCAAGTTTTCGATGGTTTTACGGTTAATCTCCGTTATTAGTAAAGGTAGAAAGATACGGTTTGCGCAGCACTTTGCTATTTTTTTGTGAAACAAAAGATGCCCTAATCAGAATTTTCCTAGTCCTTCTTGTTATTGATATACGGGATGTTTTTGAAAATTTTACATTTTGGGACACCCACCCATAATTAGGTTACCCTGTAGCTTATCAAAATTATTTTTGTAGTTTTTAACGTAGAATCCAGTCACGTACTTAGATTTTTTCTACATTCATTGTTAGTAGGCCATGACGGGTATTTAAAAAAAGAAAAGAACACAGTCATTTATGTCATATTAAAAACTTCTTTAGTTTCTGTCAGAGTATTCAAGTTCTCTAAGTTGTTTTAATGTATCTAATTAATAGTAAAAATCAGTTTGTCCTAATTATGACAGAAAATGTAAACTTTGAAAATAATGAAAAATACGACATGCTCGTTTGTTATGTCCATTGTAATGAAAATGCAGATGAAGCATTAAAAGTGTATTTTAATCGGTCAGTATAGGCCTTTTTATAGTATCTCTATGAAAATTTATTAAATTTCTTAAATTACTTGTAGATATCCCGCAAAACGACACCCGGATAAAAGAATTTTTCTAAGGATGAAATCAAATTTAATTGAACACGATTCGTTTTCTAAACCTCAGCCTAAAATCTACTACGAGGAAAACCGCGGGACTGATGAAATAAATGTTGTAGCTTCAATTGAAACAAATCCGATTAGTTCTTGCAGAACGGTTCAAGGTTCGGTCGGAGTAGTTAAATCAAGAGTTCAAACAATCCAAAAAAAACACAATTTTAAGCCATATAAATTCCACCTAGTACAAAACTTATATTCGGGTGATGCACAGCGCCCTACAGAGTTCTGCAATTGGTATTTACAAAATATCAACACGGAAAATAATTTTGAAAAAACCGTTATATGGTCCGATTAGGCTCATTTTACCAGTGCTGGTATATTTAATCGGCACAGTACGAGGTTTTGGTCTCAGGAAATCAGCATGTAATATTTCCACTCGAACGGCAAGGCAGGTTTGAGTTTAACGTTTCATGTTTTATACTAGAAAGCAACAAAATTTATAAAATATTTGAAGGCAGCCCTAATGCAAATAAATATTTGGAAATTCTGGACAACGTTGTGCCGGAAATAATAGAAGACGTGCCCTTAGCGGGTCTCAATAACTTGCATCTGCAACAAGATGGAGCACCCGATCACAATGCACTAATTATCAGGGCCTACTTAAATAATAATTTCTCAGGCCACTGAATTAAAACCACGTAAGATGGCCACCAAGGTCACCCGACTTGTCGGTTTTGGATTTGTTCTTGTAGGGATACCTTGAAAATAAAATGTATTCTATTCAAAACCAAACAATTGCAGATTTAAGAAATGCCACTGAAACAGCATTTAGGGAGTTACAAACGCGTCCTTTCATTATTTTAAATTCCTTGAGGCTAATAAGAGCTATGTGCGAAACATGTGTAAGGCATAATGGAGAACAAATTGAGAAAGTTCTATAAATTGTCAGTTATTGTTTCTAATGTTTTACGTAGTAAAATACAACTCGATTTATGCATTGTTAATTTTTTTACTGAAACAAAACTACTAATTAGATTAAGGAATCCAAAATATATTTCTTCTGCAGTAATTATCATACCAATCATACTTTTTTAAATACCGGTCATGGCTTAGTAACAAAAAAATGTATATTTTTTAATAAAACGTACATTTCGTGCTTAATATTGAAAATAAAAATAAGGTATTATACATTTCTGAAAAGCTTGTTACAAACTAAATTATATTATTAAAAAATATATAGGGTGGCCAATTAAAAAAAAAGCAAGTTTGTTTTTCTTTTCTCGGAAACTATTGAACGTAGAAGAAATCTGAAAACGTCACTGGATTCTACGCAAAAAACTACAAAAAGAACATTTGTTTTCTCTTTGATAAGCTACAGGGTAACCTAAATATGATGCGTGTCCCAAAATGTAAAAGTTTCAAAAACATCCCGTATATCAAAACAAGGAGGACCAGAAAAATTCCGATTGCGAAACATCATTAAAAACTGGACACCCTGTACAGCATACCTTAGTTTGTTAGATTGTGAATTTTTTAAATATTTTTGTTACATGTATTAACTATTAACAGTGCAATTTTTAACGTTTGTAGAAAAAATAGTTAAAGAGCTTTTAGGAATCAATACGGTACTAAAATATATCTTTGTGCGGAAAGTAGTACTTTTCCGCATGCAGGTTAAGATTTTTTTCCCGCACTGAGTGCGGAAGAGGAAAACTACTCAAAAATCTTCTCAGTAGGGAAAATTTATATTTATTTTAGTAGCTACAGACTATTTTATTCAATGTAAGAAGCCGTTGCAAGTGTATTCTCTATTACCTTTTAATCGTAATTTCCTATATCTGTATTTCAACTTAAAACAACAGAAAAAACAATATTTTTTAGGTTATGATAAATTATTATAATATTGTCAAGCAACAATAAATGCACCTGTCGATTTTGACACATGAAGTCAGATTTTTCGTCCATTTCTATGTCAGCAAGGATCTACAAACATCGACACTTTTCTTTCCATCAAATCATATAAAGGTTTAAACGCTGTCAAAATGAGCAGCTCTGGCGAGGAGCTACCAGATTCCATCCTATAGGCCGCAAACTCTGCCAGTTTAAATTAGTTGCACGCTAAATCTCAACAAAAATATGAGAAACAATATTAACTTCTTGAATACTGGTGCCGCAACGAAGGGACAAATAGTTTTAAGGAGAAGGTCTTCCTAGCCTATTTTGCAGATTTACGGAAACTTTTCAGCCAAATACTTTATGAAGTAAGTCAAAATAAACTTGGATTTAAGTCAATATTTCACGCACGATCAAGGTCGCCACCATTATTGGGTTGACCGGTGCTTGCAAGATAATGGTTGATCACATAGAGGATATAAGAAAAGGAAAATTGATAGTCGTCAAACTCCCTGGCAGTAAAAACAATACTGCAAGAATATTTGCAGTATCCAATGAAACAAATAAGGGATATTATTTACAACTTGGTTGGAATACATTAATTTGGTAAAATGCCTTCGAATATAACTGCATATCTACAATTTAAAAATCTAGAGCAGTATACAGGACATTGTTTCCGTCGTTCCTCGGCTACCATGTTGACTGATTCTGGGGCAGGAATCACTAATGTAAAACGACTCGGAGGCTGGAAATCGACGACTGTTGCCGAGAGCTACATTGATGATTCGACAAATCAAAAAAAGGATAAAATATGTCGAATAAAATATTGGCTACGAACAACTGCCTTTCTGCATTAAGTCAACCCTTATCAAGTCACATAAACAACTGCCCTTCTGAGTTAAGTCAACCTTCATTGAGCCATTGGCACAACTGTCTTGAGTTAAATCAACCTTCATCGAGCCATAATATTAACTGCAGTTCAGAGACGCGCCGTCCATATGGGCAAGGTCGCGCGACGCACAACGCCGTCAAGGCCTTAAAGGCGCCAGGCATTCAACACAAATTAACATAAAACTAAAAGAATTATCTATGAATACCGGTGGTAAAAATGCATTATCCACCAACACCCACTGCCGGTCGGCGACCAGTATTAGTGGAGAAATTTTAGCGTGCGTTTGGCGCGCTGGTTTAAACTTGCAAAATTTTGCGTGTTCGTAATCGATTTAATTAATTAATTAAGTTAATTTTTCATTCTTGTCTTGATAAGCGCATAAGACGTATAGAGTACCTTATTTGCTGTTACGTATCTACCGCAATTGTGAGTAAGTGATTAAGTAAATTAATTAACAGGGATGCAAATAATTGTTTTTCGTTTTAATAACTTTTGTTTATGAAACAAATAAGGCTTAGTATTTAATATTTTTTATTTATTTTATTCAGATTTCAAAATTTGTAACTTTTTCGAAAGACCACACAAGACACTACTTCTGATAACAGTGATTTTCTACATTCAACAAAATCAAACTTGCCATCAGAATTTGAAAAGCAAGCTAATGAGGATGAAGATTCAAAATAATTAGATCCTGATACGTTTCAGTCAGTGTCGGTACCATCATGTTTGAGTAAGCAAGACGAATTATCCGATCTATCTAACAATCCAGGTCTTTGGCCGAGTGTATTGTCTCCAATTCAGGTGCAAGAACTTGTCGAAAAAGGTCCAATGCATTATCAAAATAAAACTATGTATTCTAAAGATAAAAGTGGACGTAAGTTTTCCGATATATACTTTACTTGAATTTTGTTAAATGGTGAAAAGTTTCAGCGTCATTGGTTGCTATATTCTACTGAAAAGAATGCAGTCTTCTGCTTCTGCAGTAAAATATTCAATGACCCCAACCCCAACAATCCATTGACTTTTAAAAACACTAAATTAAGTAACCAAGACGGTTTCAACGATTGACATCATTTAAGTGAACATTTGAAAGTTCACGAAAAAAGTAAATCTCATTTTCAAAATTTACGTGTCTGGTCAGATTTATTAGAAAGATGAAAAACTAATCGAACCGTTGATTCGGAAATGCAAAATTTATTAAAAAATGAAACTAAACATTGGCGCAGTGTCAAGGCTTTAACCTTTGTCAGATACTAGATACGATGCTCGTAATGAAATTTTATCCGAAAATAATTTTGACAATACTACAAAAGAACTAGCGACCTCCCTAGAAAAAAAAATTAAAAATTATAGGTTTGTGTGTATGGTAGTCTTGTGGTACAAGATTCTAAGTAAAGTGAATGTTGTTACTAAGATTCTGCAATCAAAAACATTTAATATTTCCCAGGCTTGCGAAAGTTTAAATAACCTCAATGAATTTGTAAAACAATATCGATCTGACAAAGGCTTCAGTGACTTATTAGAAGATGCCAAATAACTAGCTTCTTGATTAAAAGTTGATGCAAAAATTATATCCGCAGAAGTTTTAAGGTCACGAAAGATTAAAAAACAATTTTCTTACGAAGGTGACGACCAGCCGATTAAAAATCAAGAAATGAAATTTAAAGTAAATTGCTTTTTTGTAATGCTAGACATTACTCTTTCATCCGTACATGAAAGATTTAAACTATTATCATGTCATTCTGATGTTTTTAATTTTTTGTGGAATGTTGAGGATTTCGGCAAATATTCTGACCAAGATCAATTTAATTTTTGCAAAAAACTGGAAGAAACCTTAACTGACAAAGATCGAAACGAGAATTAAAATTTCTGCAAAATGGTGACAAAAACGCGATTATTGAATAAATTATATTTTTTTTTTATTTTTGTTGTTATCTGATATGAAGCTCATAGGAAAAATTTTGTTTCTAACACATGCGCAAAGTGCCTTTCTTGCATGCAAAATCTTATTCGAACTCCGTTTCGCGTCGTTTGTCTAAGCGTATTTGCGTGCGAAAAGTAATACTTTGGGCACTTGTTAAGAAAATAACTATATACCTGATCCATTACCAGCCGCCGTCGAAACAAATTTAATTTTTCTTCTTCTCATTCTATGTATCCTGGAAGCCAGCTGCACCGTAGTTAAAGTGTCTGCATAATTTTGCGCACACGGTGATACGTGAACTATCATGGCTGTGTGACAGGTCAAGGAACTTAGACAGTCTGAAATAAATACCAAGATTACATTTTAGTGAAGAAAACCCCAGAAACAATAATTTATTCTTACCTTTTAGAAGATGCGTTAACTTGTGCTCTTTATAAGGAAGATGTTTCTGATTATTAAAAATTGCTAGCAATATATTGCCTACCCCTGAAAGAGGTATGCCTCCACTAGCTTTGCCTCTTTCTGAATTTCCTAGGTCTATAAGATGTAGGCGGGATCTTCCTCCAGCAACTAAAATAAAGGAAACAAAAATATATGTAGTATTAAATAAAATATTAAAAAACTAACTGGACCGGATTAAGAGAGGGACACGAATTTACAATAAATCATCAGCATAGATAGTACTGACCGAAAGTAATCCGAAATATCGCTGAGGGCAGCACACTTACACTTGTTTCATCTCTAAGTTTAAATCCTCAAAAATTTTTACCGGTTACAGTCCCTAAATTAATTACGATATAAATTCTTATAAAACCCAAGTTATGTTAAATCTTTGTTTCTTAATTCCGGACTTATTTCACTTTCGATGGCCGACTCTTGCACCGACTCATTATATTCCTGCGATAATTCACCTTAACCTTCTGTTTTAAATTGTCACCAAAAAGCCATAATGATGTACTAAAATATAGATACCAAGTAAAAACTTACTTGTCTGAAACCACACAACTACGGAAGCAAATTAAATATGTAAATTACAGTAAATCGTTTCAACCAGTCACGCCGCTGTCCGATTCCCAATATCGCATACCTCAAACATCAACTGATTTAAAACGCTGATAAGGGATTACCCAATTGGCAGAACCTTTAACTATTTGCTGTTCTTGTCTACTGGACATAAATTTGTATTTATATGCTGCTTTATTAATTTTCCCACTCGGAAAAAATAATTCGCACTTTAAATTGCCAGTGGGCCTTGACGGTCTATCGTCAGGATGTTGCCAGTTCTACAGAGTTTTTGTAACTGTAGGGAAATATAAGGGTAAATGTTACTACTCAGTATAGAATTTTTAAATGATAGAAATCTCTTATTTATATAGCAATTCCACCTGGTAGTACATAATTTAGGATGACGTATACACCAATCTCTAATGGCTGCTTATGCAAGTACGAATAAAGGATTTTGGCTTGTTTTTTAATTATTGACTTGGTACAGTTCTGACTGCTGACCTTAGCTATCGACCAAAGTAATCTGATCGCATGCTTCTTTGCTTTGATTTATCTTTTACTTGCATTTGTTTCGAGCGTTAACAAAGATGATATCGCTGAAAATCATATCATAGGGTTTTTACGCCACTATCGGTTGAAATAATATTTTGATCTAATTTCTCGCTCGTAGTTTTTGTTAAACCAAGGCAAACTACTCCAAGGGTACTTATTTGTAAAAAGGAAGAAGGCTTTCACGCCAGTAGAAATGTCATCCGATACTTCGTTAGTACAGATCGATGGATCGTCAGAGGAAAGCAAACGTTCCACTAATGAAAGGTTCTAAATGGTCATTCTACTTGACTGATTTATAATACCAAATCTTGCGTGGATTAGGAGACTGTTCGGCACTAATTGGTTGCTTGTTTAGTGCGGAAAAAAGCTTGTGGTCCGATATTCCTAACGAAGGCTTTAGAGTGACCGTGTACAAGTTGGGGGTTGAAGTTAGGAAAAAATTCAAGAAACTAGCAAAATCACCATCTTGATCTGGAATCCGAAGCATTTTTAAAAATTGTTTTTAGGTAGTGTTTTTGGGTTACTTCCGGGGTTGGGTTTCCTACTACGAGACCAAGATATTTATTGTTAATTTTTTTGATGTTTCGTAATTTAGGATGTACATGTACAGTGCTACCGCCTGGGATACCCAATGATATTCTATTGCGTTGTTCCAAACGTGAGTAGCATAAGCGAGAAAGTCTCCTGTTGATCAAGACTTACGGAATCTATTCTGGCGTCACTAATGATGTTAAAGCCTTCCAGGTATTTTAATAATTTTTCGTTGATAATATAACTTTTGATATAACTGAAAGCAATGCGACCTGACAATAGTTGTTTGGCAAGGTCTTCTTGCCTTTTTTGGGTATGGGCTGGACTCGCGCAGTTTTCCAGCAAGAAGGAAATATTCCTTTTTTCTAGGATAAGTTAAAAAGCCTACAAAATACCGGTGTCAGGTCGACAGCGCATGTCTTAATTACAATGACTGGAATATCGTTAGAACCAGAAGCCTTTTTAGTATCAAGACTCCTCTAGATTCGTTTATCATGGCGGTGGCGAAAAACAATCTCGGGCATTCTCGATTCTACAGGGGGAATGTACTTGTCTGAAAATTAAGCATTGAATATGAAGAGAATAGTTCCGCCAGTAAGTTTGCTTTTTCGTGTGCTTTGGTCGCAATGGTGCCATCAGAACGTGATAGAGGCGGAATGGTTGACTTGGTAAAGTTCTGACTGACGGCCTTAACTACCGACTAAAATGATCTTGAGCCGTTAGGTAATTCAAGAAGTTTTTCTTTGGTCCTCTGGTTGTGTGCTTCCTTGCTTTGGTTTATCGTTTGCTTGCATTGGTTTCGAGCGTTAACAAAGATGGTACGATTTGATTTAACAGCTCGTTCGCAATTTTTTATAAACCAAGGCGTGCCGTTAGAAGGGCACTTTTTTGAAAAAGGGATAAAGGCTTTCATGCCAGCAAGGATAGCCTTCGATATTTCTGTTGCGCAGATGGATGGATCATCAGAGGTAAAACAATTGATTAATAGGTCTGTAACTACTAACCTTTTTAAAAGTTCCCAAGTTTTTCCCACAATGCCAGAAAATCATAATTGAGCAATTTAGGGTAACCACCTCTCAGTCAGTTAGTTAGTATTTATGCTACTTATTTAAGGTGTTGGGTCTTAAGGGTTAAGTTATGCAATGTAGTTTTGAAATAAAGAAGCAACAAAAAAAAATAATATAACTATAATAGTAGTGACAATTTAGCAATGCCGTCAGAAATCTTCATGTCGGCAAACGTGTTAATCATTAATATATTTTAGCTATCAATTCTTAATGTTTTAGCGAATTGAACCAAAAAATCTGCAATTATCAGAAGAAAGTCAGAAACTTTAGACTGTTATAGACTTGAACACGCTGAATATTCATACAATAAATAACAAGCGAATAAACTGCATTGATAAACTTATATCTCGAGTAAACCCATTTTGAATTCTTCCTCGTGAGATACTTTACGAAATTCTTTAGGAAAATCCCAGTATATCAGATTCAGACAGTTTTAGCCTAAGGGCAGCGGCGAACCATTTTCCAGATTAGAACCGAAACTGGGAAAAAAACTCCAGTAAGTTTTTAAGTAGACGCGATACTTTTGTTAGAACGACACGATAAGAAAACTCAATTATAATAAATTCGAGTCCGCGGCACAAGAACTTTATTCTTGCTCCGACGTGAAAAATGTATTTGCATAACTTTCTTTTAAACGAGAAAAGAATATGGAAATTTCTACCTTTATATTTTATGCGAAGGGACATTTTTTCATTCTCCGAAGATATATATTTGTATCTGAAAAGTACAAACCTCACTGAGAACATGAGAACATTTGCAGATAATATTGATAATAATTTTTTTGTGGGATTTTCTTTACAAATAACTGGAAACATAAATAAAATTATATTCTCGTTTAAAACAGGGCGACGCACATAACAATGTGTACAACTTATCAATTTACCACGACAAACATATAAAATATGTATGTGAAATATGAAATAAAACAATGCAGTCTTCCTCCACAGTTTAATTGTTAACATAAAAGTTATTAGATTCCCGACATGTTTCGAGCACTTAAGTATTCATCTTCAGGGGATACTGAAAGGATAATATAAATTTGAGAATGAAAAGAAAAGATAAAGAAAGACTTACCCAACATCGAGTTTAACTTCGAAATAATAAGTTGTCTCGAATAAATGAGTACAACAGAAAGGCTGGAGACTTGGTGCATTAAATGGTTAAATAAATTGAATGAGAAGTAAAGTTAGGATTAAGTTTTGTAATATAGATAAGTGTAACATATTTAAGTATGATAATAGAAGATTATGACATCTGAAGGTAATTAAAGAAAAGTTTGTTTAAAAATTAAGAATCATGAGCCTGTATGGTTAAGTTTAGAGGAGTAACACATATGTTAAGTTAAATAAAGAAATATTGTGAACTCTGGAGGAGAGAAGTTTTCTTGTAATTTTTCAAATCATAGGTTTTATTTTAAAAGAAAAAATTTTTTATTATAAGAATTTTGTAAAAACTAATAAAAGATTTTTAAATTAGAGGGGTTTGTCTTAATTTAGCTTATGTGATAATACGGGGCTTTGCCCCATATTTTAGAAGAATGATAAAACATGATCATTTTTTAGAAAGGTTTTTAAAAATATAAAAAATTTTTTTAAAAATTTCAAAAATTTTCAAAAGTTCAAAAAGACGATTCAATATAACCTTAGTGCGAACACAACCGCGGTACTTCCGCAAAACGTGGGAAATGAAAAGAGGTTAAAATTTAAAAATCAAATAATGCATTCCAGTATTAGATTCGAACCAGCTCGATTTTTTTAATTTCAAATATAAAATATGATTTTACTTGCTATTTTAATTATAAATGCGTAAAAAGAAAAAAAAATATCTTTCAGGAAATACCTAACTCTGGTTGGTTGAGGTAACGTGCTCATAGTCGTTTAACACAAAGTGAGAACATCTAACATGGAATAATTTCTGTATTGTCACTTTGGTACATTTTTCTAAAAATCGCTCGGACATGTGAACTATTTTTTTTATTGCGCATTTTATAAACTAATGTACGCGTACCCAGGATGAGCCAGAAAATACTTGTAATGACTAACTTTTTAACTGCATAAACTTTTTCTGTCATTTCTGGTTTGGTTGTCATAGAGATCAACTTACTTTTTTTAAATAGAGCACCCTGCATGTGATTGCACATTTGGATTTCACTGAAAGAACTCTGAATTTTTTGTATTACAGATTTTCACCTATCTGCAAGCGTTTCCGAGACAATGATAACTCAAAAATGAAAAACTTTCTAATTGTAATTATTCCTACCTAATACCCACCAGTTGAGTCAAGGTGTTTTCATGACAGCGACCTAAGAGGTGTCAATTTTGAGTTCCTGCTTAATTTTCTGTTGTCTGATTTTTAATTTGTTTACACTATGCAGCGCCGGATTAAAGGTTTCGTAGGCCCTAGGCACCAGTGGTGAATCTTAGATTTTAATTCGGGGAGGTTCACGAACGGGTTGCAAAAAAAAATGCGCCGAAGGCAAACATTTTTTGGGTGCCACGCCCTAATTTTATCAAGAAATAACAAAATTTACAAATTAAGTGGTTTCCTAAACATTTCTATGCGTTTGAAGAGCCCAATGGATGTCCATGCCCTGATGAAGTCGCTGACGTCGCTGTTTTTACAGATAAAGTTAAAAACACCATATTTAATATATGGCCAAAAGTTGTTAATTAAAAAAAAACTTACAAAATAATTTAGAAATTTTAGCTTTTTATTGAACAAAACTAACTTTTTGCAATCGAAAATAATTGCGTAGGATAAATAATAACTAACCAAAATGTATATAAACTAAAATTATAATAAAAAACTATATTACCCTTTCAAAGTAAAACTCTTCTAATTAAAATGTCTTTAGATGTGTGATGATGTAAATGAAAAAGAGGCGTGCTGCATACACTGAAATTCATGACAAATTCAGTTTCCTAACCGACAAGTCGCTTACACAGGACAATATTAAACCTCTAGTTAAACTGTATTCATCCGACTTGGAAAAATATTTTTATTAATGAATTATTTCGTCGATGAATTTTTAACTTTTTCAAGCTTAGGTATATCCCGAAATCACTCCTGTGACTGAACTGATAAACTTACAAATAAAGGATAAACTAGTCTCAAGTTTCCTAAATGTAAATGTTGCTTTTCGCATATATACCTTTCAATGCTGGGGTCAAATGCAGAAGGTGAGAGGTCGTTTTCTAAACTGAACCTTATCAAAAATTTTATGCGTTCAACTATGGGCCAAGAGAGAGTTTCTTCACTAGGCCTACTATGTATTGAAAGTGATTTGACTCGCGAGATGGACTTCGACGACATACTGCATGAATTCGTCGAATCAAAATCACGAAAAAAAAACTTATTGTAAAAATATGTGTAAAAGGTTGTTAAAACACATTGTAGTTTGTCTCTGTGTCTGTGAACTATTTTTCTTATTGTAGAATACAGCATTGATCCTTTTTTTGGGTCTATTTTTATTATATTTTATGATTGTAGGCCCTTCGCGTTTCGTAGGCCCTAGGCAAGTGCCTAATGTGCCTTATGGATAATCCGGGCCTGACACTATGGTTCATCTGAATGAGGAACAACGAGTTGAAATTTTAATAATGTGCGGTTACGGAAATATGAAGAGTTTGCAAGATCAGGTTTGTCAACTTTTTAATGAATTATATCCAAATAGGCCTCCAATAAATCAGTCAACGGTGTGTCTTGTGTAAAGAAATTTCAAAAATCAGGCAGTGTTAGGGAAGCCGTTAGATCAGGTCGACCTAAAACAGCAACCTGGGGAGACAAAGCCCTGGATATCATGCTCTCAATACATGAAAATAAAACACAATCATCCAGGCTAATGGCAGAAAAAAGAAGAATTTGCATCCCTACAAGATAAAGTTGGTGCACGAGTTAAATGAGGACGATCTTGATAGAAGAGCTAAAATTTGTGATCTGATGATGGAAAGATGCAATAATGATAATAACTTCGAAACAAATATCATTTGCTCGGATGAAGCTACTTTCCATTTAAATGGGGTTGTTAATAGACACAATAATCGTTATTGGTCTGCTGAGAATACTCACTGGTTCCAGGAAGGATATACTCAGAGGCCAGAAAAAGTTAATGTTTGGGCGGGCATGGTAGACATATTGTGGAACCTTTTTTCATAGATGGTAACTTGAATGGCGGAAAATATCTGAACCTCCTCAGGAATTATATAATTCCTTCTTGCAGAATGGTTTTACCGGGTGTAAATAATGGCATAAACGAGCAGGTATGGTTCCAGCCAAATGGAGCACCTATACATAAGCGAGCAATTTCCAGGACGTTGGATGAGCAGAAGAGAGGTTATTGCCCGACCAGCGCGATCCCTGGACTTAAGCCTGCTCGACTTCTTTTTGTGGGGACACCTAAAGAACAAAGTCAAATGACTTACAATTTTATAAAGTAAGAATTAGTGCTAAAATTCGGGCCATTCCAGAGGACTTCCCGGGATCGAGTGGCCCTCTGCTTAGCAGAAAATGGTGGTCATTTTGAACACCTTATTCACTGAAAAGGTTTCACTTGTTTATTATTCCGATGTTAAGTTCTTCAATTTTCTAGGCTATTTATTTTGTTACTATAAAGTTTTTTACAATTTAAAATAAATAAAAATTTGAAATACAAAAAATTCATAGTTTTCCCAGTAGAATTAAAATATGCAATCATATGCTGGGTGTTCCATTTAAAAAAAGTAAGTTAGTCTCTATGGCAACCAAACCAGAAATGACAAAAAAATATTCATGCAGGTAGAAATGTGGGGAATAATTTACTGAACAACTTTTATAAAGGTCACTGTTTCGTATACAGGTAATCCAAAAGGTACAGGCATTTCTTGCCACTCCGTATTATTGGTTCCGAGTGTAGCTTTATTTATACAGGGTGAGTTAGAGATTTGCTGCAATACAAGATCAGGCTTAAAATGCGTCATTTAATATAGACTTATCTTATTGAAATATTAATGTTGGTCGGATACGGAGATAAATCTAAAACTCAAGTGATTAGATTATTTAGGGAAAAACATCTAGACCTGCGCCCTATAACTCAAGGTACGATAAGTAGAATTGAGAAAATGTTTTGCGAAAATGAACATGTAACATTAGATGTACTCTTAACAATTGAAGAGAATTACCACAAGCAGATAAAGAACTGCACATCTACATGCCATATAACATTTACATGCCAAAAATTTAATCGGTCAATTGCATTTGAATATTTTGGAAGGTGTAGTAGATTTTGTTATTGTACAATCTTTGGAAAATAAATTGGATACAAATGGCACCCTGGAACTGAACAAAGAAAATTTACATTCTCAGTAAGATGGAGCTCCTCCTCACTGCGCGTTACCAGTTAGAGAGTGGATTAACCAACGGTTCCGTGGCTAATGGATTGGCAGACCAGGTACAACAGCATGGCCGGCAAGATCTCCTGACTTGACTCCTCTTGATTTTAGCCTTTGGGACTACTTGAAAACTTTATAGTTTATAGAATTGCCTGATAGTATTAAAGACCTCAAAAATATAATAGCGCTTGTCTTGCTAATAACAGTGCACATTCTAAACACTTAATAAAATAATTTGTTTAAACTAAAAACATCAGTTGTAATACTCTTACGTTTTTCGCAATGTTTGTAAACAAACCTTAAAAACATAATGTTTACGTAGCTTGTTTACTTTTATACTCTACAGGTTTGTCTTATTTTTGTCGCTTTTAAAGGTAATCGTTAATATTACCAAATCACATTTCAAAGTGTGGTTGTCTGGAAGTGTAGCAGTTAATAGTAATATTATTTTAAATACATAACTAAATCCCTCAAAATCAAGATATATTTAGGGTGGTTCGTTTTGCAATGAAACCCTGTACAAAACGATTGGTTGACTAAGGAGCGGCGATTTCAATTTTTGTACGGGGTGACAGAAGACCCCAAGAACGGTACTGCATAATTCATATAAATAACATATTAATTGTGACTTTACTACAGCATTTTATCGTTTTCTTACCTCCTCCTTTTCCTGCAACACTATACTGATACACGTGAAGCGTAAACAGCAAATGTGAGTCTCTACAGTCATCTCTAATAGCAGGACTTCTTCCCTCTATCGCTGCGTCCAAGTAGTGAGCCGCTTTGTCGGCAGAGGGCACTCGAAGTTCGGAATGCGGAGGCTGATTGCCAAATATAGGGTCGTCTCGAAGGTACATTCCGGGTGATTGTTCTGAATCTGGAAAAAAACATTATAAACTATAAGTATTCTCTTTTTCATTAATTATTATTATTGTTATTAATATTATTATAAACGTCTTTATTATTCTTACTTTTATTTGAATTCATTCAAATTAAATCAAATCATTCAATAAACTTTTCTTTTCCATTTTGCCGTGCACGTGCACAAAAATTATGTTTGAGTCAAATAAATTTGAATTTATTCCACATAATTAGTAATTTGTATATTACGAAGAAAGTATGTTCTTTACTATACCTAAAAACTATTAATCAATTATTACCTAAAACCGAATTATATCATAAGTTACATTTTTTTTCTTTAAATGAGAACCTGTCTTTTTATTGTTCAATCGAATTACTTTTTCAATGACATACAACAAAGTGGCATTGCTTTCAAAATGGCGGCTTATGAGCCATTTTACAAAATTCAAAATGGTCTATAAAGCAACGCATGCAATTGATACGGGGAAATTTGTAATAAAATCTGTTAAATTGGACCCTTTCATAATTCATCGACATTTAAATTTTTTCTTCAGTTTTTGAATAAATATAATTTTTTTGATTCTAAGAAAAATCGTATCTTCAAATAGCTATTATACATAAGTCAGTTAATATACCAAACTATTAAGTTTGAGGACTTTTTAATATTCAACTGCTAAGGCGGAGAAAAAGGATGATATTATGTGTTCTCATGGGTTATCCTTCAATATTTCTGAACTCTGTGACAAATTAGATATCTACCTAATGTTAATTGCCTTCCTTTCGGTGTCTTCGGCTAAGCGGAATTACATTTTGCCCATATCTTTTATCACCTTATCTCCCTGGCATAAGCTATCCTATGATTTCTTATAAAACAATATTTTTGTGAATATTTCTTTTGTTTTGGATTTTTTATTTTTATCTGCCAGTTTGATTCCAAAACTTTCTAGGTTAACTGGTTTTTTAAAGCTGTAATGGTACCTATATCCCAGCAACCGAATTCAAATGGGACCGCTTGTCAAAGGGCGAAGATATTTGGGATAGGTATCATTTGAAGAACATTTACAGTGAGTTGCATTGATTACGCGGCAATGATTAAATCTAGGTACACCTGTTTTATCTCACTTAGGCCTAATACCAGCAATTGGGTAGTAGAAACCCACTATACTTACTTCTATATTAACCGCTAGTACGTGAACCGACCCGGAGTGAAACTAACCTTATAGTTCGGTGGTTACTTGATCTCCAACAGTCGATGAAGCAAGGGGCCTTTCTAAATGCACGACTATTCAAGTCATCTTTAGAGGATTTTGGATTTGGAGGCCTTATTTTCTGTCGCCATGAAGTTTGCTTTAAGTTGTAGTAAATATTTTTGGTTTGCTGATTCAGTGGGCGGCAGGAAAACCACTTACTGTGGTTATTCGTTGCATTGTTCGCTGTTGGAAGTCAAGTCCGGTCACCAGGACCTAGAGGGGCAAATACTTTTAGGAGCCACCCATCACCATTGTAAACCCCTAACCAAACTTTTGAAACTCTAAATGCTCCGATTAGGATCTTTTTATTTGCCATCTTACTTCTCCGTCAAGATCTTCTTGACTTCTCTTCTTTCCACCATCTTCACAACATTACGAGTGGACAGATCAGTGTACAGGTTTAAACTAAATACTAACCCCCCATATTTCTTTATTTTGAATAAAGCCACAAACTTTCTTGTTTTATTTTATACTGCACCCGCTTTGGTTTCCTTTGTGTTTTTTTTTGTAACTTCAGTTAACGTGGTGTCAGGTCGCACGAACAGAGCTTGTGGCGCTTGTTAAACCCCCTCCCGCAAGCTAGGGCAATTGGCACGCGTGCTCCACGGCTGGTTCTGTGCGTGTTCTCTGGCCACCACTTTTATCAGTTTTTTTGCTCCTTAATTAAATTTACTTAATTTTTAATATTTTTTTTTCCTTCTCATATTAACTGTTTTGCTTATTCAGCGGTGTTGGTTGAGATGCTGCTTGATAAACAAAATATTCTCCGGGATAAACAAGGAGGGCAGGGTCAGAATACCAAGGGACACAAATCGGACGGCAATCCGCCTGATAGGACAGACCAGCAATTACTCTCACCACCCTTCTCTGCACGCGAAAAACTTCTTTAGCGCCAGTGCTACGGCCTCACGCTAGAATGGCATAGCTGATATGTGTGTGAAAGAGTAGAAGATATGCCTGTTTGAGGGTGGACTGCGACATACATTCAGAAAGTCTTCGCAGGAGAAATGTGTTAGATGCCAATCTGTTTTTCAGAGAGGTCGTATGAGTAGTTCAGTGAAGTCCCGCATCTAGATGAACCCCCAGAAACTGTATGCTATTGTTTTCCACCTCAGAAGGGAGTGATCTCGTGGAGAAGACTATTTTTTGGGTTTTTTCAACATTTAAAAACAGCTTATTAGCTGTAAACCATTGTTCAGCCCTTTCTTGCACCCCCGCGCGCTGCCTTCGTTGTCATAATGAAATGCTGAGCTGCGCAGGTGATAGTAGTATCATCAGCAAAGAGGGTGTAAGAACAGGAGAGGGCCTAGTATCGACCCTTGTGGTACTTCCACTCACACCTCGTTCTCCGCTGATTCCACTCCATTCCCCAGCTTTATCTGAGTTCTCTTAGAGAGGTAGCTAGAAATCATTGCAGTTCTGCGGTTGTCAAATCCATAGTTTCGAAGTTTCTCAAGAAGTATCTATTTAATTCCAGTACCGGAAAAGAAAAGTACAATTGGGTATCGTCGGCATACAAATGATATATACAATGATAAAATTATGTATACATCGTATACAAGAGTGAACCCAGTATGTTACCTTAAGGCATACCTCGTGCCACAAAGCGACTGCTTGAAATTTCTTCACGAAGTCTTACTTGTTGAAACCTGCTGGATAAATATAAACTTAAAAGCTGTTGAGTGTTCTTAGTGAAGTCACAAAAATGCACTATAGAAATAAGAAACTCATGGTTCAATAGATCAAATGGCTTGCTGTAGTCCAACATAATAAGAACCGAAACATCTACCGTATCCAAGGATTAAAGAACATATTTAGTGATCGAAGCCAGCGCCGTGGCATGAATGACCGGATATAAAATCAGATTGAAAAATTTCAAATTTATCTCTGTGAGCTCTAATCTGCCTTTCTACTATTTTTCAAAAACTTTTGACAAGGCGAGGAGGATACTCTCATGGATCTTAGATGCTGATACTCGGTGAGTTTACTTATTTTCGAGGAGGGTATTACGTGCGCTTGCTGCAATGTTATGAGAAATGTATTTACCAATTAAAGGACAGCAGAAACAGAGCCATATTATCAGAACCAAATGATTTACATTTAAACCTTCAAATTCGTTTGTTGAACTAAAGTGTAAATTTTTCAATATATTTTCTTTAATGTTGTTCTTTAGTGTTATAAAACCCGCAGTATTTTACCATTATGATTAACTAAATTCACCGCTGAATTAACAAAGTAGTTGCTTAAATTATCAACATTACTTTATAAACTGGGTATCTCTTTTTTCTTTGTGGCAGTAATGAGTTTAGTTTAGTTTCTAAGTTCCTCTCAGCATTCTCTTATTAGTCTTGGGTGTAGCGCTACCAGACACTGGGAAATCAAACAAATCAGTAGTACATAAATTTAGTTATTATTTAGGTCAAGCTACCCAAGTGATAAGCAGTTCCATAGAGTAACAAAAACGTAGTACTTTTTCCACTTCAAAAGCTAATAAATATACAATAAACATTAATATTGATACAGCCAAAATTAGTGAGAGTATAGTGACAAAATCAATGTCAAAAGTCTTTGACCATACTACTTCATGTTGCGAACACCGGCAAATTCTTGATGGCAATCTGTATCTTAGCGGAGAGGTCTTCAAGATACCTGGTCGGTAAACAAAGGCTGTACCTCTAGAAACGGCATGTTGTCGAGGGCGAGACCCTTGAGCCAAATGAAGGATCAGTGGTACGGATGATGGATCTCGGACACTGTCTGATATTCTTATGGGTGAGGTAAAAATCTTGACCAAAGAATTGGCGACGGAGTCTCACACGAGTTTGATGCTGTTTCGGATAGTTCGAGGGGCTCCTCGACATGTATAACTCTCGTAGCTGCACACAAAGACGTTTAAGAGCAAGCTCGTCGAGGCTTGTGATGAGCAAAGAGACGTTAATAATAACAAGACCGTAAAAATACTGTGCCGAGAATAACATCTGTCGGTTATATTGCGGTTCGGAATACACGTTAAGTTGGTAGGTCCGGTCAAAGAGTAACATGACCACTAAGAGGCGAAAGAAAGCCAGTACGGCGAAATCAAATTTGTATGCGCATGCGCAAAGTTAGTAGTATATCAGTCAAATTTGATGTGTCATATTTTGTAATCAATCACTATCAATCGTGTTTTGACGTAAACGAAGTGATAATTTTTGTGGCTTTCTTGTTTTATTTTTCTCATCGGTGTTTTTAGTGTGTTAGGACGTATTTTTTATTAATTCCAAAACTCATTATTGTTTTGTGACTTGTCAGTGGTTAAAATCTATTTGTTTAAATGTCAAAAACGAAGCTTAAAGGTGGTACATCGTGTGCTTACCGTGGATGTCCTAACAGAACCGACAAAGGAATTTCATTTTTCAGATTTCTAACGGATACAGGGAGGTATGTTAAGAAAGAGTTAATCTATTTATATTAAATATAGTAGTAAGCATTTACACAAATTGATCATTTAAAAAAATTCTTTTAATTAGACAATGAATAGAAACAAGATTACCAACCAAACCAACAAATTTTGTATTAAAGCAAAGCTGGGTTTATGCAACATTAGTTTATCGTCTTTAACTTTGTAGTAGTTTGTTTTCTTTAATGATCTTAAAGTGAACTGGAAGTCAGCATGCTTTTTTACGTACATAAGGACTGGGCATTTAGCTATATGAACAAGATGAAATATGGTTACACAAAACAGGCCTAAGTTTGAATACTATTTGCATTAAAAGATATTGAATATTCAATTAATTTAATCATATTTTTAGATGTAAAGCCTGGCTTGTTGCCTGTAACAGGACCGATTTTTTTCCCGTGTAGACCGGATTCGGATATAAATTTTTATCGTATAAATGTATCTATTTTTTACTGTGTAGCTGGTGGTATCAAGGTCACAGAATTTGGCTACATCACCATCAATGAAGCCGACAAAGCTTTCGCCTAATATTAGTTGGTTTACTCTTTGGTCCGGTATGGTTGACATTACCCAGACGTTAAAACGGGGTGGACAAAAAGGGTGATAGCTGGCCTACCTGCTTGGCGTCAAGCCTCCCCATCGACCTCTACTACCGCTACTATTACTACTACTACTACTACTAGAAGGCTTGCTTCTGAATTTTAGTCTTCACTCCTCATTGAAGAAAAGTTGAAACAAATACAGTTCTTTATTGTCAACAGATTACTGTCTCGATTGTTGTATTGCGGTGCAAGGAGACGCACTGCGGCTTGACGTGGTATTAATGTGCGCAGACCTTACTGTATCACTGGATAGTATTGAGTGGTTACCGTAAAAAATACAAAGCTAGAAAAATATAGGCTTTAATAGTAGAATTGAGATAAAATGTTTAAAGATTATATTTGTTTTCCATTTAATTTTATTAATTATTTTTTAACGACATGTATTCACAATATTCTCGAGTGTGATATACCATCTGTGCGAAAACTCTTAGTATTAATATACAAAGTGGGCGATATTTTGTCCGCAAACATTTAGCATACCACCGGTCGGTGTGTGACGTAGGAATTTTAGAGTTTATGTTTGGGTTTGTTTTGTGTCATTAATCTACAATATTAGTTTTGGTATAATTAAAGCTATGTTTTATAAATGGGTGTACCTATCCTCGTTTTAAAATTATTTTTTTTTAGGTAATCAGTCGCTATATATTATGGGTTCTGGGTGAATTTATGGAAAAGTCCGAGTTATACAAAATAGTTTTTCGCAGAGTATTCCATACAAGAGTTTTTATAATTTTTAACATCTAAAACATGTCTAGAAATAATAAATTCGAAGATATCTTATCAGTTTGTTAAAAATTTTAAGGTGATAGTGGGAATCTGTTGTTACCCACTTGATATAGAATTTTTTAAAACAATTAAGAAAAGTTTTATTTTACAATAGAACTTTAAATGTCACAACGAGAGGAAACAGTGTTTTATAATTGATTGTAAGTACTGGGATCTAAATAATATTTTAAAAATCATTTTCGAACTCTTCATAACATAAACCCTATTTATGGGTAATTCTCTGCAAACACTTCTATTTGATGTTACTGTTATTTAAATACTTAAAGACAAAAATATAAAAATTAATTTATTATTTAAATAGGCGAGCAGTAATTTTGACACATCACCCTATATTAAGTTTTATCTAAATATGGAAATTTTGTTTTTTCTATAATTTTTTGGTATAAAAAAATCATATCCTCTGGCGGTTACTACCCTAATTACCTGTATGTTAATCTTTAAAACTAAATTTTCATGCGTCATATTTAAAAAATGTCCTTTTTATTAAAAACTGACCACACCTTAGTATGCAAATCGACCACGTAAAACAAAAAAAATAAATTAATTTTCTAGTAAATAATTAAACATGTTTGTTACCGAACATACCCTTCAGTCCTCTGTTTTAAATGTTTTGTTTCGTCAATTTTTCCCAGATGGCGTTACGTGGCTATTTCGTATGAGCATAACCGCGTCTTACCTCGTTAGTTTTGCCTACGCCTTAGTTTCGAGAAAGTTCTGTTTTCATTTGTGTTTTTTAAAAGAGAAGATTTACATTAAACATTGTCACAAAGGAATAATCAGTCCTCTGGTAAGTGATATTTTGTTTAAACATATAATAGTAACATTTGTAATTATTGTTTTCACAAATCTAACGTAAATTAATAAGCACAGTCTAAAAAGTGAGGTTATAAAATGTATACGCGTAACAAATTAGACGAAGAACTACAAAATCATCATTCCTCTGGCGTCAGTCCTCTGGATTTTTAAAGTCCAGAGGAATGATGATTAATTTTTTATCGGACTATGAATAAAGTTACTAGATTTTGCACTTTGTTTTAGGAATAAAAAATGGCTAGAATCAGACAAACAACGCCACAGACGAGAGAAGAGAGACTAAGAAAAAAACGTGAAGCAGAGAGAAGGAGGTATCAACGTCTTAAGCAAAATCCTGCCGGTATAGAACAGCTGAGGCAAAAAGAAATCACCCAATACCTTAAGAAGAAAGAAAAAAATATTGTAAAGCCTATTCAGAAGCTAAGTGAAAGGGAACAGCGAAGAAAGAGGAAACAATGGAAAGAATATTCGCAAACTTACAGAAACAAAAATAAACAGATACGAATTGAAAATGAACAACTAATCCAGCAAATGTACCAATATACACCACCAAATTCAGAAGAAGAGCAAATTCGAGAAATTGTACCTGCCACACCTAAAAATAACTATAATATGCACTCAGTAAGAAGAAGGCGCGCAAGAAATAGGAAGAAAAGAAGCCGTGAAAATAAACAAAGAAGTGAATTAATCAGGAAGCTACAACTAAAGGTTCAGAAATACAAACAAAAATACTACAGGCTAAAGAAAATAAAAACCAAAACTAATCCACCTACACCAAGTAGAAGAGTTACAGAAATAATGGATAAAGATAAAACTGTAGTTGCTAAAAAATTGCTTTTTGCTGAAGTAATGTCCGATCAACTTAAATCAAATTATGGAAATCTGAGTACTACAAAAGAGAAGCAATTTTTTAAAAATGTTGTTAGTGGTGCAATTTTGAAAAAGTATCGCGTAAAACAATCACTACAAGGCATTTTGCGTGGAAGCAAAATCTCAGGAAGTACTAAAAAAGATATTTTGCAATATTCCAGAAAACCAAGGAACAGTTGCGTTAAGAAAAGAAATGCTATTTGGAGATTTTTAGAAAATGATTTTCATAGCAAATTATGTCCCGGAAAAAGAGATTACCTTGGGAAAAATAAAGTAATAAAACAAAAGCGGTATTTATGTAATACCTACAATGCGTAATTTGCACAGAAAAATTTTAACTGCTAATCCTGATATGCCACTTAGTTATGCTTTCTGGTGTAAAAATCGACCCTTCTGGATTGTTAGACGGAAAATTACGGCTCGAGACACATGTGGGTGCACATATTGCATTAACATGGCTTTGTTAGTGCAAGCCTTACATAGAATGGAAGTTTTTGATGAAAGTAATGTCTCTGAGGTCACAAAGGCATTTTCTTGTCAAGAAAAAACCGAAAAGTGTCTACTACGTGAATGCACAAAGTGTAAAGATAATACAATTGCCTACAAATCATATGAAGAAACAAGAATTGGGCACTTTTTTGCATGGCGTCCCAAAAAAGATTCTTTTTTTGACAAGAAGACTCAATAAGAGAAAATCGTAATGAAAACCATTAAGCAAAAGTACTTCAGGCCATTGGGTGAAATTATTATTATGGAGTTTGAAGCATCTATTACTAAATTTTTAAGACACAAAGGTAGATCTTTACACCAGCATATTCAAATTTCTGAAAAGAAAACTGCATTAAACCAAAATAAAATTATGCTTCACATGGATTTTAGCGAACATTATTCATTAAAATATGCTGAGGAGATCCAAGCTTTCCATTTTGGCGGCTCACGCCAACAGATTTCTCTCTACTGTAGTTATTTATTTTAGATCTAAGGATACCGTCAAAGTAAAATCATTTTGTACACTCTCGAAATCCCTCCGGCATGATGTCCCTGCAATTTGGGCTCACCTTGAACCAATCTTACAATATATTTCCGAAGTTCATTCTGCAGATACCCTATTTTTTGTCAGCGATAGTCCTTCAGGGCAATATAGAAATAAAACTATGTTTTATTTCCTAGCGACTCAACTTCATCATTTATATCCAAAAATTAAAAAGTGTTCGTGGAATTATTTAGAAACAGGACATGGCAAAGGAGCCCCAGATGGCATTGGCGGAGTCACAAAACGAACTGCTGATAGGTTAGTGGCTGAAGGAAGAGACGTGTGTTCATTTGAAATATTTTTAAAAAGTCTACAAGAAAATATTCAAAATGTATCCTTCTTTTCGATTGATGATAAAAATATTGAGAACATTAGCGATCTCATCAAAAAAGACGACATAAAGCCTTTTGCTGGAACAATGCAGGTGCATGAAGTGAAGTTGATCGACTATGCCCATTGAGTATAATGCTACCTCAATGACTATGCCACAGGAAAGCGAAGGCTTCTAGTACTAAGTTGCCTTGAAGTCGAAAATCCAAATTATTTAATTGGAACCTTGGATTATTCAAATGCAAAACAATACGTTCAGATCGAGGCAGAAGTAAGTAGTGATTCTGAAGATGATTTGGTTTTAATACACCTTGTCTCTAAAAACGCAAATCAAAAGCTTCACTACAGTGACATTTACTCCGATGACGAGGCTGGTCCAAGTACAAAAATATGCGAGCAGGAGTTGATGCCAAGTAATATTAAAATTGGTGCTTATGTCCTTATCGAATATAAAGCTGGACGAACAAGTTATCGTTATGTTGGTATTGTCCAGAATGAAATTGACGAAGATGAAGTTAAGGTGATGTTTTTAAAAGTATGCAAGCTTCAGAATTCGCAAGCGTTCAAAGTTAAAGAGAACGATGTAGCGTTTGTACTTTATGATCAAATACTATCAGTTCTGCCTTCACCGTCTATTTTGGTTGAAGGAAATAAAACTTATTATAAATTTAAAAACGATGTTAATGTTTTTGAAAAAGTTTAAATGCTTATAGCTTTAGTATTTAAAACTGTTAATTTGTTAGATTAATCTTACGGTAACATTTTAAAAGTGTCTATTTTAATATTCTCATTTCTCTGATCTGGCTTAAAGGTATTCTGGTAGATCTGAGCATTGTATTTTTTATGTGGTTGTTGTGATTAAAACTTTTTGTTGTTAAACTAGAATTTACATTGTTTTACTTCGATAAACAGGAACTATTTTATAACATTTTTCCATATAATATCATTCCCCTGTATTAGAATATCATTCCTCTGTATGTCCTTATAGTTAAAAACTGTTTTAAATTGGTTAAAATATAGAAATTTATGTGTTCTTTGGTTTAAATATATGTTTTATTCAATATTTAACTTAACTTTACTAATTTTTGTATCTTTTGTTTTATTTTATTTTTCCTCAAAAATCCTATTCAAAAGGTAGAGTTTGGGAAGAAACACCCTTATCATAATTAACAATTTTAATAATTCACCCACTTTTAAAATTTTACTCATTCCATATTAATACAATATAGTTATGTAAGATTATCTTTATTTGATTTTAGGATTTAATACATTTTTATTGTATACCGGGTGACAATGAAATTACTACCCAGCTTATCACCTCCATATAAAATGAAACATTATTATTAAATTTTGGAAGGTTATATGGATACACTATGCGCACATTTTCAATTTTCAAACGTCTGACTGTCACTTCCGGTTCAACCGAAGGTGCACACAACTTTGTTATTTTAAGTAGAACACCCTGTATTATGTTTGCCGCTTGAAAAATCCGAAATTTCCGAAATGGTATTCCAATAAACTTAAAAATTTAATTTTTGAAAAAAGATGTCACAAAAAGTACAAACAAACCAATTCGTGGAGTTTTATGAAAGTTTTGCATTGCTAAGATCTAAAGTGAATATTGTAAAACAAAATTGTTACCTAGAATATATAAATAATGCCGATAAAAATTTAAATGATAATGTAAGAGAATTTTGGAACTTTGTGAAATTGCGAAGAGGAAACAACTGTATCCCAAACTATGTACATTTGGATGGGCGAACAGGAAAGGATCCGCAACCAATTTTAGATATTTTTAAGACACATTTTCAAAGTGTGTATAAACCTGTGATGATTTGCCTGTTAATAAAAATAGTAATTCTTCTCACGTACTTGTAAGTCGCGTATCAATTACGTTAGGAGAGGTATAAACATTTTAAATCTTAATCAAAATAAGGAATCCGGTCCCGATGGTATACCGCCTAAGTTCTTAGTGAATTGAGTTTATTCCCTGTCAAGGCCAATTTACTTTCTTTTTAGGCTGTCTCTTAAAAGTGGCTTTTTTCCTGATCAGTGGAAGTACAGTTTTGTTACTCCCATATTTAAGTCTGAAAGTCAGTCTGATGCTAAGAATTACAGACCAATCTCTATTTTAAATACAATTCCTAAACTATTTAAAAAAAATTGTATGCGATCATATTAAAGACATGATAATGTTTACTATTGGTCGGGGACAGCGCGGCTTTTGTAGGGGTAGATCCACGGCCACGAATATGATGCTGTTTACTTAGACAGTGTTGGATGCCTTGGAGAGGTGCTTACGTTGATGCTTTCTATACGAACTTTAGCAAGGCATTCGATACTGTAAATCATTACATCCTTAGAATTAAACTAGAATGCTTTGGCTTTGCCGGATCATTGCTTAAGTGGCTGATATCATATATTAGTGATAGAAAACAGCTGGTAAGAGTAAAGGAATTTATTTTACAGGAAATGTCTGTTACTTCTGGAGTTCCACAGGAAAGCTATTTGGGTCCCTATCTATTTAATGTTTTTATCAATGCCCTTCAACAAGAAATATTGTTCTCGCAGCCTCTGCTGTTTGCTGATGATTTAAAGTTGTTTGTAACTGTTGATTCGTTTGAGGATGCTGCGAGGCTTCAAGATGACTTGAATAGAGTGAGTGAGTGATGTGTTAGAAACAAAATGGACTTGAATATAAAAAAATGTAAAGTTATTACTTTTCATCGCACAAAACACCCAATTTACGATTATAACTTGAATGATTATAGGGGAAAGGAGAAAAAGTCTTTCTTCACTGATTTAATAGTGAGCTATCAAAGGCTCAATTTTAAAAATAAAACGTCTCTACATGTTTCGAAGGTAGTCACCTTCATCTTCAGGAGACATAAACAGTGCTGCAGTTATTATTAGCAGTAGAGAGAAAACTGTTGGTGGAAAGTGACGCTGATGGAGCTTTTTTAAAAAAAAATTTTGACAAGATATTAAAAATTGAATGTAAATGCAATCAGCATACTGAAATGTTAATTTAATTCAAAATTTATGTGAAGGCTTTGTCAATTTGTGGTCGGATTTAAAAGGGAAGATGTTCTTCATTTGAAAGTCATAAGTTCTTCTTAAATTCTTTTAAAGGCTCAAATGGCTCAACAAATCGACGGAAACCTGTTTACGGTCTAATACGTCGATTTACGCTATTTGCGGCTATTTGGGACATATTGGCTTGGTTCGGTCCCCCGTAAGATAGAAAAAAATTATTTTCTAATTTATTTCGGCAATTAAAATTTTTTTTAAGGGCATTAGTATGTCACAGAATTTATTTATACCCATATACGGCCTCAAATCTCCAGTTAGGCTATTTTGGATTTAATAATAATTTTTTTCCGAATTATTTGGGTACATACATTTTTTTTTAAAGGCTCAAATGGCTCAACAAATCGACGGAAACCTGTTTACGGTCTAATACGTCGATTTACGCTATTTGCGGCTATTTGGGACATATTGGCTTGGTTCGGTCCCCCGTAAGATGGAAAAAAATTATTTTCTAATTTATTTCGGCAATTAAAATTTTTTCTAAGGGCATTAGTATGTCACAGAATTTATTTATACCCATATACGGACTCAAATCTCCAGTTAGGCTATTTTGGATTTAATAATAATTTTTTCCGAATTATTTGGGTACATACATTTTTTTTTAAAGGCTCAAATGGCTCAACAAATCGACGGAAACCTGTTTACGGTCTAATACGTCGATTTACGCTATTTGCGGCTATTTGGGTCATATTGGCTTGGTTCGGTCCCCCGTAAGATGGAAAAAAATTAATTATTAATTATTCTTAAAAGAATCTTTTGGACATTCTAGGTCATGTTATAAAAATTTTTATTTTGTGGATGAGAGGTGAAAAATTTTTGTTAGAGTTTATGAGAAGTTCTGTTAAAAGAAATAAATTTGTAATTAGTAATGAAATAAAATTATTAATAATGTCTGTACTTGCATAACGTTGAAATTTCATTTGTAAAATTAATTTACTGGAGACCTAAGGTCCTGCCAACTTGCGTTACTTTCGTCCCATTATGTAGGGAAAATATAAGAACGGGAAAACGTGTTCACTGTCATTTTATAGTTGACCGTTGACGGTTGGAGAACAAAATGGTTGACAATTTCAGCATAATTGCAGTAACGAAAAGAGTTTGAAAAGCTCAATCCTCGTTCTTATAGTCAATCAGATAAACGCACATAAAACCTGAATACAACATAAAATACAAATAAGGTACAGTAAAACCTCCCTTAACGGACACCTCCCAATAGCGGACACTCTATATAGCGGACGCGGACACTTTCTTAAAAACTTCCCTATCTAAAATACATGTATTTTTACCTCCCTATAACGGACCCCCGTAGAATGTTAAATTGTTTATCTCTATTTATGGTAATTTAAAACGTCTATCGACAACCGACACGGTAATTACTTAATAGACCCTTTTATTAGGTAGGTACCTTTTTTTCTGGGTTTTCCGTTTCTGTAAAATGGATTATACCCCGTAAATGGTGTCATAAATATTAATTATGATCTTACTGCGCTATTCAAAGAAAACATTAGCATAAAGGGCCTTTTTGAAATCCTTGTTTAGTTATTGTTATTCGTTTGATATTACAACTTTGTGTCTTTAAGTCTGAAAATATGTCGTTAAAGAGAAAACGTTTGTCTTTGAAGGAAAAAAAATGAAATAATAATGGAAAGTGAAAGTTTTGGGGCAAGTGTCAGAAAACTAGCTGAAAAGTTCAGTGTGAGAAAAACACAAATTTCGGAAATAATAAAAAACAAGACCGAGCTAAAAAAGCTGTTTGCAGAAGGCGGAAATGAAGAGCAAAAACGGAAGTTTCCCAAGACTAGTGCATTAGCAGTTGATGAGGTAGTTTTTAACTGGTTTTGTAAAGCAAGAAACAAAAACATTCCAATATCTGGGCCTGTAATAAAACAAAAAGCTTCTGAGGTCGCAGAAAATCTGAAAATTGAAAATTTTAAGGCTTCAAATGGCTGGTTGGAAAAATTTTATCAAAGACACACGATAACGTTTAAAACTATCTGTGGTGAATCAGCTGACGTAAATTTGGAAGATGTAGAAGCCTGGAAATTAAAACTTCCAATAATTCTTAAAACATTTGCACCAATCCCAATAGCGGACACCTCTCTATAGCGAGATTCTGGTGTCCGCTATAGAGAGGTTTTACTGTATTATAATAAAAAATTTTAACAAGGTTGGGGAATAAGGTCCTAAAATATTATTTAATTTTTGGTGGTCTCCAGTGATCGTTAAAAGAAACATCGAAATTTAAGTTAGGAGAGGCACGATTATTGTAAAGATACAGAACCTAGATGTACAAGTGATAAGTCAGAAATTTAAAGGTTAAGTATAGAAAATGAATGTCAAATAAATAACCCAATAAATAAAAAATTGGTGTTTGATATTTCTTCCCTTTTTTGAGAATTGGTGCCTTAAAGATCAGTACTGTCATCTATGGAACAACCATCGAGGTGTAAGAATCAAGTGCGGAAGGAATTTGATTTAAAGTATTAAAAAGCAAAATAATTTTTTGTCGAAAATATTTTACGTTTTTAAACGATGGTTGAACCAGAGAAGACTGTCACAGTTTTCAGTTAGAATAAAGGAACACTGTAAAGAAATAGAGAAAGCCCATAATCAAAATCTTTCCCCCTCAAGAATCAAATCTAGTTTTTCGAGACACGTTCATATTAACAAACACCATTTTAATCCTGAATCTAATGTAGAATATCTACACATCTGTAATAAGGGAAACAAGCTTGACCTTTCAGAGATTCTTCAAATTAACAAATCGTTACACAATGAAAACAAAGTAAACAAACAATTTTACCATATTTTTTCTCTGTTTCTATGTTCTGGTTTCGATTATTTTTAATATTAATAGTTAAATCTCTAATAAACAGTGTAATTGATAGGTTATGTAAAACCACCTGTGACAGTCTTCTCTGGTTCAACCATCGTTTAACAACGTAAAATATTTTCGACAAAAAATTATTTTGCTTTTTAATACTTAAAATCAAATTCCTTCCATACTTGATTCTTACGCCTATGACAGGCACCTATTCCCAAAAAAGGGAAGAAATTTCAAACACCAATTTTTTATTTCTCGGGTTATTTATTTGACATTCATTTTCTATACTTAACCTTTAAATTTCTGACTTATCACTTGTACATCTAGGTTCTGTATCTTAACAATAATCGTGCCTCTCCTAACTTAAATTTCGATTTTTATTTTAACGATCACTGGAGACCACCAAAAATTAAATAATATTTTAGGACCTTATTCCCCAACCTTGTTAAAAAATTTTATTATAATACCTTAATTTGTATTTTATGTTGTATTCAGGTTTAATGTGCGTTTATCTGATTGACTATAAGAACGAGGATTGAGCTTTTCAAACTTTTTTCGTTATTGCAATTATGCTGAAATTGTCAACCATTTTGTTCTCCAACCGTCAACGGTCAACTATAAAATGACAGTGAACACGTTTTCCCGTTTTAATTTTAACTATGTCCGTCTCCCTATTTAATCTTTGAGGGTATATAAAATATAAGATCTGTGTTTTTTACTAATTTTAAATTTTAAATCTAATTCTATTATTTCCCCTACATAATGGGACGAAAGCAATGCAAGTTGGCGGGACCTTAGGTCTCCAGTAAATTAATTTTACAAATAAAATTTCAACATTATAATTTCTCATAAAACGCTAACATTTTTCTCTTCTCTTCCACAAAATAAAAAAAAATTTTAATGTTAGAATGTCCAAAAGATTCTTTTTATATATCCTAACTTATGACTTTCAAATGAAGAACATCTTCCCTTTTAAATCCGACCACAAATTGACAAAGCCTTCACATAAATTTTGAATTAAATATAACATTTCGTTTACAATTTCAGTATGCTGATTGCATTTACATTCAATTTTTAATATCTTGTCAAAAATTTTTTTTTAAAAAGCTCCATCAGCGTCACTTTTCACCAACAGTTTTCTTTCTACTGCTAATAATAACTGCATCACTGTTTTTGTCTCCTGAAGATGAAGGTTACTACCTTTGAAACATATAGAGACGTTTTATTTTTAAAATTGAGCCTTTGATAGCTCACTATTAAATCAGTGAAGAAAGACTTTTTGACTTTCTTTCCCCTTTCCCCTTTCCCCTATATTTTAACTCCACTTCGAGAATGGACTATTTCTTTAAATTTGAATGATTATGTTTTGGAAAGAGTTACCACTATATGCGACTTAGGCTTATACCTAGATAACAAATTGGATTTTCATTATCACTATGAACAAATTGTTAATGTCCTTAAAATTGTTGGGTTTCGTATGTCGAATAACAAGAGATTTCCAGAATGTTAGTAGTTTGAATCATGTTTATAAAACTCTTGTTAGGTCATGTTTGGAATGCCTTTCCTGTGTGTGGGCACCATCCTACTCGATGCATAATCAAAACATCGAGAAAGTACAGATAAGGTATGCCAGGTATGTCTCGTTTAGATTAAGATTACCTCTTCAAACTTATTATGATTTAGTGCAATGACTGAGTCTGGATTCATTATCGGGACGTAGAATTAAATGAGATATTTACTTTTTGTTTAAATTGGTTACCGGAATTATCGATTGTCCTAATCTATTGCACAGGATCAATTTTCGTGTTCCGTCAAGGAACTTCAGAGAGCAGTCTCTCTTCGCTGTCGATTTTCATAGGTATAACTATGGAAAATCATCTCTAATTCCTAGAATTCTTAATAACGGCAATATGATTGAGCGTGACTTTTTTAACTGTTCTTTTGCCTCTTTTAAGCGAAGGGTATCCCAGCTTTCACTATAATTGTTAATGTTTTCAATAATTGTACAACTTTGTAACTACTGTTTGATTATTACTAGATTATGATTAAAATTGTCTTGTAAAACTTATATGGGGTCTTGCCCGTTAATAAATAAATAAATAAATAAATAAATATATGCGTTCTACGAAAAATCATAAAACTTGTATCATATCCTATACCTATCTAAGACTGTTTCCGAGAGAATGACGTTGGAAATTGTCAAATTAGCCACACATTTTATTGCTATTACAAAAAACGAATGAATACGTAAAAAGTTTAATATTATTCTTTTACTTCTTCTTAGGTATTCTGTATGAATGAGTCATAACTCTTTCACTTCAGGTTTAATCGGAAGTGCTGCAAACTTTGACCTTTTTCAAATTTCTCCAATAATATTACTGACTCTCCTTCTTATATCTAATTTTGAAAATTATCGTACTTTTCTAAATATTTTTAATTTATGCTTCCCTATGTTCATCAAACTTATTAGTGCTTGTTATCCAACGAGCAACAATTGATAAAAATAGGGCCCAAAATAAACAACCTTCAAGAAAAGGTAGTCGAATAATTCGGCCTGTCATAGTCGAATTTGTCACTCAGTTGCGACGGGACGAAATTTACTACGCGAGAAAACAATTTAAATAATTCAAAGAATCCGTCCATGGTTCACAGAGAGACCTGAATTTAGTATTGTAGTGTAAATCAAAACTCAAAGCCACGGTCTCAAGTTCTAATTTTATATTGGTTACGTATTTTACCCTAATAGGGCATCATCAGACCTTATTACTATAACACAAAAACTTATTACTATGGTCCAGTTAAAGTATTGCACTTAAAATATAAAAAACATGACTCGACATCTTCACAACACATTAAAAACAACACTATTTATTTGGACGAGACGTGGTATGACACACACAAAGTTCCAGATAAAAGTTGGGTAGATTTATCGGGTCGATGCAGAACCAGAGCTCCATCAAATAAAGGTAAGCGTATAACAATAATTTATCCTGGGACAAAAAACGGACGAAGACCTCCAACCCGCCATGTCTTTTCAAATCCAAAACGTCGACACCTGGAGCATTTGCGAGAAACATAGCTGATGTTCTTCTAAACGAGTGACCAGTGTATTTATTTATGTCTAGAAGTTTCAAAAATTTGTCAATTTCGTTGGGAACACTAGAAATAGTGTGTTTTCCAATCACCTGATTCACACACACCTACCTTGTTCATAGCGATAGAACAGGCGCTCGTCTTGTGCATTATTTGGCAGAAGTTTAATGTAATCTTGTAGTAACCTCACAAAGGAAACTGGACCTCCATCATCGGTCATCACAAAACTTATTTGATCCTTGTTTTTGCTCTGGAGGATTTTAACTATAGCTACATCATCCTTGATTTCGACGTCTTTCAACATCATTTTATGGATCTCATCAGTGCGGCATGCTCCAGCTATTCCCATTACTGCTATCACTTTCATAGATAAATAGCTATGATTAGAAGCGTTAAGCAAAGACTTTATTATTTCTTCTTTTCTGAAACTTTTAGATTTTTTAGCTTCGTAACCATTATTTTTTTGTTTAATGAATGCAATGAGTTTCTTAAACTGCGAAATATCTATGTTTTTGTTCACAGAAATAGTCAATATGAGCATGGAATATTGTGACTATAGGAAGGGAGGTGATAAGGCTTCAGATTTCTCTAAGAAGTACCCTAACATTTTCGTCAATTTGAGAAACGTTTTTATCCGCGAACCATTCCAGAAACAGGTTGTATGTTTGATAGTATCTATCTTTCGACTTCTCAGGTAACGGTGAGGCACATGCCAACTCGGCCGCCTTCTGAATAGCAACGTTTTGGTCTTGGGAGGACATTTTAGACTAGCGAAATTAGAAAATTCAAACTGACAGACTCTGAGAGTACTCAAATAACTAGTTGTCATGGATTATTTTACAGGTGCAAAAAACCCTATTTTATCATTATAATTTGAATAAAATGAAAGTTCATTACTTAATAATGGTAATTTTCCAGCTTATCGGCTTATGCGAAAAATGACGTAAAATAAAAAACGTTTCTTGCAATTGAGCACGTACTTTCTAAACGACAAATCAGCGAGCGGAAAACCATTTTTTTAATTGGAAATATAAAAAAAATGTGAAAATAGTCCACTGAAAAGCACAGTGAGAGTGACAAGTGAGGTTATGTTTCTCTAGCTGTTAGTCACTCGACAAAAATTGTAATAATTATTATAGACTTATATTGGTTAAACAGCGCTAACACGGCATCTAATCCACCTTTTTGGTTCCAATTCGGTATATGCTGCATAAATCAACAAGAGTTTTTCATTTTTGTCACAAGCGGGTACCCTATTTTCACATTTTTTTATATTTGCAACTAAAAAAAGGGTTTTCCGCTCGCGGATTAGTCGTTTAGAAAGTACGTGCTACATATTGCAAGAAACGTGTTTCATTTTACGCCATTTTTCGCATAAGCCGTTAAACTGGAGTGGTACCCTTAATAATATATTGATCAGAGAACAGTAGAGAATAGTAGAAAAAGTTTAATACATCACACAATGCGAAAGCCCTTTAGATGTTCGGAGGTATTGACTCACCTCGGCTTCGCCTCGGCTATTCAAAAACCTCCTCTCACCAAAAAATTAACTTTCGCATCTGGTAATATAAATAACTATTTTAATTCTTAATACTTCGATTTAATTCGCACAATTAACCAAAAGAACAAAATTGTCCAATATGCCCCCATAAGAAACGCTGAAGCTACCTTAGATACAAAAACATTATAACATTATTTCGTTTTAAATGACTTCTAAATTAAAGTTAATAAGACGGGTTATTTTTCACATGCGCTCAAAAACTCTCTTTTTCAAAAACTGCATCATAGTCCCACATTCAACACGCAACGGTGTCATTTCAACAGCGTTTTCGAATTTGTAACCGCGCGTATCGGAGGTAAGATTAAATATAAACAAAGGTAGTGATGAATTACCCATCAGATTAAGTTCATGGGCCAATCAGTCACGTCTTATGTTGGCCGTGAAAAAATTGGACCGAATAGGGGTCGTATTTTGATAGATATAAAGGTTGTTTACCTTTTCAAGGAAGCAGGTAAACACAATTTTATTGAATTGATTCGGCTTTTACTTGGTGGAAATCCATTGTTAATTTAAATAGATGGTAAAATAAAAAATATAATTTTACTCAAATTTTAGTCAAAATAAAAATCTGTGGAAAGTGTAAAATTATATTTTTTATTTTACCATCTATTTAAATTAACAATTTTATTGGATAGAAATAGGCAAACTACAAAAAGCCATTTTAATGTTAGAGCATTGGTTGGATGTTGGTCAGTGAAAATAGCTTATGTAATTAAATTTCTTTATTATTTCCGACTTTTCGACCTATATTCATCCTCAAGAATTTAAAATTATATAATTTACTTTGGATTGATAAATAAATCAACATCTTGAATCAGCATGATACACAGGGTGGCCATTTAGTGTGGCAAAGTAGAATAGCTCCGCTTGTATTTATAGTATACAAAAAATGTTAATATAAAAGTTGAAGGACAGTAAGTGAGTTATAACGTAAAATTATTGTTGACTCGATAGGGTGGCTCAACAAAGAGGAACAAGAATTTTTTTTGAAATTGAACATCCTATATATTTTTCCACTTTTAAATTTCCCTCGATATTCCGCGTATCGTGACATAGTTTTTAATTATTTTGCAATGTTGCCAAGTTATTTAAAAATATTCTTTTTTGGAAGAAAAAACTTGACACCTGAAAATTTGAAAAATAATTGAAATTAACTCAAGACATTCGAAACATTCTCGAAGGTATTAAAGATAATGACTAATTCGAGACCCTCAGAACATTCCATATTTTATACAGGGTGTGCTCTACAAACGTGTCAACTTTTCACATTTTAAAATTAATTTACTCTTTTTTTCAAATAGGATGGTATTTTATTATTTTATCTTGTAGAGTTTTTTTCCCTCTACAACTTGTGTTAAAAGGTTAATTAGTTATTTTTGCTCATTTTGGCGTAATATTTTTTTAACTAAAATGTCTGAGAAAAGTGTTTTTTTCTAATTTTATTTTATAGTTAGCCATGACAGACAAAAGCGAATAATAGCAAAAGTAATAGTAAAATTTTATTAATATGTTATTGCCATTTTATTTCTTACTTTTTATCAAGTGAAATTTATATTGTGACAAAAATGAATTATTTAAATGTAAAATGATCGATTTGATTTATGTTTTGGGTGCTAGTGATGAAAATGCTTTATTAGCTACAAGAATTTATGAAAAACGATACCCAGAGCGAAGATATCCTGATAAAAAGGCATTCGAAAAGCTAATGGAGAGATTTGAAACTAAAGAAGGTGTGGCTTGTAAAAAAAATGACCGAAGAAAACGGGTATGCACCGAAGAAAATGAATTCAACGTTCTGTTAAGTATTTCTGAGAATCCTCATATTGGTCAGCTTCCTCTAGCACAACAACTGGACATTGGACGAACGGCGGTTCAAAAAATAATCAACTCAAACAAATTACATCCTTACCACGTCCAGTTGCTTTAAGAGTTTAATGATGAGGACTATGGTAGGCGACTTAAATTTTGTGCGTGAGCGCAAAAATAAAATAAGGGAGCAGAATAATTATTTTGCGCATTTAATTTTTTTTTACGACGATAAAATAGCAACGTCAATAGACATAATTTTCATTAATATGCCACTACTAGTCCTCATATTGTTAGATTTGACTCACAAAACAGATGGTCCCTAAACGTTTGGGGAGAAATTATAGGAGACTACGTAGTTGGTCCACATCTTTTGGAGGGAACTCTAACGGGACAGATCTATTTGGACTTTCTCCAAAATTATTTACCACAGCTTATTGCCCATATACCAAACACAGTTCGAGAACGCATGCGGTTTTCTCATGATGGAGCCCTGGCGCACACCACAAGGCTCATTAGGGAATTCTTAGACGAAACTTGTGATCAGAAATGGATTGGAAGAGGAGGACCTGTATCATGGCCAGCTAGATCGCTGGATATGACAAAAATGGATTTTTCTATATGGGGATTTGTTAAAGATCAGATTTACATAATGTCTCCGACAACTAAGAAAGACATGTAAATTCGCATAAGAAATTGTTTCCAAGCGATTACTCCTGAAATATGTCGCAATTTAAGCGAAAAATTTGAAGATCGTGTCCAGAAGAGTATAAAGGCTAATAGAGGACACTTTGAACATTTGATTAGATAGTTTATGTAAGCAGTTAGATAAACTGATTAAAGCACCTTAAATAAGTAAAATTAAAGAAAAACATTTTAATATTTAGAGTCAAGAATAATTTTACGTTATAACTCACCTACTGTCCTTCAACTTTTATATTAACATTTTTTGTGTTTTATAAATACAAACGGGGCTATTCTACTTCGCCACACCAAACGGCCACCCTGCAGATATTCAGGGTGCCCCAGATATGGAGAGCGTCTCTGGGAATCTCGGTTATGGTAAGAGATACAACTTTGATTAAGTTAAGAAAAAGTTATGCAATTAAGGGACCAATAATATGTTTTGATATGATGTTTAAGTCTTGGGTTTTTAAAAAAAAACTGAAATTTCGGATTTTTAACTTTACTTTTTTCCTGCGTTAATATTGAGGTTATAGTAAAACTGACAAACTTTTTCACAGTGCGTTTTAACGAACTTAAAGAGTGCGTCACAATCAACTTCTTTATGACGCTTCGTTTCCAAGCAGTCACCATGAATTTTATTTTTACTATTTTTTTTTTTTTTATTTTATAATAATTATTGACTGTCATCTGGTCATTCGGTCAAACTATACTCTGCATATGGTCAGACATTAGCCCTTGTGAAAAAATAGGAAAATATTTTTCCATCTTTAGGTTTTTTACACTCCATCAGTCCTCTCTGAGGCACCTATTGGACATTGGACTAGTCTTCTACAACATTGGCGTTTTCCACTAATTGCTGATTTTTCGATAATTCGGCAAAATCAGATTGGACCGTTAAGGTTTTTAGAGACAGCAACAATGGGCCATCCCCAGGAGGACCCTGCTGATAAGTATCTCTTCTCTTCTACTTAACTGTAAATATCGTAGTGATATTGTTTTTATAGTATGCACACGGCCAAATGTTATTTTTTTACAGTACCTTAAAACTAAGTAATACCCTTTTTGTGTTCTAATCAATGACATCAGCTAAGTTATGAATTCCCATATTTAAAAATGGAAATTCCATTATTTTATAGTCCTCTTTACCGACCCAGTGTCTGTTAAAAGACCGCGGCACTTATCATCGGAGTTTTTAGTAAACATTAATGCTAGAGACACCCTCCATTAGGGGCAGTAAAATCCGACCCGATAATTCATAAGAAATATAGGTGCATACACTAATTACTTTATTGCAGGCCAATCCCTTCAAATTGCTTTAAAGGCTGATAGATCGGTTGTTAACATTCGTTTTGTTTTGAACAGTTTTTGCGTATTTTCAGACTAACGTGAATATTTGAAGAAGGCAAGAAAGAGGAAATATCTTTCTTTAAGCGAAAAAATTAAAATTATCGGGTATAATACCACTAGTGCATCAAAATTACCGATAATTCTGATTGAAAGCGTGTTGTATTGTAACCGAATGCAGTTACAATACTACAACACGCTTGAAAGCAGAATTATCTGGTTATTTTTGATGCACGAGTGGTATTCGGTGGAATATTTCCCGAAAAATTGTATTTCATATTAAAAAAAAAACATTATTGTACAATAAATTACGTAATAAGTAACAAATTTATTAAAAATATACTTAAAATTAAATTAAATCTTGATTTGTAATCAATTCACTTTTTAAATGTCGCAGATTAACATAAGTAAGTTCAATAATAAAAGTTTTTGCGGTAACCGTGGTTATCGCTTCTACTGTGGAATTATCGGGGGTAATACCACGAGTGCTTAAAAATTACCGATAATTTTCATGAAAGCTTGTTATTTATAATTCCACGAGTTCGAAGAACGAGTGGAATTAGTATAACAAGCTTGAATGAAAATTATCTGGTTAATTTTTATGCACGAGCGGATTTAGGGAGAATATTTCTAGAATGAAATATATATAAAAATTTTAATAATTATATCTTTGTCGTTATCTGTTGAGAGGGTTTGTTTTTCAAAAGCAATGAATTTCCCGAAGGGAACTCATAACAATAACGATCACGTTCGCAGTAAAAAGGTAAAAAAAAAACTGTCTCGTCAAATAGGTTCGATTGTTGTGTGTTGGATATACAACGTTGTCTAGGCAACGTTGTATATCCGCTGATATTTTTTTATTTTTAACATTTCTTATGGGAAAATTTATACATGAGTGAAATATTCGCTGTAATTCTTGCGAAAGACCACACTTCTTATGAGATTTTTTATATATGAGGGAAACATTCGGGTATAACCACTAGTGCATCAAAATTACCGATAATTCTGATTGAAAGCGCGTTGTATTGTAACTGAATGAGTTTATTTTCATTTTTGATTAAATCCGAAAGAGCCCGACTTCGAAGAAGGAGGGCTTTTTCGAGATTTAATTAAAAATGAAAATAACCGAATGCAGTTACAATACTACAACACGCTTGAAAGCAGAATTATCTGGTTATTTTTGATGCACGAGTGGTATTCGGTGGAATATTTCCCGAAAAATTGTATTGTGCTGTTGGTAATGCTTGTATAAATTTCTTTTATAGAGTGACTACCAAAACGTTCCATATCTTTAAAGAAATCTTGATTTGTAATCAATTCACTTTTTAAATGTCGCAGATTGACATAAGTAAGTTCAACAATAAAAGTTTTTGCGGTAACCGTGGTTACACTTAAATACCCATATACCAGGATATGCAAAAGACGCCTCCAATGTTGGTAAAGAAAATATAATATTATTATTATTATTTTTTAAATATATTTATAAATATAATGTAAAGTATTAAGTTAGTATTAAAATTAAAAAAAGTGCATAATAAATAATATATTTAGAAACAGTCAAAAATTATGGATTTGTATGATTGTTAGTACACAGTAGTAGTAAAAACTTGATTATGATTGATAGCTACCTACTGGGGGATTATCGCTTCTACTGTGGAATTATCAACAGTAATATACCGATAGAGGAGGCGTCTTATCGGTAATACCGATGTTTTTAACAAGAAATCGATTTTCTGACAAATTTTTACGAAATGTAATTTTTACTAATAATCTGATATGATCCCGAGAGCTTTAGCTCGAGGGTCTTATCTTTGATTATAAGTAAAAATTACATTGAGTGAAAATTTTCTTGGAAAATCGAGTTTCGTGTGAAAAACGAAGGTATGAAGATAAGAAACCGCCTCTAGAGGTGTATTTTATTGGATAATTTACTGAACATAAAAATGAAGGCCGTCTGATAAAGGTAAATATACAAGTTAGAGGTGTTACTAATTTTTTATTTAAGTAAAAAAGCTACAAGCGTCTTTTCGAAAGCGTCTTTTCGAGCTAGCGGTAGTCTTATCGGGTAAGACGACCGTTACCAAGGTGGTTGCTATGAAAATGAGCGTTTTGATTGGTTCAATAAAAGTGAGGTGAATTATCAACAGTAATATACCGATAGAGGAGGCGTCTTATCGGTAATACCGATGTTTTTAACAAGAAATCGATTTTCTGACAAATTTTTACGAAATGTAATTTTTACTTATAATCTGATATGATCCCGAGAGCTTTAGCTCGAGGGTCTTATCTTTGATTATAAGTAAAAATTACATTGAGTGAAAATTTTCTTGGAAAATCGAGTTTCGAGTGAAAAACGAAGGTATGAAGATAAGAAACCGCCGCTAGAGGTGTATTTTATTGGATAATTTACTGAACATAAAAATGAAGGCCGTCTGATAAAGGTAAATATACAAGTTAGAGGTGTTACTAATTTTTTATTTAAGTAAAAAAGCTACAAGCGTCTTTTCGAAAGCGTCTTTTCGAGCTAGCGGTAGTCTTATCGGGTAAGACGACCGTTACCAAGGTGGTTGCTATGAAAATGAGCGTTTTGATTGGTTCAATAAAAGTGAGGTGAATTATCGCTGTAATTCTTGCGAAAGACCACACTTCTTAGACTGAAAAAATTAAAGTGGGTAAGACCCAAGGAGCTATGTTGTTTAAAATAAAGCAGAAGTTAGAAATTTGTTTGAAGAAGGTAGCATCGGCGAACAAAAAAGAAAATTTCCTAAAACCGAAGGACTGACAGCGGAGCCACCTGCTTTTAACTGGTTTTGAAAGTCGCGAAACAAGCACTTACGAATATCCACGCTCATAATTCAAACAAAAGCCCTCAAATCTGCTCAATGTCTAGAAGTAGATAACTTCAAAGCATCAAATGGATGGTTAAAAGAATTCCGTCGTCGGCACGATATTACCTTCAAGAAAATATGTGGCGAATCAGCCGATATCAATATCAAAGACGTAGCTGCTTGGAAAGAAACGCTATTAATTAACCATTTTAAAGGATTATGCCCCAAGGGACGTATTTAATACAGATGAGATAGGTCTCTCCTATTGTGCATTGCCAACAAAAATATATGCATAAAAGGTGACAAGTGTACTGAAAAAAAAGCAGCAAAACAACGATTTACAATTCAGTTCTGTGCAAATATGTAAGGTGAGAAAGAAGAACCACTTATAATAAGCAAAGGCAGAAATCCTCGATGTTTTAAGGGCGCACATATCGATAAGTTACCTCTCCAATGGGTCTCGAGCAAAAAAGCGTGGATGACAGCAGACATCATGACAACATGGCTGTCCTCTTCCAGAAGTCCAAAATAATATTACGATAACCAACGCCTTGATATGGGTTTCGGTGGCCTGGCGCAATTTGTCCCCAGTGACAATAAAAAATGTTTTATGAAAGCCGGATTTATGTGTAATACAGAAAATATTGACGACTACAAAGAAGTAGATAATATACCGCTCGCACAACTGTTCTCTAACATTAAGGATACATTTGTAAACTTGAAACAATTTCCCTCTATTGAAAACGATTTGTCAACAGAAAGTGCAGAATTGACTATCATCAAGTGTATTGAAGAGATCCAAGAAGCGGATGAAACTACTACCAACTCTGAGGAAGAGGAACCTGAACTTGCTCCAGTGTCGAAAATATCAAGCCTATCTGAAGCCTGCGCAAGTTTGAGAGATATAGAAAACTTTCTTAATAATGCTAACAATTTTGAGAAGTCTAAAAATATTTCTCAATTGCTGTTAAAATGTGAACCTAAACTATGAAAATTTCGTAATTTTGCCATCGCATTTAATTGAATAAGCTGGGATTGGCTTATTAAAATTTATTTATACTCGGCACGTGGGTTTCTTATATCGAGCTCTTCAAAAAATTATAGTACAGGGGAGCCAAAGTTTAGCCACCTCAAAATGTACATGGCATATTCTATGTTCAACTAAGCCATACATCACCCGATATGTCGTTATCCGTCGAATTTATAAGAAAACATCCTGGTCATAAGAAGACTTTTGGACCATACCCGATTCTAACGACGCCTGAGGAGAATATGCTGGTAAAGTAAGAAATAAGTCGATATCCGAACTTATTAGTAATAAAAAAAATCATTAAAAATAGCTAATACCTAAAAAAAAAACGGCGTTTTTAGGTGGATTAAATATTGCTAGAGCTGGATTTTCCAAAAAAGCCACCAATTAAGTGCCTAACAGTTTTTAGTTAGTAATTAGGCCAAATCGATTTAAAACCATCGCCCTGGAGAAGGTTGGCTAGAGGTACGGATACCACCAAATTGTTTTATAAAATTAATTAATAAAAACGATTCTTTTATAGGCACTTTCGAACCGTCATACAAACATTTCCCAAAGAACAAGTGAGGCAGTCAGTTCAGTAAGTTCATAATAAGGGCAGGACTGTATGGGGCATAATCAAAAATACTTTAGCTCGAGGAGAGATTGGAAATAATATTGAAAGTCTCCACGTGAATGGCGACCAGATAAGTAATCTGAATGAAATGGCTAATGCTTTTAATAAGTATTTTGTGGAGGCTCCACAAAGTTTAATTACTGATAATATAAAGCGACAAAAGAGTGAATATAATTTTAAATATCGAAAAGACGTTGGAACGATGTTTTTCAGACCTGTCTTGGAATGTGATGTAAATGACGTCATAAAATCATTAAAAAAATTTAGCTCGGTTGGCATTGATGATATTTCGGTGAATGTATTGAAATCCATTGGTGTTGCTACATATTGAGTCCATTGACCTATCTTATAAATATGTCATTAGAGAATGCAATTTTTCCTGATATCTTTAAAACTGCTCGAGTTATTCCGCTTTATAAAAAAGGAGAAAAAGACATACATAGATAATTATCGTCCAATTTCTCTACTAAGCTCAGTATCAAAAATTCTGGAGCGAATTGTTTTTAACCAAATTTCAATGTTCCTATCTACTTTTAATATTATTACAGAACGTCAACACGGCTTCCGCAAAGGAAAGAGTGTATCTTCGGCGATCTTGAGCTTTGTTGGTGAGCTTTATAGTGCACTTGATATTAATAAGAAATGCTTGGGCCTTTTTATGAACCTCAGTAAGGCCTTTGATTTTGTTGATCACGTCTTGCTCGCGGCGAAGTTACATGAATACGGCATAAGGGGTATGGTTGGTGAATGGCTGCAGTCGTATTTGACTGGTCGAGATCAGGTTGTGGATCTTGAGGGTACCAGATCTAATAAACGAAATATATGCATTGGTGTTCCGCAGGGATCCATCCTGGGCCCTCTATTATTCCTAATTTTTGTGAATGATCTTCCAGACTTGACTCATAATGAAAGAGAACTTGTCATGTTCGCTGATGATAATTCTTATTTGAGTTGTGGCAGTACCTCCGAGAGTTCGATTACATTATTACGTGATATGCTTGCAAGATTCAACACATGGTTTGCTGGCAATGGGTTATGTTTGAATACAACCAAAACAGTGTTCATCAGCTTTACTCCAGGTCGGTCAACCTTTAATAAGAATCTTCTTGTCAGGGCCAACAGTGGGTCGATTCCACAGGTTGTTCAAACAAAAGTACTGGGTATACATATTGACAATGCCTTATCGTGGAGCTTTCACTGCACTGAACTAAGTTCTAAAATTTCTCCAGTATGTTATGCTCTCTACCGCCTGCGTGGTGTGGTCGGCAGGAATATTCTCTTGTCTTATTACCATGCCCAATTTGTTTCTCGAGTCAAAAGTGAAATTTTATTTTGGGGTTTGTCTCCATCGAATTTAAATAGAGTGTTTTTAATCCAAAAGAAAGCTATAAGAAGTATGATGGGAGTGTCTTGTCGTCATTCATGCCGGAGGCTATTTAAAACACCTAAAATGCTCACTTTGCCGAGTTCATACATTTTAGAAGTTCTTATGTACGTAAAAAATAATTTAAAAAGTTTTTTATCCATGGAAAACATTCATAATTATGAGACGCGTAACAATATGAACTTTGTTGTACCGGCGCACAACATGACATTATTTGAGAGGAGCTCATTCTACATGGGAACAAAACTCTACAATAAGTTGCCTAGGGAAACCAAAAACATAGCGAGCAAAGTACTTTTTAAGAGAAGTGTATGTAATTTATTAATTTCTCGTGTTTTCTACAATGTTAGTGAGTATATGGATTGTGATTTGTTATCCTAACTGTAATCTAGTATATATATATTTTGTATTTATAAATTTGAATAGTCATTGTTCCACAGATGTCTGTGGTTGAAATTGACCTTTTCTATACCAATGTAAACGTTGGTCTCTTGAAATAAAAATTTATTTATTTATTTATTTTATTCATTTCAGAACATGATATCAGAAGGTGGTTTTTAGAAATATATATACATTAAGGAAAACCATCTGGAAGTTGTCATTATAGATCCTTCTAGAATTTTTAACGGTGACGAAACAAGATTTCCGATTTGTCTATTAACCGGTCAAGTCTGCAAAAGGTTCACAAAATATATATACCATTGATCGCGGCTTCTGCTGTCCTATGATGCAAATTCAGTAAATCCAAAATGGGCATTGAATTGAAAATAATATCAAATATCCGGTAGTTCTTTTCGTGGACGGACACTAATCTATTTAAGTTATGACCTCCGTATTCTTTGCAATAAACTACAAATTAAAATTATTGCCCTTTACCCAAACGCCGCTAGGATATTACAGCCGGTAGATTTCGCTGTTTTTCGGCCAGCACAGGTGGCTTGGCGTCAAGAAATTCGGCAATGACAAGAATGAAGATGGTGAAGTTATGAATAAATTATCATTCACTCCACTTCTCGAAAAAGTTGTAGACACCGCAATCAAACCCGAAACGCTGATTAACGATTTTCGTACATGTGGTCTCTATCCACTTAACTCAGATTATATAGATTTTTCCAAATGTTTGGGAGGCCCTAATAATGAGGAGGATACTTTATTTAAACAGCCTGCGGAGATTCAAAGACTTTTGTCAATATCGTTGATAAAGAAACAATTGGAAAATTTTAGAGCCTAAAAGAATAATTTTTTTTTTTTTTTGTTGTTTGGGCCCGCCTGCAGATCGGTCAGTACTGCAGCCTTTCGGCTTATTGTACTATGTACCCATTTTCTTCATTCCACCCATTCCAGTATCTTTGTACCTTGCACAAGTTTGTACAAGTCCTTAACTGAGTGTGTGGTGTATGTATTTGGTTCTGCCCGAGGCTGCCCATAGATCGACTGCCGTTTGTGATCCAATGCCTCGCATTCGCACAGTATATGTTTGACTGTTTCGGTCTCTTTATTGCAGAGTCTGCATTTCAAGTCCCCGTTGTACAGTCCCATTTTGTACAGTCGTTCCTTGACTGGTGCATGTCCAGTCATGAATCCCGTAATTATTCTCAGCTGGTTCCTGCTCATTGTAAGCAGTTCTTTTGCTTTCTTTTGGCATGGTCTGCCTATGAAGGCTTTCCCATGCACTTGTCTGGGAATATTTTCCCAGTAGTTGTTATGTTTCAGTTTTATCCAGTCTCTGATTTGTCCTCGGGCTGTACTTTTTGGTACTCCGATGATCAGTTCTGTGTTAGGTATCTCAGCCTCCGTTCCTCTTTTTGCGAGTTCGTCTGCTTTTTCGTTGCCTTCTATACCTCGATGTCCCGGCACCCAGACCAGTTTTACTCTGTTCTGGTCTGCCAAGATCTCAAGTTCTGCAAGGCATTCCCATACCAGTTTTGACGTTACCTCGGGCTGTGATAGCGCCTTGAAGGCTGCTTGACTGTCTGATGCAATATGGATCTGCTTGTTCTCATAGGCTCTCCTATTTATTAAAAGAATAATTACCCAGTGATGAGAATAATGAAGGATTTTAAACTTTATTTAAAATTTGGTCATATTTTAATAACAACAAATTTAAAAGAATCTAATTTAGTAAGGTATTGCACATAACTCTCGTAAATAAATCCCCAAGAAAGCCATATAGTAATCCCTGCTAGTCAAGTTATAGTTCAATATAAAATATCATTACAAACTCAATTTACACCATCAACAATCAGCCTTGAGAATAAAAGAAATTTGCTTTTCAGCAACCCAATCAGTCACTGTAAAACCAAATTGAGGTGGTTGCAGATATCCACAAAGGTTTAACTCTAATAATTGTGGTATACATTTCATGGTAACAGTCACATCTACAACTAGCGATAATCGAATGGAATCCAATATTCAACATTATCTGTAACAGTCGACAATACCTCAGAGAAAAGGAAAGAAAGTATAATGAACATTGTCCCTTTGTTATCACTTTAAAACTCTATCAACATATGTTTGAACAAAAGAGATTAGAAGTTAAAAGAAGAGGAAGAGGTTAAAAAGAATGAACGTAGGAGAAAACGTGAAGAAAACAGAAAAAATAATGAGAAGAAAAAGCTGAAGAAAGATCAAGAAACAATGATGTGTTTTCAATGAAAAAAGTCAATAAAAACAAATGGCTTATATTGTGATCAGTGCTACCATAGATTTCATTTATCTTGTGTACCAATATAACATCAACAGCACATTCCAGACGAAGATAATAACTTTATGTGCCATTTCTGCTACAAGGAGGAGTAAAATGATGACAGTAATTTAAGCAAATTTCGAAGATGAGGAGGAAATTGATGACCTTTACAGTTACTATAAAAAAAAAAAAAACAATCTGTAAGTTTTGCATTTAAAACTTCAAATATTTCAATTTTTCCTTAAATTTATATTCTGTTACGGTTCGCAAATTGCATTTTAATAGTTTGGTTATTTATGTTAAGTTTTCTGTTTTAATTTTTTAAAGTACCTAGGTAGACTCTCACCTTAAACATTAATTACCTGTAATAGTCAAAATTTTCACTATGTTCGGTTTGAAACTCTTGTTGATATAGTTTATATTCCAGGAATGTTTTGTACCTTGTAAGACATGGCCAAGTAAATTGATTTCTTCTGTTCTTTGTTTCATACTACTTGTGGACAGGCCTTATTTCAAATCCTTGTTTCAATTGTTTAGTAATTAGTTGTCAATAGGAATAACTATTTAACCTTGTATTTAATATGTAGGTTAAGTGTCTCGGCTGTTTTTAAGAAAATCGATAATTTGTTACGCAGGTCAGGGTCAGACGGACAGTTCTGTGGATTTTCACGACCACGTCCGGTTAATCTAAAGATCTGGTTATTTTAGGCATATTTTAGTGGTTGACGCGGGTTGTCAAGGTTTTGTTATTAAAAGAGGTGAGTTTTCATAGATAGGTATGACTAATTTGTCGACGTTTTGTTTTGGTAACTATGTACGTTGAAGGAAAGTACGTTTGTGGATGTAGCTCCCGAATTTTAGTTTTCTTGGGCAGGGAAGGCCATGTGATGCCAATAAAACTTCTACAAATGGTTAAAAAAAAGGATATGGCTTTGTAGTTTCCCTATCCCTTGGGCGGAATGCCGATTAAAAATGCTTTTCCATCAACTTTAGAAAGGTCCTAGACGCCATTCTGTAGATTGGAACCCTCGTTAGTTTTTTGAGGTAGGTTTAAACTTTAGTATCTGAATTACCCTCGATGGGTGTTATGAAAGTTTTCTCTTTCATGTTGTACATCTAAAATTCGATATTAGGGTTTTTTTTTTTTTTGATAGGGGCTAAAAGTCCAAGTTCAAACTGGAGTACTAGTTTTCTTTAATTGAAGCTGCCTTGACGCGGGACGTGCCAGTTGCCATGTACTGCTTGCATTTTTGGAGTCTAGCAGTGTAGCAGTATCCACGTTAGCTATTTGAGAGACCATGTGTATGTGTTTTACTAAAGATCGAGACTTCATGAACTATGGGTAGCACATAAAGTTTCAGCTAAGTATCATTACCCTGTGATCATTTCTCTTTAAAAATTAGTCAATCTAAAATCTTAATATTTTGCATTTGCGTATTGTTCGATATACAGTGTTTTGGTTAAAGTTTTGCCCCCATGTTATGTACAGAGTTTTTGCATTGTAAACGTGTAGCGTATGTCGACATAGCGTTAAGACGTCACAAGAGTCTTTAGTAGTTTAAAACGTTAGGTGGTCTGTTACAGCTAAGTTTGTTGTAAATAGAGTTACAATTTATTATTATAAAGTAAATATTTTTGTTTATCGGCTACAGGCCATTTGTTTCTTCAAACTTTAAAGCTTGTAACCTTAACATTTTAACTTATCTACGCCCGAGTGACTAGTATGCTTATCGAGTAACCACAGGTACTCGTAAGATTTTGTATTGTACTTTAAGAATGCTCTTATGATAAATTTAGTTAGTTGTGAGAGGTTCTTGCGGAAATTCCAAGTCTGAGGCAATATCCTGGATGTAGGTTTATGTTGCTGTCAGATCAGACTAAACAGTCGTTTTTTTATGGTGTAGGTCTGACAGTTGCCGTCTTGTGCAAGACCCTGTCAAACAGGGGTTTACTTTTATTTATTCTTCTAATGATAAGTTTGTAATTTGAACCTTTAGAACTTTTATGTCAACCTAATACTACCACTTGATTATTAAATTTCACTTATGTACCTTTAACTTTAAGTACCTGTTGTCCATCAATGTAAGAGAAGCTTGCACTTATAAATCCAAGTAGTTATAGGCTTAACACGACTTTAAGAATAAATATTTGTATTGGCCTCTGCGAAAATTTGGCTTTTGTTTTAAATAGAGTGACTTTGAGGGACTTAAGTGAATGAGAGATTATAAGAAGCTATTGTAAAGCGATTGTGACATATTTGTTTTTTTTCCTGGTTTGTTTTTCTCTGAGGCCAAACACTAGAACATTTAAAGGTTTTAGGCAAAATAAAACTAAGGTGGCGCCTTCAGGATTTGACTATAACTTACTTATATAAGAGTGCTAGACCGCTCAATTTAGAAACAAAATAGCGAACCTACTCTGAGTTGAGCTAGCTAAGGGGTGGGTTTCCAGGCAGCACAACATAGCTCATTTTTAGGGACTGTTGTCTGAAGTACATCCTCTAGAGCGTAGGGTTGCCAGAGTAAGGGTGGATAGTTTGCCTTGTCGCAGTTTATTTTAGGTTATCCTAAGGTTAAATTAGGTACTAAGTTTTGTATTAATTTAATGAAGAATTTTGATACCAACCCACCTATGTTGTTTTTCATTATTTTACCTATAAAATGTATATATTTAAAAGTCGTCCAATTACTACATCACATCTGTCCATTTACTATAAAATAAGTCTAGTAAATGTACCAATTTGCATATAACTGTTTATTATTAAGTTTTTTTTTTTAATATATCAAATTACTCAATATTTCTTACCAGATGCGTATAAGAAAACCTGACCTTTTAAATAAAGTAAAGATGTGAAAAATATTAAAAAATAAATATGTAAGAAAATTATAAATAAAAACTTTTCTTAACTGTCCAATGGCTATAGTTTATCCTACAGGTTATCCTTTATCACTAAAAAATTGGCATAATTTCCGGTGAACCGTAAATACCGTCAATTTAGTTTTTAGATCAAAAATTAACATCCTACATCACATATAGCAGCGCCAATGAATACAATTTTTTTTAACAAAACGCTAGTGCTCTGCCCAATAATACAGGGTGTCCGGATAAGGATACGGAGCGGCCATATCTCGGAAAAGATACGTCCCACAGATCTGAAAAAAAAGCTCTCATCATAAAAACTGCCAAGAGAAGTTCATTCAAAATAATTTTAAGTTTCGGAAATTGCCGCAAGAGGGCGTAACGGCTTATTTATTTTTTAAAGTTCATTTTACGGCAAAAAATGCCACTTAACCGTAGAAAAGCAAATAAATAATTAAAATCAGTAGATTGTTTACTACAACTTTTGTTATTGTTATTTTTTTGAATCTCGCCTAATAAAGGAGTGGGGGAAGCCTTTAGGACATTTTTCAAAAACTGTCATTATGTCGTTATCCTTCAACGGATTTTCTATAACTTGGACTTGTTTGAAAGGGAATTCCTTGGAGTTTAAATAAATGATTCAGGAATTGTCACAAGTTTCCTGATACAATTTTAAGATGGCGCTGTTATTCAATCTAACTTATTTTTTTTATTTTCTCGGTATTTGCAAATTGGATGGTATAATTTTTTTCGGTAGTAATAGGAGACAATTTGCATAGGGAACGATTAGTCCAAACCGCAAATCGATATCACCAGGGGTTTAAAAGTTATTTTGATTTTTCTTTAAAAAATGATACAGTTTCCATTTACCGGTACCCGGTATACCCCTAATAAGCGAGATAGCAACTAATTTCATGGCCTACTGTTTAATAAACTATAAAATTTATAATAAAAGTTTAACGAGTCAAAGAAACATCAATAACACTGAATAAAATATGAATATTATGATATGAGATTATGAAAAAGTGCACAAATCTTAAATCTAGAAACAATTAGCAATTTAGCAAGACAACAATAATTACAAATGTTTAAAATATTTTCCGTCACTTCCTAAGCTCTTAGTTATTCTTCTTTCAGTGAAAAACACACTTGCCTCTTGCCTAAATTTCAGCCGTGGATAAGCTTCGAACGGCATTTCATATCCTTTCCATCATGTTTTCGCCTAAATTACAAGTTCCAAGTTGGCCATGGAAAAAAACAAATTAATAATTTATTGTGACAAGCTGTTGATGAGTTTTAAACGTCAAGCATCTTATAATATTAAGCACTGTTTTTTACATTTATATTGCATTTTCCTACAAACAGTATGCCGTTTACTAACGCAGAAGCGTATGATATGTTGAATATGTATTTTCAATCTCTTGAAAATGCTGTAATAGCGTCGCGAGAGTATGCAATGCGATTTCCACAAAGAAGACACTATTCTCGAGAAGTATTCTCAAGATTAGCTCGACGATTAAGAGAAACTGGTAATGTGCAGCCCATTCAACGACCCTTACGCATTTGTAGGACACGTAATGAGGTAAATATTATCAACGCTTTGGCTTACGTTCAATACGATCCCACTTTAAGCACCAGAAAAATTTCCCTTGACTTGGGGGTTCCAAAAACAAATGTCCACGAGATTTTACAAACTAATAGTATGCACCCTTACCACATCGTTTTACACCAGGCATTGAACGATACTGATTATGATCGTCGATTGGATTTCTGTCACTGGCTATTAAATATGATTAGGGAAAATCCAAATTTTCTTTCACGGATATTATGGACAGACGAGGCCACTTTCACTAACGCTGGGGGTGTGAATTTGCATAATATGCACTATTGGTCTGAGCAAAACCCTCATTGGATGAGGCAAGTAGATTTTCAAAACCGCTGGAGTTTAAATGTTTGGTGCGGGATCTTGGAAGGAAAAATTATCGGTCCCCATTTTTTTGACCAAACCCTTAATGGAGCAAAATTTTTAGATTTCTTGACCACTTTCCTTCCACCTCTTTTGGAAGAAGTCTACTTACAAACGAGAACAAACATGTGGATCCAACTTGATGGTTGTCCGGCGCATTACTATCGTAACGTACGCCAATACCTAGAAGAGCAATTTGCGCATCGTGTAATTGGAAGAGGAAGCTTGTTTCCCTGGCCGGTTCGTTCACCGGATCTTACTTGTCTTGATTTTTACCTATGGGGTAGGTTAAAAGATCTGGTTTTCCAAGAGAGACCAACAACAAGGGAAAACATGATGGTAAGGATAACAAATGCCGTTAGAAACTTATCCACGGCTGAAATTGAGGCAGCCGTATTATCAACTAACAGAAGAATAATTAAGTGCTTACAAAATGACGGAAAACATTTTCAACATTTGTAATTATTATTGTTGTCTCGCTAAATTGCTAATAAATATGTTTCTAGTTCTAAGATTTGTGCACTTTTTCATAGTCCAAGTCTCATAATATGATATTATCATAATATTCATATTTTATTCAGTGTTATTGATGTTTCTTTGACTCGTTAAACTTTTATTATAAATTTTATAGTTTATTAAACAGTAGGCTATGAAATTAGTTGTTATCTTGCTTATTAGGGGTATACCGGGTACCGGTAAATGGAAACTGTATCATTTTTTAAAGAAAAATCAAAATAACTTTTAAACCCCTGGTGATATCGATTTGCGGTTTGGACTAATCGTTTCCGATGCAAATTGTCTCCTATTACTACCGAAAAAAATTATACCATCCAATTTGTAAATACCGAGAAAAATAAAAAAATAAGTTAGATTGAATAACAGCGCCATCTTAAAATTGTATCAGGAAACTTGTGACAATTCCTGAATCATTTATTTAAACTCCAAGGAATTCCCTTTCAAACAAGTCCAAGTTATAGAAAATCCGTTGAAGGATAACGACATAATGACAGTTTTTGACAAATGTCCTAAAGGCTTCCCCCACTCCTTTATTAGGCGAGATTCAAAAAAATAACAATAACAAAAGTTGTAGTAAACAATCTACTGATTTTAATTATTTATTTGCTTTTCTACGGTTAAGTGGCATTTTTTGCCGTAAAATGAACTTTAAAAAATAAATAAGCCGTTACGCCCTCTTGCGGCAATTTCCGAAACTTAAAATTATTTTGAATGAACTTCTCTTGGCAGTTTTTATGATGAGAGCTTTTTTTACAGATCTGTGGGACGTATCGTTTCCGAGATATGGCCGCTCCGTATCCTTATCCGGACACCCTGTATATTTTTCTTTACACCCGGCTTAACATGACATATTATAATATTCTCTGGGAGTTTTCTTTGAAGAACCACTAACTGTTTATAAATTTTTTTTTTTTGGATTAAAAATTATTATAAAAATCAAAAAGTTTATTGAAAACCGTCAAGAATCGGACTGCTGCGAACTGTTTATAAGATTTCTTGTTGCATTTGACCTGCCCCTCTGCTTGTTCGATCTATGACCTATGTGACATCCTGTAATATGTAACTGCCAACATTCTTCAGGGGCAAACAATCTGGTAAACAAACGTAAGCTCTAGTTGTAATATTTAGGATTATGAGAATATGCCAGATCTAGATTAGTAAAATAATTTTTGAAGACATTCCCCTTAGTCACGAAATTAACCCCAAACAACATACCAACACACATTTACAATTACCCTCAGTTTAGGCTTTGAATCCCTGAAATCTCAAAACGTTTCAAGTAAAATAAATTTAATGAATTTCTGGTACTTAAGGAAAAGTCACGGGATAAAACAAAGCTTGCCGTAATATTAGGATAATTGTCTAAATTAATTTAAACTAATCTTGGCATAACTTTGGATGCCTACCGCAACGAAATTGTAGATATAGAGTTTTGTTATGGGTGCTACAACGGGAAATTATATTTTTATTAGAAAGTGTCTTTAAAAGTGATGGCCAAAATATCAGTAAAAAATCAAATTTTACTAAGACAGTACTTATACAGGAGATTTTAAGGAAAAGAAGGTACTTTGAACCTATGTCCACAAATATCCCATACCAAGAAAAGGCAAGAAGACCTTGCCAGACAACTATAGTCCAGTCGCATTGCTTTTAGTTCAATCAAAAGTTATGGAGAAGGCCATCAAGGAAAAATTATTAAAGTACCTGGAAGGCTTCAACATTATTAGTGACCGCCAGTACGGATTCCGTAAGTCTAGATCAACAGGAGACCTTCTCGCTTATGTTACTCGCGTTTGGAACAACGGAATAGAGCATTATAAGAGTCCCGGGCGGTGGCACTGGACATTTCCAAGGTCTTTGACCCATTATGGCTTAAGGAACTCCCTAACTAAAGTGGGAGCATACGAAATGCCGGTTCAAATTTGTTCCTGACTGCCAAGCTTTCTTTAAGAACGTTCTCTGCGAGTGGCGATCGACGGGGTCCTTTCAGACACATTTCACATCAACGCTGGAGTCTTTTAAGGTTCAATATTGTCGCCCACCCTCTTTTTACTATACGTTAACGATCTTCTGGAAAAAATTTAAAATCCCATATATAGCTTCGCTGATGATAGCATACTTGCTTCGTCTTTTACTTTGGATGCTCGGACATCATCTGCCGATGCACATCTCTATAGGCAGGAAGAGGTCTCACATCTCAACAAAGACCTCTTCTCTGCGGCAAGTTGGAGAGGTGTGGAATAAGGGGGCCAGCCTTAGCTTTGCTGAGATCCTACCTCTCAGATCGCAAACAGTGTGTCATAGATTATGATAAAAGTGGCAGAATCCTGAAATCCGATTCTGGTACAATCACGAGCGGTGTGCCGCAGGGGTCGATACTCGACCCTCTGTTGTACCTTATCTATGTAAATGATCTTGTACAAGTGGACAGCAACCTAATCATGTATGCGGATGACACCTCACTGATTTGCAGCGGGGCACGGGTGGATGACTGTCTGCGGGGTGCTGTGAGTGGTATGGATGCTTTGAATGAGTGGTTCGCAAAAAATAACCTAACACTGAACGTCTCCAAAACACAGAGTATCAATTTTAAATTCAATCCCGGTAACCCAGAATCAATCCAGTATGATAATGTGGAATTAAAAACACAAGACAAAGTTACATTCCTGGGAAAAGTAAAAGATCAAAGATTAACGTGGGAATATCATATAGAAAAAGTAGCATGTGATATGAGTAAATACTGCTATGCTCTTAGAATACTAACACACTCGGTCGGACCGGCCGCGGCCATCCTGGCATTATACGCCTATGTACATTCACGAATGGCATATGGTCTTATGCTTTGGGGTAACTCCATGCTATGGTAGCCGTGTTTTCATTATACAAAAGAGATGCCTTAGGGTGATGTTCAGGATTGGGGGAAGGACAAGCTGCAGGCACACTTTCAGATCGCAACGCATTTTCACTCTGTATAGTCTATATATTTTAGAGTGTAAAATTCATATTTGGTAACGAATCCCTGTTTTTGGATCTTAGAGCCGATCACGAGCATGATACCAGGTATAGAGAAAACCTTTCAATAGAGAGAGCAAATTTTAGTTTTATACAAAAAAATGTCACTTACAACATTCTAAAAGTATGGAACAGGCTTCCAGTACTGTTTAGGCAGAGAGGTCCGAAATATTTAATTCCAAAACTAAAAGGAATTTTTTGATGATGGGGCTGTTCTCCTTATGACATGACTCTGTAAACTTCTAGGGCCAAGTGTAGACTTTCTCTTTCTCTGACTTTTAAAATGTGTTGTGAGTAGTTAAGTATTTTAGATGTTTTGTTTTTAATTTTGATTCTATTTTTTTTAATTTTAACTGATTGAACTTTTGACAGGATCTACACCTTAGGGTAAAAGGAATTTAATGTAATTCTTATAGATCAAATAAAGATATATCTATCTATCTATCTATGAACGTAAACTGGTGGAAACTACTATTTTATTGTTACTTTGAGTTTAAGGACTTTGAATGAACCCCGTAGCCTATGTTTTTTGGCGAATCCTATATACATGTTATGTCCACTTATATTAGGAAGCATCTGGCAAAGTTTAGACAATTATTGTCGTTTAGTTTTTTATTAAGATCAAAATAAATAAAAGGCGATAAGGTACACTCCGCGTCAAAAATGTACTTAATCGGCCGCTGGCTGCTAGTTTCAGGTTGGTCTTAAGAACTAAACGAATATGAGTTTTGAAAAACAACTCAAAGAAACAATAAACTCTGGAGGACAAGACACCAAACAAAAACAAAGAAATTAAAAAAAACAAACAAAACCTTCAATAAGTAATCGAGAAGAAATATCGACAAACAACAATAGTCAAAGCTAGTAAGCTAGCTCAAAGACCACCATTACTTACTAAGTGCAAAGATTCTGATTAATTTACATGAAGACTGTGGACAATAATTGAAAATGTTATTTTTTCGCGCTTCTCTAATAACCACCGTCCTTAAAGCTGAAAAAGCAATATTACACAGAGAAGATTCCTAAATACCATTTATATTTTGTGGACTCACTATATTAAAAGATACATCCGAAAACCTCGTTGACTATTAAAACGAATTTAGACTATCAGCACAATAAAGACGAATGCGTTATGAATTTAATTCGTGATGTATTGTAACGTTTTCTGATTGGTTGGAAACTTAGTAGCGATTTATGAGTAATTAAAGTCGGGCCCTAAGTACCTCAGTTATAATTAATTTCATTAAAGTCGAGTAGCTTGAAGGTGAAGTTTGCAAGCACAATTAAAATTTAAGAACGTCTGAATTAAGCTGTAGAGTTAATGTTGCTTTTAGAGTTCTTATTACTATTTAAGTTCGGAAAGTGTGCGACTTCCTCGTCTGCAGTTTTTTTAGTGTTATTGGTTCTTAATCGATTACATTATGTTTTACTTAATAGTCGTCTGGGACCACGCCTCCACGCTGAAACTTTTGGAAATGACCTATTATATTATTAATCTGAAATAAACTTCTACTTTTTAGGTGTTAAATGTGGACAATATATCTTTGGAAAAGGACAACTGAGAGCTATTGTGAAAATTTTTCAAGGTAAAAAGTAGAAGTTATAATTTTTACATTTTATTCCCAGTTGTAGGGACATTCTTGCGATTCATATTAGAATGGTAGGGAGTTGGTGTTCGAATTGTGTTTTGGGTAAGTAATATGTGTTTTTTTATCTGCTTAAATTAAAATTGATGGCTCGGTTAGTCATTCAGTGGATGCTTTTAAAATGGCTAACAATGAGAGTGAACCTTAACTTGTATGCCATAAAATAGCAGATTATATTTCAGCTTCGTCTCGTAAATAAGACTAGGTGTAGTATCTTCGCTTGGAGTCAAATCTCACACAATTTAAAGAAAACAATTCCCCTCATTCCCGCGCTCCGCGTCGTATCCCTATGCTCAGCTCAGGCACAGATCATTCTTTGTTTGTGTGTTAAATTAAGCGCATAGTATCGACAACGGTCATGCATCTCTTTTCAGAATTTTAAATAGTGTCAAAAAATTTGTTGTGAAAAATGCCAAAACAACGTTGTAAACGCGATCGTAGTGATTCCCCGCAGTTCGGAGATACTAAAAAACTAAGGAAATTATGAGAAAATGTTGATTGCTGTCTAAAAACCATCAAAAATGCTAAGCAAAGGCCATCGCGGTCCCGGATACGACAAATGTCGTCATCGTCAAGTTCGGCTGAAAATTAGTCTTCGTCTCAGTCGCACTCATTATCGCCATCCGGTGGTTCCAGGCAGTGCAGTTTAGAGCGAAGATCAAATTCCCGAAAGTTTATCTAGCCGATTTCGGTATCGCCTGGTACTGACGGCGGAATTCTTAATATTGGTAAGTTTAGGCGTAATAAATCATATTTTACGGGATGTGCTGTTGCCTCGTTTTTTGTCAACTGATTTCTGCTAAATTAAACTTTAGGTTCGGTCATTGAGTACCTACAAAAATATTTGCATAAATATTGGGTATGTATGAGTACCCGTTATGTCAGTAAATCACACTTTAACCTTAGGTCATTGAGTATCTACACAAATATTTTCCTAAACATTGGGTATGTATGAGTACCCGTTATATCAGTAAATTACACTTTAAGCTTAGGTCATTGAGTACCTACCAAAATATTTGCTTAAATATTGGGTATGTATAAGTACCCGTAAGGCCAGTGAATTACAATTTAAGCTTAGGTCATTGAGTACCTACACAAATATTTTTCTAAACATCGGGTATCTATGAGTACCCGTTATATTAGTAAATTCCACTTTAAGCTTAGGTCATTGAGGACCTACCAAAATATTTGCCTAAATATTGGGTATGTATGAGTACCCGTAAGGCCAGTGAATTACAATTTAAGCTTAGGTCATTGAGTACCTACACAAATATTTTTCTAAACATCGGGTATGTATGAGTACCCGTTATATTAGTAAATTCCACTTTAAGCTTAGGTCATTGAGTACCTACAGAAATATTTTCCTAAATATTGGGTATGTATGAGTACCCGTAAAGCCAGTGAATTATAATTTAAGCTTAGGTCATTGAGTACATACACAAATATGTTTTCAAACATTGGGTATGTATGAGTACTCGTTATATCAGTAAATTCCACTTTAAGCTTAGGTCATTGAATACCTACAGAAATATTGTCGTAAACATTGGGTATGTATGAGTACCCGTTATATCAGTAAATTACACTTTAGATTAGGTCATTGAGTACCTACACAAATATTTGCCTGAAATTGGGTATAAAGGGTACCTATAATTTTATGCTGTGTCCCGTTATATTGCAATTAAGTATTTTTTAGTGGATTGGTATCAATTAGCTTTTGTAACTATTTACTGACCCAAGGGCATTGTTGCAGATAACCCTAAAAACCAGCGGGAACTGAGTTTAGACATTCTTGCAATATTGGGCACAAAGCCGTCTACCTGCAAAATATGGTGGTCAAAACTACAGTAGGCTTTAGCCTATCGTTGGGTGTACATTTTAGTCTCAGGTCTGTCAGACAACGACAGGGCCACATTAATTTCCAAACATCCTATGCCTGAAAATTGCCAAAATTTGACTGCCTTTAAATTAAATTTTGTATTGCTAAAGGTCATCTATTTTTTCCCGGGATAACCGCTTAGAAAAACTACAGAACCAAATTTCTGCAAGTTTGGCAGCAATTGGCCAAGTATATAGTATGATTTTGACAGCGAGGGAAGGAGGCAATAGGCAATATTTAGAACAGCTGAATGACGCGGGTCGTTAATTGCTGGATATCTGGCATTCTTAGGCGTTGACACGCAAAGAACTTAGGTATCTCTCTCAATTTGAACAAAGATATCTACGAGGAAAATAAAGAAATACTACTCGACAATTTTCTATTCAGAGAAAATCTAGAAGAACGGTTTCAGGCGACTAAAGTTTTAAAAACCTGCGGAAATACTATCAAACTTAAACCACCCAAAATTACAAATAGGAATTTTGTCAATAATTTACGTCCTTTAAACTTCAAAGCTCCAACTCGGCATCGTCCAGGAACACGCCGAGAAGAGAGTCAGTACATCAATCAGTTTCCCCTTAATTCAGATACCGGAACCAACAGCCGGGACAACTGCGAAGAAAAATTTACCCTGGTCAATAGCCGTTGTCCTGGCAGGCAGACTCAGATTGTTTCGTCATATTTGGAATTTCTAAAAATTCCATTTATACGTTACCCGAATTAACTTCAAACACACTGTTAGTATAGTACCACCCTGTCAGGGTAAATTTTCTGTCCACCATGCCAATACACAAAACACATAATAGTATATTAAAGTACATGTTTTATAAAGCATCATCTTATAGCACGCGTCCATGTTAAAAAACGAGCCGCTTGCGGCGAGTTTTTTAACGGGACAAGTGCTCTAACTGCTTTATAAAACACGTACTTTATACTATTTTTTCTATTTTGTATTTTTTTCAATAAGAAAATACATATTTAAAAAGAAAATCAACCCTTCAAATTTTGTAAATTTGTGTGTCTAAATTCTATGTTGGTAATACTCTAAATTTCTTTTTATCATAGTAGCCTTGACAATAAATAATATTTTCTTTGTGTCATTGTCACGAAATTTGTGATTTAATATTTCATAGAGTTGTTCATAATTATAATTAAAAAAACATGGAGCATGATAATCTAAGTTTAACTCCCCCTGAGTTAAGGGATATTGCTAATAAAACGATAAATCAACTTTTACCAGAGAAATCCCGAAAACTTTCTTTTCTCATGGAAAACAATAACAGGAAACGTCAGACGTCAACAGAATAAAACATTTAAATATAACCAATGCCAACTTTTAAAAAATAAAATTCGGAGTTCGAAATGGATATATTTCGAACTCGCTAGCGCGTTCGAAATATCTATTTTTCGAGACAAAATTAGAAAAAAAATATTTAAGGTTCGAGTTTGATGGGATAACCTATGAGTACAACTGCATGCCTTTTGAACTCAACATTGCTCCCTTTGTATTTCCAAAAATAATTAAACCCCTAATATCTTGTCTGAGAGCGCAAGGTTTCTTATCAACAGTAATATACCGATAGAGGAGGCGTCTTATCGGTAATACCGATGTTTTTAACAAGAAATCGATTTTCTGACAAATTTTTACGAAATGTAATTTTTACTTATAATCTGATATGATCCCGAGAGCTTTAGCTCGAGGGTCCTATCTTTGATTATAAGTAAAAATTACATTGAGTGAAAATTTTCTTGGAAAATCGAGTTTCGAGTGAAAAACGAAGGTATGAAGATAAGAAACCGCCTCTAGAGGTGTATTTTATTGGATAATTTACTGAACATAAAAATGAAGGCCGTCTGATAAAGGTAAATATACAAGTTAGAGGTGTTACTAATTTTTTATTTAAGTAAAAAAGCTACAAGCGTCTTTTCGAAAGCGTCTTTTCGAGCTAGCGGTAGTCTTATCGGGTAAGACGACCGTTACCAAGGTGGTTGCTATGAAAATGAGCGTTTTGATTGGTTCAATAAAAGTGAGGTGAATTATCAGTAATATATCTAGACGATATCCTTCTATTCGGTAATACCTAACATGAGACATGCTTAGGCAACGTATCGAAAACTCTTGCAGCATTAAAATCATTAGGGTTCCTGCCAAACTACAAAAAAAGTAGGTTAATTCACTTGCCAAAAATTCACCGTCTTGGATTCATATATGACTCCACAGATATATCCATCAACATACCACAAGAAAAAATTTCATATGCAATAAAAATGACTAAAAGATTATCCATGACAAAAACCTGTTTCACAAGAAATTTTGCAATATTCTTAGGAAAATTAGTTTCTTTCTGTCCGGGTATAAAGTACGGCTGACTTTATACCAGGTTCTTTGAACTTGAAAGAACTCATAGTTTTGGTCCAAAATAGAGAAAAGTCAACACATTAATTACCTAGAATTTTTAGCGTTTTTTCCTTAGATTAAAATATTTGCTGAACAATTGTAACACTGTACAATTCTATGTCGTGTGATAACACAACAGCCCTAGTCTACATTTATAAAATGGGCATCGTACAATCTCCAAAACTTAATAATCTTTCGAGTCTCATTTGATAATGGTGTGAAAGAGAAACTTGTTTCCTTACGCTTCATGCATAAGGTTCAGCGAGAATAAAGAAGCGGACTCTAAGTCTCGTAGCTTGGCAACGGAACCTGAATAGTCTTTAGATAAGGCAATATTTCATAAAATTACTAAACAATTTGGCATACCTGATATAGACTTACTTGCATCGAGAAATAATAAAAAATGTAAAAAGTTTGTCTCCTGGTTGAGGGCCTCAGACAGCTTTGCTGTGGATGCTTTCACTTTAAATTGGGAACAATTCTATTTCTATGCTTTTTCTCCTTTTGCATTAATACTGCGAGTGCTCCAAGAAATAATGGCAGATAAAGCCAGGGGTATAATTATTGTTTCCTTATGGAAATCTCAACCATGATCCCACTTTGTACCTCTCTCTTAGAAAGTAAACTCATCGATTCCAACCCGATAAAAAATATTCCAACCTGATAAAAAATCATTGTCAATTAATGAAACACCGCACCTTTTATGGAAGAAAACAACCGTGGTGGCTGCAGTCTTATCACCCAAGCATTGAAGCTCGTGAACGTGCCGGACGACTCGTTCGACATACGCCTCGCCTCAATTACTGAAGCAACTATCTCTCGGTATAACATGGGCCTGCGGTTGTCGTGGAACTTTTGCAAAAAAGGCAATAAAATGTGCTTGTCCCAACAATACCTTTAGTACTAAAATTCCTCCCTATACAGTTTAACCAATAAGGCACTTCTTTTAGCTGGCTGAATTCATACAGGGCAGCATTATCGCAAATTCTGGGCCCAACCCCAACCAACAAAGTTATTTTATAATTCAATGGTTATACAGATGTTTTATTTTATTGGTATTCTATTAATACTTCCAAAATGCTAATCAATCACATAAGAGCTGCAATAAACACTATTCTGTTGTAGGCAGCTAATGTGCTTTATAAATTTATCACCAAAACATTTATATAACAGAATTATAAAATATCTTATAAAACAGTCATCAAATTATTGCAGAAATGTTTCTATGAACAACTTTAAAAATATTTTAACCTATAAAATATAATTATTTTATAGTGGCTTTATAGTACATTTCGGCGACATTTTTAATTTCGTTATAAACATATTTTAAAATTGTTTTATAGTTGCTTCCTGTGACTTTAAAAAAACAGTTATAATAGAGTACCTCTAAAAGCAATTCGCCTTTGAACGTAAATTGTTATTTTAGTGATCACTTTATAACTATTTTATAGTATGGCAATTCTACTACAATATAGAAACAAAAGTAAATCTCTTATAAAATTAAATTGTTCTCATGAATATACATTTGCTGGCGCCAACTACATACTAAGATATATTTAAGACCACTAATTTTATACCATCCCTGAGTCACCTGATGTTAAAAAAGAAACTAAGAAGAGTGGTGCTTTTCGAAGGAGATTAAAGATGTGTTATGAAAATATGATGTGTAGTAAGAACATTGGTTTTGGTATTAATAATACGGCAGAGGTTAATAAAATAATGAAATACATTAACTGCCTCAGTGCTTCGGATCAATCGCCAAATACCACTTATACTTCTCCTAATGCAAGTAGCAGCGTATCTGAAACGGAAAACCAAGGACAGGTTTTTTATCAATCTTAACATAAAATACGACTGAAATCAAACGAAAAAATTTTGCCGTCGATTTTATAGGTTATAGGTTAATTATTAAGTTATTTTAGGCGGTAAAATACCGATCACTTTTACCATCAAATAACAATAAGTTTATCATGAGTTTGATCAGACAAAAGGACAGGACCGTATTGTTATGTTTTTCATATAAAATTATTCCTATTTGATTTGTTAACAAGTACATTCTACTACCCACCCGCCCCTTCCATTTTCAAGAGGGCGGAAAACAAAAAAATAACGGAAATCTTTTTAGCTTCTTGCTTAATAATTTCGATTTTTAATTAAAATATTTCCAGTATCATAACGAAAAAGAAATCGCTCAATTATCACTACTTTTCTTCCGTTCTATATTTTCTTTAAAAAAGTGATTAATTTATATTTTATTGTCAAAATTAACGAAATTTTTAGGATATCTGTCTTATAGAAATGTGGACTTTGGGTAACTGCTTAGTTTCCGAGGTATTTCATGTTTAAGTTGTGATTTTTTATAGGTCTGTTTATATCTCGTCTTTTATGAACCTATAACGATTTTTACTTTATTATCAAAATGTTCACTATTTTTCTCATGTTACCCCCGAGCAGTGGAGGAAATTAGTTTTATAGCTGCAGAAAATATTCGCATGTTCTTCCCTCTCATTCACAGTATGTACTATATAGAATTAGAGTAATTAGACCTCTGGGAGCCCGAAGAGGGACAAATTTGAGTGGCACTACTTTTTAAAAGAAGTAGGTACCTATAGTAATTTTATAATGTTTTGCAAGCAATCCATGATCCATTATATCTAGAAATATATCATTAATTTCCACTATAAAAACAAAGATATCATGAGAACTAGTCGAGTATACTACAGACACAAACAAATATTTTTTAAATGAATCGAGGCTTCTATAGAAATTGAATAGGGGAGGGGGGGATCTTTTGGTAAGCGTGGGTTATATAAAGGGTTCTCAAACCTGCCACCATTGTTCGAGGATCGTCTGGTGAATCGTCAGTAAAAATAATTTGTTGATATATATGTTGATAAATATGTTTTATGTAAAAATACTAGTAAAAGATTAGGGTGCAATAAGTTAAAATAAAAGAAAATTAGCGGTGTAGCGTACAATAGTGCCCAATTCTTTTATTAAAAAACACGAGGAATCCAAAATTATTCACTACTTATGAATCAACATCCCACTCGATGATGATACCAATGATGATCATATTATATGATGGAGACAGAATTTTAAGCGGCGGCGGCGCATCATACGCTGGGACCTTCACGGTTCACGAGATCATCTGGATACCGAAATAATCACTAAGCCTTTACTATTTGTATTTATTTTTGTGTTTATTAATCAATTAAATGATATTTCGTTGTATCTTTATATGATTAAGATAGACAACACTCCCTTAGTTTATATTTTGTTTTAAAGCAGTTCGGCCCTGTCGCAGTACCCTCAATTTTAAAGCATAAATATATTTTAAATATTTTATAGGTATTGCGAAGTAGCTTAATTATCTTAATATGCTTGCTATTAATACAAACTTATTATATAAGAAGCCGCCATTATTAAATGAGAGCGTTCGGGAACATACAAATTGACAGACTTAAAAATACAAAATATCTCATTTATGTTAATATTTAAAGCTGGTAAATATATAAAAATTATGAAATAATGATGCCCAGAACAAATTGACTTGAGTTTTTCTGAAGAAAATGACCAAATCGACAAAGCTAATTTTTTTATGTTTCAAACATTTCCCTTAAACATTAATAAATACGGGGCCTGCTTATATTTTGTAAGAAATATGCTACATATTTCTCAATAAAATTTAATTTGCAGTTAAAAGTTGGCCTCTGCATCACAATCCACGATGTCTCTAAATAATATCAAGAATGGAATTAAAATAAATAAAATGGCCTCTTACTTCTTGTAAATAGTTGGCGACGTTAATTATATTTTTCCTTTGACCAATACAAAATTGCTTCTTGCAGCATTTAAAATAAACTTAAAAAGCTTTTTTATTTTATTGTTGTTATTTCATGTTGCAATTTCATTTTACAACGTTTACCTGAAACTACTAAAAACCTTTTATAAAACTGTTATTTAATTGTCTTAAAAAATGTAATATGCAAGTATATTTTATATCAGATATGAAAAGCTTTAATAAAACTGTTTTATAATGCTGGTGTTGAAATTTTATAAGAATTGCAGAAATGTTTTGAAATTGTTATGTAGTGTTCGAAAGGCTTTACAAAATAAAAACGGTTACTGAAGTATTTTATAAAATAGTGCCAATTTTGAATTTATAGCTGTTGTAGAAACGCATTAAAAACGTCGTTCCTGAGAGAACAGTTGTTTTATAATTTTTTTGTCGAAAACGTTTTCGCGACTATTATAATATATCAAATTGCTGGTTGGGACGTTAAGTGAAAATTTTTGAATCAAGCGGTTTTTTACAGGGATACGTTATCTTATGCCTTCTTTATCTAAGTACAGTTATACTTGGGAACCAGCAATAGTCCTACTATATATTAGGGAAATGTCGTCAGGTAGCTTAAACTTACAAAACCTAACACACAAAACGGCTATGCTTCTAGCATCGATAATAATAATATAGAAAGATTCGAGGATAGGCTAAAAATTAAAATTAAAAAGAGACCTAAAACGTGTTTACATGATCCAACCCAACTTAAATTTGCCATTTTATACCAGAGATAAAAGAATATGCCCTGCACATTCTCTTCTTTCTTATTTAAAAAATACTGAAATATACGAAATACTACCAGTAGTTTGTTCCTTACAATTACGCGGCCCAATAAAACAGCATCGGCCTTAACTATTAGCAGACGCTTAAAAATATTCTAAAGAAAAGTGGGTTGGACATTAACAAGTTTGGTGCACACAGTTCAAGACACACATCAACGTCTGCTGCTGCTAGAAAGAATATTAGTTACTACAGTATCCGACTAGCAGCGGGCTGGACTTAAAAATAAAATTTGTTTGCTATTTTTTATAGATGACCTCAAATTTCTGCTGGTACTGATTTCGCGAATGCTGTCCTAAGTTGCAAGAAACCATTTTAGGTTAAGTTAGTAAACCTGTGCTCGCCATTGTGAGCTTGTTTGTGTCCTTGATGTAAAGTTTTTGTTCATATTATATAGCTCTTGAAAATGGTTTAAGAAACCGAAACGCGTAGAGCGAAACATTAAATATTTGTGAAGAATTTTGGATTTGTCTTTCCTGTTTAACTTAAGTTTTATTTTCTATTATTTTGTTTTTAAACATCATTGCTGCAAGTACTTTAGACTGCTACACCTAGTCTTATTTACGATTAATTATTTATGATTAAACGAACTTACCCAGTGAAGTTTAATCCTAAATATATGAAGCTTCGTCGAAGTAAATAAGGTCCCACCTTTATCCCCCCCCCAAAATTGCAACAATAAAGCTTTCAACAGGAATAATCTGTGATTGAGCTGAGCATAGGGATACGAAGCGGAGCGCGAGAATGAATGGAATTGTTTTCTTTAAATTGTGTGAGATTTGACGCCAAGCGAAGATACTACACCTAGTCTTAATAAATTAATTTAATTTATAATAATCTTTAATTAAAGTGGTATTTTTGTGACAATAATTGTGTTTGACGAAAATGCCAAAGAAACGGAGACATAGTGGAGCATATGGTGCTCATAATACTAATAGTGTTATAGAGAAATTAAAGTGTAAAACCGCAGCCCTCGAGAATAAGAGGAGGGTACATCATCGACGCCGTCGGAGTTTTTCATCTTTCTCTCCTGATGACTCACCTGCACCACATGTCGCCAAACGGCGGGAAATTATTTCATTTGATGATGATTCAAGCTCTAGCAGGGCAGTTGGTCAGTTGAAGATTCTATGTATAACCTGTCCCTTATTTTTTTGTAGGGAGAGAGGGTGAATTTCGTCTTGTTACCACCGATCTTGTCTATTACAGTTAATAGACAAAGGGTAGAAACTTCTACCTCTCTAAATTCCAATTACATTTGAAGTAAATAGCGGGAAGCTTGCCGCAGATAAAGGGTTATATTACCTTACAGAACCGGAAATATCTCTTAATAATCTAATTCGATTTTTTCTTGGCCTATACAGATAAAAGAAAATAGGTTATTCCTCCTTCACCGTCCGAGGTAAGGCATACCACGGATAGACAACCCCTGAATAAAGAGATCCTGGCATTGTTGGGGTCCAATGTCTCCCAATCGTCCGTGGAGGGTCAATGTTACCTTCCGATCTAGCTGACAGATGGGAATCCATTTTATTGCAAGGGTTGAGTGCTGAGGAATGCAATAATATTATTGCCGAGTATTCTATTCCTCCGAATTGTCACACACAACTAACCCTCCCAAGTTAAATGATATCATCGCGGTGGTAGCTAACAACGAGAGTGAACCTTAACTTGTATGCCATAAAATAGCAGATTAGGATTTAGAAAATTAAATTTATTTTCTAAAATATCAAAAAAAAACGCTTTTTGTTACATAATATACGCTTTCTGATTCTCTTTAGTGCTGAATGGCACAGCAAGTAGCCTGCTCCTCTCCTGCCAAGTAGTGGAAATATTTTCGTGTGTGTAACGCTTAGATGCGTTATGTTTCTCTAAGACTCTGTTTAAAAGTAAAGTAGTTATTTTCCGCCGGCTTACGAAATATATTGGGGTATGATAACACAAGATTTGTTTCTTTATTTTCCTTAGTGAAATATAAATAAATTCCACATAATATACATACAGTGCACTGTGTCTACCGAAGGTTCTTATTCATGAAGTATATTACATCCCCATTTTAAGAAGTTAAAAGGATTATAAACTCCTGTCTACAAGTAAGGTTTAAATATGGAAAATAGAAAACATATTTGAATATAAAAAGTGTTTAATTTAATCTGGCAGTATATAAACGAACCAGCCGTATCCTGTGGCTTATAGAGTAACAATATACGACAGATAGAAAATAAACTCTTGTTTCGTTCAAATTCTATATTGGCCTTAGGTCTATTCTGTAGAATGGTAATTGGTATTCTAATGTTGCCATTGTCAACCAATCAGCCATAGTAAATATGGATAGGACAAGTAGGGGTCGGTTACACGGAGATCGCAAAAATGCTGCGGGGGCTATTTCTATACTCTTCTACAACGGGTAGTCCGAAGATCAACTTACACTGAACAGAAACTTAAAAGTTGCAAATCGCCACGAGGAAGAAATCAGGAAATAAATAAACCCCAACCCGAAGGCGGTCAGGTCTGGTATACTAACGGCTCATGGATGGCTGGCACAGAGCTGGCCAGGACCGGAGTATACCTAGAAGACACGGGGCAAGGGATTTCCTCTGGGAAAATACATCATGGTATTAAAAGTCAAGGTCTTCGCAAACAAAAAAACAAAAGTAAAATTAGCTGAGTCTCGGGACACTCCAGTGTACCTGGTATCGAGAGGGCCGATGAAATTGCTAGACGGGGCTCGTCGATGCGCTCCATGGGACCGGAGCCACAGCTGAGAATAGGCAGAACACAGGCATCCAAGGTCCTCTTCGCGTGGGTTTGAAGTCGCATGACCACTATCTGAAGAATAAAGGAAGCTTGCAGACAGGGGAAAATCATGATTCAGCTTAGTGCTTCCTCTCTATTATTCCATATTATGTTAACTAAAATCTCCATCTGGTTATAATGTTCTTTTAAAGTCGTCAATACCTATATCAGGCATTACTGATGCAAGCTCTTGCAGTTTTAACATAGCATCTTTAAATTTTTGCTGTTGTGTCATACAATTTGTTGCTTATGTTATAAACTGACAGATCTTTAGCAAATTGTCTACATTTGGCCGCAGATCCACCATTAGCAGACGTTCAGTAAAGAGACTAGAGATCCACCGCTGGTGGATGTTTAGCAAACAGACTACGGTTTCGTCACTGATGGGCCCCCAGACTCTGCCTTGAATGTATTAATCATCAGTCCTTGTTACGACGTCAATTTTATTCAGTTGCTTCTTAGCATCCATAATAATATCTTTTAGTTACAAAAATGCTTTTTCTGACGCCATTTGAAATAAAACGGAACCAACACAATATTTTTGAACTGCTGTTAGGCTGGTTAAATAGGTACATAGATTTAAAGAGTATTTAAGCAATGGTTTTATGAATGCTTTTTAAATAACTACGAATCTTTTTCTTGCATGCCTTTCAAGCGGTATGCCAAGTTTTAAAAAATGCTATAGCAGATACTTCTAAGGGTGGATCCCTGGTTATAGTAGCTACCAAGCATTATTATAAGAATTTATATCTGGTTCTATAGCTCTTTTAGCGCTATATTATATCTAAAAATGGGACTTGGGATGTAATGTACCAAATTACTAACTTTCCTTATTTTGTTGATCAAAAGTAAATAGAACCCCAAGTTACATTTATAATCAAATTAATTAGAATATTAAGGGGCCACCAGAAAACTAGAGCACGGAAAAGCTGACCTCTCTCTAAATGTTCAAAATTGGATAGCAAACGACGAGCACATATGACTTTAGTTTTAGTATCAGCTTGTGTAGAAGTAATAAATATAACACTACAAAACCAATCGTGCATACCGATTCCCTGGCGCACTGCGAGACGATACGCCCTAGGAGTAGCTATCGACTGTCCGATATTTTTTTTAATTCTTGGTTTGCAAGTGGTTAGCATAAATTCGAGAAATAGAAATGAATTGCTAATAGAGGCAAGAGTTGAAGAAACAAGGAACCTTCCTCTAGTTCTAGTTTTTCTTTAGTAAAAATAGTAATGTACGGACCTGTTAAAAACATCACCATATATTTATGCTACAAAGTAATTTTGACACAACAGATAAAAAATAATATACAAGAAAAATCATTGCAAGCATAATTCACATAACATGCTTAAAACACGCTGAAAATAGCAAAGTATCCGTCGCAGAGAAGAGATTAATTCTTACTTCCGACGAACATTAAGTAAAATGCACTGTAAATAAAAGTACAAAGAAAACTTTTCGTGAGAAATTTTAAAACGATTTTTAATTATGTCGTGGCTTTGTATGACAAATTGCAATATTGCTTTGAGACGGAACTGAGTAGTATTTTAAATTATATAGGGAAAACAAACTGTAAATTTATGGCGTGTTAATGATTTGATGGTACAAGATTATATATTATCACGACACTTTTAAATAGGTACCACCGGTTTCACACGGCATTGTAAAACAAAAGGTAATTTATTACTTTAAATAATTGTGAAACTATCGACAAATATGAGAATTATGTCAATATTAATATCTTTTAATTTGCTGGCATGAAATCAAAGTACTTTAAGTTTGCTCCCAACACTGTTCTTGTGCACTCGTCACAAGATAACTTGTGCACTCGTCACAAGATAATAGGATACTTGAGCAGATTATAAACAGTGATCCCAATATATATTTTAAATGGCTGTGTTAAATTAAATTAAATATAAATACCGAAAAGAGTGTATAAGAGTGTTAATTTAAATATAAATACCCAAAAGAATGTATACAGTGTCTGTATAAAGTCTGGGAACGGCGTAATAACCTTACAATTTATTGGCCGATTTAAACCAAATTTACTACAGCTATCTAGGAGGCTCTTACGCGCCGAATGACGATATTGGCGTTGTTGCCAACTGTTTAGTTTGTATACAGTGTGTCTACTTAAGTTGGCTACATATGGGAAACTTTTTTATTATTAATTTTACGAAAAAAGGTTATTCCTCAAAAAAAGTTCTGCATGGTCCAAAACCTAAAATGAAATCATCAGATATTAAATTTTGTGTATACGAGGGGTGTAAAAGAATATGAATTTTGCTCAAGAGTAAAGTACTGTAAGGCATTTTAAAATTAAATACTAGTTATTATGACGAACAGGCTATATATATACACAGTTTTGTGAACCAACTATAAAATATATTACACAAAGTTATGCCATCGATGATTCAGTTTGAAGAACGAGAAATCATGGCCAGAAAATAGCTTATTAGGATTAACTTTTATGGTGTTAACATAAACATATGGATTCTTAGAATTTAAGGAAGGCAGTTCGGGTATGCAAGTGTGCCAAACGCCACTCAATATAAAACGTTATTGGAGCAAGCTTTGTTCTACTTTTTAGTTGTATGTTTTTGGGTTTTAATTCGTGATTAATTAAAAAATAAGTTTGTGAATATCATATAGCTATTATTATTTTACCCGTCTTACATAGCAGCGGTGGGATAGACCTAAGTCTAGTGTTATACCTAGTGTTACCAAAATATGTGTTAGACAAACAACATTGTGCAATTGCTTTAATTCGCCTGGTGCAGTGTGTTCGTACTTTTAATAAGGAATTCATCGTAGTGTTAGTGAAGTTGGATAACCAGTTTGGTTGTGTTAGTGTAGAATGGGGAAACGACGTTCACACAGATCTAGAGCAACTTCGTCGAGCTCGTCATCATCGGAGGACGATAGGCAGAGTAAGAAAATAAAGAGGTTAAAAAAAAGATAAACGAACTCACCAGACAAGTAAGTGCTAGTACTAGTAGTAGTGGCCACACACGCGAGCAGTGCGAAGGAAATAATCGCACCAGAGGTAGCATAGGCGTAGCTGTCTGTGAGGGACCAGCCAAGCAGGATAATTTGTTTTTAAAAACTGCACGTGTTAATGGATGCAAAATTAAATGTCTGATAGATTCAGGAAGTACTTGCACTTTATTGAGATTATCAACTGCGGAGAAGTTACAGCTAAATCTAGTAAATTGTGCACCTAAAGTATTGAGATCCTTCAATGGTAAGACGGTGACTACAGTAATGTCAGCTACAATTCACGTCACTATAGAGGAAGTAAGTGCAACGGTGTTAGCGTTAGTACTTGAAAATAGTCAACTTAATCACGACCTATTAATAGGAACAGACTTTATTAATCAAGAACATGTAGTTATGATCAAAAGCAAGAACACAGTGAGAATGCATACTTTAAACCCGTTCGATGTTAATACTATAGATCAATACGACTTTAGCGACCCACACGAACATTCCATAACAACAGAAATGTTAAAGATTGGAGAACAAGTCACCGCCACTCAGAAAGCAGAATTAGCGCAAGTAATGAATAACTACCGCGATTGTGTCTCGTTCTCTCTACAAGAACTTGGTAAAACATCTGCAACTGAAATGAACTTAAAGCTAAAGTGCGAAGAGCCTGTTGTTTACAATCCATATAGGATGTCGATTTCCGAAAAAGAAATATTACGAAGTATAATTCAGGAATTGTTGAACAATAAAATAATCCGCGAGTCTGTGTCGCCATATGCTAGTCCGGTCCTTTTAGTCAAAAAGAAAACTGGAGATCATCGGCTGGCGATTGATTATCGTAAACTTAATTTAAAATTGGTTAAAGAAAAATTCCCATTGCCATTGATAGAAGATCAGATCGATCGACTGGGAGGTAATGAGTACTTCATAACCCTAGATATGGCCTCGGGATTCTATCAGGTACCCATGGCCGAAGAATCAGTGGAGAAGACGGCGTTTATCACACCGGAAGGTCATTATGAGTTCCTTCGGATGCCGTTTGGGTTAGCAAACTCACCTGCGGTATTTCAAAGATTGGTAAATAATGTTTTGGGTGAATTAAAGAACAAAATTGCATATCCGTACATAGATGACATAATCATCCCTTCCAAAACAGTTGAAGAAGGTCTAAGAAATCTGGAGAAGGTGCTTGAAGTGTTTCGTCGAAATAACCTAACCCTGAAGTTGAGTAAATGCGAGTTTTTTAAGTCAACGATAGACTACTTGGGACGAGAGATAAGCAAAGAGGGTGTTCGCCCTGGTGTTAATAAAATAGCAGCTTTAGTACGTATGCTGAGACCACAAAATATTAAACAAATACGACAGTTTTTGGGACTCGCGGGGTACTTTCGCAAATTTGTTAAGGATTACGCTAAAGCGGTAGAACCACTGACGAGATTAACTAGGAAGGATACAAGATGGTCATGGACGACAGAACAAGAAGAAGCAGTCAGAACAGTAAAGGTGTCACTTTCGTCAAGACCAATATTAGCTATATTTGATCCCAACCTACCTACGGAACTACACACAGATGCTAGCGCCATAGGCGTGAGTGGAATATTGTTCCAGGGATCAACTAAAGATAAAAAGATGGTTGGATATTTTAGCAAACAAACAACAAGTGATCAGAAATCATATCATTCGTATGAATTGGAGACCCTAGCAGTTGTCTTGTCACTGAAATTTTTCAGAGTATACCTGATAGGACTGCAGTTTAAGGTAGTCACCGATTGTAATGCGTTGCGGACTACATTTACAAAAAAAAGATTTAATTCCCAGAGTTGGTCGTTGGTGGTTGGAGGTCCAAGACTACAATTTCCAAATAGAATATAGGCCAGGTAAAGCAATGGCACACGTTGACGCATTAAGTCGCAACCCTATTCCAGAAGAAATCAATGTCGTAAATCTGACGGAAGCTGATTGGGTTGTGGTAGCGCAGATGCAAGATGAAGAAATCGCAAAAATCAAAGGAATTCTGGCGAAAACAATAGAATGTTTAAATTCTAAACAGTACTTCAAAGAGTATTTACTAAAGGAAGATAAGGTATATAGAAGGTTAAAGGATGGAAAGTTAGCATGGTTTGTTCCCAAGACTGCAAGATGGCAGATTTGCAGATTATGTCACGACGACGCAGGCCACTTGGAAGTAGAAAAGACCTTGGAACGTATAGCAGATAGCTACTGGTTTCCAAAAATGAGGAAATTTGTGACTAAATACATTAAAGCTTGTCTGAATTGTTTATATTACAAGCACCCTTCAGGAAAAAGGCCAGGTAAACTGCATCCAATAGAAAAAATACCAATACCATTCCATACGCTTCACATCGATCACCTAGGTCCTTTTGTCTGTAGTGAAAAGAAAAATCAATATGTTCTTGCAATAGTTGATGGATTCACGAAGTTTATTTTTTTGGAACCAGTTAAAAATACCAAGGTTCGGCATGTCACAAAGACAATACTAGATATTATGTATTTATTTGAAGTTCCCGTCAGGCTAATAACTGACAGAGGTACAGCATTTACTTCAAGGACGTTTAAGATATTCTGCTTGTCATACAGGATTCGACATGTGCTTAATGCCGTTGCCACCCCTAGAGCAAATGGCCAGTGTGAGCGAACGAATAGAACGATTTTAAACTGTCTAGCGACCGCAGCCGGCGGACAAGCAGAAACTTCCTGGGACACTTACGTTAAACAAGTACAGAGTGTACTAAATTGCAGTAGCAATAAAACCACAGGAGTATCCCCATTGGAAGCACTCGCTGGATATAAGGGTCGGACTATTGCAGAGTCAAAGATCTTAAATGAAGTAAAGGAATGTCTGGATCGAATTGATCTCTGTCAGTTACGATCCGACATATCCAAGAGAATAACTACAGATCAGATCGCTCAGAAGAAACGATTCGATAAAAAACGATCCGAGGCAACACAGTATAAGGAAGGCGAGGTAGTCATGGTCTTAAGAACGGATAATCCAGCGACAGGCAGCAGTCGAAAGCTTCTACCTAAGTTCAAAGGGCTGTTTCGTATCAACCGAGTATTAAGAAACGACCGCTACGAAGTGGAAGATTTAAGAGAAGGTCTTAAGAATTATAGGACTGTGGTCGCCGTGGATAAAATCAAGCCATGGATCATGTTGAGGGAATAGTTTGCTAATAAGATCGATAATGCAGTTGGCATGAAGCAGTGCGCAGTTTGCGATAGTGCAGTTGGCATGAAGCAGTTCGCAATAGTGCAGTTGGCATGAAGCAGTTCGCAATAATGCAGTTGGCATGAAGTAGTTCGCAGTTCGCGATAATGCAGTTGGCATGAAGCAGTTCGCAGTTCGCGATAATGCAGTTGGCATGAAGCAGTTCGCAATTGACGATAATGCAGTTGGCATGAAGCAGTTCGCAGCACTCAATAATGCAGTTGGCATAAAGTAGTTCGCAGTTGACATTAAATAGTTTGTAATTATAACGAGAGTTACAAGGATAAATTGTATTTTTGGTAAAGATGTTTACGTTTAAGTGTAGTAATTGTATTTTGTTAAAGATTTTTACGATTGAGTTATAGTTCAAGTAATTTAGACTAGAATTGATTAAATATATATGTCCTGTGGACAGGCCAAACGGCAGGATGGCCGAATGTAAGGCATTTTAAAATTAAATACTAGTTATTATGACGAACAGGCTATATATATACACAGTTTTGTGAACCAACTATAAAATATATTACACAAAGTTATGCCATCGATGATTCAGTTTGAAGAACGAGAAATCATGGCCAGAAAATAGCTTATTAGGATTAACTTTTATGGTGTTAACATAAACATATGGATTCTTAGAATTTGGGGAAGGCAGTTCGGGTATGCAAGTGTGCCAAACGCCACTCAATATAAAACGTTATTGGAGCAAGCTTTGTTCTACTTTTTAGTTGTATGTTTTTGGGTTTTAATTCGTGATTAATTAAAAAATAAGTTTGTGAATATCATATAGCTATTATTATTTTACCCGTCTTACAGTACCTTTATTTTTGACGATATCGAAAACTGTAATTATGAAAAGTTGTTCGGAATGAAAAACTATATATTAATATGAAATTACATCTTTCTACTTAAGATTTTTTTCTATTTTTACAAAATTTCTCAAATTACCAATACAGAACATTTATCTTTTTTATTTATTAAAAACATGATAACCTTTCCGTTTCGTTTAGAAAGTAATAAGTAAATTTAATTAATTAATCAATACACCATTGAAATTAAATAAAACATTTAATCTAGGATGTACTGACAAGAATTGTTTGACAGTAACTTCAAAAAAATCAGTTGATTTATAAAATTTAGTAGAAATGCCAGCAACGTTAAGTACTAAAAACAAAATTGAAATTGTGTTAATTGTGGGTGACAATTATAAAACAAATCAAGAAGCTGCAGACATTTTTAATACCCGACACCCAGAGAAAAATCTTCACTATACCACAGTAAGGAAATTATTAAACAAATTTAAGACTTTTGGAGATGTAAGAAATAAGTTTAGCAACAAACGTTAAAAAGGGGTCGCCAGTGATGACATGGATATTTATATTATAATGCTCTCAGCAATTGAACATCCTAAAAATTCCTTGCGAACACGGGCAGCTTCGATACCGAATTCTATAAGCAAAGATACGGTTTCAAAAATTTTAAAAAAGAACAAGTTGCACCCATACAAGTCCCAATTTATTTATACGTTAAGACCAGGAGATCATGATAGACGCTTTGAATTCTGTTATGATATCCAAGGAATGTTAGAAGATAATCCATTTATGGGAAGACATATTATTTTTTCGGATGAAGCAACATTTACATCAAATGGAACAATCTCTACCCAAAATTGCCGTTGGTGGAGTGATATACTAATCCAAATTTTACCATCAAAACTCGGGACCAGTATGCATTTAAAACAACGTTCCTCCCTTCGGTCGGGCACTTTTTGGTAAATAACAATAAAAATGCATGAAAGCTGTTTCTTTAGGGCAACAAATCTGAGTGCATGATTATCAAGCCATTTTACATGCACGAAATATATTTTTTAGACTATTTCCTGAATCATTTTGATAAATTGACGCGAAATTGTCAAAGCAGAAATTTCAACTTGTTGTGACAGTGACGGTTATTCTCGTAGGTAACCAACAATGAAAAACCAGAAGAGTGCAATTTTCAGCTCAATCGCGACCGAGGGCTGATTTTCACCGAAAATCAAGTGAAAAGCGCATTGTAGTTACAGTATATGAGGGAAATAGTCAGGGAAATACTCCACCGAACATTATCCCTGTAGAATCGAAAATGCCCGAGATTGTTTTTCGCCACCACCATGTTAAACGAATCCTGAGGAGTCTCGACACTAAAAAGGCTTCTGGTCCTGACGATATTTCAGTCATTGTAATTAAGACATGCGCTGACGAACTGACACCGGTATTTTGTAGACTTTTTAACTTATCTTACAAAAAAGGAATATTTCCTTATTGCTGGAAAACTGCAAAAGTCCAGCCCATACCCAAAAAAGGCAAAAAGACTTTGCCAAACCACTATCGCTCACTCGCATTGCTCTCGGTAATATCAAAAGTTATGGAGAAGGCTATCAACGAAAAATTACTAAAATACCTGGAAGGCTTCAACATTATTAGTGACCGCCAGTATGGATTCCGTAAATCTAGATCAACAGGAGACCTTCTCGCTTATGTTACTCATGTTTGGAACAACGCAATAGAACACCATGGGGAGTCCCGGGCGGTAGCACTGGACATTTCCAAGGCTTTTGATCGAGTATGGCATGAGGGGCTCCTAACTAAAGTGAGAGCATACGAAATGCCGGTTCAATTTTGTTCATGGCTGTCGAGCTTTCTTATAGACCGTTCTCTGCGAGTGGCGATGGACGGATTTCTTTCAGACACATTTAACATCAACGCCGGAGTCCCTCAAGGTTCTATATTGTCGCCCACCCTTTTCTTACTATAAATACATTAACGATCTTTTGGAAAAAACTAAAAATCCTATATATAGCTTCGCTGATGACAGCACACTTGTTTCATCTTTTACTTTGGATGCTCGGACATCGGCTGTTAATGCATATCTCTATAGGCAGCAAGAAGTCTCACATCTCAACAAGGACCTGGAAGAAATTCTGTCTTGGGGCGACAGTAACCAAGTAGAATTTAACGCTAAAAAGACCCAGGCGGCAGTTTTTTCTAAAAAGGTTAATGTTGAAGAACCGGATATAGTTATGGCGGGACACTTAATTCCCTTGGCTTCATCAATTCATTTATTGGGCGCGTTAATTTGGATAGTCATATGTCTTGGCTTAGTCACGTTGCGGCCATTGCTAGGGCAGCCTCGCAGAAGCTTGGAGTACTTTTCCGAAGAAAGAACCTCTATACACCCCAACAGCTTTTGATGCTTTATAAAGCCCTAATTCGACCATCACTGGAGTACTGTTCGCATATTTGGGGCTCTGCTCCTAAACATACACTGAGATTGCTAAATTCCATTCAAAGAAGAGCCATTCGCTTGATCGGTGACCATAGTCTGACAAACAACCTGGAAAGCCTTGAACATCGAAGGCAGGTTGGCGACTTGAGTCTATTTTACAAATATTTTCATGGCAAGTGTTCAACTGAGGTTGCCCGCTTGATACCACCCAGAGCGGTGCATGGTAGAAATACACGACGAGCCACTGCAGCCCACCAGTACGTGGTTCATCTTATTGTCCCTCGAACGACACTGTTTCAAAATTCTTTCATCAGGAGAACGTCATCACTCTGGAACGACCTCCCTGAGATCGTGCTCCCCAACGAGTATAATCTCCAAAGATTCAAGACCAACGTGAATCGTTTCCTGCGCACACGCACCGCTCCTAGAGCGCCATAAAGGATTCATCCTGTAGTACTGTGCCTTATCATAAAAAAAAAAAATTATGGAAATACAATAATTGGACCTTTTTTTTCATGAATCTTTGAATGCAGACCGTTATTTACATTTTTTAGAGAATGAATTAGACAATTTTCTTGACAACGTTCCCCTCGTTAAACGTCAACAGATATGGTTCCAACAGGATGGTGCCCCTTGCCATAGTAGGTTAGATGTAAGGCAATACCTTGAAAATCGTTTTAATGAAAGAGTTATACATCGGTTTTCGGAACTTTATTGGCCACGTCGGTCTTCAAATTTGACCCCACTCGATTTTTTCTTGTGAGGTTACCTAAAATAAGAGGTGTGTCTTTAAAGGTCATTTACAGATGTTGCCCATTTGGAAAGAGTCATTGCAGGATCGGTTCAGAGTATTACTCCGGCTATGGTTAGAAGAGTAATGAAAAAATTTTGCGATAGAACAATTACCTGCATTGACAGAGAAGGCGGATATGTTGAGGCGTTTGTGAATTGAGGAACTTAATAATGTTCGTTAAAATTATTACAACAAAATGAATTATTATGGTATTATTCATTTAAATGCATCGCTAAAATGTTACAAAACAGGTATTAAGTAATTGAAAAGTTATCAAGTGTTCAAAGAAAAATAAGAGATTACTGTTTATTATTAATTATTGATAGAATTTCGGAAATTTTTTTAAAAATGTTTAATTTGTAGTATGTAAACTTAATCATCAATTAATTATAAGTTTGGAAAGAGTAAAAAATAAGTTGAGGTAGATGGATCTGATTACATTGTACTTGAACGAATTTTTATTTTAATGATGTATTAATTAAATTTTTAGAAATAAATTTTGTTTTGTTAGAATTTACTTATTATTTTCTGAACGACACGGAAAGGTTATCATGATTTTAATAAATAAAAAAGGGAAATGTTCTGTATCGGTAATTTAAGAAATTTTGTAAAAATAAAAAAAAATCTTAAGTAGAAAGATGTAATTTCATAATAAAATATAGCTTTTCATTCCGAACAAACTTTCATAATTACAGTTTTCGATATCGTCAAAAATAAAGGTACTTTACTCTTGAGCAAAATTCATATTTTTTTACACCCCTCGTATACACTTGGAAAAATATAATATCTGATTATTGCATTTTAGGTTTTGGACCATGCAGAACTTTTTATGAAGAATAACTTTTTTTCGTAAAATTAATAATAAAAAGGTTTCCCATATGTAGCCAACTTAAGTAGACACACTGTATAATTTTTCATTTGTAGCTTCTACGTTACACTTGTTATATTTTTGATGTAAAATACTTTGTCCCTAATATCAGTAGTTTTCGAAATAACGAGTATTATTATAAAAAATTATATGAAAAATGTTCACACTGTTTTCCCTGCACAGCTTGACAGTGAGCTAATTGAAAATAAAATGATTGAATTGTGTTGTAAATCAATTGTGGTGTTATTAATTTAAATTCATCCAAAATTCGACGCTGCAAATTTTGAGGTTTTGTGGTATAAATTTTGTTCTTCACGTGTCGCCATAAAAAATAGTCAATAGGTAACAAATCAGGGGACCTAGGTGGCCACTGGATTGTACCCCCTCTACCAAACTAAAATGTGTCGTTTAATAACTCGCGCACGTTTCGACCAAAATGGGCAGAAGCTCCGTCCCGTTGAAAGCAGTGGCGCAAGCAGGACTGCAGCCAGGGTAGCTCGGGTCGTCTAACTACCTGTTTACAAAAAATGTTAACCCATCACTACCTAGGAGAGGTAAAATTACACAAGAATTGAAACGAGCTTGGCTGTTTTTGTGATTTTCTGTTGTTTTTTATTTTTCTTACTTGAAAGCCAAGCACCACCATTGAAAAAAGAGCGTGACACCTAAAAATTTTTCGCTTTTTTTTCCACCCCCCAGACTTATTTTCTGATTACGCCACTGGTTGAAAGAATGTACTTTCAAAATTTAGATCCATCACATTTCGTATAGTAGGCACTATTTGCAATTTCAAGACCTCAAGGTAAAGTTGTGATGTGAAACTTCTATCAATAAAAAATGGATCGATCTTGTGGTTACCCACAAGCTCAGCCCACACATTCAATTTTCCAGGGCATTCTGTATGACCTACTCGCATCCACTGGGATTTTCATTAGCCCAAAACCTACAGTTGTGTTTATTGCCTTTACCATTTAACATAAATGATGCTTCATCCAAAAATACTATAAGGTTGAAAAACTGGTTATTTTGGTCCCACCCACATCATCATGTGATCAATGTGAGAATAGTGAACTTCTGGTACGTTTAATAATATCTAAAACACAACTTTTCTAGTATAAATTCTGGACTCAGTTTTCAAAGATGGGGTCGAGTGATACCTCGTTGGAAAGGTACTTCCAATCTATGAACGATCCCCAAGTTTGAAAAATTTTATCGATTCATTTCAAAATTGCGGCCACTTTGACAATGTGGGTTTAATTTGATTTTTAAGCAATAAAACTGGGAATGAGTTGAGATCTTGTCGAATTTTGATGAATATTGCTGCAGCTATGAAACTAACTTCCCCCCCTCCCTTGTTTTCGATGGTGGAGAAAACCAACAAAATAGTTAAAACCTTTTTTACCCCCGAAACCACCCTTTTTCGCAATTTCTTCGTGGTAATGCGTGTTTGGAGGGAATGATAGAGATTTTTATGAGAGTTTAGAGACAGGGCTATAGCCCTGACCCTATCATTGCCCTTTCCTTGTCTCTAAACTCTCTTAACAATCCCAATCATACACCTCCAAACACTCATATCCACTAGAAAGCGGGGCAAAAGGGTTTTTTTTTGCCCATTTGCCGGGGTTGTGGGGGGTAACAAGAATGGTGACTTTTCTTTTATATTCCACACCCTCGAAGACAGGAGAGGAAGTAGGTAGGTTTCGTAGCTGCCATTTCATTACAATAGATCACATTTTTTTTAAATTTTGAATGCAAGGTAGGCTTTGCTTTTTCATAAAAACCGGTTTGGTTGTGATCTGTCGAATAAGTATTTGTCAGTAAGTTGTGTAGCTTATATTGTGGTCGTTAAAGTCAATTATTTAATTGATTTGAAATGTTTCGTCCAATAAAAGATATAATAGAGGCAGTTTTAATTTTTAGGGAGGAGCAACGTAGCTATCATGCTGCTGAGCGCGTTTTTAATAAAGGTTTTCCTGATTGCCCAATTTCAAGGAAATACTTACGGGAATTAATTCAAAAGTTCCAAGCAATTGGAAGTATTAGAAATTCCAAAAGAAGTGGACGGCCCTCATTAGAAGAAGAAAAACAGATTTAGATAGTGCCTCAAATGATTGTTAATCCAATGCAACCGACATCGCTTGTAGCAGCTGAATGCGAAGTAAGTACTAAAAGTGTTCGTAGAGTATTAAAACGTTTTAAATTTCATTCCTACAAATTGAAAATGTTACACGAGTTAACATAAGATGATCCGGATCGTAGACTAGAGTTTTGTGAATTAATGGTTGCAAGATTGAAGCGTTACCCAAGTTACCTTAAATGTATCTGTTTTAGTAATGAGTGTACTTTCTTTTTAAACGGAAAAATTAACCGTCAAAATTTGCGGTATTAGAGCGATGTAAATCTTCATATTTACAGAGAATGTAATACCTAGTTCCCTCAGAAATTTAACGTTTGGGCAGGTATTTTGGGAGACCATATTATTGGGCCACTTTTTATTCAGGGAAATTTAACTGGACCGGTGTATCTGTATCAGTAGAGATGTTCGGAACTACCTTGATCAGCACTATCCCGGGCGCTGAATTGTGGATTGGTGGTCGTGGTGCTGTCAAATGGCCTGCTCGCTCACCGGACGTAACTCTTATAGACTTTTTTTGGTAGGGATTTACTATAAAGTATTCATAACTCAGCCGCGTTCATTGCAGAGAATAATTTAGGTGTGCAAATTAATTAATCAAGAAATTTTTCATAATGTTCCGCGAAGAATTTCACGATAGGCTATACATGTGCCAAGAAGTCAATGGTCAACATATTGAGCATCTTATCGGGGTCATGAGTCATTAAATACATTTTTAACCACTTCGCAAGACCTGACCCTTTCGCCATATCCTCTCATCATAAGAATTATAATTCTTTTACTTTCAGTTAATGACATTTTTGCATGTAAAAATTACAGCTTTTATGACGAGCCCAAATTTATTAAAATCGGATACAAGAGGTAACAAATACAGTATGTTTGAAGTTAAGATGTTCACCAACGTCCCCCACCCTTATTATTAGAGAAAGGAAAAAAAAAACGAATAAACAAACTGTGGCAAAAATGGATAAGCTATGTATTAACATTGTCAAATTCATTTTCTAAATAATTTCAATTTATAATTTTATCTGAACAGTCATGCCCTCTAGCTACAATCGCATAGCTTTAAAATTACTTTTCAGCATATTCTTTCGACGATTTACCTAAAAAAAAATGAACATTTCTTACCAATACTTTTTGAGGTATAACCGCTCGCCACCCTTACTGGATCACCCTGTATAAAGCAAGAAAAGTAATTTCATTTTAAGTAAGAACCCAACTCTATAGAGACTACTATATCTCGTTTTAATTTTAGATTATGTACTCTATAACGAAAATATTTTAATTATTTTTATTACCTTATACACATTCCAACAAAAAAATATTGTTAATCTACGCGAATTTATGATTTAATTAAAAATCCAGAGCCAGCTAATAAAACGGCTGAAAAAGTTACAATTTCCTCGAATTAAAAAATAATTAATTTTTCCAACCCGGGAATTAGAGTCGAGGTTTTTTTAAGACTCACTAAAAAGAAATTTAAATGGTAAAGGGGATTGTTTAATAAACTTTTCCTTTCTCGAGGTTTTTCCGATACGACTGAATGTCGGAGTTTTTCATAAAGGCGCAACTTATCGGGTGAAAGTTCGCTTCTCCTTGGCAGTTGAAAAGTAATATATATTAGAGTTTTCGCAGTACTGCTTTCTCAAATAGCGATAACTAAAGAACGTATATAGAATACCTTGCAGAGGTTCCTAATAACTTTATTGTCGACTACTGACTGTTCACACTTTATTTATAAACCAGAGGAAGCTGAGCGGCGTAGCGATGCTGTAAAAATTTGTTTAAAAAAGAAATATTTCTTGACTTTTGACCACAGCCCGATGCCGTATATGCCGAAAATAGGATTTAAATAAAATATATACACTTATAAAGGGTGTCCCAAAATTAACGCACATTTTTATTTATTAACAAAACACATTTATTTCTTGAAATATGTCAAAACTTTACTGGGATTAGAAAGAATACATGTCACGATTAACTGTGAAACACAATATCCGACAAATGTCCACAGCGGCCTTGCTGGCAGGCCCTTGCCCTTTTGATGAAATTATTGATAATATTTTTACATATTTGTGGACGAATTTCATCAATGACGCGTCGAATTTCGTTGTTCAAGTTAAGAATTGCGGCTGGCTGGCATAAACACGAGATTTAAGAAAACCCCAGAGAAAGAAGTCGCACGGTGTTGTATCGCAGGATCGTGGTGGCCAATACTGATCACCATTGCGATATATGACACGACCAGGAAATTTCAGTCGTAACGAGACCATTGTTTCACGCGCAGTGTGACAGGTCGCTCCGTCCTGTTGAAACCATAAGTTTTCCACATTAATTTGGTCTAATTCACAGAAACTCTTCTAACATTGCACGATTACGTTCGCCATTCACTGTTAGTGCAGTTCCAGTCTTGTCTTCAAAGAAGTATTGCCCAATTATACCGCCGAACAAAAACCGCGCCAAACGGTGACTCGTAGAGGATGCATTGGTTTTTCGTGAATAACACGAGGATTCTCTTCCCCCCAAATTCGACAATTCTGCTCAATGACGTATCTATTTAATTGAAAATGCGCCTCATCACTAAACAGGATTTTCTTCGATAAATCTCCGTCATTTGCCTCGTTTTCCAGAATCCAATTAACAAATGCACGGTGCATGGTGCTGGCTTCAGTTCTTGGGTCAATTGGATTTTTTAGGCATGCAAATGCAAATATTTTGTGAGAATTCGCTGCATACTGCTTTTGGAAATGTTCACTTGCTGTGACCGACGGTGAATCGACCTGCCTTGATTGTCACCAACACTTTCCGACACTGCTGCAATATTTTCATTAGATTGAGCAGTGCGCGGCCGCCCTGTTGATTTTATGTTTCTAACTGAACCACTTTACTCAAATTTCTTGATCAATCTTTGCACTGTCGCATGTTTTGGTACATTATTTCTTCCAAAAACGGCTTGCAATCTACGAACTGTTTCCGCATAGCATTCTCCACATGCATAATAACTACGTTTACACGATAACAACGCACTGTTCTACCGTGTAGCGTTCCATGGCTAATAATTGCAATAAATTACATGACAGCTATCAAATTTTTAGAAGCCTACTATGACAAAAACGAAAATGACACGATATTAAAATGTGAATAGATTTTGGGACACCCTCTATAACCCTTTATAAATAACCCTAATTTACCATTAAAAAAAATCCTACAATGCCCCTTAACCGAGACAGAGAGCCCCAAAGGTAACTTTTGAACCGACCGGTATAATTTAATGAAATTTTAATATTTTATGTATACTAACTACAGTAGGCATATTACATTCTCAGGGAAGTCAGGAACGGACCACACTCTTTAGTCCAAAATTTTGACAGGTGTCCTTGTACAGAGCTCAAAATAGATTTTTTAAATTCTCTGTCCATTCCACTTTAGAAAAGATACTCTACCTGTTTCGATAAAGTTAGTCGTTGTCGAAGAAAATAAATTTTTTGTATAACACATTATTGAAACAAGTAGATGCAATCGGGTTCCCTCCGCGACCAAACATGGAATGCATTCAAAAATTGGAATAAAATAAATATTGTTAATTTAATAAATAAAATAAAACATTGCTAACATCAGTGTAAATTTGTTTTGGTCACACTCCTGCGAACTATGATTTGGAAACAATAGGGTTTTTAGTAAAGTAAGGATTGTAATTTTTATGCGTAGCATACTACTCATTTGGTGTAACTGTCATTACTAAAGGGCGGAATATATTATTATGCCAAGTGCATATACAGTGTGTCCGCTTAAGTTCTGTATGGGAATAGTAGATTCTAACCGAGTAGCAGACTATATTTTCTCCACGACCAAAAAGTACGAATAAAAACAAATAAAATCTGTACAAAGCAATTAAGTTATTTATTCGCAATATTCGTAATTTCAGGTGGAGTATTATCCAGTTCCATATCTGATTCATCCGATTTTTCACTCATTTCTTGACTTGCACTAAAATTTGTCTGAAAATAATTATTACAACGCGGCCATTTTTATCTGACACTGACAGTTTCGAAATTCATGGCAACCTATGTCGTTTAGATCAGTTACAGAATATTCATTCCGTATCTTGTTATGGAATGAAAATACACGCAAAACGCATAAGAAGCAAGTGTTTCAGAATAAATATTCCAACTCAAGAGCGAGAATTTTTACATTCTATTATCAAAAATGATTTTGGAATTATTGCATTCAGTAATGGTCGTGGAGAAACATTTTTAATATTAATTTTACAAAAAAAAATTACTCCTTATAAAAAGTTCTGCTTACTGAGAAAATAATATTAGACTAATGAAACTTGAGATAGTATGTACAGGATGATCAAAAAGTAAAAAAAACCAAATTGACCTACGAGAAAAGTACCCTTAATTTTAATTTTAGAGCAAAATGGAATAAGAGAATGTTGATTGGCATTAAAAATTATATCTGTCTCTACTCTTAGTAGACTATTATTAAAAATAAATTTAAAAATTTAAATCTTAATCCTTAATGGCATGTCCATTATCTTGCCACCATTTCCTACCTGAATTTGAATTTTAACTGTCAGCTATGTTATTTGTCTAAAACATCAGTTTAAATATTTAATTAGATATGCCGTTGAAATTGAGTAATGTGAGTATGCAAGATAAAATTGAAATAATTTTAATTGTTGGTGAAAATTACAAAACGTATCGGGAAACTGCCGAAATTCTTAACTACAGATATCCTGATAAAATGATTTCTTTTACAACAGTTAGGGAACATAGTTACTAAATTCAAGACCTTTGGAAGTGTGGAAAATAACCACAATGAGAAACGTAGACCAAGGGTTGTAAATAATGAAACTGTGAACCAAGTAATGTTGTGTGTAGTAGAAGATCCTAAAAAATCATTGCGAAAAAGTCAACATCATTACCAAATGATGTAGGGAAAACTACCATTTCAAAAATATTAAATGAAAACAAATTTCGGCCTTACAAACCCAAAATTTATACATACCTTAAAGCCAGGTGATTTTGAGCGACGCTTAGAATTTTGTTTTTTGATACAAGGAGAGTTAGAAGATAACCTTTTCATGACAAGAGATATATAATCTTTACCGACGAAGCAACCTTTACCTCGAACGGGACTGTAAGTTCACAAAATTGTCGTTGGTGGAGTGATTTTAATCCAAATTTCACAAATTATTATTTTATGAGCATATTTTTATATATTCGGCGTTATCAAAAAATTTAAAACGCCCGGTCATGAAAACTCGTAGACTCATAGATTTAATGTCCAGTCCGGCACTTTCTCAGGGATTTTCCAATCTAAAGATAATTATATAATAATTAATAATAGACTTATGAAGTACAGTAAAAGACAAATAAACTGTAAAATTTTCAATTCAAATATGAAATGGCATGTTTCGCTAATACTTTAGCTTCGTCAGATGACACTGGTATAATGATTATTAAAAATAATTAATGTACAATAAGGTTCAGATAATTTAAGATAACAATAACAATAGAGGGAGGGTTACGATTTTGGGGAAAACCAACGGGTGGTTGTTGTTATTATAATAATGTAGATAATGTGTTTATTACAGAGCCCTAAAAGTGTCGACAATGGTCAGCAGAATAAATTTAATAAAGGTTAACTATTTAAATCTAATTGATCATTTAATAACAGGTCCGTATTTTTAAGTTTATTTATTTCCATAGACTAACAGATTAAGTTTAAAACCTTTATTTTCGGTCCTAATCCTAATTATATGAGGCCTCGTCGAAGTAAATAAGCTCCCACCCTAAACTTTCCCCTCCCCAAAATCGTTGCAACAAAGCTTTGAACAGGAATGACTCGATAGGGAAGCACTGATAACCACTAAGCTACGAAGAGAAAAAATTGACCTTTGAACGGTGTGAGATCTGACGCCAAGCGGAGTTACTACACTATCTTATTTACTTCGACGAGGCCTCATATAATTAGGATTAAACTTCACTTAGGTAAGTTCGTTTAATCATTCAATTTTAAAGGCAAACAAGGCATATATGTACATGCACATATCTTGGCTGAATTTAGTGCGCATTATTATATTCCACCCTTTAATTATTACGTTATTACCAATGATCTAATAACAATAGATAGCACAAACCATTCATAAATGCGATAAAGATGTGCTGACAAAACCGTTTGTTGGCGAGACGACGTGAGGAGTTAGATGAGACCGGGACGGGGATTACAAAGCATACACCTTAGAATGTGACAATGCTAAACCTGACCTATAACCCAACTTTCTGTTTACTCATCTATGAAAAGTAACTGCAGGATTATTATATTCCGATTTGTCGAATACTTGGCACTAGTGACTTATTTTAATTACTCTTCAAATAAATATATCACAAAACATTAAAAGCACAGCAATAATTTTACAATACCGGTAATTACTCGAAACTCCAGAAAAATCAACAGAAAAACGCTGTCAAAAATGAATAAAACATCGTCCTGCCGAGTATTGCCGAGTCCATGCGGCCGGCCACAAAAATGATGAATCTGGGCGGATCTCTTACTGCTGCGTTGCCATACTGCAAACCAAGTGGAGGGTCGCAACTTGCATGTTGATTTACTTTAGACTGGAATACGTTGATGTCAATACCTTTATTTGTTATTGTTGTATCTATAGTTATTAGATCATTGGTTATTGTGTTATTCTAGCGTGCGGATATTTTTCCAATTTTTTAAACCAAAAAGTGAAACAAAACCTTTTGTATAGTCAAGGTTTTTAAAATTTCAAAAATATTTTTAGTTTATTGAAATTAAATACCTATTCTGTATTTAGCTTAATCGTGCGAGGTCTACGGCCACGCACAGTTTGAATATATAACTATTGAAAGTCTAGACGTCCACTATTTATTATTTTAAGCATTATACTTAATCAACTATATATTTTTTTAAAATAGTTAGATGAAGGTTTTACTCAACTTTTTTATATTTTTCGAAAACAGAGTTATAGGGAGGCACTAGGGCTACAATTTAAAATTATTTTAAAGTATACAAGGTCTTCCAAATGGTCAGGGCATATTAAGCATACTTTTTCTTTAAGTGAAACACCCTGCATGTTATGATATTTTTGGATTGCTTGATCAATTCTAAGAATATTTTGTATATCATATCATAATATGCTCAAATTTAATAGTTTTTGAGTTATTAACGATTTTTCGAAAATTTACACTTAAGAAACATGCATCTGTCGGTAGTACACAGTAACAGTAATAAATGAAATTTTGGTTATAAAATATTATTGTTAAGTGGCGATGAAAGTTTACATTACAAAATAAAAATATTTACCGAAACGTTTTAAAATGACTTTCTAAATATAACGATTTTAGGAACTTTAAAAGTCCTAAAAGTCTGTTATTTTAAATACAACCCCTATTATTTTTTACACGTAATTGAAAGGCATTTTTAATGCAATTTTAATTATACTAGGGTTTCCTATACCTAAATTTTACGGTTTCCCGTAAAATAGCTAATTTTCCCTTTACAACATAATTAAACATAATGCTAATTTTCTCATAGAGTGTTATGGACGCCAAACTCATGGGATTGTTGATTTTATTGCTAATAAGTAAAGGGTGGAATATATGCAAAGTGCATATATATGTATGCAATTTTTGCATATCTTGTCAATTTTATAATAAAATGCATATTTCTCCCAAATAATTATTTTATGAGCATATTTTTATGTTTTCGCCGTTCCGGGGTTTGCAGGTATATTGTTAGGGGTTATATTTATTGTCATTTAATAATGCCTTAATATCACCTACTTAACAAACTGTATTTATATCGGGTTGTAATACGTACTTCTGTTTTAGTTTGTCGAAAGATTTCAGTATTTTCAGTGTGAAATTAGTGATTTTAAATTTCTGTTCAAAATGTCTAAAGTGGCGAAAACGTCTTCGTGGATTGGAAATTTAACAGAATTAGAGTTTAGTGGAGAAAAAGTCTAAGTCCCGTTTCAGATGGACGCGTATGGTACGCGCGCATACTAAAGGTCAAGCGTATGTGTTCGCGTGGTTTTACTTTCACATGGGGCGTACAGACGGTCGCAGACAGTAGTAGCAAAAGAAACATGCAAGGGGAAACATCTAGCGTTGTTGCCATTGCTGCATATTGCCCTTTAAAAAAAAGTCCAAAAAAGGAAAGGATATGGGTGCACCCTATTATTGAAAAGCGATTACTGAAAGGTGCGTTCGTTACGATGTATTCGAAGTTACGTGAACACCCTAGAAAATTCTTTAATTATTTTCGTACGTCAACAGCAACGTTTGATGAATTACATAGCAAATTAGAAAATTATTTGAAGCATCCAAATGTTGTCCTATATCATCCCAGGATTTTTGCCTTAAGTCCCAATTTTTATATTCTTCGTTCGAACTATCCCATAAATTGGGTCTCTGTTCAACTTCGCTAATAAGAATTTCGATATTTCGATAAAGCTATTATCATTAGCCATTTTCTGTTCACAACGTAAATAAATAATTTTTTGGTTAGAATCGGCAACAAAGACAAGCACTCTCAACTACATACGCTCGTGTACGCGTCGTACCATCTGAAACCAACAACTGAACTGCGAGCAATCTGCGCCTCGCGTTCCTACGCGGGGCGCACGGGCTGGGCCGTCACCCGCGCGTATAAATCGAAGCACGCTCACGGCCATCCGCTCTACGCGTCCATTTGAAAACCTACATTTAAGTAATGATATACGACCTCGCGCGTATCGCACGCACGCGTACAATACGCGTCCATCTGGAACGGGACTAACTCTGGTCTAACTCTTCTGTAACGCTTGTGCAAAAATTATTGTTTGTGAAAAGGAGTTCCAAATCGATCAACATTTGAAAACACTGCTGCATAAATCAAAGTTACAAAAAATGAAATCTGAGTGTAAAAAACGCATTTCAAAATGTTGCAAAAAAATCGAAATTTGAAAAGGAAATTTTTCAAGAAGACTTACGCAAGGCTTTGGTCGCAACAAAAATACCCTTAAAAAAATTGCAAAATCCGCAATTTAGAGGATTTTTGCAAAAATATTGTGATCAAACCATTCCTGGCGAATCCACGCTTAGAGGGAAAAATATCCATTCAGTATACGATACCGTTTTAAAAGAAATTAGAGCTTCACTGGGTGATAACAATTTTTACATTATTGTTGATGAAAGCAAAGATGCTTGTGGCAGATATATCGCACATCTTATGATTGGAGCGCTTCAAGAAGATGAAGCAACAAACCCATATTTAATAGCTTCTAAGCAGCTAGACAAAACTAATAATGTGACCGTAACCCGATTTATTTAGCAGTCCCTATCGAGCTTTCCCTTACCAAATACACTCACAGATGAGAAGTTTTTAGTGCTTTTGTCTGATGCAGCACCGTATATGGTAAAAGTAGGCCGAAACTTAAGAATCTTTCACCCCAATATGGTACATGTGACTTGTGTTTTACATGGAATAAACCGAGTCGCAGAAACCGTCAGAACTAAATATCCTTTAGTAAATAAAATAATTTCAAATGTAAAAAAGTGTTTCTAAAGGCATCTCTAAGAGTGCAGATGTATAAGAAATTAGTTTACCTCCAGAGCCTGTAATTACCCGGTGGGGAACATGGATTAGGGCCGCAATATTCTACGCAGAACATTTCGAAGTCATTAAAGAACTAATTTTGGATTTAAATGACGATTCGTAGTGTGTTGTGCAATGTCAAGAATTGTTAAAATGTGCACGTATAGTTAAAGATCTTGTTTTTATTAAGGATAATTTCAGTTTTATATCGGACATAAAATCCTCGTTAGATTCCCGATAAAGTAGGATGTCAAGTAACGAACAAATTGAATGTAAGTAACTGTAAAAAAAATGAGGGATTTAAATACTTAACTGCAGTAAATAGCATTTACATAACCATCCAATGAAGTTGTATTTTGGTCTTATACTTTACTACCTAAGTTGCAGTATTGGCCGGTTACATCAGTAGATGTTAAAAGAAGATTCTCCTTGTATAAACATATTTTTGCTGATAAAGACAATCCTTTTTAGTTGAAAATTTTGAAAAACATTTACTAATAATAGATTTTATACAATTTCAGGTTAAAAAATTGTTTACCTTCAATTTTCTTTGTTTTTATTGCATTTTTTTTTAAATAAACATCTTTTTTAGAATCCAGTGTGTTTCTTTACCTATAATAAATTAAGGAATATTGCATGCCAGTATGTATATTAAGCCAAAAGATGCATATAACTGCATATTTCAAAGGCAAACAAGGCATATACACTATACACTATTGAACAAAAGTAGAGCAACAAAGTGCTTTTATTTCTTTGAATTTAAAAAATTAATTATAAGATTGTGATCCCCAGCTAATTTTAATGAAATACTATCCCCACAATATTAGTAATATTTCACAATATTTTGGTACACTTTAAACAAAATGAAGGTAGAGAAATATTTATAATTATAAAAATCGATGAAATGAAGTGCGACAAAAGTAAAGCAACAAATTGTGTCAACAGTATTTTATTTTACATATTACGATAAAAAAAAACATTAAACACATTTAATAATTACAATAGCTAGAAGTATTATGTTAATAGTAAATAGAATATCCATTATTTTTTATTACTTGCCGACAACGTCGCGGCATTGAGGCAATCAATTTTTGAACAGCATTTTCGGGAAGGTTTGTCCAAAGTTCATTGATTTTATTTACCAATGATTGTTTATTTGGAAATAAATGTGTACAAATTCCTCTTTCAACTTCTTCCCATAGATTTTCAATGGGGTTAAGGTCTGGGGATTGTACCAGCCACTGCAAAACACCAACGTTATTTTCTTGAAACCACTCCTGAACAATTCGTGAAGAGTGTTTCGGGTCGTTATCCTGTTGGAAAATAAAACGCAACGGAATTTCCCACTCTGCATAGGGCAACATTACATTTTGCATTATATCTCTATAGACAAATCGATCCATGGTGTCATTAATGAAGTTTAAAGGACCTACCCCATTCCATGAGAAACAACCCCATAGAAAAATACTGCCTTTGCCATGTTTCATTCCATCAGAATTGAAAATTTTATAACGCGTTTCATCGCTCAATAAAACTTTTTTCCACTGGTCTACTGTCCAATTTAAATGTCGACGTGCAAATTCAAGCCTAGCCACTCTACTTCTTGCCAAAATAACGGGCTTTTAGCCGGGCGTCTACTAAATAACTTTGCGTCCACCAATCTTCTTTGAACTGTCCGTGGACTAACCATAATTTCGGGAATTTCAGCAATAATTCTAGGACCGTTTTGAGAAGTTCTTTTAATGCCAAATTGTTGTTTTTCTCGGCCTTCCCGATTTCGGTAGATTCTCTAAATGTCCCCTTTGAATGTACCTTGAAATTATTTTTCCTTCCAAGTGTGCATTCACTACTCTCTGCTTTAATTCTTTCGAAATTGGAATAGGTACCTCTTAGCATGATTACTCCAGCACAGAAATATTAATTAAACATAAAATAAACTCTGCAAAAATATTTTATCGACCTTTACTGTCACTAAAACCTTTCTTTTTTTAGGAATATATTAAAATGTTGCTTTACTTTTGACCCATTAAAATACTGTATTTGAAAGTTTACGTCAATATCAGTTCATTTGTTTTGATTGTGGGAAAAAGCTGTTGCCACCGATAACAGTAGCCTACTTTGATATTTAAGACACGATGTATTTAAATACCATATCATGCATTTAATATTATAAAATTACGATTTCTTTCATTTTTCGAAAGCGTTGCTCTACTTTTGTCCGATAGTGTATATGCGCATATTTTGGCTGAATTTAAATGCATATATTACGCCCTTTACTAATAAGTCATTCCAAGTGACTTAATAAAGGTTTTGTAAATTAACTGCGATTACTTAAAACAACTGAAATAAATTGATTTTTTTGCTAAATAAAAGTTAGTCTCAAAATAGGTAGGTAGAACGTAAGGAAATTAGAAACTAATATCATTACATGTTGTTCCAATAATCCGCCGCCGCATTGAATATATTTTCTGTCAGTTTTCAAATTACAGCCTTACATTAATTAGCGTTTCTCCAGGAATACTACGGAAAACATTTATTTTCTATTTTTCGTATCTTCTTCTTACAAAAAAGTTCAAACTTGTCAGATCGGGACTACGTGGCGGCCATCTCCGCGGTCCGCCTCTACCGATCCACTTATTTGGAAACATATTATCTAGATGCGTTCTTACACCCCTTTCGAAAGGAGCGGGTGCCCCATTCAGGTGGCATCCACATTTTTCTAATTATATTAAGATTCATTTTATCTAAAAGATCTCAAAGGTTATCCTGAAGCAATCTTAATAATTCTGGTCCGGTAAAGGTCCTTTCAAAGAAAAACGGTCCAATTAAATTATGTCCTATTATTCCCGCCAAAATTTACTACCCATCTTCTTTGGTTTTCCACTATAACCACGTGTGGATTTTCATTATCGTAGCAGTGGAAATTATGCCTATTTAGATGGTCCGCATTGTGAAAAGTACAGTCTGAAAAAGTAACATAACGACGAAAATTCAAATCTTCCAGTTTTCCCAGTGCCCATTCACAAAATTGTGTTCTTGATGCGTAATCTTCTGGAAATACATTTTGATGTAATTGATAGTGATAAGGATGCAATTTTTGTTGCCTTAAAATTTTTGAAATGATGGGTCCGCTAATGCTAAAATTTTTGTTAATACTTTTATGGCTAGTATTGAGATTTTTCACAACGGCTTGAAGAACAGTAATTTGATTTGCTTCATTATTTGCAGATTTTTCTAATAATCTTTTACATTGATTGATCGTTCCACCTTAAGCCGTTGTTAAAGAAATTTTGAAAAAATGTAAGATTGTCGATTTGACGCGGCCACTACCACGCCATACGCACATGTTGCAGGTGCGAGGACAATAACATACTAGTTTGATAGTGGAGAGTATCCAAATGTATAGGTGACACCCCTTATAACAATCGGGGTGAAAACCCGATTGTAATAATAAATCAGAATACTATAGTCACCAGTCGTTTTTATTTCGTTAACAAGGTGTTATTAACATCACTTTTCTAAATTGTCTGATTGATCGAGTACATAAAACTTAAATAATGAAGAATTATTCCTACAGCTAATATATGCCAACATCTATCTAATTTATGGATAAGCACCCGATAATTGTGTGGAGGCGAGAAGAATTTACTCTGATTTATTTCCAAATCTACGTTTACCGCACCGAAAAGGGTTGACCGTAGCTTTAGAGAAACAGGTAAAAAGTAAAGTGGAATTAAAAAAGACGCTAGAAGTAGCTAGTCATTTGCTTATCCATTTTATGAAGCTTTTTGCTGCATCGTGGCAGAGAAGGGTCTCCAAGAAAAGCAAGGAACCCTGAGTTAGAGGAGGAAACTCTGAATGAGATTGCTGAAAATCCCTCTAATAGTGTAAGACAACTGTCGGTCCAAGTTCATGCGACAACGTGGGTTATTCAGGAGACCCATCGAAAACAACTGCTAGATCCTATCACGTCTAAAATGTACCTGTCATGCCCCCCTCTGATTTGTCTGCAAGGGTTAACTACGCAAATTGGTTTTTGCAACGATTTAGGCTTAATCATAATATTACAAGTATCGTTTTGTTCACGGACGAAGTCGGTTTCATCCGAGACGGAGTAATAAATTGCCATAATTTGCATATCTGGCATGAAGAAAATCCCCATGTAACAGTACAGACAAAGCTCCAACGGCGGGGATTGTTAGAAATCATCTCATTGGACCGTTTCTTATTGGAGGCAGAGTAAATGGTGGTAGAAATTATAAATCAGATGTGATATATGCAGGACGATGCACTGCCCCATTTTAGCAATTTAGTTCGTCAGCACTTCTCAGATACTTTTGGTAATTAATGGATAGGTCGAGGTGCGCATACTTTATGGCCACTGAGGTCCCCCGACGTGACTCCATTGGATCGCTTTTTAGGGAGTACTTTAACGAGGCTTGTATATTCGACACCACGTGTCTGACTGAGCATTGGTTGACTGAAGACGAGATACAAAATCTAAATATTCTGGACTACAATGTTGCGGCCTACTCATGCCGATCACACAATCTTGGAGGTGGAACGATGATACTAGTCAAAGGCCCCCTTGAGTTCAAGGTTCTTGATAGTTTTAACTTGTTTATTGTTGAAAAATGTATAGAATTATGTGTAATTTTATTGGAGAATGTATTTATAATATGTATCTATAGAGCGCCTAGTGGTGACTTTGGCACTTTTTTGACTGCAATTGAAAATATCATGGGTCAGATAGGACGGGGGAGGGACGTTGTTCTGGTAGGAGACTTTAATGTGCTATTTGGCACCCGTCAAAAAGAGTCTGTATCTCTGACCGATTTTCTTGGAACTTACGGCTTTCAACAAACAATATTTGAAAATACCCGGAAAGACTCCTGCTTGGACAATGTCTTTGTTAATTTCAGGTCCGACTCTCTCAAAATAGAGATAGTGAATTATAATATTTCTGACCATTTCGGCCAGATATTACGTTTTGGAACTGAAATTGAAAAAGTTATGATGACGGAAAATAAATTTAGACCCTTGACACAGAATGGTTTCAATATGTTCTACAATACTATGGAGAACATTTCTTGGGATTGGATAGAGGATGTGAATGTCGGCACTGAGGAGAAGGTTCAGAGGTTTGTAGGTCTGCTGGAGGGGGCATACATGCAGTCTTTCCCTGAAAAAACTTATAAAGTAAAATCTAATCAGCCTAATAAGGTAACATGGTTCAACGGAGAGATCCGTGGTATGAGAGAGCACTTGTGTTTCTTGAGTAATGTGTGTCAGCAGTATGGAAGAGCGAGTGACTGGGATGAGTACAAAAGATATAAAACATCATATCGTAAAGCCATAAAGGAGGCAAAGAAATTGGCAAATGATAGGTCTATTAGAACAGCACGTAATCCCACAAAATGCATGTGGAATATCATAAACTCAAAAAGGAATAACAGGAGGGTAGAAAAAGAGAGTAACTGTACGATAACACCACAAATGTTTAACGATTTTTTTGCAAATATAGCCAACAACTTGATCAAGGGCCTACCTCAGACTAATATTAACCCCTCGCAACACCTGCAAGACACACGCTTCTCACATAATGAATTTGTTTTTGAAGAGGTGAGTTTTGTTAGTGTGAGGGATGTCATTGACCAATTAAAAGATAAAAAAAGTTCAGACATATACGGTCTAACTGTTCAATTAATAAAATCAGTAAAGAATATTGTTATTATCCCCCTTACAAAGCTGCTCAATATGTGCATTCGCGAATGCATCTTTCCTGGGGTCCTCAAACGGGCTCTCATAGTTCCTATCCACAAGAAGGGTGATAAGAATGATGCTGCAAATTTTCGACCAATTTCCTTGCTTCCAATCATCTCGAAGGTGTTCGAAAGGGCAATGGCTCTACAGGTTGTTTCTTTCTTTGAGGATAACAACTTGTTTACAGATAGGCAGTTTGGCTTCAGAAAGGGTAAAAACACCATCCTTGGAGTTATGGACTTGCTTGACGCTATAATGGACTCCTTCGAGGATATGCAGTACTTATCAGCTATGTTTTGCGACCTAAGTAAGGCGTTTGATTGTGTCAATCATAATATTCTTCTAGAAAAACTAAAATATTATAATTTTAGCGATAACAGTATACAATTGACACAGACATACCTTCAGGATCGCTTCCAGAGTGTGAAAATGGGCAGAGTGCTGTCGGCGGAAGCTCGGCTGGATATTGGTGTCCCACAAGGATCGGTGTTAGGACCGGTCCTTTTCTTGATTTACATAAACGACTTACCAGCATGTGCCCCGCTTGCTAAATGTGTGCTATTTGCTGACGATACCACGGTCTGTGTGTCTGGATGCTCGGAGCAGGAAGCTGGGGAGCGGCTGTCACTAGCGCGCACAGCAGTAGAGGACTGGTTCCTGGCCAACAAACTTTTGTTAAACCCGGACAAAACGCAGCATATGCTTTTCACGCTTAGGGAAGTCAACCACAGAGGTGTACAATCAACAAAGTTTCTTGGAGTAAATATTGATGCCAAACTAAATTGGGATGTGCACGTAGATGGTGTCTGTGGAAGACTTAGGAGCAGTGTGTTTGTGCTGCGCAACTTGGCGGGATGTGTGTCGCGTGATACGATGTTATCTGCTTACTGCTCCTTGTTCCATAGCATCATGTCCTATGGAATACTTGCCTGGGGAGGATCGCCTCATGCATCCAGGGTCTTTGGCCTTCAAAGAAGAGCCCTTAGAATTGTGTGTGGACTGGGATACAGGGAGGACTGTAGGGGTGCCTTCTCTAGCTTGCGCGTGCTTACTTTTCCATCGGTCTGCATACTGCAGGGCCTTCTCTTCATAAAACAACGCGAAGAAGAGTTCACAGCCCACGGGGACTGTCATGATTATGATACCAGAAACAAACACCATCTGGTAACCAAATATTGCAGATTGAAGAAGTGCCAAGGTAGACCGGCCTTTATGGCAGTCAAACTATTTAACAAGCTACCACTTCAACTGAAATTGTTACCTTTTAAATCATTTAAAACTAAATGTCAGGAGATCCTAGTTAGTAAGGCCTTTTATAGCTTTGAGGAGTTCTTTGAATGTCAACTCTAATGAGTGCACGTTCAATACTTTTATTAAAAAATGTACACAAATTCTTAAAGGAGTTATGTACCATGATAATAGATAGTCCTTGTCTTGTTTTAAATAGTCCTTGTCTTATTTTAAATAGTCCTTGTCTTACTTTAAATAGTCCTTGTCTTATTTTAAATTTTTTTTGACGTGTGTGAATACTGTGTTGTATGCTAACATTAATAAATTTTGATTTTGATTTTGATTTTGATTTTGATTTTGACCAGGGAAGATTTCAAAGAATAATACATTTCAACGAAATTCGAAAAAATCCTGGAGTACAACGAGGAAACATCTGCCGGTTAAGGTAACATACAGGGTGTTTCAGAATAAGATGCTGATCCTTAACGGTGTGAATCCTTAGGTGATTTTAAGAAGAAAAGTTCCAATTAACCTATATCCTTAACCTATCAACATTCGAACTACAGGGCGTTAAAGTTTTAAGAAAAAAATCGTTTTTATATCATAACTTTAACAACTTTCTAGCTATTTTTATGAATTTTTACACGTGCCCTCTAGCCATTTTTTGGTGTAGAAAAATTTTAAAATTTTTTAACCAGTGGCGTCCTGAAAGGGTTTGGACTAGACATTTTGGAAAAATATTATGTACGCCACTGCTTTTTCTCAAGATAAAAATTATTTTTAAAATACTCATTCATTTTAGGCCAAATTCAATATCTTGCCTTTTTATCGTCCGACAAACAGTTTCCGACAAAAAAAATAAAAAGCATTAAATGCGCATTCGCTATGTGCCTATGGTTTCTGACAAGTAGTTAGGCTATGAACTTTTTTAAGGAAACAATGACAATAACAAAATATTTATTGCCAAATAGTTTTGACAGCTATTTATTTATGTACACGGCTTTCCACTTAACTTAAATTTTAAAAACGTAATACTTTTTAAACGTAAGTATCATGGTAAATTTTACAAATGTTGAGTTTGCGGATATGTATTACCTGCACGGGCTTGCTGACGGCAATGCATTCGAAGCCAGACGATTATACCAAGAGCGTTATCCAAATAGAATAGTTCCGGATGCACGTACGATTTCAGGAACTCACAGAAAGTTATGTGAAACGGGATCTTTTGAAACAAAAAACTACTTAAAAGGGGCACACCAAACTACACGCACACCGGAAACCGAAGAAGCTGTTTTAAATTTAGTGGAACAAAAACCTAATATAAGTACCAGAAAAATTGGGAATATTTTAAATATTACTCATGTTCTAGTCTGGAGAATTCTTCAAAGTTATTTGCTATATCCGTACCATATTCAATGGGTCCAGGTCCTACTTCCTAGGGATTTTCCATTACGCATCAATTTTTGCCAATGGTTTACTCAAATGGTTACCGAAAATCCCCAATTTGATGCCAGAATTTTGTTCACGGACGAAGCTAATTTTTCAAGGAACGCCATACAAAATTTTCATAACAATTACTTCTGGGCAGAAAAAACCCACATGCCATTACGGAATCCCACCACCAAGAGCAATTTTCTGTAAATGTTTGGGCTGGAATTATTGGTGATTATTTAATTGGGCCTTATGTTTTACCAGCCAGATTGAACGGAATCAATTATCGCCAATTTCTTGAATACACTTTACCAAATTTGCTAGACGACGTCCCTATTTTAACCCCACATCGTATGTGGTTTATCCACGATGGTGCACCTGCCCATTTCAGTCTCTTAGCACGATAGTTTTTAAATCAACATTATAGTAATCGATGGATAGGGCGCAGAGCAACACAATCGTGGCCACCTAGATCTCCTGATCTAAACAGTCTAGATTTTTTCCTCTGGGGACCAGGGCCGGATTTAAGCACTAGGCTACCTAGGCTACAGCCTAGGGGCCCGCACCACAAAGGGGCCCGCACCGTACCACAAAGAGTCGGGTCCCGCATCACTATACCACTCTTCAAGTGAAAAATATTCCTATGTCAATTTTTTTTGTTTTACTAAATTAATAATATAAACGTTTGGCGATCGTTATCATCATACATCTATTCATCATTTGGTTTAATTTAACGTAATGTTTGGGTGCTTGACCAGCCTGACGAGAATATCTCCCACCGTCTGCTAGCCGGAAATTTCGCGAAGGTGACAGAAAACAAGGAGGCATGCGGGCGCGAGGAAGATAATTCTAGAAGACGTTGCTGCCATATATAAGAAAGGCGCACAAGGCCTCTTAAAATAAATGTTCGTTTGTTACCTCTCGATTGTGTCCAAGCACCGGAAGTTGAGCTAACCCCATCAGAAAAATTTCGAACACAGAATTTCCTTCCTATCATAGATCAATTTGAATCAGCATTGCGGCAGAGAATTGAGGAATACAAACTAATTGATACCCGTTTTGGGTTTCTCAACAAGTTGAGTACACTCAGTAATGAAGAGATAATTGCAGCAGCTCAAAATTTAGCAGAAACCTATTACAATGACTTAGATGAACAATTGGGAAATGAACTGATTCATTTCAAGTTTTTGTGCCACGAGTTTAAAAACAATGACGACGATAATAAAGAAGTCATTAGTCAGGAGAGTTGGATGTATGAGCTCAACTTGAAAAAAAAACCTTAAAGGATGTTTTCCTAATATTGAGATTGCCTTGAGAATCTACCTGTCACTTATGGTCACAAACAGCAGTGGAGAGAGTTCATTTTCCAAGTTAAAGTTGATTAAAAACAGGCTTCGAACATCCATGTTAGAAGAGAGGCTAAGCGCTTTAACTTTACTCAGCATTGAAAGTGACACTTTAAGGCAACAAGGCTTTGAAGATATTGTAAATAGCTTCGTTAGTACGAGGTGTAGGCGTAAACTAATTAATTAGTCATTAAGATTCTGAGACACTATCGTTTTAGTTCAGGTTATGTTAAGTTTGATTCTTTTTAAAAATTTATTGTTTGCTTTTGGATTAAATAATATAATATAATATAATATAATATAATATAATATAATATAAAAAGTGAGTTTTGTTTTTAAAATTTTTTACTTTACGATATGTTATTTTTAAAATCGTATTGATCATATTTGCATATTTAGAAACGTAGGCTTTAATCTCAACTGTGTATATACTTTTCTATAGAAATGTTAATAAATCATGTCAAATATTTAGTAATGTTCAGTTCACTTCATTTTTAACATTTCATGAATTTATTAAATTCTAAATGACGTCTATAGGTAAGTCGTATGTAAATTTTCTATAATTTAATAAAAAACTTTATTTTTTTATTTTTAAGTTTTAGATAAGATAATTGCTGAATTGCTAAAAATGCGTTGTGTGGGTTCTAAAAAAATATTTTCCCCTGTAGGGCCCGCACCACAGGTGCAGCCTAAGGGCCCACAGACTCTAAATCCGGCCCTGGTGGGGACATCTGAAAACGTTGGTTTACAGCATCCCAATAAATACTGAAGAGGAGTTGAGAAACCGCATAATAGTTTGTTTCGACACTATCAGGAATCCAGGAATTTTTCAAAGGGTACGAGACTCAATGAGGAGAAGAGCTGAAGCATGCATTCTTGCAGGTGGTGGCCACTTTCAACAGCTAATCTAAATTATTTTCGTTTTTGTTCACACGTTATTTAATGTTAGTTGTTTTAATTTAATGTTAAAAAATAAACCATAGGCACATAGCGAATGCGCATTTAATGCTTTTTATCTTTTTTGTCGGAAACTGTTTGTCGGACGATAAAAAGGCAAGATATTAAATGTGGCCTAAAATGAATGAGTATTTTAAAAATAATTTTTATCTTGAGAAAAAGCAGTGGCGTACATAATATTTTTCCAAAATGTCTAGTCCAAATCCTTTCAGGACGCCACTGGTTAAAAAATTTTAAAATTTTTCTACACCAAAAAAATGGCTATTGATGCTTAGAGGGCATGTGTGCAAAATTCATAAAAATAGCTAGAAAGTTGGGGGGGGGTTAAGGGTATATGTTAATTTGAACTTTTCTTCTTAAAATCACCTAAGGATTCACACCGTTAAGGATCAGCATCTTATTCTGAAACACCCAGTATAGAGGTACAGGGCGCCCATTTCGAAAATCTACTGAACTAAACAAGAAGAAGCAAATTTTGAAAATTGACCATAAAACAAAGTCACACGGCGTGAGATCGCAGAACCCTGGTAGATTGTAGAGTCGTTCTTTGAAAAGTTCTTTCAAACGATTGAAGTTATCAAGAGTTACGTGAATTAGTTTGCCCTGTGTGCTATCCTGCTGAATGTAGCCTTGTCGTATCCCTTCATCGTATAATCCGTTTCTAAAATTTCATGACGATATCTAGTCGGATTAAAAATCCCTGTGAAAAATTTGATCTAATTAACTTTGCTTATGATATGGCCCCCCAGACGCCGCCAACTTTCTGGCAATGCAGAGGCTTCTTTATAAAAATTGTGGACTTTCAACAACAATTACTATCTCATTTGTTGAGAATTTAATTACCCATAAACCACTTTGGAAATTGCATTCTTGGACTAATCTTAGACGATGAGCGTGCATATGCAGATCATATTTTAAGAATGTATTGCAGGTTCCGTAGGATACAATTACTTGCCGGCTTAAGCACCAAATAGGAGTTGGTGGGTATTAATCAACAATTTGCCTTAATTCTAATACTTTTTACAGTGCAAGCTTTGGATCTGTCACGGCCTTCTTTTCTATTCACACTACATGTTTCTCTAAACAAAGCCACATACCTGGTCAAAACTTGGCGAAACTGGTCGACATTCATGACTATGTGTGCAAATCCGTTTGAAAATTATAGATGTCGTCCCCTGCTCATTAACCCACTAGCCATCAACTCTCCTATCATGTTAAAGTACTTTTGATGATAAGAGCTGGTTCTACCTTGATTACTATAGTTATTCGACAGTTCTACTTTTCATTCACCGTTACCTTTTACACCGACTAACATTAATAGAAAAATGTCCTCACTAGTTATGCTTAAGGTTTTTCAATGCTTTGCCAAATAAAATTAAACAAATGAATTCGCAAAATAGATTTAAACTAGAAATTAAGAGACTGTTAATTGAATTAGAACCATATAATACAACTGACTTTTGCACATAGCTGAAGTGTTTTGTTTGACGTCATTTCTTTTATGTACATTCTGCATGATTTGAAATAAGGTAATTTATTATTATTATTATTATAACCTATGTTACTTTTCGAAAGTAATAATTTAAGAGATCTGTGATTGATTCCATGTCATTTTAAGGGAATTTTTTTTTTGATATTACGATAGCTTGATAGTCTTAATCGAACCTAAATATTGGTTTGTGCTCATCGCAAACAATATCAGACTATTTTGATAGTCAAACTACTAGCACCACCTTTAACTAATACGCGCTCGACTGAAATTTGAGGAAGAGTTTTGCTAAAACTCCTCCCTGCTCAAAGTGCAAGCCATACGATAAAATACATCTGCGTCGAAATGAAAGGGGGTCGAAAATATGTAAGACACCTTGTAACACTACGATAAAAAGTATTTCTGAGAAAATACGACGGCGAAGTTGAATTAGATGGTACTTTCTTGCGACAAAGTTTGGATATGCCCTATAATTTAAAACAACTTTTTGCAACTTACGAATTATTTTGGGTATTTTACTGACTACGAATAAGATTTATGATTCCACCCGGCAAGTCAGGACCCGGTCAAAATGTATTTATTTATTGTAGTATTAAAGTAATTATAAGGAAATAAACATCATTCAATTAACATAAAATATATAATGTGGTAGATCTGTGTTACCTACAAAATTTATCAGGATGCTAATAACTTTTCAATTATAATGATACATTAACATATTCTTATTAATAATATTCACAAGCATGCGAAAAATCAACTTTCCATTATATTATACTAACGCCATATTTTGATGCGCCACTTATTAACATAATAACCTAAGAGTTTATTAAATGTTTGCACTATTGGTTATATCATGGAACAGTTTTAATAATTTATACTTAATGAATTGCGCATGCATTTAGGAGCCAAGTGTAATATACATATTTCTGTTATAATAATTATAAAAGTCATTTATTAAAAAGAACAAACATGCATATTGCATATGTAACGGTGTTACTTTCAGGTATGTTCTAAATACCTTCTTCGGAATCTTCCTTGGCTTCTAAGTCAGGTAGTGCCTTTAACTTCTTTAATTCTTTGATGCTTGTGTCGGCCAATCTTCTTATCATTATTTGGTTTGGGCAGAGTTCTATGTTGCTTAATGTGTCGTGTAGTTCTGGAGGGTTGGGCTTGTCGAGGCCACCAGCATAAGTTCCTCTTTACAATAGCTGGGGGCAGCCAATTCTTCGTAAACTTGTAGGTGGAGCCTGGCGGGGATTGTACGTGAGTTTGTCTAATTAGTGGATTTGTAGCGACGTCCGTCCGTCTGTAGTAATCCGTTATAATTTTGTACTAAAATTGAGTCAATGTTGGTATGTCAAAGTCCCTGTGAAGTATCCTAGTTACAGCATACCTTGGGGCATCCGCAATGATTTTTAAGGCCCTATTCTGCAGTACGTGGAACCTATTGTGCTCTGTCCTGCTTATTGTGCACCATGTTGGTACATCATAAGTCAGGATCGGCCTGACCAAGGCTTTGTAGAAGTTAACTTTAACTTTAAAACCAATCTTACTTTTCTTGTGAAGCAAGCAGTAAATTGAACTTAGCTGTTTCTGCAGCCTTCTTTCTTTTAAGTTCAAAGTTTTCCTCCAGTTTAACATTGCGTCAAAAACCAGAACCTGAATGCCATTTACCGATAACCTGGTCTCAGGTCTTCTCACGCTGCTCGTCGAGAAGAAAATGGCGTTCGTCTTGGCAGGATTCAAGCGAATCTTCCAGTCCGAAAGCCATTTTTCTACAGCTCGAATCTGCCTCTGCAGTCTTGTCACCACCAGCCACGGTTGTTTTGACACCGAACTGATTGCAGTGTGGTCGGTGAATAGATACAGCTCGTTTTGTCTGTCCATCGGGATATCATGAATATACACCTTATACTCTCAAATAGGAGGCGATTGTTTTAATTAGGTAGTTAGGGGCCCCCAACCTTATTAGTTTTAACGTCAGCCCGCAGTGTCAGACCTTGTCGAACGCTTCTTGAGATATCGAAGAAAACCGCACCCGTGTGTGCTCTCCTATTGAAACCTTGCAACACCCTAGTTGCCAGCCTAGTTGTCTGTCTTACCGTGCAATTCTCTTCCCTAAAACCAAATTGTTCATCAGGGAGAACATTGCTCTCAATGACAAAGTTGGCCAAGCGACTCAAAATTATTTTTTCAATTATTTTGGCAAGGCTGGACACTGGACAGCAGGCTTATTGGCGTGTAGCTGATAACCTGGGTCGGATCCTCATTTTGTTTGGGAATAAGCACTACCTTTGCTTTCTACCACACACACGGGTAGTGACCCTCCTGTATAATTGCCTGTGATAGGTTTATTATGTCCCTTATTATATTGTTAGGCAGATTGCGTAATGCTGCATTTCTTATGCCATCTAAAGCCGAAGCCTTTCTGATGTTCAAAATATTTAGGATGCCAGCCACCTCCTCCATCGTGATATTTGAAACATTTTGGATCGGGTGGTCAATCCCGTGGTATATTTGCACCGTCCTGGAGACCCTTGTGTCTCTCTCTGGTTCGGCAGATGGGTTTTCGCTTAACTGTTCGCAGAGCTTTTCCGCGAACAATCCAAGTTCTTCTTTGCAATCCGAGATTGTTTCATTTTTCAGGATTCTGACGAATGACATTTTCTGGTGCCCTTCGTCAGGACTCTCGACATTTTAGTAATACTGTCATCTTCCATGTTTAAATCCCTTATTCTGTCTTCCCAGAGAGCGGATTATTTTATTTTGTGTTGTAGAAGCGCAAGTTCATGATTACTCCTTGCGCAGAACCTTTGCTGTGGGTTTTTGAGATTGACGAAAAAACGTCATCTGGGTCGTTGGGTCAAATCAGACTCTGTCCACAAGTCAGACTTTAGCTTTTGGTGAAAAATCAGTTTCCATCTTTGGGTTTTCTATCCTTAATCTTATTTGAGGTACATATATGACCAGTCGTCTCATTACCACTTTGGCTACTGTCATTTACCGCTTGCTCTCGCTGCAACTTTTATGAAATCTGGACCCTTGGGATTTCAGACCTATTTTTTATGCATTTGTGAGGCCTAACCTTGCTAAGCAGCTACAAGAGGCTATCCCTTAAGAGAACCAGCCACCTCCAGGAGGACCGCTGATAAGTACCTTCTTTTTAAGCTATACTACAAATATCGTCTTGATTTTGTTATGTTTTGCAGGAAAATGCAAATTTTGCAGCACCTACTTAAAATTATGTTTTAATCAGAGCGTTAAGCTTTTCTTAACTTGTTAGTTTCTTTTTTCTTCCGAGGGTCCGTCCAAGTGACGGATGCACTTTGGCCAGGTTTGCCTCACCCCAGTTTGTTCTTACACCCACTCATTGATTCCAGTTCCTTGCACTAGTTTGTTTAGGTCAACTGGCGAGAGTGTCGGAATTTCCTCTGGTTCTAGTCTTGGTTGCCCGAGTATTTGTTGCCTTTTCCGATTCAATGACTCGCAGTGGCAAATGATATGCTGTACCGTTTTACTTCTTCGCCCGCATAACTTGCAGCTTAGGTCTTCGTTGTACAGTTGCATACAGTGCAGGTGCTTCTTGACGGCCATGTGTCCTGTCAGAATTCTTGTGGTAATTCTTAGCTGATTTCTGCTTATCAGAAGTAGCTGTTTTGTTAGGTTTGGGTCTGGGTCCTCAATGAAAGATTTGCTATGGTTTAATCCCTGTCTGTTGTTCCAGTAGATTTTGTGTTGATTCCTTGTCCATCGTTTTATGAGATCTCGTACTGTGCACCTTGGGACTCCGAGTGCCGGTTCTGTACCAATGAATGTTCTCTCGATCTCTTTCTTGCAGGCTTGCCGGCCTCTTCGTTTCCTTCATGTCCTGGTACCCATTGTAGTATTACTTTGTTGGCTTTTGCCAGGACCACTTGTTAGTTAGTCAGATGTATAAAATTAATTTTAAAGGAGTTGCAACTGCTGGACCATAATACTGATTATTTGAACTAGCGAAGCTCATACCCTTACAATTTTATTTGATTTGGTAAATCAACTGTACTTAACAGAAGTTGAACTCAGTGTTGTTAGTTGGCAATTTCACCCTATTTTACATCTACATATACCTTTTTAACATATTTATAAATTAAATAAACCTTAATCATTTTAGTTTTTTGTTTTGGCACTGTGTGTGGACCCCCTTGCTTTACTCACAGGAATTTGGTCTTGTTGTGAAAAGATAGAACTACAAGCAGCTGTGGGTGGTGTTCAAAACTCAAACATATATCTTGGCTTGCACAGCAACATCCTTTGGAGTCCATTTTCGCACACATTGTTATTTTACAGGCAAGGACCCTTCACAAAAGAACCATCCCAACTATAATTCCCACGAGCCTGACCTAGCTGAGGTAAATGGTGACCGTAAACTTTATTTATAGTGAAAATAACAACTTTTATATGTTGTTGCCACCTTATAAGGTAATAAATACGTATTTATTTCTTTAGGGTGAAACAAGATTTCAACAATAAATTCACTATCTAAATCCCTAATATCTTGGTATTATCAAAGCAAATTAAATCAAATCGTTTATTTTCCCAAAAGACAATATACATTAACAATTAGATAGGTCTTTAGCTTATTTTTAAAATTCATAAGACTAGGAGAACTTCTTATATCCTCAGGCAAGTGATTAAATATTCCAACACCAAGATTACGAGGAGAATTGTTTAAATATAATACCTCTAGCATTTAGGATGCAAAAGTTATGTCTATTTCTTGTTGCGAAACCGTGAATGTCCTTACCCTGAGTAAAATCACTTTTATTACAATATATATAGCTAATCCTAGTATATGCAAACAAGGAAGAGGCAATATCTTAAATTTTCTAAAAACGTTTCGGCAACTATGCCGACCAGGAACACCTGTTCTATATCTTAAAATTCTTTTTTGTTTAATAAAAACATTTTTACTTAGTGTAGAAACACCCCAAAATGCTAGCCCATATCTTAGGTGTGATTCAACATAAGCATAGTATAACATCACCAAATGATCTTTGTCCAAAAAAGATCTTAAATTTATCAGCAGATAATATAATGAATTAAGTTCAGCCGCAACATGCTCACAATGATCCCTCCAGTTTAAACATTCATCCAGACATATACCGAGAAACCGGATGTTACGAGTTTGGCATAAGGATATATTATCGATACGAAGATCTATGTTTTCGACCTGTTTTTGTCTACTGTGGAACCTGACGATCCGTGTCTTGTCAACGTTTAAAAACATATGATTATGTCCGAACCAACTGGAGAGCTCAAGAAGCGCATTATTAGGTGTTTGTTCGAGATTATTTGAGAACTTATTCGAAATAAGAAAAGAAACGTCATCAGCAAAAGCTGTACGATGTGCCTCGGGACCTACATGATCTATATCATTTAAATACTATAAAAACAACACAGGACCTAAAACAGAGCCCTGTGGAACCCCTACATTAATATCCACAGTTGACGAATTTATCACCCTCCTCGACTGTCCATTGAAGTTATTAACACTAACATATTGTGTGCGGTTTTCAACAAATGAATGGATCCAGTCATAAGGCTTTCCATCTATGCCATATTTCTTCATTTTTTGAAGGAGAACATTATGGTTGACATCAAAACCCTGCTGAGATCACAAAAAGTCCCAACAGGGCTCTCATTTGCATCAATAAGCCTAGTTAACTCCGTATAAAAGGCATGCATTGCTGTGGTTGTCGATTTTTTATTCTGAAAGCCATGTTGGTTTTTAGATATAATGTTCAATTCATTTAAATATGGGACCAGCCGGTCCAAAAAACAATATTCAAACATCTTAGAAAAGACAGAGGTCCACGTAATTGGTCCATAATTCTCTAAAGAGTTTTCATTACCTTTTTTATGGATAGGAATAATTTTACCCCTTTTCAGGGATGTTGGAAATTTTCCAGTACAAAAAGAAAGGTTAAGCAAGAACACAAATGGCTTAGTAATATCCTGGACAATCTTTTTAATTAAAAAAGCGGGAATATCATCCGGTCCTGCTGATGGCTTATTTTTAATTTTATTATTTAGGATTGCATTAAATTCGTCAGCCGTAAATGGGCAAAGCAGCAGTTTATTTTTGTTTACATTACTAGCATTATTGATAGTTTTTTCAGTATTCTGATTTACAATCTGTTTTATAGTATTTAAAGGAGCATCCCTAAAAAAACAGTTAAACGTTTCAGCAACAATTGATGAACACTCAAGACATTTGTTTATCATCATTCAATTGTAAAGCAATATTTTTATATTTTTTATTCTTGTTCGTCTGATCGTTAATAATAGTCCAGGCGCACCTCGTAGGATTATCAGCCCGTGTCTGTACTCTACAGGATATCCCATAAATTATGGATTAAACAAAAATGGGTAATAAAGAAGGTCATTTGCGACAAAGAAGTCCTACACAGAGTGGTGCGGGTCGTTACGGTTTTCGAGGTAAAAGAGTTTTTGTGATGGGTTGTAAAAATTGGTACTTTTGTAAGAAAAGAAGTATTACCAAAACAGGAAGTGCCTCTTAAAAGTAAACTGTTACAGAGTAATGACGACACTAAATGCCCTTTTCTTATTGCAGCAATTTGCCAAAAAATCATAAAAATGCTTTTTTTGGTACATCATGATGAGTAAATTATTGTGCATCGTTTGGTACAAGAATCAGCCAAACCCAACAATAATTAATGAAGATATATAGACCGTGGAGTTGATTGGGTCAGCATTTTCGTGCAAGATTCAGTCAACTCCTAAAGATGACCGAGAAGAATCGCGCTACACTGTGTCTCGCGTTAGAAGTATGATTCTCAATTTTTCAAATATCTCTAAACCCCTTTTCAAGAAATTCATCACCAACGAACATAAAGAAAAGTTCACTGTGTCAAAGTATCGTCCATTTACATATGAAAAAAAAACATTATACAATGCAGTGCTACAGCTGGTTTTCAGTGTATGCATCATTTAATATCAAGAACCCCAATGCTGTATTAGTTTTGCTAAACACCAAACTGCACAACACTTATCCCCTAAATTTAAATTCAAAAAAATAGAAAATGTTATGTCTTTGGCAAATAAGTATGTGCCACCGGTATATATGTAGTACTACGACCAAGTACGTATCGCAAATAATACCGGACAATATGAAGAAGACCCCGACAGTGATAGCGGTGAAGTTGAGACTGAACATTTTTAGTTTTTCATATTATAATATACACGCATTATTGGGTATTTTTTTATGCTTTACATTTTTTCTCAATAGTTCAGTTTGTTCTACTTAAAATGGAGTTATACTTATATGTTTTTTTTTTAATTTTTCTTCATCGTAAATAAATATTTAAAAAAAGTTTATATTATTTTTTTATTTTTTAGAAGTTCGGCGCAAGAAACAGTCAACTCCGAGAGTTTCCAGTTGTTTTTCTGATGTGTTTCTAAGAAAGAAATTGTCTTTTGTGGGAGTTAAATTAATGCCTAATACCCTTACTCGATTATAAATAAGTCTTAAAGCGAATATTCAACAACTTACATTTTTGAAAAGGTTTTATTGATTTCCCACAAATTATTAAAAATGGAGTTAACCGCTTCTTGCACCGAGCCCTTCAAATGTAACAAGTCATTTTCCCCCTAGGTTTGCTTTCGCAAAAATACGACTAGGAGGAACGCAAAAAAATACGCCGTACAGAAAATGTGCCCATTGTGTAGAAAACTTCCCCATTGCAATTGTCTGATTTAATTAGCTTAACCGTTATTGAATTATCGCAAACATTTTTTAACTTTGCATAACGTAGTCCAATATACGAAATTTTTATAAAAAATGGACTTCAGACATAAAAGTAATAATGGATCTCTAATTAGGTCTGTTAACACTCACACAAAAAACAACAAAAATGCGCTTTTTGAAGTTTTAATATTAATAGTACCCTCTCTTAAAAACAACCTCCTTGAAAATATTTAGAACATCACATTAATTAAAATATGAACCTCCTAAGAAATAAGGCTTACAATAGCAAGGACTAATGGTAATTACCTACCTATTATTCTGTTATGACCACAATCCCACTTAAGCGATCGAGCCAAGAGGCAGCAGGTAGTATTAAAATGCTTTACACGCCTCGTGAATACGCAGAAAAGCACTTTATTTATGGACTCTGTAATGGAAATGCTCGACATGCTGCAAGAGAATACGGTAACCGCTACCTAAACCGCTACCCAAACCACCACCCAAACCGCAACTCAAACCGAGTACAGCATCCTGAGCAGCGGATTTATATGCGTCATTTAGAAGGACGTATTCCTGACAGAGTGGGTAGACCTTAATATGTACCCGATGCAACAGTGCTTCAGCAAAGTCAAAGAAAATCCGGCACATAGTATCTGCCGCATATCGGAAAATATAAACGTAGCCAGGACGATGGTGCACAGAATTTAATATATCTACCCCTTACACATTTAACGTGTGCAAGCTCTTCTACCAGAAGCACCGTCCAAATATAAGAAGTCCGATCACTTCTTTGAAGTATTGAAAACGCCGGCGGTGACCTCGAATCGCACCGAGAACCGCCTACGAGGGAGATACGGGAGTCATTCAGTAAAAACGGTGGCTTGGCCGCTTGAATATTTTTATACGAGGGAGTTGTGGTAATAAATACTTAACACAAATCGTACCGAAAGTAGCTCCTTTAGGAACGATTTCTTTCACTTTCGATACGATTTCTTTACTTTCGGGTCTATTATTGTTACTTTCGGGACGATTTTGGGTTTCTATGTAAACGGCTTTGACAATAACATGAACATTGCGTTATATTATGACAGCGCTTGTCACGTATTATATATTTTTTTTTACATACGAAACAACTACAGAAAGAATATTGTACGTAACACGATCCAAAAGTGAACTCGCAGGATTTCAGGACTCGCCTATGGCTCGCCATGGAGTTCCGACTCATCCCGTAAAATATTACTTTCGGAACTTTGTTACGTAAATTACTATTATTTAAATATACCTTTTTGACAGCATAATCAATACATACATGAAAATTCATAGTTAAAATAAATTAACGAAACGTCGGCATGGTGTGTAATATGTCCCACTAAATCTACTTTGCATCTTACTGAAAGGAAGTAAACAATCCTTTTTATTTACCTTATTGGATCTTTAGGGCACCGAAATAACTAAAAACAATCATCAACACAACAATAAGAAAAACTCTTAAGGTGATTCGCCTCCATCATAAGTAAGCTAATATTATACTAATTATAACGTGGCAGTATACGAAAACTCTTCGCCGAGAGCGCTGTGGATTAAAGTATGCACTTGCAAAAACTAATCCCCAGCCGAACGCCGCTTGAGCGTTGACTCGCTGGGCGCGGGGTAGGGCGTCGGCAGGGGAGAAATTTACAGCGCCAAGAGCAAGTGAGCGGACTTCTTATATTTGGACGGTGCCAGAAGATTATCCAAAAATGAACCGACGAGGCCAATTTTCGACGCACGGGACTGTTTAACATAATAATATGTACTAATAGGCGGTCCAAAATCCAAGAGTTATTGGAGATCACCACTTTCAGCATCATTTTGGTGTGAATTTATGGGCCGGAATGATGACTGGCGCAATTATTGGTTCGTTTCAGTTGCCAGCTAGGCTACGTGATCCAGACTACCTGAATTTTCTGCAAAACAAATTTGTTAGAAAATATTTCATTAGCCATCCGTGTCCAAATGTGGTTCCAACACCATGAATCTCCTACATACTCGGCTCATATAGTTCGACAATTACTCGATGCTACCTTTCCTAAAAGATGGATAGACCGAGGAGGAACCATACAGTGGCCACCCCACCCCGTACACCCGACTTACATCCGTTAGACTTTTAAATATCACCACACAAGCGATGGTATAAGTTTTTTGAACCACCCTGTATATTTTTGAAATATGACAATTAGGCGGATTTCAAGTATGTGACAATATACAGGGTGTTATTTAATAAGTGTCCGATATTTTACAAGACAATTCCTCAGTTATTTATAAGGTGAAAAGTTTATAAAAGGATGGGTTCGCAAGCCCTTCATTTTTGAGATACAGGGTGTTACAGCAAGGAGGTGGACACTTCCAACATTTATTGTGATTCTGATATAGTTTTATATTTAGTGTTTAGTTGTTTATTGTTGTTTAAAAATTACCGTTTGAAATGTTACCATGTTGATTAAAAAGAAAGTTCTTAAAATTGTTTCACTTTTTGAAAAACCTATGCATCGACTAATTTAAACCAAAATATCTCAAAAACGGCTACTCCTAGCGACTTTTGTTAAGCATACTATTTGCACGTAAAAATGATAAGGGAATCGATTTTTCTTCTAGAAAATGTGATACATACATGCACGAAAAAGTTGTGACTCCCCAAAAGAGAAAAAGACCTGTAGATGGCGCCCCCTACAATTAAGGGTCAAACTAAGAACAAGTTTGAATTTCTCATATTAGAAAATTCCCAAATGCCAATTTTCATCTCAATATAGACATTATTTCAAAAATTATTTAAGAAAAACAAAAATTAAGATAAATTTTTAACACCCTTTATCTCAAAAATCAAGGGCTTGCGGACCCATGCCCATATGAACTTCTCACCTTATAAACCACTAAGAAATCGTCCTGTAAAATATCGGACACTTATTAAATACCACCCTGTATAGGGTGTTCCATTGGAAGAATCCCATGTTACTAATTTGCCGAGTGCCTTGTGTATTTCTGGTTAACATATTTAAAATTTTCATTTACAATATCACAAGAGCTTAAATTATTTCCGGAAATTTTCTTGAGGGCACGAATATCGCTTCGGGATAATTTTCTTAAAATATTCGTGCCCGAAAGAAAATTTTCAGGAAAAATTTAAGCTTGCGTGGGATTCGGTAAGAAAATTTCACACCACTTCACACCATAATTTGGAAAATAGTATATTATTAACCAAGGTTTAGACAGCCATCATTATTGCCCGAGCGGCGAGTTTAAATCACGTGGAGCGAAGCGACGAGGGATTTAAGACGCGAGGGCTATAATAAGCTGTCTAAACCGTGGTTAATATATTATTTTTTCCACTACTACAAACTTTTATATGACATTTATCTTTATAGTATTAATAATTGTAAAAAATTATAGGAAGGTATAAGTATATTTTTTAATCAAGTTACCTGCGCTTTGAAATTGGCAAAATATTTTGTTGTTTTGTCAGGTGGCTTTGTCAATGTCAATTTGTGTTCATTTGTGTCATCAGATTTCGCGAGTTTTGCGTTTTTTTTAAAAATGAGTGAAGAAAATGTTAGTGATAATATTATGTGTACACCTCCCGATTTAAGGATGGAAGCAGAAAAAATGTTGATTGTATCGATATTTTACAATATCAAGGAATCTAATATGTATTGATAATTATCTGGTTGCCTAACCACAATGAATTGATGTTGTAGAATTAAAAAATCAAGTTACCTGCGTTCAAACAAAATTCGGTTAAGGTCAAAGATCGGTCAATAATGGATTTCAATGGCTTATTATTGACCATGGTCAATAATGACTTATAAGGTAGAGAAAAACGATTTCTAGCGTTAATAATCGGTCAATAATGGCGATGTTATAGGTTAGTAGTGGAAAAAAATTATTAATCCAACCTGACATTTTAAATTAATTACACTGCTTGTCAAGTTGGCCTGGGTAGTGTTGTTTTTGACATATGTTGATTTGTCATTTTTGTTTAACCGGTTCTGTTACAAAGCTTAATAATTACTAGTTTAAAACGTCTGTGCGTTGAGTTTAATAAGTGTATAGCGAAATGTCGCGATTTGGTAAAGAGAATCAACAAGTAATTAGACAAGAAATTCAAAATATAACACCCGAAAATCAAAATCAATATGTTTATATTTATATCATATGTTTACCTTTTCAACGGTCAAAAAAGTTTCACTAGTAATACCACTAGAGGTCAAATTATTTCCGGAAATTTTTTCGAGCTCATGAATATTTTGAAAATTATCGTCTAGACGAAGACGAGGGATAATTTTCTAAAGATATTAATGAGCGAGAAAAAATTTCCGGATTTAATTTGACCTCGTGTGGTATTCGGTAAGAAAATTCCACACCAAATTGTGTTTAAATAATTTAAATTTATTTTGCGATTTCCAACAACGTCAATTTTCGTCTTCATCAAGTACCAGCAAAACATAGAAGGTTTGTTCGACTTAATTATTTAGTTACCATGGCAACTAAGTGAAATCCTAACCTAAAAATTATTTCAGTTTTTAAGCTGTCAAGTGGCACGACGTAAAAAATGTTTCGCTTCGGTCAAGAAAGCAAATTGAGCTACTACAAGTGGTAGAAAATAAAAATTTTATTAGTTCTATAGAAACATACATAAACAGATTTAGTTTATCTTGTCACCAATGGATTCTTAGCCTATAAACTGTTGATTTCTACTGATTGTAGTAGCTCAAAAGTGCCATTTTAGGATCTAAAATATTATATTCTTTCATTTTATAGTTACTTGGGCTTACTACAAGTGGTAGAAAATCATAATTTAAAAGGTTTTTCGGAACGCTGCATGAACAGATTTACAGCGCGTCACAGTTTTGGCAGCACTTTAGACCTTTAAATTGTTGATTTCTACTCGTTGTAGTTGCACGAAAATACCATCTCAAGACACAACACAGTATATTCTTTAATTTTACATAGGTTTTGAGTAACTAAAGTGGTAGAAAATTGCTCTTTTGCGTTTTTATTAACTTTTCATACGCGCTTTATTGGTATGGAATTCATAACCAGCGCGCAGCGTCAGCAAGCGTCAATTATTGGAGGCTGTGATCATCGTATTTTGACAGTTCAAAACATCAGAAAAACTCGCGTTTTGTTGTAATAAACAATATTGTGCAGCCAGTAAAACCAACAAAATTTGTTGTTTTAAAAATGAATCGGTTTGAAAATCATACTATATGCAAAATATGCGTGAAATTGTCTGATGTAATGATCAATCGTGCGATGACTTATTTACCCGCATTAATAGAGGATTGTGGCTCCTACTTGAAGAAAGAAAATTTGTTTCGAATTGTTCACGAATATTTGCATTTAAACTATTCAAAATTCAAAGTGCTAAATGGAAAAAAGGTGAATAGAATAGTGTCTAAATATTATATTATTATATATTTCATTAGACATAGACATTTAATTCATTCCATTCCAAGTCCTGCATTTTCGCCATTAAGAAGAAAGGAGGTGTCCAAAGAATATAGAAAACATCTTAGCTTTGTAATTGAAATGTATCAAAATTATCCTGTAAATAAATAAGCACTAGATTTTCAAAAAAATATTCTGTCATTATAAACGTCAAAAAATTTCCAGTATAATTCGCTGTTGGGTACCAACGAGGAAAAAATTTCCACTAAAATTCATCCGTTGCCATGGTAATCTGTCAAAAATACACGTTTTGATTGGTTAAAAATTACAGGTGTGAAATTTTCTGTAGTAATATATTAAGGGATAGGGAAATTATCGAAAATCATTCCGAAGATTTTTTGCCGTGGAAATCGCTCGAGGGCTTGCCCGAGAGCGATTTCCTAATGGCAAAAAATCTGATAATGATTTTCTGATTATTTCCCAATCCCGAAATGTATTTTGAAGATTATTTACCAAATAAAAAACTAACGATTTCTGACGGGTGATTTTCACCGGAGAGCGGGAGATTATCGCTGGATTTCTGACGGGTGAGATTTTCACTTTTGACAAGGGTGATTTTCACCGGAGAGCGGGAGATTATCGCTGAATAATCAGGTGAAAATCAACCCGCTTTTATAATGGATGAGGTAAATAATCACTTAAATATCGTGGCGCCTCGAAAAAATTTCCGGAAATTTTTTTAGTTGCCATGGTAACTAGTCAAAATTAAGGTATCTTATTGGTTAAAAAGTAGAGGTGTGAAATTTTTAGGATAAATCCTGCAATTTTTGTGTTGATAATTTTTTTCTATCTTCAAAAATAAACTTTTTAAAAGGGCGGCAAATTATAAGAGCCCCTTACCTAAGGTTCATTTCTGTATTCTAGCTAAAAACTAATAAATAAAATAAAATACTTTGATTTCACCATCTTCAAAGGCCTGTAGCTCCGTATGGAAGCATTTGCGGACCTATATTAATATGAGCTTTTTCATATTTTTGTTTTTATGTCGAATCATATACAGGGTGCTGATAAAGTCTGGAATAATCGATTTTTCTTGAAAACGCAAAAGTTTTTCGAAAAACGCTCGGACCCGTCTATTTTATTTTATTCTTTGAAATTTTTTGGCGTTCTTCAATATTATACCGGATGCGCCAAAAACGCTAGGCAAGTGTCAACTTCACTTTTTCAAATAGAAAACCCCTTTTTTTCTCCAATATTCAGATTCCTCTCTAAACTCTAGACAAGTTTCATATAACATGTTGTATGGCTAAAGTCAACAGGAATTGAAATACAGGGCCCCCAATAAAAATCAAGGTATAATTTTAAGGTCTAGGTATTTACCTTTTTACCGGTTTCTACATAATAACTTAGTGACGTAAATGTCAAAACATTTAATATTTACTCCAAAGTTGTCACTTTTACCCATAAAAATGTTTCTAACGGAAGCTGAGAGAATCGAAATATTAATAATAGTAGGATGTGGAGATCGAAAGAGAACACAAATAGAAGTTTGTGAGTATTTTAATGATAAATATCCAAATAGAGAACACATAAATCAGGCAACTGTTTCCAAAATTGTTAAGAAGTATAATGAAGTTGGTCACGTTAGGGATAAACCTAGAAGTGGACGATCTAAAATTTCCGACGATGTCAAACTTGATATTCTAGTTTCGTTGAAAGAGAGACCACATTCGAGCACAAGAAGCACTTCTCAAAATTTTGAAAATATCCACGATTCAACGGTGGCAAAGTTCCTGAAAAAGGAAAAATGGCACGCATATAAATGTCAAGGAGTACAGGAACTTTTGGAAGGCGACCCTGACAGAAGGAATGAGTTCTGTGAAATTCTCATGGATAATTACTTGATTAACGATGCATTATTTCCGAGTAACATAATTTTTCCCGATGAGGATGAGGCGACTTTTTTCTTGGATGGCATGGTAAATCGTCAATATTGCCGGTACTGGTCCCGCGAAAATCCCATTGGTTCCGAGAAATTCATACCCAGCGGCCGAGAAAAATTAATGTATGGGCAGGAATAATTCGGGATACTGTTATAGGATCCTATTTTTTTGAGAAAAATTTGATTGGCCAAAGATATTTGCAGTTTCTTGAAGAAGACCTCGCTCCAGCGTTGATTGCCCTATTTCGCGATCGGAACATTCCTGAATCACATAATACAACTATCTGGTTTCAGCAGGATGGTGCACCAGCCCACTATTCGGCCGAAGTCCGTAGATACCTGAATGAGTTATTTCATCATCATTGGATAGGTCGACGGGGTCAAATAGAGTGGCCTGCGAGGTCCCCCGACTTAACGCCATTGGACTTCTTTCTGTAGGGCAATATTAAGGAAAGGGTTTACAAAAATAAACCAGAAGATTGTGATGTTCTCAAAACCCGTATAACAACAACCATAAAACAAATTACCCCAGAAATTGTACATAATGTACAGTTAGAATTTGTTGAGAGATTGGGGCATTGTAGAGCCGTAAATGGACATAATTTTCAACACTTACTCAAATAATATTTTAGATTGTTCACTGTATTACCAATTTTCTGTTAAAATTTTTTTCCTTGCCTAAGTACAGATATGCCCGAAATAAACAGTACTGAAACTAAGTTGGCGGTGTTTTTATGCGTGCGCTGTCACACTCAAGTTAGCTAGTATAGACCTGTCAAGTAAACCTCAAAGAAGTAATTAGTAGGGCCTAATTGTTAAAAATGGTGTTAAGTACAGAGGAGAAAGTGTTTCTGGTAGAGCATTATTTTCGCTCATACGGAATGGGCCGACATAATGGTGCAAGTTTGCTATACGTGTCTGATCAATTCACACAACGGTTTAATAAACGTTCTCCAAGTAATGCTGTAATTTTGAAGGTTATTGAAAAGTTTAGAAATACGGGTAGTGTATTGTGCCAACGAAAAGGAAACTCGGGGCGTCCCAGGACAGTTAACAACAACAATAACCATGAACGTGTTTTTGAGCAAATCTTACAAAATCCGAAAGCCAGCCAGGCAAGGACAGCGTTACAACTTGATTTAAAAAGAACTTCCTTTCAAAGAATCCTGAAGGAGCTGGGTGCATTTTCGTATGTGATTCAGGTACATCAACAACTACATCCTCGGGATTATCGCAGTAGAGTGGAATATTGCGCCAGAATTCTCGCGTTACAGTATGAAAATCCTGAATTTTTGAAAAATGTTTGGTTTTCAGACGAAGCACACTTTCACTTGTCAGGCTATGTGAATCGTCGTACAAATCGATTTCTGGGCTTTGCCAGACCCGATGAGGTTCAAGAGGTATACACACATAGTGCAAAAGTGAGTGTCTGGTGTGCTGTGTCCGGACACGGAATCATTGGTCCGTACTTCATCGAAGAGAATGGTAGGCAAGTCACACCTAATCAACAGAGGTACAGACACATTTTAACACGATTTATCCCTGATCTACGTCAATTCTGTCGTGCACGTAACTTGGCATTTCGAAACCAATTTTTTCAGCAGGACGGGGCAACTTGCCATACTGCTGCCGCAATTCGTCAATTTCTTCAAGAACATTTTCCAAGCAAATTCATTTCACGATTTACTGACTTCCCTTATCCTTCACATTCTCCAGACCTCATACCTCCAGACGCATACATTTGGGGCATGGCTAAAAATGCCGTTTTCAAACGGGCACCACAAACCATCGATGAATTAAAGGATGCCGTTAGAGTCTTCTTCGCAGCTCTGAGACAACCCTTATTCAATAACATGACCAGAAACTTAGAACATCGTTATGAAGTCTGTCTTGAACGAGGAGGTGCACACTTAGAACATATAATAAAGTGTCAATAATATGTATTTTTTAAATATATAATTCGATTACAAGTTCAGTACTGTTTTTTTCGGGCCATACTGTATTTGTCATGGAAAACAAGCTTTAAAATTATACCTTGATTTTTATTGGGGGCCCTGTATTTCAATGCCTGTTGACTTTAGCCATACAACGTGTTATATGGAACTTGTCTAGAGTTTAGAGAGGAATCTGAATATTGGAGAAAAAAAGGAGTATTCTATTTGAAAAAGTGAAGTTGACACTTGCCTAGCGTTTTTGGCGCATCCGGTATAATATTGAAGAACGTCAAAAAATTTTAAAGAATAAATTAAAATCGACGGGTCCGAGCGTTTTTCGAAAAACTTTTGCGTTTTCAAGAAAAATCGATTATTCCAGACTTTATCAGCACCCGGTATAAGAAACTTTGTCATCGTGATATCCGGACACCCTGTATAACATGAGGCGAATGGAACGAACAATCATTTTTAATATACGTGTGCACCACCTGAACTAACCTGAACACTTGGTTTGTTATCTCTAATACAAGAAAAATACGAATTGAACACTTACCGTTTGAATATCCCGCCAAAAGATCCCTAAGCTGATTAGTTGGCCCACAAACTTCTACTGCGCTGACTCGCACGGAAAATCTTGCTCCAGTCTTTTGTTTTTGTTCGTTAATACCTTTAAATAGCCACGAGATGGCGCAAGGTATAATTCCTAACGTGTTTGAGTTCTCTGGCGTCCCTAACATAGTGTAGGACTTTCCTGAAAATTAAATTAAAAATTAAAATTATTAATTAAAATGAATTTCTTCATGATTTTAGGGAAATAAAGTTGTGCTTACTAAGGAAAAGTTAAAAGAAAAACAAAAAATGTTTACCCTCTCCGTTAACAAAAATCTCTTCCTGTACAGGGTGTTCTATTTTTGATAGTTTTATAGGGTATCTCGAAAATCATAAGGAATTTCATAAATCTGATATAGATGTTATGAGTTCTTTTTTTAAGGAAACAATTGCTGCGAAAACAGATCATGGCTACCTTATTCCCCTGGACAGCTACAGGGTGATTTTCAAATTTTGACGGTTATTAAAATTCCATGTAACTTCTTTGTTATTATAGATACGAAAAAACTGTAAATTGATAAAATATGTAGTTTTTTCCGCAAAGTTCAGTGGCGTAGCCAGTTTTCTTCTATCTTGTTTAATTTTTAAGAAATTGACCCAACTTATATTTTTTCTTATGGGACACCCTGTATATTTTTAATTACGTTTATTCTGCTTACCATTAGCTTTCCAAATATATATACATTTTTGCAGTTTTCTAAAGACATAGCTGAGTAATTTGCAAATTACTTTAGATAGGCCTATTTTGCACATAGCAAGCCCCGTTAGTAAGAAAAGGACAAAAGAATATGTATGACTAATTATTTTTTTATATGTTTAAAACTCTGAAAATATTTACCTCATCATTTAGTGTCACCAACTTTGGAAATACATCGATTTTGTATTTTTTAAATAAAAGATAAAGCATAGAAATATAGATCTACAAAACCATTTTTATTTTAAATAAACAACAAAAAAATATACATAACAATTACAACAAATGCTCAAATTGGAGCCCATTGGCATCGATACATAGCTGGCATCTTCTACGAACACCATTCAGGGAGTTCCGAATATTCAGGTGTTTTTTGCTTCTTAAAGCGGCTTCAAAATTTTGTCTTAGTTCTTCAACCGTATTACTTCTGACGCTGTAAATTTTATTTTTTAAAAATCCCCAAAAATAAAAATCTAATGGGGTGATATCAGGTGAACGGGCTGGCCACCTAATAGGTCCATTATTTGCAAGCCATTTTTCTCCAAAATTGGTGTTTAGGCAATTTACCACAATGGCTGCGTTGTGGGATGGTGCACCGTCATGCTGAAAAAAAAGCTTTTCCCTCTCTTGTAATGGTATATTGTCTAAATAACTGATGATATGTCTTTCCAAAATATTCAAGTAAATCTCGGAATTTAGATTTCCTTCAAATATTTCATAGGCTAGAACTCTATTTCCCAATAGAGCCAGCCACACATTAAATCCAAATCGACCCTGATATACTCTACTTACTTGCTGATGAGGATTATGATCGGCCCACAGATGATTATTGTGGCGATTAAATATTCCGTCGCTTGTTACTCGTGTTTCGTCGGTCCAGATTATTTTGGTAAAAAATAATTCATCTTCACGCAACATATTTAAATACAAATTGCAAAACTGAAGTCTCCTCTCTGAATCACCAGGATGCAAATGATGAGTTTTTCGAGGTCTGTAACATTTAAATTTGTTAGTTTTTAACAGACGGGATGATTTTGAGGGTACCACGCCAATATCTTTCTCAATATTTCTAAGTGAAGTGGTCGGATCCGCAGCCACGCATGCCAATACATTAATGGTTTCATTTGCTTTATTTTCCTTCTGATAGGTCTTTGGTCTTGCTTTTGAAAACGATCCATAATTAATAAGGTTATTTTTAAGCCTTTGAAAAATTCTTAAATCAGGTTGCTGCCGCTCCGGATATCTTTCAAAATACAAATCAGATGCTGCCCGACTATTTTTTTGACACTCAAGAAAACACTCTAGCATATTATATTTTTCAAAATTTTGGAACTTTTCCATTCTTAACCGCGTATATTAACTTTGCTTTATGACAAATTAAAGACAGACTGACATGTCTATAAATAATTTAAAAAAATGATTTTGTTATCCATGGCTTACTAAGAGATTTTTAAATTATTATCTGGTAAAATGTAAAATTTGCAAATGCAAAGAAATTAGTAGATAAAAAGTCATCATGCATTTATAGAAAATTTCACTTTTAATACAAAAAATATAAAAAGAATTAAATAATTATATGAACAATTAAAAAAATTATTATTATTTTTATTTCTTTTAAACATAATTTTGGAAGAAAGCTATTTTAACAAATTACAGAAAATTGGTCGAGCCTTGGGCATAGTGTTGATAATAAAAAATTAATAGTTTTTAGAATTTTGTATTGCATGTACTAAAATTGAGATATGACATTTGAGAAATGGTGAAATAAGACTTACTCTTTTGTTTTGCTCCTACCTGCCATCGCCCGCTACGAAAAATGAGGAAAATTTATGAAAATCGCTTATTATCGAATTATTTTATCAAAAAACTGCTTACAAATATATATATTTGAAAAGCTAATGGTAAGCAGAATAAACGTAATTGAAAATATACAGGGTGTCCCATAAGAAAAAATATAAGTCGGGTCAATTTCTTAAAAATTAAACAAAATAAAAAAAAAAACTGGCTACGCCACTGAACTTTACGGAAAAAACTACATATTTTATCAATTTACAGTTTTTTCGTATCTATAATAACAAAGAAGTTACATGGAATTTTAATAACTGTCAAAATTTGAAAATCACCCTGTAGCTGTCCAGGGGAACAAGGTAGCCATGATCTGTTTTCGCAGCAATTGTTTCCTCAAAAAAAGAACTCATAACATCTATATCAGATTTATGAAATTCCTTATGATTTTCGAGATACCCTATAAAACTATCAAAAATAGAACACCCTGTACAGTCTCAAAAGATATACCTTAGGGTATCTTTAAATACATTTTAAATAAGCAAATTTCTCCTAAACTGCGAACGGTTTTACTATAACGATAATCCCCTAAAGTACAGATATTTCTTTATGGGGCTGGTATTTATTCTAAGGAGGGATTTCGAAGGCTTATCGGGTCCCTGAAAACGGCTAAATCCAATACAGTATTACTTTCAGTCGTGGCTTGAATAGAGAAATCTTTTATCGATCCTGAAAAACAGATTTCTTTCACGACTGATAAAATCGTCTTAAATAAGACCTTAATTTGAAAAATGATGCCTTAATACCTATTATGTTTTATTGAAAAAACAATGAATGAGAATATTGTTGGATTAAGCGCACAGTTGGGTTAGTTAGTTAGTAAAGGGGAGGAAGGCAGTTGGGTTCCTGAAATCTCCCTCAAATTGCATTGAATGCCCTTGTGGACTCCATAAATATTTCTTTCTTGCGGGGAGAGTTTCCGTCGTGCTTGAAGAAGGCTGTCGTGATTCCGTTGTATAAGGGAGGAAATTCTGAGGCTCCTTCAAACTACCGACCCATATCGCTCTTAGCAACCATTTCCAAGGTTATTGAAAAGCTAATAAAATCCAGGCTAATACATTTCTTTACGACCAATAACATTATAACATCAGGTCAATTTGGCTTTCAAGCATCAAAAAATACCAGTGATGCTATATTTTCTCTGTTGGAAGATGTTTTTATCAATATCAATGATAGCGATGCTCTCGCAGCAGTATTCTGTGACTTTTCGAAAACCTTTGATTGTGTGAGTCACGGAGTGCTGCTGCGAAAGCTGCAGCATTATGGAGTCCGGGATGTGGCGCTTGAGTGGTTTTCGTCGTATCTGTCTGTTAGATTACAGGTTGTAATGGTTGATGGGAGTTGCTCGCGTTCTTTACATGTGAAAGTGGGTGTACCTCAGGGTTCTGTGCTTGGTCCAGTCTTTCGGCTTTAGCTTCAGCGATCTTTACGTAAATGATCAACTAGTGGAAAATAAATCCATTATTAAATTTCTAGGACTTTTCATGGACACCAAGCTTAAATTTAAAAATCATATTATAGAGCTTAACAAAAAGCTTTCGTCTAGCTGCTTTGCAATTCGGGTGGCATCGATAGAGCTCGGGTGTTCTGTAGCGAGGATGATGTACCACTCTTTGTTTGAGCCTCATCTGAGGTATGGAATCGCGTTCTGGGGCTTGTGTAATCAAAAACTATTTCATTCTGTATTTCTTATTCAAAAAAGAGCGCTTAGATACATGTGTAAAGTTAAATGTCGGGATCACTGCAAACCATTATTCATCAAACATGAAATTTTAACAGTAGTTAGTTTATTCATTTTGGAAACGGTTTGCCTGATACATCGCAAATATCCTAGAGAGGCTATACAGAATAGCTCACAGAATAGCCATAATACACGTCAGAACCAAAACATGCTTATCCGGGTCCCGATCCCTAGATTGACATTTACCAAGTGCTCTGTCTTTTACGAAAGTAAGAAAATCTTTAATCACTTGAGCCTAGAATTAAGATCTTTGGAGTATGTTCAATTTCGCAGAACAGTGAAGAGCCGCTTAGTTCGAGCGGCCTATTACAGTTTGGAAGAGTACTACCAGAATAGTTTGTAGGTTTTTTTTTTATATTGTCATGTTCAAGTTCTTGTACCGTATTAACTTTATGTCATCATTTATTTTATTTTATTTTACTTGTAATCCTGATATTTTTGATATGCTTATCCCTTTGAACTTTTGACCTGTTTTGACTTATATTAGTTTATTTTATTCTATTTTAGCCTTGATTTTAAATTAAATTAAAATTGTAAATTTAGTTTACTGTTAGCCTGCAGCAAGCTTTGGCAGTAAAACAACGTTTTTTGATAATAAAGCACATTGATTGATTGATTGATTGATTGAAGAGGCAGAAACAGAAAATGTTAGAACATCCAGAAGGGTAATCAGATTCACCGTGATGTTTTTTTTTTATAATAAGGCACAGCACTGCAGGATCACTCCTTTGGGGCGCTCTGCGAGCGGTGCGTATACGCAAGAAACGATTCACGTTGGTCTAGAATCATTGGAACCCGTTGGGGAACACGGCTTCAGGGAGGTCGTACCAGAGTGATGACGTTCCCCAGATGAAAGAATTTTTTAAATAATGTCGTTCGAGGGGCGCTAAGCTGAATCACGTACGGGTGGGCTACAGTGGCTCGTCGTTTATTTCTACCATACACCGCTCTGAATGGACTCAAGCGGGCAACCTGAGTTGAGCATTTGCCTTGAAAATATTTGTAAAATAGATTCAAATCGCCAACCCGCCTTCAACATCGAAGTCACGGATCAAGAGAAGCAGATCCCAAAATATGCGAACAGTACTCCAGCGATGGTCGAATTTGAGCTTTATAGAGCCTCAAAAGTTGTTGTGGTGTATAGAGGTTCTCAGTTCGAAGAAGTATCCCAAGCGTCTGTAAGGCTGCCCTAGCAATGGCCGCAATGTAACTATGCCAAGACATTTGACTATCCAAATTGACGCCCAATAAATGAATCGATGAAGCCAAGAGAAACGAGTCTCCCGCCATGACTATATCCAGTTCTTCAACACATAAACTTTTTTAGAAAAAACTGCCACCTGGATTCTTTTAGCATTAAATTCTACTTAGTTACTGTCACTCCAAGACAGAATTTCTTTCAGGTCTTTGTTGATTTATGAGACCTCTTGGTGCCTATAGAGATGTGCATTGGCAGCAGATGTTCGAGCATCCAAAGTAAAAGGTAAAACAAGCGTGCTGTCATCAGGAAATTATAGATAGGGTTTAAAGTTTTTTTCAAAAGATCGTTAATGTATGGTAAAAAGATGGTGAGCGACAATATGAAACCTTATCCGGCGTTGATGTTATATGTGTCTGAAAAAATCCGTCCGTCGCCACCTCGCAGAGAACGGTCTTTAAGAAAGCTTGACAGTCATAAACAAAATTGAACTGGCATTCCAAATGCTCTAACTTTAGTTAGGAGCCCCTCATGCCATACTCAATCGAAGGCCTTGGAAATGTCCAGTGTTACCGCCCGGGACTCCCATCATGTTCTATTTCTTTGTTCCAAACATGAGTAACATAAGCAAGAAGGTCTGCTGTTGATCTAGACTTACGGAATCCATCCTGGTTGCCACTAACAATGTTGACGCCTTTCAGGAACTTTTTCGTTGATAGCCTCCATGATTTTTGATATAACCGACAGCAGTGCCACTGGACGATAGTAAGTTGTTTGGCAAGGTCTTCTTACCTTTTTTGGGTATTGGCTGGGTTTTTCTTTTTTGTAAGATAAATTAAATAGCCTACAAAATACCAGTGTCAAATTATCAACACATGTCTTAATTACGATGACTGGAATTTCGTCAAGTCCAGAAGCTAACATAGCGCTGCCGGAAAACAATCTCGGACATTCTCAATTCCACTGGGGAAATGTTCGGTGAAGCTTTTCCTGAAAATTAACCGTTGAATGTGAAGAGAATAGTTCCGCCAGTAGGTTTGCTTTCTCCTGTGCTTTGGTCGCAATGGTGCCATCAGGACGTGTTAGAGGTGGAATGGTTGACTTGGTAAAGTTCTGACTGACGGCCTTAGCTACCGACCAAAATGATCTTGATCCGTCAGGATATTCAAGAAGTTTGTCCTGGGTCCTTTGCTTGTGTGCTTTTTTGCTATGACTTATCGGTTGCTCGAATTGTTTTTGGGCATTAACAAATATGGTACGATTTTCGGCGGAAGGGTTTTGACGCCACTGTCGGTAGAAATAACTTTTTGATTTAACAGCTCGTTCGCAATTTTTGGTAAACCAAGGTTGTGAAACCTAACTTGGAGTAACCTAGGTGCTCACCAAAAGAATGGCGTTAAGCGCTAAAATAAGTAATGGAAACTAGAAGAGCAGAGCAAAACTACATAGGAAATAGGGGAATCATATAGGCATAGCGATATAATTAAGCATTTAAAAGTAAAAAATGCTTAGATGGTTACGACATGTTATTAGGATGGAGCAACAAAAATACTTTAAAAAGTTAGTAATCAAAGCTAACGGAGGTAAGCGGAAAAGCGGGAGGGAAGGAAAAGTTGGTGGGAGCGGGGACAATGAACTTAAGAGAGTTAGGAGAAGTGGAAGACTGGAAATGAGTAGCTCATAATAACATTGAATGGAGGAAACGAATACAAAATAGAAGAGTAACCAGCAACACAAGTGTTGGGTCTATCCATATAGCCTGTCGTACTAGTAATATACATAATGGAAATTTTGTCCTTGTTTTGTGTAACAGCAATTATATTATTTATTTATAATAATTAATTTTACTTAAGACTGTTCATTACTTGCAATTACACGAAAATTATTTATTACAAGAATGTAATATTAATTGTAATGAAGTAGTTGTAATCTTAGTTTAATATACTTAAAACAATTTATTAAAGTATTGAATTTTTTTAGAGTTATGTTGTTACTTCAGAACAAAAGTAGCTAGGTAGGTGCTTTATTCGTCTAAAAAGAAATAATGTCATCCAAATGTGATGTATGTATGACGAATGTCAGTACACCCCGCTAAGGCCCATGGCAAAGTTATATAAAATACAGAAAATAGTAAATATAAGGGTATATTGCTTTTTAGCTTTGCGAGATTTATATTCAACCCCGAGGCCCCTTTAGAATAAAACGGCACTAAGTCGTGACATGGTGGAGGCGCCTACCGAATACCGAGCAGTTTGATCCTATTTGGGTACATGCAGGCTAAAACGCATTGGATCATGTCCAACTACGAATTACGAAGAAAAGGAAAGTCAAGTCAGTCTTGCGTTTCCCCAGATTGGCTAATTTTTTCTAAAAGTACGACTAAAGTTTATCGATGATATTTTCATTAAATGATAGAGAAGATGAGGAAATTCTCAACCATACACTCCTAGAGATTGGTCCGTCCTTTTCGACTCATCCTGTATAAAATAGCACGTTGTCTACAGCATTACGAATTTCGTCAATAAATGTTTAAAGAGGTATAAAAATCGCTACAGACATCTTGCATTAATATTTTGTTTTATTTTAGGAAACGCAATGATCATTTTATTTTTATTTCAGCCTATCTACACATGCATAAATATGCCTTTTTGTTTCTACTAGCTGTATTTTATCCAAAATTAGCCCATTCCAGATAATTTTTATTGCCCACGAGGGAAACATTTCGAAGTCAAATATTCGTGCCATAGGCCAAACTGATACCATATAGTTATAGATCATTATATACCGGGGCTGTTAAAAAGGTAGCAAAAAGAAGGTGCTGTGAAGGTATCAACCGAGTCCTAATTCTCCTATAAATTTTGTTATTTTGTATACCGGGTGTTGCATCGTCGAGCGGGACATAGGAAATCCCATGTAATTTTAAATGGGGTCAATTATTGGCTTCCCTAATTATTTTAGAGAAAAATTCTATTTAGGTTTATTAAAGAGCACTAAAACCCACATTCAAAAGAATAACTTTAGATATTTTTGAGGAGCCCGTTTACGGGTTATCGCCGATTTCTTTTTAACTATTTCTCCTTTTTATGGCCCCGTATTTGCGGGCACCAGTCAAGGTAAAAGATAACTGTCAAATAAAGTTGTCATTTTGAAATGTGTGCTTTATTGTTATAAAAACTCGTACATCGAAAATATTAGCCATGAATTGCACTTCTGAAGAAAAAATATTGATGATTAAATGGTATTATCAAGGAAATAGTTATCAAAATGTGTCAGACATGTTTGCTGCTCTGTATCCAAATAGACCGATACCTGCAAAATCTACAGTCGAAAGGACTATCAAGAAATTTGAGACAAAAGGCACTGTAATAAATAACTGCAGATGTGAAGAAAGGCAGGAAGAAAGAAGAGATGCAAGAAATGATAGGGACTTGCAAGTTTTATTGTGCGTGGAAGAAAATGATGGGGAGATCAGCACAAGGAAACTTGAGGATGACATAGGATTAGATCACACCACAGCGTTACGAGCTTTGAAACGACATAAATATTATTCATATAAATATGAAAAGCACCAAGAGCTTAGAGATAGGGACGAAATACGACGACAGAAGTTTTGTTTTGGTATGATGGAAAGAGCAAACATGGATAGGGAATTTTTAAAAAACATTTGTTTCACTGACGAATGCACATTTACCTTAAACAATGAACCCAATGTTCAAAATTATCGATATTGGAGCAAAGAAAACCAACACAGGTTTGTGGAAACAAGGACGCAATATCCACAAAAAGTTAATGTATGGGCTGGGATTTTCGGAGAAAATATTATCGGGCCATTATTTCTTACACGAAATTTAAATGCAGAATATTTTTTGGAACTACTTGAAGATCATATTTTACCTACTTTACATGATGCCGCCAGGGAAAATCAGGAAGTTTGGTACCAAATGGATGGCTGCCCGGCACATAGTACCCTGGCTGTCCGGGAATATTTAAACCGTGCTTTTAATGGAAATGTTATTGGCTTAAATCATACAGTAAATTGGCCAGCCAGGTCTCCTGATTTATCGCCAAATGATTTCTTTCTCTGGGGCCATTTAAAAAACAGGATATACAAAGATAAAAAATACCCAAATCTAGACGAGTTAAAAAATGCTATTTCTGCCGAATGCAATAGAATTTCAGTTTATAGTTGGGGTCAAGCAAATATTTGACGCGTGACACTTCCATATTGTCATGGGTGTCAAATACGGCAGGCCACTCATAATATAAAAGTTACTAATGGCTAAATTTATATTATAATAATTACCACCCACTCGAAGTATTTGTATCTTTATCCTTTTATATGACTAAAAAGAGATATACATAAACCGAGTTACCTTCTCGTCGATTTAGTCAAATCATATGGGCTGCAGATCCGCATTTTATTAATTAATATAATCGTTTTACACTACTAATCGTTATACACTACTAAGATTGCTTTTGTTAAGACCTGTGATATTAATGGTCAATCCTGAATCCCACCATTACAATGCACAGAATTTATCAAAACAAATTTATTTATATTATAATTCATATTCTTAGACCAATTTCCCAGCAATTATTTTCTGCAAAGGTTTATAAATAACAATATTCGTCAGTCCAGCCCTAACTAAGTATCAGCTGTAATAAAGTTGGTGAAATCGAAATAACCTAGTATTGGACAAATATGACAAGATGGAAGTGTCACGCGTCAAATATTTGCTTGACTCCAACTATACCAACTAGCGAATGTAAGAAGAGAATTTTATGATCGCCTCGGTTATTGTCTAGCAGTCAATGGAGGAATATTTGAACATCTTCTTAAATCCTAAAGTTGTAACAATTTAATAGTACCTACCTATTAATTAGTAAAATATTCAAACATGTAAAATGTCATAATTAACCTTGTAATTAGATACTTTATTTTAGTTTTATTCAGATTAATTTGTACTCACAAATACACCTTTAATATTTTCGATGTACGAGTTTTTATAACAATAAAGCACACATTTCAAAATGACAACTTTATTTGACAGTCATCTTTTACCTTGACTGGTGCCCGCAAATACGGGGCCATAAAAAGGAGAAATAGTTAAAAAGAAATCGGCGATAACCCGTAAACGGGCTCATCAAAAATATCTAAAGTTATTCTTTTGAATGTGGGTTTTAGTGCTCTTTAATAAACCTAAATAGAATTTTTCTCTAAAATAATTAGGGAAGCCAATAATTGACCCCATTTAAAATTACATGGGATTTCCTATGTCCCGCTCGACGATGCAACACCCGGTATATTTCGGTAAATATACATTGACATAAAAAAAAAGGTACTAACTTCCCCTTAAAATATTATATCTTTTGTGTTTTATATATTTTGGTGAAAAATATACATTTAAAAGGATACTAACCAACTAATTCAATAGGTACGGAGAATTCGAAATAAGGTATTTCGGTATGTTCCCTTAATAGCTAACACACGCACAAACATTGAATAAAATAAATAAGACAATCATAGAAAAAAGCATTCATTAACGGTTTTTTTTTTCATTATTTTTATTTAAGAACTATTCTAATAATAATAATAATGAAACACTATGTATTAGTTAAACAAATTATCACAAAACAATTAGTTCGAAAATGTGGTGGCGGATTCAGCTAAGCTACTCATACAACCACAATTATTTAGAAAACATTTAATAAAGTTATTTATAGCATTATATAACAATTGACAAAATATTAAAGAAAGAAAAACTGTACACTAAATACTATCTAAGACTAAAAATATATTTGTAGAAATGTTAATATACAATTTTGATTTCATAATTAGTTATTTCTTATTAGAAGATGTAACAAAGAGGAGGAAAGTGTATGTAAAAGTAACAATTATAGAAATGAAAAGAAAACGATCCAAGCCAACTTCGATTAGCAGTAATGCAGTATTTCATTCGATTTCGGATTGCAACGGAATTTAAACTGTTCTGGCGTCACTGGAAAGCGAATTAAAAATATCAACGGCTTTATAAGAAAAAGGGCATTGGAATACTATACAGGTCCCTGTACCGTACTTGTCGATCATGTTTATCGGCCCCTCTAATAAGTTTATTATACAAATATGACGGAACCTTGCTACTTTTATAGAAAAAATACTATATATATAAAATTGACCATAATATGTAGCAAAAATCTCTCTGATAGACTTAATCAACCAAAGTCACAAAAATCTTACTCCTGTCAGCCTGAAGTAGAGCCAGCCAAACGACTACGTCACAGTTACTCAAATGAGATGGTATAATTGGATTACATAACATAGTTTAGTATCTATATCGAAAATTCCTCTGTGCATACACAATAATAATTAAAGTTTGCCGTAAGTTTTTTGTAGTAAGTGTGAAATATAGAACGAAAATCTTAATTCAGTCTAAATTTAAACCAAGATTCTTACAAGTCATGGAGAGTTGAAGCGCTACATTGTTAACTGAAATTTTAAATAACGGATCTCGTGTTACAGGTTCTTTATGCTTACCAAACACTATTAGTTCAGTTTTGGTTTCGTGTAAAGTAACTTTATGAGCTTGGGACACTTGGCACACATTGGTGCAAAAAACAAACGAACAAATATTTTGTCTCCAAAACTTTATTTTTAAATTGTGATAACATGTTGCATCTGATGTTGGAGGCAGACATGCTAACTCAATATTTTTAGTTAAACTTTGTCGTGCTGGGTTAACAGTCAATTTTAAAGAACTAAGTTTATTTAAAGCTTTTGTTGACTTATTTGCGCCATTAAGGGACATTAAACAGTCTTCATCGGTCTTTATAACAGCAACATTTTCTGCATTTGGCTGTAGGAATATACCAATTTTTCCTTGTAGGGCTTTATTTTTTTCTAACAATCTGAACGAAGATAATTTTCCTTTTTTACAAAGTGCTGAGGTTGTGTCACATCCAGATCTTGCGTGGCAAAATAATATTACAGATCTCAGCGAACCAAGTTTTTCTTGTCCATTTTTGAGTTCAATATTAATAGGACAATCTACCACCCACCAAAGTAACAAAATATTCTAATTTTGTTAATTCAAGAGCTTCATGATTCCCTCTGCGTCGCCTTCTGCTTGCACCACCTGAATGCTCGCCGATTTTAACTATTGGCTTAGTTGCAAAAGAAAACATCTTTTGTTGTTTTTGTTAGAAAAAAATTGTGAGTGGTTTGCTGTGGCTGTGGTTTCTATCGAAAACATAATGTCTAGGCACGATATATTTGAATATCTTCTTAATTGTTCATGTTCTTTTATGGAAAGATATGAGTCGTATCCATCAAAGACGACAGTGCTATTTTTTCCATAACTATATGTTAAATTAACATACTGAATATAAATGATACCATAAGTTGATGGAAATTGTTAGATAATTTTATGAATTAAGACAAAACAAAATCGCTGTTTTTAGGAATCAAATCTCATGGGGCACCTTTTTTGTCAAAAAACCCCAGTTCTTCACATTTTTTTAGTTTTTTGTACCAAAATTTTATTATCCTCGAAAAAAGCAGCCTTATGTGATTTTGTTCCAAGCATACCATATAAAATTTTATAACTGCCCGGAATAAAACATTTTAAGGCTGATGCCGTCATTCTCAGTTGGATTTGACTTTATTTTATATCTAATTTTTCAACGGTTTCTGTGAAAATTTCAGAAATATTGAATTTGTCATATTGGCCAAATAATTTATGGGTATATTTATCATTAATAAGCTCATTATTACTCTATGACAGAATTGGCAAAGAATTTAATTAATAAAATCATTAGCATTGTCCAAATCCATCAAGGTTCGATCAGTATAAGCTCCAATGTTTAAATATTTTATATCAAACTGTCGTATAATGACTATGACTTGATACTCTTAGAACTGTCATAACAACCTTTATTACCGTGTGTTAATAACATCTTAAATGAAATTGAGATGAGAGCTGAAGGTAGACATTTTTAAATTAAAAAACATATATACAAATATATGAAAACTCAGTAAGTGTAAATATTAACAATAAAATCTTTACAGTTAGATAAATTAATATCATATGCTAACATGCCTAATGATTTGATGGAAATATTTTGCGTGTGAACGTAGTCTGTGGAGGTTGATAGATTATCTTTAGATGTTGAAGCAATATTCTCTGCTTCCAAGAAAACATCCTTGATAACCGCCTCAGCGAACCGTTCGACTGCGTCACAGTTACTCAAATGAGATGGTATAATTGGATTACATAACATAGTTTAGTATCTATATCGAAAATTCCTCTGTGCATACACAATAATAATTAAAGTTTGCCGTAAGTTTTTTGTAGTAAGTGTGACATATAGAACGAAAATCTTAATTCAGTCTAAATTTAAACCAAGATTCTTACAAGTCATGGAGAGTTGAAGCGCTACATTGTTAACTGAAATTTTAAATAACGGATCTCGTGTTACAGGTTCTTTATGCTTACCAAACACTATTAGTTCAGTTTTGGTTTCGTGTAAAGTAACTTTATGAGCTTGGGACACTTGGCACACATTGGTGCAAAAAACAAACGAACAAATATTTTGTCTCCAAAACTTTATTTTTAAATTGTGATAACATGTTGCATCTGATGTTGGAGGCAGACATGCTAACTCAATATTTTTAGTTAAACTTTGTCGTGCTGGGTTAACAGTCAATTTTAAAGAACGAAGTTTATTTAAAGCTTTTGTTGACTTATTTGCGCCATTAAGGGACATTAAACAGTCTTCATCGGTCTTTATAACAGCAACATTTTCTGCATTTGGCTGTAGGAATATACCAATATTTCCTTGTAGGGCTTTATTTTTTTCTAACAATCTGAACGAAGATAATTTTCCTTTTTTACAAAGTGCTGAGGTTGTGTCACATCCAGATCTTGCGTGGCAAAATAATATTACAGATCTCAGCGAACCAAGTTTTTCTTGTCCATTTTCGAGTTCAATATTAATAGGACAATCTACCACCCACCAAAGTAACAAAATATTCTAATTTTGTTAATTCAAGAGCTTCATGATTCCCTCTGCGTCGCCTTCTGCTTGCACCACCTGAATGCTCGCCGATTTTAACTATTGGCTTAGTTGCAAAAGAAAACATCTTTTGTTGTTTTTGTTAGAAAAAAATTGTGAGTGGTTTGCTGTGGCTGTGGTTTCTATCGAAAACATAATGTCTAGGCACGATATATTTGAATATCTTCTTAATTGTTCATGTTCTTTTATGGAAAGATATGAGTCGTATCCATCAAAGACGACAGTGCTATTTTTTCCATAACTATATGTTAAATTAACATACTGAATATAAATTATACCATAAGTTGATGGAAATTGTTAGATAATTTTATGAATTAAGACAAAACAAAATCGCTGTTTTTAGGAATCGAATCTCATGGGGCACCTTTTTTGTCAAAAAACCCCAGTTCTTCACATTTTTTTAGTTTTTTGTACCAAAATTTTATTATCCTCGAAAAAAGCAGCCTTATGTGATTTTGTTCCAAGCATACCATATAAAATTTTATAACTGCCCGGAATAAAACATTTTAAGGCTGATGCCGTCATTCTCAGTTGGATTTGACTTTATTTTATATCTAATTTTTCAACGGTTTCTGTGGAAATTTCAGAAAGATTGAATTTGTCATATTGGCCAAATAATTTATGGGTATATTTATCATTAATAAGCTAATTATTACTTTATGACAGAATTGGCAAAGAATTTAATTAATAAAATCATTAGCATTGTCCAAATCCATCAAGGTTCGATCAGTATAAGCTCCAATGTTTAAATATTTTATATCAAACTGTCGTATAATGACTATGATTTGATACTCTTAGAACTGTCATAACAACCTTTATTACCGTGTGTTAATAACATCTTAAATGCAATTGAGATGAGAGCTGAAGGTAGACATTTTTAAATTAAAAAACATATATACAAATATATGAAAACTCATTAAGTGTAAATATTAACAATAAAATCTTTACAGTTAGATAAATTAATATCATATGCTGACATGCCTGATAATTTGATGGAAATATTTTGCGTGTGAACGTAGTCTGTGGAGGTTGATAGATTATCTTTAGATGTTGAAGCAATATTCTCTGCTTCCAAGAAAACATCCTTGATAACCGCCTCAGCGAACCGTTCAGTGAAATTCCTTCTACAGACCCTGTCAGAAACGCGCGAGTCGCCAGAACTGTCAATATATACAAAAGTACGCAGAGAGACGTGAGAAATATTCTACGTGTATCGGTTGAGAAAGCTCGCTCAGTACTGAGTCAAATTAACGCAAAAAAGGCGCCCGGCTTTGATGGTACAAGGAATAAAGCGCTCAAAAACTTGCCCGAAAAAACAGCAGTGGACTTAGTAAACATAGCCCAAGCAATACTCGAGAAGGGCTGTTTTCCAGATGCTTGGAAAAGGGCCAAGGTGGTGTTAATTCCAAAAACTGGGAAAGATCTGACAATTGCTGCCAGCTACAGACCAATAAGTCTGTTATTGTCTCTAGGTAAAGTAGTTGAAAAATTAATACTAAATCGGTTAACCGATTTTGTATCAAACCACGAAATTTTACCACCAGAGCAGTTTGGTTTTCGAGCTGCTCATTGCACGGTGTGCCAGACAACGCGACTGGCAACCAATATCCTAAGTGGATTTAAACGCCGCATGTCGCCAGGAGCAGTCTTTTTTTATGTGTCTAAAGCATTCGACAAAGTCTGACACAACGGACTTAATTATTAATTAAATTAATAAGGGCAGGCATGCCTGATTACCTTATCAGGCCATTGATATCATATCTTGAGGATAGGTCATTCGCGGTATCGTCCGAAAACACAGTGTCAACAACAAGAACAATTAAAGCGGGAGTCCCGCAAGGATCGCCCCGTGCAGCGATTCTGTATAATATATACACAGCTGATGTACCGCGTGATCCATTCACGCAACTATATCTATTTACTGCCAAAACTACCACCTTAAGAGCGCCCTCTAGAGTGGTTTTACACCTGCAACGCCATATTCTGATCATGCAAAAGTAGCTTAAAATATGAAAGCAATATATATATTAATGAGAATAAAACACAGGCAGTTTACTTTTCGAAGGCAAGGCTAAGACTACCCGAGACCAGGGTTAAAGTCAATAATATACCAATTAATTGGAGTAACAAAGTTAAGCATCTGGGCCTTGTCTTCGACAAGAAAATATCCTGGAATGGTAACGTTGATCATAGACTGAAAAAAGCTTAAAAGCAAATGTGGGCAGTGTATCTTTTAATATTTAGAAGTAGTAAAGTTAACAACTTGAAAAAAATCACAATATACAAGACCATAATACGACCTATCCTAACATACGAAGCATCAACATGGTGAACAGTAAACAAGACGAGACTAAAAAAAACTACAAATAATACAAAATAAGACGTTACGAATAATAACTACCAGCACTAACCAGCTTTAATAGTCACCGAAAAGGAAGACGAAGTTTATTTAAATCTTTTGTTGACTTATTTGCGCCATAAAGGGACATTAAACAATCTTTTTCCACTACTAACCTATAACATCGCCATTATTGACCGATTATTAACGTTAGAAATAGTTTTTCTCTACCTTATAAGTTATTATTGACCATGGTCAATAATAAGGCATTGAAATCCATTATTGACCGATCTTCAAGAATCTATTTGAAGGCAGGTAACTTGATTTTTTGATTCTACAACATGAATTCATAAACATGAATGTGGTTAGGCAACCAGATAATTATCAATACATATTAGATTACTTGATATTGTAAAATATCGATACAATCAACATTTTTTCTGCTTCCATCCTTGATTCTGGAGGTGTACACATAATAATATCACTAACATTCTCTTCGCTCATTTTTTAAAAAAACGGAAAACTCGTGAAATCTGATGACATAAATGAACAAAAATTGACAATAACAAAGCCACCTGACAAAACAACAAAATATTTTGCCAATTCCAAAGCGCAGGTAACTTGATTAAAAAATATACTTATACCTACCTATCATTTTTTATCATTTTTAATACTATAAAGATAAATGTCTTGTAAAAGTTTGTAGTAGTGGAAAAAATATTATATTAACCACGGTTTAGACAGCTTATAGCCCTCGCGTCTTAAATCCCTCGTCGCTGCGCTCCTCGTGATTTAACCTTGCCGCTTGGGCAATAATGATGGCTGTCTAAACCTTGGTTAATAATATACTATTATCGGTCTTTATAACGGCATCCTTTTCTGCATTTGGCTATAGAAATATACCAATCTTTCTTTGTAGGGCTTAATTTTTTTCTAAAACAATCAGAACAAAGATAATTTTATTTTTTTATAAAGAGCTGAGGTTGTGTCACATCCAGATATTGTGTGGCAAAATAATATTACAGATCTCAACGAACCAAGTTCTTTTTGAAGGGGTTCTATGCCGGTTACCTTGTGTGGTTTTAATGGGTTACTTGGTCGAAGCATATATACCTTGTCGATTTTTAATTTTAATATTAATAGGACAATCTACCACCCACCAAAGTAACAAAATATTCTAATTTCATTAATTCAAGAGCCATGTCTATCATGATTCCCTTTGCGTCGCCTTCTGCTTGCACCACCTGAATATCCGCCGATTTCAACTATTGGTAGTTGCAAAGGAAAACATTTTTGTTAGAAAAAAATTGAGAGTGGTTTGCTGTGGCTGTGGGTTCTTTCGAAAAAATAATGGAAGGCAGGATATTTTTGAATATCTTCTTAATTGTTTATGTGTCGTATCCATCAAAGACGACAGTGCTAGTTTTTTCATAACTATACGTTGAATTGACATACCGAATATAAATGTTACCATAAGTTGATGTAAATTGCCAGATAATTTTATGTCTAAAACAAAAGCGCTGTTTTCAGGAATTGAATCTAATGGGGCACTTTTTTGTCAAAAAGCCCTAGTTCTGCAGATTGTTTAGTTTTTTGTACCAAAATTTTATTATCCTCGAAAAAAGCAGCCTTATGTAATTTTGTTCCAAGCATACCATATGAAACTGTCTGAATAATGAATAAAAGTAAAAGCCAAATCTGGCTGACTTAAGAAACTGACATTATAATGACCCTCGCTTGCACCTAGAATTGTCATAGCCATTCATTTCTTGTTTTTACTAGAAGCTTCGACGTAGCCTTGAAGTCATTTTTAACTGTGCAATTTTGTGTAGAACTGTGACAATGACCGAGAGAAGCAATTTAGTGACAATCGTACCTTTGCCTGTTACTAAGCTAATATAAATTCTTATTACCTGTATTCTGTATTCAATTTTTAAACTAATTATTTTTATTCAAATAATCATTATAATAATAATACTAGTTATAGTTGTATATATAATTTTATACGTAACACGTAGGATAATATAATAGAAAAATTGTCTCCCTCTAGGAGGATTTTCTGGCTGCGCCACTGCTTCTAAGTTCTAGTATCCTCTATCGTTGACTAAACCTATCATATAACATCAGATAACCTGAACTTAGTAACCCAGACATTTTAATAATATAATTATGTAAACTACGAAAGTTCTAAAACTTCTGTAAGCTACAAGTCTTAAACACTCCTTAGTATGTAATAATTCTAAGAAACACAACACACTACACAACTTTAAATTGAAATGAAGTGCGTTATGAGCACTAAATTTTAATGAATATCTCGAGTGGAATTAAGATAAATCTGCAGTGAGCCGACGACGCACTGTTCTCTGAGAGTAAGCAGATTTACGTTAGGAGTTTTCGCAACAATTTAAATTAATTTATTAAAAAAAGTAACTAAGTGAGATCGAAGCAATCTCAGTACAATATAACAGTAAATATACTAACAGGCAAAATAATCGTTCCACGCAATATTTGAATGGATTTTGATCGTCAATAATTTCTTTATTTTCATTCAGATTTTAATTGTTTTTTTATATTGTAGGTAAATTTATCGAATCATTGGTAAAAGTACCGACACTTAATGCACCTTTATTGTTATCTGTATAATGTAACAATATATCTGTACATCTCATTGTAATTCGTGGTTGCTACACTTGGGTATTTGGCTGGTAGGAATCTTAATTGTGCTTAAATAAATAAATATACAGGTTTAAACAAGAACTGGATTTTGACTCAAAATTTAAAACACTCTATAGAGTAATGAAGATGTCAAACTCTTTTTTTATTATGTGATGTTCAAGTGGCATCTATTTCAAATACATTCTTCTTTTCTTCCTTTCAATATTTCTTTTCCTGTACAAAAAACTAAGATTGCTATGGAATATCTATTACGGCGTCAAAAAGCTATCAAATTAATTTTTTGTGCGCATGTGTAACTTTTTAATTTGAAAAATGGATATGTCTGAGCTGGATGCAGCTAGAGTGGTTGCTTTGATACAGGATGGACGATCTCAGTATTACGTGGCAAAAATATGAAATGTAACAAGATGCAAAGTGCAAAGACACGTAAACCGGTTTAATGAGTTTGGAGAATGTGGAAGGGGAAGGCACTGTGGTCGGAAAAGATGCACCAGTAAAGGAGACGATCCCTTTATTTGGCTGAATGTTTTGCGTGACAGAAGACTTATTTCTGTACAAGTTTGAGGAGGTGTGGCAAGTTCAAGTAAGCGAATAAGAAGACCTCTAACTGCTCCAGAGTTTCTAAGAAATCACCGAGTTGACAGTGTTGGCTTCGCTAGGGAACACCAAAATTAGGCAATGATGAATGGAGATAAATCTTATTCACCGACGAGTCTAAGATCACCAGATGATCGTAAAAGAAGTTACAGGAGAATTGGTGAAGGCTTCGACCAAAACCATTTCTCACCTAAGGTAAGCTATGGCGAATGCTCGGTAATGGAGTGGGGTGGCGTATGTTTCGAAGCACGGACAGACCTGGTAATTGTGAATGGGGAGCTATGACAGTGAATAGGTATATACGAGATGTTTTAGAGCCATGTGTTGTTCCTTTCGCGCAATTTATCGAAGAAAATTTTATGCTAATGCAAGATAATGCTCGACCTCATGTTGCGGCAGTTGTTATTGCGTACCTAGACCTAGATGAGGTTGAAGTATCAAAAATGAACTGAACCTCACGCAGTCCCGACTTAAACCCAATTGAACATATCTGGGTTACCCTGGATAGAAAAATACTGTTTCTTATACCTGCTTCTGCAAATTTACCGGAGCTTAATGCTGCTCTTGATAAATAATGGGAGCAAATTGATAAGAATTAGATACGGAGCCTGATTGAAGGTATGCCAAGGCGTATGTTAAGTTCGTATTTATTTAATTTATGTCATTTTAGCACCGAATACATGAAAATTATTAAAATTTTCTTAAAGAAATTTGTAATGTTCTCCTAAAAGATATCGTATCTTCTACAAAAGTCGAAATATTGAAATGAAGGAAAAAATAAAATGTTTAGAATATAGGTATGTTAGTTGAACATCAAATAACAAGAGAAAAAGCTTGACACGTTCATCACTCTACAGTCTAGTCATATCTAGTACTTGTTAAAATCTCAAACATATGTGTGTTTTTCGATAGATTTACCTACAATATAAAAAGAAATAATTGTGTAGACAGAAAATTCTAATGAAAAATTACTGCTAATGAGATATTTAGAAGTAGATAATAGAAGAACATTAAAATTATTATCGGTGTATAAAAATATGATAAAGTATTTAGGTATATAATAATAATAATGATTAATACCTAGAACTTATTTTAAGATAATTAACTATTTCTTAATATACGAACCATCCTGTTTATATCCAATGAGAATACGGTAAACATGCGAAGCTAAAATAAAGTACCAAGCAATGACAGTTATCCCGCAAAGAAGGGTAACAATGCACGTAATACCCCATTTCTATGCAAACTTAGAACTAAAAGATGCAAGCCGGATCTTGAACAGAAGTGTCGTTCAGCATTATTTCGCATTATTTATAAAATGGGGTTTTGTCTTTCGAAATTTCGGCACTTTTGTAGGTCTAAAAGGCCGTGTGTAGCATATTGAGGCATATTTTTATGGGCATTGGGACAAAGAAAACGAACGAAATAGGCAGTTTCCTCAAGAAAATCCTTTCTCTAAGAGATACAACGTATCTTTTAGGGCATAGTAACACAGGCCTTGTACGCAATGGACGCATATGTTATTAATTTATGTTATTTTTGTTTGTCATATAAAGCAGTTTTTTTAGATACAACATTAATTGTAGGTCATAAAATGTTAAATTATGGTATAACTGAAATATTGCATTATTCCCAAAAAAATACTTTAGTTTATGCTGTACCTACTATATTTAATATTTTTCTGATGTAAGAAAACGCGAGATTACATCGTGTATCGAATTTACTTACTCCTTAAATGTTTAATATTTATTTCAACTACAAGAGGACACAGTTAACATGAACTAGACGTTTCTAATTATTAAAAATCTTGTGTTTTATTAGTTGTAGTTATCTTTAATAATACAGCATTAGGCTCGACGTCCACTGTAGTGGTCTAACCTTCTGGTCATACGACTACGCATCCAGTGGACAGTCAACCTTAAATAAAACAATATTATACACATTACATGCGATACTTGCCTAGAAATTGTAACATCTTGGATTAGTTAGTTACCGGGAAACAATTTTTACAATGTTCTGTAAAATTTACAAAAATGCCCCAATTTGTTATATAAAACATTAATACCGATGATGATGAACTTCTCTTTTACAATCTCGGTCATCTTTACTATATTCTATAGCGTATTAAGGCATGTCTTATTTAGCGTCGGCGTTGTGACAAAATTTCTAGATATCTAGAAAACAAATTTACTTAAAAAAAGGGAACTGTGAATCATGGAATCTTAGATTGTGTTGTCGTTTATTTCACAAAAATGCTTTTCAGTAAAGTATATACAGAAGTCAATATTTGTAATTACTGTTAAATTAATTAGTAACTGTTGGGGAAAGGTTCAGTTATCTGGTTGAATAATTTAATAACAAAACAAGTATCAATATAGAAAGAACGGCAACGTTGCTCTCTGCAATCTTTCCGAGAAGATACGCCGTCTACAATGCCAAGACTAATTTCCTAGAATATCCGCCGTAGTAAAGCGTACATGACCAAAAGCAGAGTGTGAGACAGATATATATGTCTTAGTTGAGTAGTACAACCGCGGTAAAAGCAAAAGTTTTATTGGTAGGCAACTAGATATACTTACGTGTTAATTGAAACAGCGTACCCTTCCAACGTTCTCAAAAGCTCTAGACCGGAAAACGGATAGCGGTTCGAGATTATTGAATTCGGTTTCATAGCTACATTTAGCCTATGTGACTGGAAGCGGACGGAGAGAAACGTAGCAACCTTCGTATGAAGAAGACGGTTTCCTCGCGGTGTCCGCGAAGTGAGTTGTTTTTACGGCACTCAAGCCAAGTAGTTGGGTCGGTAAATTCGCGGAGTTATCCCGAAGATGTAATAATGGAATTATTATATCCAGACTTAATAGAGAAACGTAGCAACCTTCGTGTGAAGAAGGCGGTCTCCTTGCGGCATTTTGCGCGGGTTTAGTTGATTTGATGGTATACAAGCCATGAAATAAGTTGGTAAATTCGCGGAGGTACATCCCGAAGGTGTGGTTATGTGATTACTACATCTTAACTCGAGTTCAGTTTATCTATTGTAAAAAACAGTCGGAAAGTTGGAATTTGTGCGATAAATTCTCGGAAGTGTAAGAATATAGTATTGTATCCCGATGTTATTGTTAGTTAGGTAGTAATGTAAAATGTGTAGATGATTTAATAACGTACTAAGTTTTAACAGTACACCGTATTTGCTGCTACGCAGCCCAAACATGAAGATGAATAACTGAGTAACAGAAGTAAATAGATATAGTTTATGCAAGAAACTGACATATTTTGAACCAAGCAACCTATGTAGATACAGTAAACAATGTATGTTTGGCCAACGCAAATAAAGGCAGCGGCCAACAGTAACTGTAATTATTAGGATCACATGTATTAATTTAGCTTGTTTGGGATACTAACTTTATAGTAAATCTCTTATTATCCAAATTTAAAATTACATCATACCAACACAAATTGCGTAAGTTTTGTTAAATATTAATTATAATAAATAGAAATATTATTGTTAAAACAGCCAATTTTCTCAACGAAATTTTCCTAAAAGTTTCATAGTATTTTTATGGTAACAGTGATATAGTTGTATACTTAACGACTAAATTATAAGGGCACTAACTTAATAAAGTATGCTTGTTTTGTTTAATAAAGTATAGCAGTTTTACTTTAAGAGAAAATACAAATTGCGCGTCATAAAATCTTAAGTAGTGTTGTGAAATATGAAACAAATTAATAAATAATAAATTGTTGCCTTCGTTAAAGTAAAATTTATAAAATAATATGTAGCTACATGATAAAATATAAATAAATCATTATTCATTTAAATTCGACTTATAGTACATTGACTACTAAAAGGAAAATATTTTATTATTTATAACAGATAGGTAAAAAGAAGTGACAAAAGATATACGATACTTAGAAATTAATGTTTTACTTACCCAAGCCAGCATGACCGAAACAAAATAGGCAACCATCAGTTCCATTGATTACAGCATGAATCACATCAGTAAGCGCACTTGAGCATACCTCACTCTAAAAAAAAAGATATACATATTTTAATTTAACAATAATTTAGTTTCGGTAAAAAGCTGCTATTGCTATTATTGAGAGTCTGAGTACAATCCATACGGTGGTTCTTTGCTGGTGCGTCATGGAGCATCATCTTTATTTATTACAGCCTTAAAAGTGAATGAAAACATAATAGAGCGTCTACGGGGTTGCGCAATACGTTTTGAGTTCAAAGTAATGTGCTAGACAGAGACAAAGGATGTTTGAAGAGTTGTCTATTGATCTCAAAGTCATTGTTTCGATCCATCAACTTTAATTTGTTTTTAAACGTTTTTGTGTCTTGCAATTCAATTAGAACCTATATACAGGGTCGTTGGTATGTATGGATAGAGTCGATTATTTCTTAAAGTACAACAGTTAGCAAAAAATATTTTAGATAAAAGTTTTAGGGTTTTTTAATGTGTATTAGAATTTTAAAAAAATAAGTATACAGGATAAGTCAGAAAACCGTAGAGAAGCAAAGTTACCTTTTTTTAAATGCAATACCCTATATCTTCGAATATTTTTGGATTTAACATGAAATAGCAATTATTTTTTTAATAAGTGCTTTATAAGTCTAAACCTAATAGTTTCCGAGATATCGACTTATGAAAAATTACATTTTTCAACTTTGACAGCTTCTAGCTTTCTAACGGTACGTTTAAGAGTAAAACGGCTTACATGTCCCTATCTTACTTTTTTATGAACTTCCCAAAAACATCAACTTCCGGTTAAACCGGAAGTACTGTATTTCCGGCTTTTGAGTTACATCCGGTTTAACCGGAAGTTGATGTTTTTGGGAAGATAATAAAAAAGTAAGATAGGGACATGTAAGCCGTTTTATTCTAAAAGGTTCCGTTAGAAAGCTAGAAGCTGTCAAAGTTCAAAAATGTCATATTTCAAAAGTCGATATCTCGGAATCTATTAAGTTTGGACTTATAATGCACGTATTGAAAAATAATTGTTATTTTATGTAAAATCCAAAAATATTCGAAGACATAGGGTGTTCTATTTAAAAAAAGTAACCTTGTTTCTCTACGGCTTTCTGACTCAACCTGTATACTTTTTTTTTTATTATTCTAATACACCTTAAAGAACCCTAAAACTCTTATCTAAAATATTTTTTGCTGACTGTTTTACTTTAAGGAATAATCGACCGTATCCATACATACCAACGACCCTGTATATAACTGTTCGTTTCAGAGCCATTCTTATCGTACTTCCGTGTTGGTGGTAAGTAATTACGGATGATTGTTATTAATTTTAAGTCCGAACGCTAGCCACGAAAATTTTAACTTCTATGAACTTAGACTTTGTGTTGACTTTTTGTATCTCCTAAATTTAATTCGATTCATATTGTTTTAGTCACGTGGAAGTAATGACGCACTGGAAAAGAACTGTGTTTTTATAACCGTTAACAATTCGTTCAAATTGAAATTAATAGAAGCAATAAGAAAACTATAACTTGTAGGGTACAACAAGGCTCTGTATTAGGACCAATCCTCTTTTTAATTTGCATAAATTTAATATTCATATAAAGAAACTTTAGCAAATGTTCTTACTGGTTGATAAGTAAGATATCAAGTAAGTATACAAAATCCTAGTTGGAAATGCCACATTAAAAATCTAGAAGATAATTTACCTCTAATAATAGGAATTTTATATAAAATAAGACATTCTGTTCACTTCAAATATTTAAAAAATATGAATTTTTGTCAAATTTATTTAAAAATCCAATACTTATTATCAATCTGGGGTTCTGCATGTAGAACTAATTTAGACCCATTACAAAAATTACAAAATAAGAGTATTTAAAGTTCCACAAAATACAATAAACAACTGAAAATAACGTGCATAAATCTCATAATACACACGCCAAACACAGTGTAAATAAAGAATAAAGAGACGACCAGCTGTGGACAAGATAAACGTCAATTTTTAGGAGTTAATAAAAAAATCGTAGAAATCCCACGCACTGTGCATGAGTAAGGCTTCCGTGAAAGGAATTCAAGGTGGATACCGGGGACATTTTTAGATTTCTCGACCATTACCTTTGTTTTTCTACTAGTTGGCGTTCAGTGCTTATAATACAAATAATATAGCAAAAAAGGTCTAAGCAGTAAGACCAAATACGCTTAACTTTATTAAACCAAAAATTAGAACTGAACTTATCTAGAAGTTTTTAAAAATTACAGTGCAAATATTTTGACCTAAACTGGGCAAATTAGGGAAAAAATCAATTTTTTTCGAAAACTAGCAAAATAACTATAAAAAAACTCTATACAGTATATCTGGCGATGTGGTAGACAAGAGGGCAACCGGATCAAGAATTTCATTTTTGGAAGAAAAGTCATTCTTTATAAAAATTTTTACTTGCTAAAAAAATACGATTATCGATGAAAAAAAAATAAGTTGTATGCAGGCTGTCCAAAAAGTTAAAAATTCAAATTTTTTATAATAGTAAAGTACCCTTATTCTAAAGTTTTTAGCACACTGCTGTTTAGAGAATTGTTTTAAATCAACACATCTTCTAAGATATTGGTTTTCATTAAGTTTGGATAACAATAATAGTATTGCTTTAAATTTGCACTTCACTAAAAAGTTTGGTAGGTATACCTTTGATTTTATATACCTTTAAGTATGACCCTTGATTAGGTATCTTAGAAATACATTTTTACAGTGTCAAGCAAAATGTTAATTAGCCCTATAATCAAATACATAAGTTAACTCTAGACGTTAACTTCAAAATTACCTACCTGTTTTCCAACCACAGTGAAAAATTAACAAGTAGGCTTTTTTCGGTTGTTGTCATAGAAACGGTACGGTTAAAAGTTAACTTGTGTAAACTGTGTTCGATCATGGGCTGATTATCAGTAACTTTTCAAGACTTAATTAGTGTAAAATGTTAGAAACCAGTTAGAAATGGACGGTCTGCAAGCTGGTCAAAAAATTTCGTGAAACGAGATCCACATTAGACTTAGAAAAAGTAAAAAGGTACTACAATGAAGATGATGCAGCGACTCTACTCGTACTCAGTGGCGGCTCAACAATAGGGTAAAATGGTCATTGACCTCCCAAAAATAATAAGTCAAAAAGACAGTTTAAAAATTAAATTTAAAACCATCAATTCCATCCCAAAATATCTAAAAAAATATTTTGAACATCTGAAATCTTCAATTTTCATGCTAGAACATCTTAAATGTCGCTCATATTATACCCCCGTCAAAACTTATTTTGCCAAATATGGCCTGTTTATTTATATTTAAAATTCAATTTACATAGCGGCCGGTGATTTCTGAGAGCGAGAAAGCATCATAGGGCAAATCAGCGGGTTAAATCGAGAGAAACTGCGACCCTGGGCCATTGACCGAGATCACTTGTTCCATGCGGTGGTCTAACCTCCGACCTATGCACCTATGCAACCGACACAGATTGATACCCTGACGTCTATCGATTATTAATCTCTAAAATTGGTTTTTCTATTTTTGGTCTCCCGGAAATTTTCGGGGCTTTGTGTAGTGCTTTATGTTTATGTTGATGATTTTTTTCGAGCGTGGTAATATTAAAATAACGGAATGTAATTTCGGGATTATTTGATCAGTTTTTTTAATTAATTATTAAGTTAAAATGTCGGACCGCTGCCTTGTTTGTGAAATTAGCGATGTTAAGTATGGAAAAATCTTTAATAAAAAGCGTTCATAATTTTAACGAGCTAGTGATAGACTATTTCGCAAATTCAAAAGACAAAAAAATTGACTTAAATTTTAAGCAAATGTAAAAGTTATAGGTACCTTTGGTAAGTTTTTTTTTTTTTTAATATTAGTGAGTTCCGAATTTTTGCCTACGGCGATTTTTTTCCTTGGGTGCACTATTTTGACCACCCTACAAAATTGGCCAGGAGCAGCCACTGCTCGTACTGTCGTTTATTAGAGAAAACTCCACACTGTCCTTGAGGAGACGAGCTACGCAACTACACCTATTTTGTAACCAACACTAAATTATTTATATCGACTGAAGCATTTTGTATGAATTAATAATATTGATACAAAAAATCAACTTAAAATTAAAAAATTCAGATTATTAAAATTTTTAGCAAACATCATTATTATACAAGACAATGTAATGATTTCCAAATTACCCAAATTAGATTAAATTTAGGTAAACGATCAACTTCACATGAAGGAATTAATATTCTAATAGAAAATTGCGAGAGATTTTTTTTTTCTTTATTTAAATAAACCTGATGGACAAAGATTTAGGATCCTCTAGCAGGTACAATTTTACAAGTACTCATTAAAATTACTTTTACTTTAGTAACAACAGACAGACAAACAGATAGATAGATAAAGTATGAAAAATGTCTATGAAAATCTACATTTTTAAAAATTTGATAAGAAGAAGACACTTATAGAAAGAATAATTGCAAATTCCCATCTTTTTTGTCACGCGTTTGGAAGAACATGTAAACAAACTCAGCAACTTAATTTATATCAAATACTCAATTTTCACTGACGCATATTTTTTATCAGCAAAATGTTAAAACCTGTTCGCTGTGCGAAAAGCATCAAGTTTCTACTCCCTTTAAGTAAATAAAAAATAATTATGGTATTTCGCACAACACAAGAGGAGCATAACGAACTGCTGTCGCTCACTCATTTTTAATAATTTACGCATGCATTCCCCAACTTGAGATAACACCATTCCAGCTGAAAACGAGTAAAATCACAACACATTAGGTAGAACGTCACGTCCCGGGAAATATTTTCTAATTTAACTTAGAAGTACTCATCCCGGGCATCTATTAAAATCAGACGTCGAGGTTCGCAATATTACCACAATCAGTAACGTAGTTCAATTATATTATCTGGACTTTATAAGTACTTTTTGTTTATTTTTAGACTTTCGTTAATAGGAAAATCGAATACGTGTTACCGTCAATAGGTTTTTAGAAATACTAAACCGATTACAATGAAGCTGTGATGTTTGATCGTGATATTAATATCAGGATCTTTTTATGGCGCTCTGCAAGCGGTGCGTGCGCGCAGGAAAAGATTCACGTTGGTATTGAATCTTTGGCGATTGTACTTGTTGGAGAACACGGTCTTCAGGGAGGTCGTTGCAGAGTGATGACGTTCGTCAGATGAAAGAATTTTTAAACAGTGTCGTTCGAGGGATATTAAGCTGAACCACGTACGGGTGGATTCCAGTGGCTCGTCGTGTATTTTTACCATGTACCGCTCTGGGTGGAATCAAGCGGGCAGCCCTAGTTAAGCATTTGCCACAAAAATTTTTGTAAAATAGACTCCAGTCGCCAACCTGCCTTCGATGTTTAAGGTTTTCCAAGCTGTTTGTCAGTTCATAGTCACCGATCAAGCGAATGGCTCTTCTTTGAATGCAATCTAGCAATCTCAGAATATCTTTAGGAACAGAGCCTCAAATATGCGAACAGTACTCCAGTGGTGGTCGAATTTGGGCTTTATAGAGCATCGAAAGTTGTTGGGGTGTATAGAGGTTCTTAGTTCGGTTTTTTACAAATCCTGAACTAGCATACCCCTTAGCCCTAACTTACTGGTGGCTCTAGGGAAACGACAAGATGAGCGTGGGTTCGGTTAGTTTTCTGTAGAAGCCAAAAACAGGATAGATGCTAAAAGTACGTTATACGCATAAAAATATATTAAAGAAATAGATTGACCAATGAAGGGGCAAGGAAATTAGCGCGTGTAGTAACAAACAAGATACTACGCGATCCAGCAGTTCCAGACAAAGAAGAACCACATCTGGCCTGGACATCTGACTCAAGATAATCATTATTCCAGTAGGCAGATATTCAAGTTGGCACAACTTTTGTAATCGGTTAGATATGCTCATGAAACCCATAAAATATAATGGGTAGGGCGCGATTGACAATAATGTCCCACCCCCTTAACTTTTTTATTTTTCATGATAGGTACATTTACATATTAGCATGTAGGTTATTTTAATTGTAATTATTCTTAATGTATAAAATTAAAATAATATTTTTTGCTTTCCGAAAATGGCATTTTAACTTAAGTGAATTGTTGTCAAATATTTTGAAAACCTTTGCGTTAAGGGTTAAGGTTTAACGTTTATTTGACTTAGAATCGAGTAAGAAGAGGCCACCGCGTCACCTGCGAATGCTACGAATTTATCGATCTCGAACGACCCGAGACAGGAACATTTTCAAAGAGAGAAAGCACATCCTGTGAAGAATCCAAAACCTGGAGAATGACGATGCTGAGATACGAGCATGAATTAATTGGATGAATATGTATTTAATTCCTCTTTTTTAAACACTTTTATATAACTTTTTATTAATATTTATAAGTCGTAAAGTTGTTAACGAGTTCTGTTTTAATTTGTTGTTCTGATACTTTAATAATAACATAAATTCTCAAAGAAATATAATCAAATATATTTCAGTTTTGATGAAGCTTTAATATTACCGTAATTTACACAATATTCTTACCAAAAAATAAATTACCGTTAACTTGCCATCTCTAACCAGAGTCATAAAACACACATGAAAAATTATTATTTGGGCTATTCTCCGTGTGGATACTTTCGAGCGATCACAATTAGCACTAATCAATCGATACTAGAAATAAGTATATAAAATAAATGTCAAAATCAAAAGAGCATGGACACTTCCAGGCAATGCTGCCATAGAAAATAATTTGGCACCGTTATAGACTATAGGTTCTAAACAGAGGGAGCAATCGAAAACTGCAAAAAAGTTGACCCCTAACATCCTCTAGAGGTTAAAATTGGTAATAGTCATATAGAAACGTAAAATTGGGCATGGTACAGTTATCAAGGTTAAAAAAGTTGAGCCCCCTAACCAGTTGGGGGTGATTTCACTAAGGGATACTGTTTCTATGGATTCTTTTAATATTTCTGAAGCATGATGAAATTTTCGATTAAATTTAAAACGCTTAGTTAGACAAATACCTAAAAACTAATTCAGAATTTTCTGATTATCAATCCCAAATGGGATAAAAAGGACTAAGAAGTTTATTTACGGTTTCCTAAAATGTATGTATTATGATTGGATTCAAGGCTAAAGTGTAGAACCCTCCTTAATTTTTGGTTTTTGAAACGATAGAATAAAAACTATGTTCTTGATCTCATGCAGACAAAATTTATACCTAATTTGATTTTCAAATCTTGTAAAACTAAGAATAAATATTTGAAGCTCCCTACTAATACAGATAAAGCAAAAATGTATTTTTCTGTATTTGTGTAACTGCATATCTACCGGTAACGTATACAGGGTGCATCAAAACATAACTCTGTGTATTGATACATTTTTGACCGCAAAACTGTAAAATTGAAATGAGAATAAATATCATATTGCTAGTACTGTACACGCAATTTCAAAAAATATTGAAGACATGGAATATTTAAATACTTTTATTCTGAGGTGCTAAAACCGAAATGGCAGAAAGAACAATTAGTTCTATCGTAAATAAATATTACTTGACAAATGGAAACCATAATATGACATATAAATTAATTCCTTTTCCTCGGGTAGTTTCCGTAATTTGCGTAAGCAAGTTGACTAGGATTGCAGCGCCATCAAAAACTGCAAAATATAGTAAAAACTCTGTTTGCGACTGCCTCTATAAAGTGACCACCTGCGTTAAACGACCGGTAATGAATTCTCCATATTTAAAAATCGAAATCCCATTATTTTATACTCCTCTTTACCTATCAATCGGTTAAACGACCGCGGGCACTCATCATCGAAATTTTTAGTAAACATTTATGCTAAAAACACCCTTCATCAGGGGCAGTAAAACCCGACCCGAGAGTTCTTAAGAAATAAAGGTACATACAATAATTTACAAAACTTTATTGCAGGCGGATCCATTTAATTTGCTATAAAGACTGATAAACCGGTTGTTAACATTAGTTTTGTTTTGAATAATTATTGTGTGTTTTGGGACTAACGCAAATATTTTAAAACGGCGGAAAAAAGGAAATGTCTTCCTTAGAGCGAAATAATTGAAATAATCGAGGAAAGTGAAAAAACTGGTTTAAATACCAGGAACTTGACTAAAGAATTTAAGTGGGTAAGACCCAAGTGACTATATTGCGTATATACAGTGTGTCCAAGATAAGAATGGGACAGCATTGGAATCTTGGAAACGGTAGGAATTACAAAACGATGTTGGTGTCTAGCCATTTTGTACAACCGTGGATTTTCTGTGGACCAATAATGCGTATTTCTTCTGTTACAGATTCCGTTGTTGGTTATCATACTTTCATCAGAAAATAATATTTTATTGACGAAATTTTCGTCGTTTTGACATTGCCTAGTGTACCATTCGCAAAATACCCTTCGCCTTATGCCGTCTCCCGGTTTCAGTCCTTGGCAGATTCGAAATTTGTACGGGTGATATTTGTTCTTACGCAAAATAAAATGTGCCGTAGATTTTGGCGTTCCACTTACTTCCTCAATGTTTCTAACTGATGTTGTAGGGTCTTTCGCTACAGCTAATGCCACATCATTTTGAATTTCCTCATTACATGGTTTGTTTCTAGTAACAACTGCTTTATTAAATGACCCATACTGCAATAAATTGGCAACAATTCTTCCAAACATCTTTTTATTTGGTTGTCATTTCTCTGGGTAATTATTTAAATACATTTGCTCAGCTTCTCGAGTATTTCTATGGCATAAAATGTAACACTCTAACATATCAAACTTTCCTCAAAAGAGAAATGTACAACCATTTTTAAACGAAGTGAAAGACCTCGTACCTAATTAAATTTTGTATTTATGACAGAAGTAAGTTGTCAAGAAAGACGAACGTTTGTTTCAAAGCCCACTATGTTTATTGTACGGTCTTACGATATGAGGATTTTATTCGTTACATAATAAAAATCTATGATAGAGAAAAAGCTGAAAATTTGTTCAAGTGATAGATCAGTTATTTTGGAGTTCAAAATAGCCTTCGATAAAAAAAAAAAGAACACAGGACCGTATTTAAAAAAAGAAAGTTGAGGATGTTTTTCGAAAACGAAACGTCGTACTGAAAGTATGTAAACGCTATCTTGTTCAGCTTAAAAAGTGTCAATGAAAAAGTATTTTTAATTTTTTTATATCTGTTAAAATAATGCAACAAATAAATAAAAATAATACAGCAAAAAATAATTTTTGTTTTAAGTATCGAAATCGGTTAAAGATAGTTTAATTTTGCAAACACCATGTAAAAGGTATTTAAATTGTGCAACTTTTTCCTAATTTAACCAACATTCTAATTCCTACCGTTTCCAAGATTCCAATGCTATACCATTTTTATCTTGGACACCCTGTATATTGAGCAAAACAGAAACTTTCCCAAAATCAAAGGACTTGCAATGGACCAAGCTCTTTTTAACTGGTTTTGTTAGGCGCGAAACAAGCACTTTCCAAAATCCGGGCCCATAATTCAAACAAAAGTCCTCGACTTTGTTTAATGTCTAGGACTAGATAACTTCAAGGCATCAAATAGATAAATGGAAAAATTTCGTCATCGGCACGATATTACTTTCAAGAAAATATGTGGTGAATCAGCCGATAAAGTCTGTGCGTTTTAAGAAGTCCGCTAAGCCATAAAACCTCTTGAGCTTTATGTCGGTGGCTCTCAAACAATAAATTATATTGAAGGTAATTTTGGATGTTGATCAATTACATTTTCTAAATAAAATAATTTAAAGTAAATAAAAAATTAGTTTATGTAAAGAAAAATAATAATTTTTTAGCTTTTGTAGTATTCAGACAAATTAGTTTTACGAATTCTTTTTTATAAAGTTTTGGTTCTAAAACGAACCGATTTTGTAGTCTTGCGACAGAACGTACTTACTTGTAGATAGGTACTACTAAAAGTAGTCTTCCTCTGCATTTGAAATTTCACCCATGCTTTCAGACTCATCAGAATCAACATCATCGTCATCGTCATCATCATTCGTAATAATTAACGGTCTTACTTCGTCTATAACCTGTTCTGTCTCGTAAGATTCAAAAATAATTTTTTCTGTGTGTTCAATGCATTTCCGCCATTCTTCTTTGCCCGCTTGGCTAAGCGCCTCCTCCCATAACTTTATAACGCTAGGCTTACCGATATCGTATAGTAAGAGGCATTGTCTAAAACAATTAAGGAAGGTTTTTCTAAACTTTTTAAAAGTTTTTCCTCGAACCAATGCTCAAAAAGCGATTATTATATAGATTTAACTATAATAATAGCAAAATAATTTAATTATCTATTTAATTATTATTTATGCTCAACGCGTAATTCTAAGATAATTTTGTTTTGAAACCTCTGGTTTCGCCCAGTAATAGAATACAGTAAACCAGTGGGATATTCGGTGTGATCAAGGATAGCGAAGGTGCGAAGATATTGTAACTTAACCGACTTACTGTTTTAAAAGTGATAACATCCCTTGGTGATTTAATCCGATATCGGACTTCTTAAAACGCACAGACTTTATCAATATATAAGGCTTCAAAGAAGAAGATAATATTCCGCTCGCACAACTGTTTCCAAACATTGGGGACACATTTGCGAATTTGAAACGATTTGCGTCTGTTGATAACGATTTGCTAACATAAAGTGCAGAATTGACTATCATCGAGTATATTGAAGAGATCCAAGAAACGGATAGAACTACTCTCAACTCTAAGACAGAGGAAGAGGAACCTGAACTTGCTCCAGTGTCGAAAATATCAAGTCAATCTGAATTGGTCGGTTATTGGTTATATGCCTGTAATCTATATGACGTAATTTTATTGTCGAAGAGGGCCTGAAGATGCTTTTCTACGGGCAAAACATGAAAACATATCTACTTAAAATAATTGCATGCTACGACTTTGCGAATTTTTCACCTTCTATTTAGTGTAACACATTTAAGCAACATCAAAAATAACTATTTGTGTATTAAGAGCGGAAAGTGATACTTTGCCGATTGAGACAGAAAGTTTCCGCGCGACGCGTCAGCGGAGCTCGGCAATCTGTCGAAAACGGCAAAGAACTTTCCGCTCGAATTACACACTAGATTTTTTCTACGATCACGATATAATATATGAAAAATAGTATATACTAATTTAATTTTTTTTTTAAAACCTGACATGGGCCAACTTTTTTATTTAAAGAGTTAGGTAGTTATTTAAGCAAAAATAACTTACACTAACAAAAATAGAGAATACAATTATTTTGTTGAACAAATTAAGTAAAATACTTGTATTATTACCAAGTTTGTCGTAAATTCTTAACAAAACTAAGCAAACAAAACACACAGCTTTATTAAAAAATTGATAAATGTAATACACAATAAAATACCAAAAACCAAGTTTTCCTTATATTATCATTTAAAATTTTTTAATAAATATTGGTAGGTACCTATATTATGCATTTTTTATTTAACTTTTATTGGAACAGAATACAGAAAGAACATTGAAAATATAAATACAATATTATACTTATTTATAATATACAATAAAATTGACTTATTTTTTATTATTTACTATATTAAAATTAAAAGTGCAGTTTTTACAACTTTTAATGTTTATTCCTGATGTTGATGGATCAGAAGTGTTGCAAATCTCAGGAAATGTTAAATCTGATTTTTTTTGGGTTTGAGATTGGCCAGATATTCTTTGAAAAGTTTGTATTTTGTTGGTCATTGAATTATCAATATACCCTTCGGCAACGTTGCTACTTTTCCAACCTCCATGCTTTTTAAGCTGTATCAAATCACCACCCCCATGTACCAATAACGTAGCAGAAGTACGTCGAAAACAATGCCCAGTATATAAGTTAGGATTCGATAAGTTTAAATATTTGGCAATTTCACTGGGTATTTTACCAATGGTATTCATTCCTATAACCTGGTTTGTGCAACGCCCCTTGGAATATCGGAAAAATAAGCGGCGTCCTAAATTATTCTTGCACTGTTCTCTCAAATGGATGTACTTTTTATAATATCCAACGTAATCAATGGCATTTTCTGCGGTGTCATTTATAATTGTAAATTTCCGACTTTGATTCGTTTTTGAATCTGGAATGCACACTATTAAAAGGGATTCTTTACATTCTATATCATCTATTTTCATTTTTACTAACTCGTCTCTTCTACACGCTCCAGCGATGCCCATAATCAAGACAACCTATAAACCAAAAACCAATGTAAATACTGATCGTGATATATTATACATTTTAAATAATATTAAAAAGCATACCTTTTTGCATAAATATTCATCATCAGGTGCATTGCGAATAAAGTTTTCTATATGATCCTTGGATAATGTTAATGTTTTTTTGCTTTGTATCCCACTGACTTCTTCTTCAGAAATGCAATTAATTTCGCATAATGACTAATATCAATATCATTTTTAATTTTCAAAGTTTGTCTGAGCATTGAATACTTTGACCATAGAGTTGATTACTTTAAAGTTTGTGCTTTTTGTCCAAAATAGGTCAACAGTACATTTTCAGAATATTTCTTGATTTTTTGCGATTGACACCAATTTATGAAAAGAATGTATTCATTTTCATACTTTGTTTTGGATTTTTCGGGCAGTAGATTTAACGATACGTTTTTTGCAGCTTCGACGATATCCGGAGGTGTATTAGAAAATTCACTATCACTTGATACGACATCCATTATTTAATTTAACCATAAACTAATTAGAGAATACTTAAATAAATGATCAAATATTTAAATTTTACTACAATATTTACCGCTTTGTTTGACATGTGCCTCCTTGATTATAGAAATTAAATAGCCATTAGAACTAACCGCTTTGTTTGACATGTGCCTCCTTGATTATAGAAATTAAATAGCCATTAGAACCTCTTGTGTATGTTGTGTTGCCGACTTATCATCACATTTCTCGGCAAGTTACTTTTGCGCTTTAGAGCGCCAATGATGTCAAAATATGACAAATTGGGGAAAACGCCAACTTTCTGATGACTTTTCGAAGCGCAAAGGCCTACTTTAATTAGTGATCGTAGGAAAAAAATATTGCATAAAATACATACATAAAAAAACCTATAATACACCTCTAAATTATCCAAAAACTTATTAACGAAGTAAAACAGTAACTTATTTCGTAAGAATGTTGTGGGTACATGGAATACAAAATTCATTGAATTCTACTTTTCCAAAATAAGAAAAATGTTGCACGGAGCATACAAAAAATACATATTTTCCAAATACTCCCACGGCACTGGTAAACAACGAGTTTGAAGAAGACTTGTGCATCACTATTGAGTTGTTAGAGCTGCGGCTCGTGGGCACACGCAGCGGTTACGATGAAAGGGTAAAGTCGTGTCTCGTGGTTATTGGAATAATAACTTTGCCTTTATGGAGCGAAAACATTTTGCGCCAACAGATTGTAAAATACCAAAGCAACTTCGTATGTTGCATGGTAAACAGGATGCCTTGTAATGTATTGGATATACACTGGAAATACAGGGTATCAGTATGAAAAGGGACCAGCATGTAATATTTCTTCGGCTGATGACCACTATCGCCAAATAAGAGTTAAGTACAGTAAAATGTCTCAATAACGACCACCCTCAGGAAATAAAATGTTGGTCGGTTAATAGGGAAAAATGAAAACAACTGGTCTGCACTTTACAGTTTTTGTTTATTAATAAGTATCTATATAGGGTATTCCATACTCGATGGTCCGTTAGAAGTATCTGGAGAACGAAAAGAAAAATAATTTTGAAATTTTCACTACGGCCATAGGAGGCTGCGCTCTAGTTTTTAAAAATAATTTCGCGATTGCAGTGGTGCCAGATCTATTGATAACTGGCATCAACTTTGGAATTTTAAATCGGGCACCCTGTAGTTTATTTTATTTTTAGATTCTACGAAGCAATCTAGGTTTTTTTTGTATAGGATATTTTTCCATTTCTCTTGCCGTTTCTTAAATATTAATTTTTTTTTTTACCGAAACTATGTGAATTAAAACTTAAATATTTTCGTCTCCAGATGTCAAATCAACGTAACATTTTAATATCGTTTAGTCAACATGTGGTACTTCAATTTTGGCAACATAGGATTGCCGACTTCTATACAGAGTGTTCTAAAAATTAATTGCAATTCAGATTTTATAAATTTGATCAAAAGTCACTTTTTTTAAATGGATCACCCTGTATATCATTGAAGTGTTGAATAGAGTGGACCAATTGAATTTTTTTCATATAGAATGTTTCTCTACCTATTTTGAACCGCTTTCGATTAATAAGCCATTTTATGAATAATTACTATTCATATTCGAGAACTAGACATTAAAGATCTAAATCGATATGTGTGCCATGATGTAACAACTGCAATACATAACGATGGTGACATGACATGTCTCACTTTTTAGTTTGGGTTTGCTTATTTTCACCGCGAGTGTCAAGGGATTATTTCAAGAACCTGCAGAAGATTTAACGCTCTTTTTCCCAATTTGCCGCCAATGAACCCACGGAAATTTCTCAGATTTGAAGGTAATTTTTTAAATTTTGGAAATGCACAGGCTCCAAGATATCAATTTTACCCTGTACTGAGCACAAAGAAAATTAAATTAACGTTTTGGCGTATTTTCATGCCTATCCCCATGCTTCAATAGCAAGTGCCAAAAATGATTTAGGAATAAATCGAACATCGATATGGAGAATTTTACATAAACATAATGTGCATGGCTACAAACTAATTACATTACAGGCTTTACAAGCAGGTCATCCCCCAAAACGTGTAGATCTTTGCGAAATGTTATTAATTCGAATTCGAACACAGGATGATCCAGATTTTCTGAAAAGAATTATTTGGACTGATGAAGCAAAATTCTCACGCGAAGGAGTTTTTAACCGTCAAAATAATCACTATTGGACTGCAGAAAATCCACATGTTATAAAATCAAGAGGTTACCAACAAAGATTTAGTTTTAATGTATTTTGTTTGCTGATGGATAGGCAATTATCAATCTATATTTATGATGAAAATTTAACTTCTGAAAAATATCTCGAAATTCTAAGAACGACCGTATCTGACTTTTTGGATAATCTACCGCTTATCGATTTGAGAGATTGTTGGTATCAATTAGATGAAGCTCCTGCTCATTGTACCCATGAAATTTCCGCGGAATTGTATGATATGTTTGAAGATAGGTGGATAAGACGTGGAGGACCATGGAGTTAGCCACCGCGATCTCCAGATCTTAATCCGTTAGACTTTTTCCTGTGGGGTAGGATTAAAGAAGTGGTAAATTCAAAAGAAGATCTAGAAAATCGGGTAAGGCGTTCTTTTTAAGAACTTGATCCATTAGAAATTCAAAGAGCTACTACCGGTCATGTGATGACATATATTACCAATTGCTTACATGAAAATGGTCAGCACTTTAAACATCTGACGTATTAGGTCAAAATTCCAAAAGTTTTAATTTACTGACAAAATCGGTTCTTTTCAGAACCACAATTTATTATGAAAGGAAATTTGTTTTGATCATGGCACACTTATCGATTTAGATCTTTAATGTCTAGTTCTCGAATATGAATAGTAATTATTCATAAAATGGCTTATAAATCGAAAGCAGTTAAAAAATAGATAGAGAAACACTCTATTCAACACTTCAATAATATACAGGGTGTTCTATTAGAAAAAGTGACTTGAGATCAAATTTATAAAATCTCAATTGCAATTAATTTTTATGACACTCTGTATATAAGTCGGCGATCCTATGTTGCGAAAACTAAAGTACCACATCGTGACTAAATGATGTTAAAATGTTACGTTGATTTGACATCTGAAGACGAAAATATTGAAGTTTTAATTCACACAGTTTCGGTAAAAAAAAGACACAAAATAATTAATATTGAAGAAACGGCAAGAGAAATGGAAAAATATCCTATAAAAAAAAACTTAGATTGCTTCGTAGAACTTAAAAATAAAATAGACTACAGGGTGTCCAATTTAAAATTCCAAAGTTAATGTCAGTTATCAATAGATCTAGCACCACTGCAACCGCAAAATTATTTTTAAAAGCTATTACTGTTAATAACTAATGTATGCAGGTAATTGTAAATATTTTTTTTCTGGCAAAACAGCTCATCCAGCGAAAAATATTGAAGAAGTAAAGTAGCTTCCAAATACATCCAGTCACTAGACAAAAATATCTGGGTTGTCATAACGCCGTTGATATAAAAAATCAGGAGAAATGTTGACGTATTATATCACTTTTATAACACTTCCACTTATTTACAGCCGGTGATTATACTACTAGAAAACGTCATTTTATAGTATTAGTCTACATGCTAAAAATCATTAAAATCGATTAGCAGGTTTCACGTAATTTAGGAAACACCAATATTTTTACAAATTTTTGATGCCCTTTACCGGCTAAACGAGACAATTTTGGATATAACTAAGTCGGCTTAGATCGACCTATTTTGACGTGAGGAGTCTGTCGTCAAACGTTTTACACGTATTTTCCGGACACCCTGTATATATCTAAAAATACCGGGATAAGGATAATTTCGGAGTTTCTTGTACTGACCCAGTCAAAAACTACTAAGATGGCAGCGTCAACATTGTTTTACTGCTCCTATTATTATTTTCTAAGTAGGTATTCATGGAATATTTACAACACCAACCATCAGGGACATACAGTGATGGGCTAAAATATGGAACAAATTCATTTAAAAAGCAGGTATTAATTTTTTGAAGAAACGCTCGGACACATCGTTTATAATTTTTTCTTCCGAATTTTTTGCCTCGAAAAGAAATTATGCAGGGTGTGTCAAAAAAAAGATATAGCAAAAAAATTTTTTATTTAAATAGAACCCTATTTTTTTCAGTCCAATTTTCAATTCTACGTCAAATTCTGCGCATTATTCATGTAGCATACCCTATCCTTATCTCTAACGGTTTTAGAGAAAAATTACATCATAAAACGAAATTTTTCTTTAAAAAAAGTTACATGTACCTACTTACAGGTAAGCAGGTAAATTTAAATGAATTGTCACTACGATAGCAAGTCATGTGTCAATCAAAAATAATTTTAGGTATAATTTTGAAAAACGGTGATCATGGTGCATTTAAATGAAACTCAAAGAATCGAAATTTTAATTTTAATTGGATGTGGAGACAAAACAAGAAATCAAGAAGAAGTTTGTAACTTGTTTAGCGCTAAGTATCCAGAACGACCGATCACAAGATCTACAGTGAGTAAAATTGACAATAAATTCAGGGAAACAGGGAATATAAAGGATCGTCTACGGCCAGGTCGTCCAAAAATTAGTAAAAACACAAAATTGAACATTTTGTTAGTAGTTAAAGATAATCCCCATAGTGTATCCACTGAAGTAGCCCTTAATAATGATGTGAGCCGACGATCTGTTTTGCGGGTATTGAAACAAGAAAAGTACCATCCGTACAAAACTAGGTTGCTGCACGAGCTAAACGAAGATGATCCCGACCGCCGACTACAGTTTTGTGAAACTATGATGGAAATTTGCAACTTAAATCTATTTTTCCATCGCAACATACTTTTTAGCGATGAAGCCACGTTTTGTTTGAATGGTTCGGTAAACAGACAAAATTTTCGTTATTGGAGTCCAAATAATCTCCGTTGGATGAGAGAACAGCACACGCAAAACCCACAAAAAGTAAATGCTTGGGCAGGGATATTAAATGATAGAATTATTGGACCTATTTTCTTCGATGGAAATCTTACAGGAGACCGGTATTTACAATTTCTTCAAAATGAATTAATTCCCACACTAGCAGCGGATTTTCCAAATCCGAATCAGCCTAATTTACCAGAAGCGTCTATTTGGTTTCAGCAGGATGGTGCTCCGCCTCATTTTGCTCAACAAGTACGAGAGTATTTGAATACTGTATTTCCCGAACGATGGATAGGTAGAAGAGAACCCATAGAATGGCCTGCTAGATCTCCCGATCTTACACCAATGGATTTTTTTCTTTGGGGTTATTTGAAATCAAAAGTGTATAAGGATAAACCACAAAATTTGGAAGACTTAAAATTTAAAATTAGATATGAAATTAGGCAAATTAATGAAAATACTGTAAATAATGTTTTAGAAGGGTTTTTAAGTAGATTGGCATATTGTCAAGAAGTTAATGGTTGGCATTTTCAACACTTAATAAAATAATTTTCGTTTTATGATGTATTTTTTCTCTAAAACCGTTAGAGATAAGGGTAGGGTATGCTACATGAATTATGCTCAGAATTTGACTGAATTAAAAATTCGACTGAAAAATATAGTATTCTATTTAAAATACAAAAAATGTTTGCTACATCTACTTTTTGACACACCCTGTATAATTTCTTTTTGAGGCAAAAAATTCGGAAGAAAAAGTTATAATCGACGTGTCCGAGCGCTTTTTCAAAAAATTAATACCTTGTTTTTAAATGAATTTGTTCCATATTTTAGCCCATCACTGTATAGGGTATAGCGACTTAAAAGATGTAATCTTTACAAAGCAATATTGTTGTAATTTTGGTAAGGTAATTTTGCAAACACTAGATATTTCTAAACCCTCAAAATAAAATTCTAAAAAAACCGCTTCGGATAGAAATACAATACCGCCCTAATTGACTATTAATTAACACCCCCACGCTCCTCAATCAGTCCCCAATTATCCATTTCGATTATCCCTCTTTCCAAAAAGGGAATCGGGTTTCGCGTTTATTTAGCGACGATTTTCTTAATGAACACAATTGCAGCCTAATTTATTACATTGGATTGTGTCGCATTGCACCCAAGGAATTTATGCCCTTCCTGTTTGGGCCCTGTACGCAATGTTGCCGTTTTTTTATTTAGGGCTCGCGAATTTTAAAATGTCGTGCATACGAGTGACTTAAAGTAACAAAACTCGACAATTTATATCTAATATCGGCTATTTCAATACATGCAGCTAATAAAAGTAAAAAAAAGACAATTTCTAAATTTCATAGAACTATATATTAGAAATTGAAATTTGGCAAAGTTAGCAAAGATGCGTGAGGGAGGATCCCTTAACAAGAATAAAATATTATTTAAACATACAGGGTGGCAAAAAAGTCGCGCATAATGCCGGTACCTTTTGAATTACCTCGTATACGAAAAAGTGACCTTTATGAAAGTTGTTCAGTAAATTACTCCCCACATTTTAACCTGCATGAATTTTTTCTGTCATTTCTGGTTTGGTTGCCATAGAGACCAACTTACTTTTTTTCAAATGGAACAACCTGCATATGATTGCATATTTGGATTCTACTGGGAAAACTCTTTTTGTATATCGAATTTTCACCTATCTGCAAGCGTTTCCGAGATAATAACAGTTCAAAAATGAAAGATTTCCTAATTATAATTATTGCTACCTAATACCCACCAGTTGAGTCAAGGTGTTTTCATGACAGCTACCTAAAAGGTGTCAATTTTGAGTTCCTGTTTAATTTTCTGTTGTCTGATTTATAATTTGTTTACACTATGGTTCATCTGAATGAGAAACAACGAGACGAAATTTTAATAATGAGCAGTTACGGAAATATGAAGAGATCGCAAGATCAGGTTTATCAATTTTTCAATGAATTATATTATATATATTTTTATATATATTATAGTTAGGGAAACCGCTAGATCAGGTCGACCTAAAACAGCAACCGGGGGAGACAAAGCTTTGGATATCATGCTCTCAATACATGAAAATCCAACACAATCATCCAGGCCAATGGCAATTGATTTTAATGACTCATCAGGCAGTGAAAAATTTGTTTAAGCAGGAGAAGTTGCATCCCTACAAAATAAAGTTGGTGCACGAGTTAAACGAGGACGATTTTAATAGAAGAGCTGAATTTTGTGAGCTGATGATGGAAATATGCAATAACGATAATAACTTTGCAACAAATATCATTTTCTCGGATAAAGCTACTTTCCATTTAAGTGGCATTGTTACTAGACACAATTATCGTTATTGATCTGCTGAGAATACTCACTGGTTCCAGGAAGGTCATAGTCAGATTCCCGAAAAAGTTAATGTTTGGGCGGGCAAGCGGGCATAGTTGGTAGACATATTGTGGGACCTTTTTTCATAGGTGGTAATTTGAACGGCGAAAAATATCTGAACCTCCTCAGGAATCACATAATTCCTTATTGCAGAATTGTTATACCGGGTGTAAATAATGGCATAAATGAACAGGTATGGTTCCAGCAAGATAAAGCACTTGCGCATTATGCGGCAAATGTTAGACAATACATAAGTGAAAAATTTTCAGGACGTTGGATAGGCAGAAGAGGTGCTATTGACTGGCCAGCGCGATCCCCGGACTTAACTCCGTCCGACTTCTTTTTGTGGGGACGCTTAAAAAACAAAGTCTACATTAACCGTCCAAATGACTTAGTGTCTTTAAAAGTCAGAATTAGTGCTTAAATTCGGCCCATTCCAGAGGACTTCCTTTTAAGCGTTGTAGACGGGGGTTCAAGTAGGGTTTCGCAAAGTTACATTTTTTTAAATGAGACAACCTATATTTGAATGGATTTTTCATTATGGGTTTTATGTACAAAAAAGTGATAGTATTCAAGATAATTCGAATTTTAATTTAAAATTTTTCATTCGCAATCATGATTATATTTATTATGAAAATACTACTTCAATTTTGGTTCATAATTTGGATCCTAAGTAAAGTACCTCAAAGAAATATACCCACCATAAAATAATTAATATCTCATTTACACGATGTCTTCTTTGTAGGTTCAAATTCTGCAAACTTCAAATTGAAAAAGTCACTTTTCTTAAATGGAATTTCCTGTATATTTTTTGACCATCTTATAGCTCGTCAATAACTCTTTAACTTTGGTGAAGAATGTGTCTATCCCTATCTCTAATAATTTTTAAAATATATTGAATTTTCGGGATTCTTTCGCGAGAGCAGTAAAAACCTGTAGGTTACAAACATAAATATTTTTACATTTACACTAAACCATACTGAACACACTATTTTTGTTGTAACTGTACCTCCCCCCCCCCCAAAAAAAAAGTAAATTTTTTCTTAACAAGTGTTCGAATATATGTTCTTTTGTTCTTGTTTAATTCACAATTCACACATGTCAATTCCTTTAATAATTCTTTTAATAATATATTTTCGACATTGGATAACATGCCTGGTGTTATTGTTTGACATATATCCCGAATCCACTTCTCCGTGTTCGGCCTTATCGTGGGTAGTGTCACAAATACCCTATATTTGATGTAGCTCCACAGGGAAAAGTCTAACGGGGTAAGATCACAAGACTTTGGTAGCCGTGGGGCAAAACCTCCATGGCCAATCCATCTTCGGGGATATTGCTGCTTCACACGTAAGTAAGTTATGCGCCTTTGAAAATCCTCATCGTGAAGTTCCCAATGTACCTCAATATGGTACGGGTGGTATTTATACTTGTACGTTGTTCGGTTTGCCGTTGACTGTGACATATGATACAGTGAAGCTAATTTAGGGCTACTAACTTGGGGATTCTCCTGAACTTTTAACAGTATTTCCAGTTCTTTTTCCTCATTTGCAGCCATACTATTGATAAGCAAAACGGTTTACATGTCCCTATCTTACTTTTATGTTATCTTTCCAAAAGTGTCATCTTCCTGTTAAACGAGATGTAACTTTAAAACCGGAAATATAGTACTTCCGGTTTAACCAGAAAATAATATTCCTTGGAAGATAATAAAAAAGTAAGTCGCTTTGCTCTAAGACGTTCCGTTAGAAAGCTAGAAGCAGTCAGAGATATTAAAACATAATTATTATTTTGTGTACAATCCTAAAATGACGTAAGTATAGGGTGTTCCATTTAAAAAATATAACATTGACTTGGATCTTTTTTTGGGATATTCGGTATATTTTAAAATAAATTCAGCCGTGCGCCACCCTATTACTTTATTTTTTAAATTAGATATTTATGACTGTAAAATATACATATAATATATTATAAAAACGGAATGTCCATGGAAATATGTTTATGTCGAACATAACCCTTAGTTATTCCGTACTTATTGTTAACACTCACTAGAGATTATAACTAATAAAGGCATTTTTCTAATTTGGTTTCATAAAAAAGCTGTTTTGATATCGTTTTCAGTATCGTAATGAGCTTTTTATGAAACAGTTTTCTTTATTTTTCTAAGATTGATAATGATGTTCACAAATGTTTTATTTTGCTGTCGTGTATGTTCGGTTGCATTAATTCTATGAAATGGGGATGAGTTAAAAAAATACCAAATAATCTTACAAATTTACTATATTATGAAACAAAGAACTATAAAATTTACCGCAATTTCCTTTAACTTTGGGGAGTTAAACTAAACTCATCGTGCTCGGTATTTTAAAATTATGTGGGTATGTTAGAAAAATTAGACAACTTCGTGACAAAATGGCTGAACCGGAAATAAAATTATTTGTTGATTTCAAGGCTACTATGATAAATAATTTGATTGTATTAACAACACAAAATTTAGGCCTAAAAATTTTGAAAATTTGTATGTTTTATTTCCTTTTTAACATGGATTAATTTTTTGAAAATAATGCCAAAATAGAAAAAATAGCATAAAGAACAAGTTTTATAAAGCTATAAGCGCACTTGTCCGTTATAAAACTCGCCGCAAACATGGACGCGTGCGCTAAAATGAGCTTTATAAAACTTGTACTTTTATCTGCTTTTTTGTACGTTTTAGTTAATTTTAGATACATTTTTTTTTTGCTTTGGCAACATTGTAATTTATATTTCCATCCAAGCAGCAATACCTTCAAAGGGCGGCAAATGTACAAGTCTTGTTCAATCTTTCTTTCAACTCAAGTTTAACTTTCTTTCACGAGGGGAAAAGAATACTTTTAGTTTTGGCGAAAACCAGCAAACGGGTTTCACACTTTTTCATTCTTTTAAAAGTTTCTAATTGACCTGAAACTAACTCAAAACTTAACCATTTAAAGTTTTCTTTATTACTTTTTAATTTCAATGTAGAAACCAATAATCGGTAAAATCAACAGCTTTGATTACCTGCTAATAATACAGGGTGATTCATGTGGATAGATCACACGAGAGAAATATAACACGTATGGAGGCAAATCGAGCAAGCAATCACAAATCCGGCAGAGAAAGTTATCGGGAAACTGGACAAAAAATATGCAAGTCATGATGAGGAATGTAAACATAAACTGAGGGTGAACAGATAAAAATATGAAAGATGCCGTTAAGAAATCAGAAAACTAATGAAAAGTGAGAAGGAGACTACGAACTACACAAGTTTGATACGATTGAAAGGAACATACCTAAACCACACCATAAAAAATTCAAATAGTGTTATTAAGAGCTTTTCTGGGGATCTGTCTCAGAAGGGTAATGAGATCAAATCCAAGAGCCTTGTTAAGGTGGTAGTAGTAGTAATAGTGGACGGGGTGGCTTGACTCCGAACAAGCAGGTGCCGATTCCGTTCTAACGTCAGGATAATGTCAGCCAGGGGAGACCTACAGTTTAGCGTGGGTTCCGAACCATAATATAACCGACAGATGTTATTCTCGGCAGAGTATCTTTCCGGTTTTGATATTATTAGCGCCTCTTTGCTTATCACAAACCTCGATGAGCCAGCTCTTAAACGTCCTTTTGTGCAGCTAAGAGAGTTATGTATATCGCGGGGACTCTCCAAGACAGCATTAAGTCCGTGTACAGTCCGTTCACAGATTTAAGAGAATGACTACCTGCCTTTAGTTATCACCCATCATAAAATTCTTTGCTGAAAGGGATTCAAGGATCATAGAGATAATGATTATATTATCCAGGTAGGGACCGTACTTGGCCGTAATTAGTTTACAAAGCCTTATTAAATAATGGGAAAAAAATAAGTAGACAAATCAGTGTTGCAAAGCCAGTCATTTTATTAGTTCCTGTGAAATAAAAACGCAGCATTGATTATCCAAATATGAGGCGTCCGTGGATTGGTGAATCTAGTATAGAACAGCCGGAGGGGGTACAGGTGCGGAAATGAAAATGGAAGAATACACTTATCTTTAGATTCTAAATACACTTATCTTTAGTATATACAACTCTCATTGAACGTAAAAAGTTGAGTAAAATGGAATGTATTGAAGAAACAGCCACATTAACTAAAATTTCGGAAAAAAACAGTATGGAAAATTGTGAATAAACCCATCACCGAAAGGAAAAGAAGGAAAGATTCTGGCAAAAAATTAGATCGCAGCGATGAAGATTTAGTCCGACGCAAAATTTATAAGATGTATAAAGAGCATACGGTATCAACACTGGATAATTTACTGAAAAGACTTAAGATAGATAACACGGATATCAATTGCGATAGGACAACGCTGTGGAAGTGTCTTCAACGAATCGGCTTTAAATTTAAAAAAGTCGATAAACGGCAAGTTGCCATGGAATCGCAACGACTTAAGGCATGGCGATTTGAATATTTGACAAAAATCGCTCAGTACAGAAGTGAGAATAGACCTATTGTATACTTAAATGAACCCTGGTTTGATACCCATGATACCGCATCAAAAGGTTGGGTTGATTCTAGATACAGTTGTAGAACAAAGGCACTATCAAACAAAGGAAAGAGAATAACCATAGTACATGCAGGGTTCGAAGATGGTTGGGTACCAAATGCACTTTCATTGGCAGCCAAGAATCTAAATGACTCCTGTTTGGCTTACCATAACGATACCACAGCGAAGTAATTTGAGGATTGGTTCGTAAACAAGTTAATTCCTAAAAATTCGTATTTTGCACTCTGACCAGTGGACTATATGTCAGGTGAGGGGAGACCTGGACCATGTATTTTTTGAATGTATTAAATACCAAGATCAAATACAAAAGCTACATGATGCTCTAATCAATAAAGTCAAAGTCCTAGCTCCTTATAATTTAAATAATTTGATATCTCTAGATAATCCCGCCATATATAATGAATTAGTGTTATTTCTACGTGAAACCAATTTAAAAATTTAATAATAAAAAATAATCCTAACGGTGGTTCCTACTGTTTAATCCTTTCCATTCTGCGGTCCTCTATGTTTGTCTAAGTTTAAAAAGTCGCCCTGATGGACCCCAGAGGCGTGAAGAGTGTATCCCTGTCTATATGTCTATTCCTTCAACTTTGAAAAAAACTAACGATAGGTTACAATATATATTATTATACATTATAGTGACTAGCTGTATGGCTGATCAGCCTAAAGCCAAAAAAAAAAAAAAGTTAATTCCTAAAGTTTCTCCAAACAGTGTGATTGCTATGGACAACGCAAGTTACCACAGTACACAGTTAAACAAGCACCCTTGTTAAAAAGATACGAAAATGTCAATACAGGAATTTATGTATCAAAATGATATATATTTTCATGAGAGTTACACTAAAAGAGAGTTACTTAATGTGCCTAAATTTCTGAACCTAGAAAAGGAGTACTACTGCGACAGCTACGCTAAAAGTAAGGGGCATACAGTGCTAAGGCTTCCGCCGTATCACTGCATATTCAGTCCCATAAAACACATATGCCATCAATTAAAATCTGCCGTTAGACGTAATAATATATCACACACTATAAACGCTAGTGTACTGGATATTATTATTACTGAAGTGGACAAAGTGCCTGTTAGTTGCTGGAAAAATTGTGTTTCGCATATTAAAACTGTTGAAAATTCATACATTCAAATTAGGAATATTACAAAAGATTTATCATTAACATTGGTGTTGATAGTGACAGTGAAAATGAATTAAATGAGTAAGCTGTAGTTGTATTAATTAATTATATTATATAATTATAATATATTCTATCTAAAATTGTTTACTATTTATGTTAAATCATCCATGCTTGAAATACAATTCAGTGCGGGTCTGTGTAGAACCCAGTCTGGTTTTAAACAGGCGTCAACACGAGTCGGTAAATCATTCTCTTAAATCTGTGAACGGACTTTACGCGAGACCCCGTCACCAATTCCCTAGTCGAGGTTTTTCCCTGAAACCATACTATCTGGCTTAAGGGTCCCTCCCTCGAGAACATACAGATACACCTTTGATCATCGGTCAGGTATCTTGAATGCCTTTACGCTACTACATGATTGCCTTTGAGAATTTGCCTGTGTGTGTTGCATGCGCAACATGACGTAGTATGGTTACCTGGTCAATACAAAATCATGATACGACTCGAGAAAATAAACCCACGCGCATGATCCCATCTTTCTGAAAAGAACACAAACAAAGAAAATGGACAAACTTCTTTCTTTTATATCGCGTTTTCGGTTCGCAGGAACCGACAATTGGCTTTCAGCGCCACCTGACATTAGATACCTGCTTCTGCGGGTTCCATTCCAGGGTTTGGTCTTCTCTAAGATCTCGCTAGTCTCGTTGGGTGGATAGCTCGATTGCCACGAGATGTCGCCACGTGCAGCATCTCGAATATGTATCTTTACATTATGTGTTGAAATGCACAGCAAGGTTCCTTTCCTTTTCGTCAGACTCTGCAGACTTGCCGAAGAGTCGCAATATGACGAAACGCGTCCAAGGATTGGGTCTAACGGAAAAAAGACGGACAAACTTCTTCCTTTCATAAAAGTGGTTGTCTGCAGCCAATCCACCCAACAGGAGCGGCTATTTATTGTGCACAAGCGAATTATCAGATTGATTCTGCCCTGTAAAACTCCCTCTAGACAAGTTTTTAAAGCAAAGAATACCTTAACCGTGCCATCAGTATATCTATTTAAGCTTTTAACCTACATCCAAAAAAATAAAAACTTGTACCTTCTGATCATATCAGTGATAGAGATACTGTATTTTCTAAATATTTGTTCTTGTTTTTACATTATTATTAAATTCTTACATTTGTGATATGTATTATTATATTGACATGTCTATCTATATTATACAATGTGTAGCAAAGATCAAGACGTTTTTAATTTTTGTTTTTTTTTTTTAAATTTAATATAACTCGTATAGGAAGTGTTACCAGTAGGAAAATGACCTCCAGAAAGTCGTGAGGAGTATAACGATAAGCAGATTGCCAAAAAATTAACATCGCTTGGGAGCCGGGGCTGTAGAAGTATATGATGATGATAATGATTCATCCAAATCATATTAGACGTATCTTTAGAGTATCATTTTCTAACTTTTTTGGTATGTGGATATTGTGTATTATTGTCAGCTCTAATAAAAATATATGGTGTCTAACCCTTTTAGTTAAATTGAAATGCAATATATGTGAATATTTCCCTCATATATAAAAAATCTCATAAGAAGTGTGGTCTTTCGCAAGAATTACAGCGATAATTCCACAGTAGAAGCGATAATTCCACAGTAGAAGCAATAATCCCCCAGTAGGTAGCTATCAATCATAATCAAGTTTTTACTACTACTGTGTACTAACAATCATACAAATCCATAATTTTTGACTGTTTATAAATATATTATTTATTATGTACTTTTTTTAATTTTAATACTAACTTAATACTTTACATTATATTTATATTTAAAAAATAATAATAATAATATTATATTTTTTTTACCAACATTGGAGGCGACTTTTGCATATCCTGGTATATGGGTATTTAAGTGTAACCACGGTTACCGCAAAAACTTTTATTATTGAACTTACTTAGTCAATCTGCGACATTTAAAAAGTGAATTGATTACAAATCAAGATTTCTTTAAAGATATGGAACGTTTTGGTAGTCACTCTATAAAAGAAATTTATACAAGCATTACCAACAGCACAATACAATTTTTCGGGAAATATTCCACCGAATACCACTCGTGCATCAAAAATAACCAGATAATTCTGCTTTCAAGCGTGTTGTAGTATTGTAACTGCATTCGGTTATTTTCATTTTTGATTAAATCTCAAAAAAGCCCTCCTTCTTCGAAGTCGGGCTCTTTCGGATTTAATCAAAAATGAAAATAAACTCATTCAGTTACAATACAACACGCTTTCAATCAGAATTATCGGTAATTTTGATGCACTAGTGGTATTATACCCGATAAGCAAAGGTCGGAATATATGCAAAGTTTTATTATTTTTTTTTATTTTTTTTAGTATTTTGTCAATTTTATAATAAAATGCATATTTTTCCCAAATTATTATTTTATGAGGATATTTTCATGTTTTCGGCGTTATCAAAAGATTAAAACGCCCGGTCATGAAAACTCGTAGATTCATAGGTTTAATGTCCAGCCGGGTTTCAGGGATTTTCCAATCTGAAGATAATTATATAATAATTAATATTTACATTTTGGTTATACACAAGGTATTTATTGTGGGTTTCCGGGGTTTGAAGGTATATTGTTAGGGGTTACTTTGTCATTTAATAATGCCTTATTATTACCTGGTTCATAAACTGTATTTATATCGGGTTGTACTACGTACTTCTGTTTTAGTTTGTCGATAGATTCACATCAGTATTTTCAATGTGAACCTAGTGATTTGAAATATGTGTTCAAAATGTGCAAAGTGGCGAAAACGTCTTCGTGGATTAAAAATTTAGTTAGAGTTTAGTTGAGAAAAAATCTTCTGTCAAGCTTGTGCAAAAATTATTGTTTATGAAAAGAAATTCCAAATCGATCAATATTTAAAAACACCGCTGCATAAATCAAAGTTACAAAAAATGAAATCTAAGCCAGTTCAGCTGAGTGTAAAGACGCATTTCAAAATGTTGGAGAAAAATCTGAAAAGGAATTTTTTTAAGAAGACTTATGCAAGGCATTGGTCGCAGCAAACATACCCTTAAGAAAATTGCAAAATCTGCACTTTGAAGGATTTTTGCAAAAATATTGTCAGCCAACCATTTCTGATGAATCCACGCTTAGAAAGAGGAATGTCCATTCAGTATACGAAACCGTTTTAGAAGAAATTAGAGCTTCACTGGGTGATAAGAACTTTTACATCATTGTTGATGAAAGCAGAGATGCTTGTGGCAGATATATCGCATATCTTATGATTGGAGCACTTTAAAAAGATAAAGCAACAAATTCATATTTAATAGCTTCTAAGCAACTAGGCAAAACTAATAATTTAACTGTAACCCGGTTAATTCAGCAGCCCCTATCGAGCTTACCAAATCCAGTCCCAGATGAGAAGTTTTTAGTGCTTTTGTCTGATGCAGCACCGTATATGGTAAAAGTTGGCCAAAACTTAAGAATCTCTAATCCCAATATGGTGCATGTCTTTTATATGGAATAAACCGAGTCGCAGAAATCGTCTGAACTGAATATCCTTTAGCAAATAAATTAATTTCAAATGTAACAAAAGTCTTTCTAAACGCACCTCTAGGAGTGCAGATGTATATGAAGAGATTACCAGAAGTTAGTTTACCTCCAGAATCTGTAATTATCCGGTGGGAAACATGAATTAAGACCGCAGAACGTTTTGAAGTCATTAAGGAACTAATTTTAGATTAAGATGACGATTCGCAGTGTGTGTTGTTATTAAGGTTAATTTCAGTTTTATACCGGACATAATATCCTCGTTAGAGAGTAAAAGTTTAAGAGACTCAACTAGTATTATTGAAACTTTTTCCGCTGAATGTAACAACATTCCCGGTAAAGTATAAGGTCAAGTAAGGAACAAATTGGATGTAACTGTAAAAAAGAATGAAGGATTTAAATGCTTAACTACAGTAAAAAGGATTTCTGAAGGTAAACCATCCAACGAACTACTACCTAAGTTGCAGTATTATCCGATAAAGCCGGCCACTCACTACGCGGCACTTGCCGAGTAATTGCCAAGTACTTGGCAAGTGGCAAGGTGTGTGTATGAAGACTCGTATAGACTCGTCGAGTTACTTGTACTTCCCGTCATGTGTCGGAAAACGGTCCCAAGTCCTTAACTTTAAAGTTTTTGGATATATATGAGAAGGAACCTATCATTTGGGAGCCATCGCATAAACAACACAAAAATAGAAACGAAGTATACGATGCTTGGAAACGCATACAAACTGAGTTTTCATCAGAAGTTAGAATAGATGATTTGAAGAGGAAAAAAGACTCTCTTATGGCAACTTTTCGTAACTGCAAGAGCAAGTTAAAGAGTAGCGCAAAAAGTGGTACTGAAACATGTGATGTGTTTATTCCCCACTGGTTTGCCTTTACAAAAATGGCAGGATTATACCCACCATCTTCTGCGTCTGCGTTTTTTATTTTTATTTTTCAGTAAAAGAAAAACACAACTTAATGTTATAAAAGCAGCCAAGGATGTCGTATCATCAGTTTCCTCCATTTTGAAAAACTACTCGACGCGTCGTTTGACCGTCTGACTTGTACTTCCCGAAAAACAATAAAACTTTATAGTAGGCACGTAATGTATACAATTTACTTGAACTTGGACAAGTACTTGCCAAGTTTATTCCAAGTCAAGTCACTTGGCAAGTGCCGCGTAGTGAGTGGCCGGCTTTTACATTAGTAGATGTTGAAAAAAGCTTCTCTTTGTATAAACATATCCTTACCTACCGACAGAAGATAATCCTTTTTAGTCGAAATTTTTTTTTAATAAACATCTTTTTTATAACCCAGTGTGTTTCTTTACTCTATTTTACTATAATAAATTAAGAAATATTGCATACCAGTATGCATATTTGGTCAAAAAAATGCATATAACTGCATATTTTAAAGGCAAACAAGGCATATACAGTGAGCTCAAAAAGGTTGGAATAAATTCGTTTAAAATTCAGGTGATTATTTTCTGGAAAAAACGTCTGGACATGTCGATTATTATTTTTAATTGCGAATTTTTTGACATAAGAAATGTGTATACAGGTTGTCTCAAGAAGAACATATACCGTCAACATTAATTTTTTTTAAATAGAACACTTTGTATATTATACTATTTTTAAATTCTACGATACATTCTAAACACTTTTTGTATAACATACCTATATCCAAAATCAACGGTTTTTGATATATTGACATGTTTCCTGGTAAGAAAACTACAATTAAAAATGAACTCTTTACATCTATTTAGTCTATAATATTTACATAGACTATATTAAATTTTATTTTAATAAATGTTGAAATTGACCGCCACCAACTTCCTGGCAATATGCAGGTCCATCTTTGAATTCTTTCAAAACGTTATGGATTACCTGGGGCTCTGTTAATCTAACCTCATGCCTTATTCGCGCTTTAAGTTCATCAATTTTGTTAGGTCTGTTAAAGCATACTTTAGATTTTAAATAGCCCCCACAGAAAAAAATCTAGCGGGGTCAAATCTGGTGACCTTGCCGACCATTCTATTGGACCCCGTCGACCAATCCACTTGACAGGAAAGACTGTATCCAAGTACTCACGCACCGGGCGTGTGTAATGGGCTGGTGCTCCATCTTGCTGGTACCATAAGTTATTGTTGGGAAAGTCTGCCTCATCTGGATTTGGATAGGGTACAGGAAGTGCCGGTATTAACTTAAATTCTAAAAATTCTAGATACAGTTCGCCATTTAAGGTACCATCAAAAAAGAAGGGACCTAAAATCCGGTTTTCAACAATTCCAGCCCAAACATTCACTTTTTGCGGGTATTGTGTGTGGGACTCCATGATCCAGTGCGGATTTTCCTTAGCCCAATATCGACAGTTTTGACGATTCACATGCCCATTTAGAGTAAACGTTGCTTCATCAGAGAACACAATTCTTTTTAAAATTTGACGATCTTCAATGTATCTGTTCATCATTATTTCGCAAAATTCTGTTATTCTATCCGGATCATCTTCATTAAGTTCATGAACCAACTGTACCCTATAGGGATGCCATTTATTTTTGTGTAAATAATTCAATACGGTTGCTTGACAAATATCATTTTCCGTGGCAATACCGCGGGTAACACTATGGTGGTTTTCTTGGACAGCTAAGAGGACATTTAACTGCACATCTTCCGAAATCCTAGGTCGACCTTGAATATAACTGTCTCTAACATGCCCCAAATCCCTATATTTTTTTACAATTTACTAACAACAAATTGAGATATTGATGCTCGGTTTGGGTACTTATTGTTAAATAACTCACACACTTCTGTTTGGGTTCGCATCCTATCTCCATAGCCAAGTATCATTAGTACTTCTATCCTATCTTTTTTACTTAACCGCGCCATTTTTACAGAATTACTTGAAGTTAGATAGATCCACACAATTTGAAGAATTTTTGACAAGAAGTAAATGTCTGTGTCAAAATAAATTAATTTAGGTAACAGGTTACAATAATAACAAAGAAATGCGCAATTAAAACTAAAAATCCACGAACAGTGCTGTGGAGACAGTGGTTCGAAGCGGCTGCGTATTTTAGAGTGAATTTTTAACCTTACTTGTGTGACTGTTTCGTGATTCTACCCTTCCGGGTAAGTTTGTTCCCTTTAGTTAGTGTTATTTTATTATTTTGTTCGTCTGAGGTTGGTCTATTAATTTAGGGGGATGAGTGAACCTCATGACCCAGGGGGAGGCTCCAATTCCGTTTTTTGTCGAGATGAAATTAATTCAATTATTGGCGTTAGCAACGTCAAAATAACAAATGATAAAAAAAACAAATTTGACTGGAATAATGATAATGAGGAACAGAAAAATATCGCAAAAAGTAAGGAAAATATACAGACTAACTTAACAGGACGGCAAAATATGCCTAAAGAATATAAGGAACACCATTCAGGCCCTTTCATAGTTTTTATCGAGTCAACAGAGAAATCTGGAAATAATGTAGGCAAATTCAATCATCTTAAAATCGCGAAAGAAATATTTAATCTGCAATTAGTTGATATAAAAAATTATAAAAGTAAAGGTACTAACCGAGTAGCAGTAGAATTCGAAAATTTCAAAGCAGCTAACAATTTTATTAAAAATGAATCATTATTACAAAAAGGCTACAATGTATTTATACCCTCTAACTTCACTACATGCAAAGGTCTAATAAGGGGAGTGGACATTAACATGAGTTTAGAAGAAATACAGAGCCGTTGCACATCATCCGTAAATATTTTAGATATGACTAGACTAAATAGAAAAGTTTTAAGCGGCCCCAGCAAAATACCCGAATATATACCAACTAACACTGTTCTACTTACCTTTGAAGGAACTATTTTACCAAGAGATGTTAGTATATATCAATCACCCATGCTGGTAATACCATATGTTGCCCCTGTAACGCAATGTTTTCAATGTTTCTATTTTGGTCATACAAAAAAACTTTGCAAAAGCAAGAATAAATGTTTTAATTGTGGAGAAGAAGATAAAAACCACAAAATCGACGGAAAGGAAGGAGAAACTCCCCAATATGAATGCCAAACATTTTGTATTCACTGTAAAAGTGACGAACACAGGTCAACAAATAAAAAATGCCCAGAATTCCTTCGCCAACAAAGCATTAAAAGACTAATGGCTTTTGAAAATTTAACTTATTATGATGCAAGTTTTGCTTGTAAAAAAAACTATTCAAATAGTTCTGATTATACACCACACCCTTTAGATTTTCCAGCCCTTAAAAACAGATACAATGTGAATCAGGATAAAATAGATGTTTCCCAAAGAAGAGTTGTTGAAACAAACACAAGACAAAAACGGTCGTATCAACAAGCAGCAGCCCAACCCCCAAAAAAAAGAGCAACAACACAAATAGGTTATGACAAAAAAGCACATGATGAGGCCCTAATCTTCCCCAATTCCAGACCAACATGGTCCCAATCATCACATCATAACACCAATAGAAATATTTCAACCCGAACTTTAAACCCATCTACTTCTTCAACATCGTCACAATACACTACGCCGTTTCGTGCCCAGGAAAACAATTTAAATAATATCAATGAACCAATATTAGAAAAATTAGCAAACTTATTAACAAGACTTTCAGATGAAGGCTGGAATCAGTTCAATAATTTTATACTCCCCACCATAAATAGACCACGCCATAATATGGATGTGGACTACGATTCATTCTAGTTACTTGTCATCAATGCCAAATCCAAAATTTATTAAATTACTGCAATGGAATATTAGAAGTACAAAAGCAAATAGAAGCGAGTTAATATCAATCATAAGAGAAACTAAACCCCACGTTGTATTATTAAATGAAACATGGCTAAATAATCAACAAAGATTTTTTATAAAAAGTTATAAAATTGTTAGACAAGATAGACAAGATGGATACGGTGGAATTGCTACATGCATAAAGGATAATCTTAAATTCTCAATTATAAATAACTCAATTAATGCAGCTTGGAATAATCTACAGTACATCACCATAAAAATTGGCAATATAAACATCATAAATGCATACTCACCACCACAAACCAACATCACTAAAAAAATATTATTTGATATATTTAGCCCTCTAACTGGTTCCAAAATTCTTATGGGAGATATGAATGCTCTACACTCTTCTTGTGGAAGTTCCACGACAAACCAAAGTGGTATAGCCTTAGTGGATTTTTTAAATACCAGTGATTTTATTTTGTTAAGTGATGGCACATCGACTAGACTTGTCACCCCCAATAGTACGTCAAACCCATTAGATATAACAATAGTGGACCCCTCCTTGGGCACAATATCTAACTGGAAAGTTTTTCCAGACTGTGGAAACAGCGACCACTTCCCAACAATCTGCGAAATCAATTGCAGAAATACAAACAATATGTTCTTCCCAACATACCAGATTAAAGACTTTTCAAAAGCAGACTGGAATCAATTTTATGATAGAATGGTAGTGGAGTCAATGAACCTGGAGAGCGATGCCCCATTCAAAACAATCCAGGATATAATGAGTTCGGCATCAGTAGCCGCCATCCCGCATAAATTTAAAAACACTACATTACAGCTTGGCAATCCCTGGTGGGACAATGAGTGTAATTTAATGTTGAGACGAAGAAGAAGCGCCCTACAACAATTCAAAGATTTCCCGAACATGGACAATTACATTAATGCAAAACATATGATTGCACAATCAAAAAGATTTTTTAAACAAAGGAAAAAAGAAAAATTCATCAAATTCTGTGCTTCCTTAAACCGAAACTCTAACCTAACCTACGTTTGGGATAAAGTTAAAAAATTTTCAGGCTTAAGCTTAAACAATAATTTTTCTAGAGTTAGCGATGACATACGTTTAGATATATTAAAAAAAATGGCAGTAATAAGAGCCCAACACCCAGAATTTCACCAGCTTCCAACACCAGATGGCATGGAATTATTCACTGTTAGTGAACTGAAGGTCAGCATACAGGATAAAAGAACCTCGGCACCTGGGTTGGATGAGGTTACATATACAATGCTTCAGAACACACCTGATAAGGTTCTAGAAACTTTAGTCAACATATATAATAGATGTCTAGTAGATGAATCGCTTCCTGTTTCGTGGAAGAGATATAATATTATATGCTTACTCAAGCCCAACAAAAACCCAAACACAGTAGATAGTTATAGACCCATTGTTTTGTCTTCATGTTACGTAAAAACGCTAGAAATTATGATCAAGAACAAATTAGAATGGCTAATGGAGAACAAAGAAGTTTTCCCATGGTTTCAAACAGGTTTCAGAAAAGGACAAGCGACATATAACGCTCTAGCTTTACTTACTTCAGATATCTACCTGGCCTTTGGTCAAAACTATTCAGTTCTTGCGGTATTCTTGGATATTAAATCAGCTTATGACCATGTCGACATATACCTATTGTACAATAAATTAATTAACCTTCAAACTCCAATAGAGTTGGCAAATCTCATCTTCAAGATACTAAAAAACAGACTCATATATTCAAAAAACGATAACGGCGAAATTCTAGGCCCTTTATTGGCAAATTCAGGTCTTCCACAGGGTTCTCCTCTTAGCACCCTTTTATTCAACATCTACCTGAGTGATATTTATGATATCCTTCCTGAAGATTTAAATCTTATTGTTTATGCCGATGATATAGTAGTATATGTAAAAGGGAATGACATTAATGAAATGCACAATAAAATTAATCTGGCTATCAATAATATCGTCAAATGGCTAGAAGAAAACCACCTATTTTTATCAGCTGATAAATGTGAGGCAGTATTTTTTTCGAAAAATTGTAGAATAATACAAACACCTGCAATTAGGCTTGGAAACGACATTATAAGGCATAAAAATGAAGTAAAATACTTGGGCATGATTTTGAATAGGAACCTAAAATGGGATAAACATATAGAAATTATTCTGAACAAAGCTCAGAAAGGTATTAATATTATGAAGACCTTCTGCAGAGTATGGTGGGGAGCAGATCCCACAACTCTACTAACAGTTTTCAATGCATTAGTTCGATCTCATCTCGATTATGGCTCTATTTTCATCAAACCCAATAATAAAAAATCTTTAAACAAACTAAATACATTACATTATCAGGGTCTAAGAATAGCTCTTGGTTGTATGAAATCCACCCCTATCAATGCTCTCTTGGGAGAAGCGGCAGATATGAACTTGGAACATAGAAGAAAATGGCTAGCTGTGAAATTCCTGTCAAAGATTGTATGCATACAAAACCATCCATTAATTCCAATGTTAATTAGCAATCGAAACTTGTACAATGGAAATGTAGGTTTTTGGAAAAATAAAGATTGTCCATATCTGATCCAAGGTCTTAACTACCTTTTACCATACATTACTAAAATTCATAAATCAGAAGTATACCCCACATTTAATATAGAATTCAGAAACCAAATTAGGAATATCAAAATCATTAATCTTGGATTACAGAAAGACGATTTACAGGCTAAAGAAAAATTTCTACGTTCCACAGACAGATATAAGCAATCACATATTTTTACATATACTGATGCATCAAAAAACTCTTCCAAGACTGGGTTCGGAATTTACATACCAGAAATTAATTATAAATACTCTGCTAGATTGCCATCAGAACTCTGCATTTGCACAGCTGAGATTATTGCAATTAATGAAGCTACAAAAGTCATAATAAGAAAAAACATTGAAAAATCTATCATCTTTTCAGATTCCCTTAGTGCTATCACAAAATTAAATAAAACGGTAATCTCCTCCAAAAATGACTACGTTAGTTTACGCACCAAAAGACTGCTTTTAGAAGCCAACGATAATGGTTTTGACATAAAAATCGCCTGGGTCCCAGGTCACTCAAGGATTGCTGGTAATGAGATGGCAGATACTCTGGCAAGCGTAGGTAGTAATTTAAATATCCCCAAAAATATGGACCTAGATGCTCAAGAGGTTATCCCAGATATCAAAAAGAAAATTTTTGAAGAACACAATGCTGAATGGAAGACTTCTCTAAGAAGTAAAGGAAAAAGTTATGCGGAAATAATAAACGAATTCCCCAAAAATAAATGGTTTAACAATTATACATACATTGATAGAAGACACATTACAACCATCATTAGAATGAGAACAGGACACTGCCTTACCAAGAGCCATCTCTATAGAATCGGTATAAAGGATGATCCTTACTGTGAATGTGGACAAGTGGAAGACTTGGATCACATTTTTCTAGAATGCCCCATAAATGTAATCCCGGGTCATGATATTTATGAAGAATTCAGAAAAACCGGAATATCTCCCCCCCTAAATATTAAAACAATTCTGTCTAATTTAAACAATCAAAACATTAAAATTATTATTCAGTTTTTAAATGTAAATAAAATTAATTTATAAATTTCCTTATTTCAGGAAGCAAATCCATTTTCCTAGTCCTATATTCTGTTCCAGTTTCCTAAGTCAAATCTCCCACCATTTGGGAGTATGACTTAATTTTTTCCCATTGTTGTGCATGTAGTAACTATCCCCCATTTTATTTTTTACCCAAGCTTTTATCAAATTATTAATATACTAGGTTCTCCACACTCCACAGCACTAAAAATAGTTCCACGATCAGCTGATCCATTCCCATAACCTTTCATATCCCATAACCTGAATTTACCTGAAACCATCAGAAGAAAAAAAGAAGAAGAAGAAATCAGTGGTCGTGACGGGGTCTAGAGCCCGACAAGGTTACGGTCACTTCTAATGTGCTGGCAGAATTGCCCCTCAGGGCAGAGCCAATAATAAAAAGAAAGAAAGAAAAATCCACGAATCTGAGCATTTTTTTAGAAAAATATTAAAATGTCAATATATCGAAACCCGTTGATTTTGGGGATATATTATGTTATACAAAAAGTGTTTAGAATGTATCGTATAATTTAAAAATAATATAATATGCATGGTGTTCTATTTAAAAAAAATTAATGTTGACGGTATATGTTCTTCTTGAGACAACCTGTATACACATTTCTTATGTCAAAAAAATCGCAATTAAAAATAATAATCGACATGTCCAAGCGTTTTTCCAGAAAATAATCACCTGAATATTAAACGAATTTATTCCAACCTTTTAGAGCTCACTGTATATGCGCACATTTTGACTAAATCTAAGTGCACATTTTTCGCCCTTTAGTGATAAAAATTCTTCTTTGCACCAGAACATTTTCTGAAAATTAACATATTCGCAAGATGTTCACAAAAAAAAAAAAAAATACCTATGCTTAATGCTATAAAATTTAATAAATGTATCTTAATTTTTTATTTTATTTATTTCACAACGAATAAAAATATTTTTCCTACGTAATGTAAAGAATTTAATCAAAATGCCTTCAATAAGGGATCCAGATTTAATTAAGTATTACTACGGCTAGGTCGAATATCTTGGAGGCTAAAATTGGAGATATTCATGGCCTAAATTCTTTTTAAACTTAACAAGTCAATTTTCCTAAACATTTTGATGGTAACATTTTTATTTCCTATTATTCGTCGACATGGCTTTAATTTTCCCTAGTATAATTTTTGTGATGTTCAAGCGTATTATTGCTTTTTAGAATTAGTCAGTGTAGTGGTTTTGTATTTGAACCATTATTTATAATAGACACGTTAGGCAGAGTTTACTCTACTAAGCACATGACCATAATTGTTTTTAATAAATAATATTTGAAGTAAAGGAAAGAAGGAATTATCCACCAACCCACTAATTACAAGTTGAGATACACCTACAAGTTCCCTAAGAATTGGCTGCCTACTGCAATAGCGAAGAGGCACTAACAATGGAAGTCTCGGGAAAACAAACTGTTTCTAAGCTGAGAGAAGAATAAGTCTAAAAAGACGCGCATGCACACTCCATATTAAATAATCTAGGGCCTCGCTTAAATCCATTTCCATTGGGCAACAAAGGCCCAATGACTAATAGAGCTTAAAGGTAATAAATTAAAACAACACTTCTGTCTTCCTCCACAAATAATATATATTTTGAAGATTTAACGATTGTCCCTACATGTTTCGACTATATATACAGTCATCTTCAGGGGAACTAAAAGGAATGTGTTAGAATACAAAGATAATATCAGGTACCATAAGAGACTTACCTATATCGAGTGTAAAATGGGATCCAATAGTTGTCTCAAATTAATGAGTACAACATTTAATATCGTAGCAAGTGAAATTTGTGTAGTTGAAGACTAACTTGAGGTAACTCAGAGTTGTGGATATGTAAATCAGCACATTTTAGTTATTTTAAAAAATTTTTGTTAAAAAAAGTGAGAAAATTTAGTTATATTTAATGAGCATGGTGTGAAATAAATTTTAATGATTAATATATAATTTACATTATTTGATATAACATGGTTTATGTGAAGAAACCAAAAAAGAAAAGAAAGAAAAAATTTTTTAAGTTATTTTACAAAAATATGAAATTTCATGTTTAAGTTTAGTAATATAAATTAATGAAATAAAGTAGAATGGGGGCTAAGCCCCTATGGGTTTAAATAAAACCACATTTTGGTATTTAGAAAAAAATTTTTTTTTAAGTTTTTTTAAAAGAGAAATGAAATTTCTAAAAAAAAACAAAAAAAAAACTTAAAGAAAAACCTAAAAAGAAAAAATAAAAAAAATTCTTTTTCTAAATACCAAAATGTGGTTTTATTTAAACCCATAGGGGCTTAGCCCCCATTCTACTTTATTTCATTTATATTACTAAACTTAAACATGAAATTTCATATTTTTGTAAAATAACTTAAAAAATTTTTTCTTTCTTTTCTTTTTTGGTTTCTTCACATAAACCATGTTACATCAAAAAATATAAATTATATATTAATCATTAAAATTTATTTCACACCATTGCCATTAAATATAACTAAATTTTCTCACTTTTATTAACAAAATTTTTTTTAAATAACTAAAATGTGCTGATTTACATATTCACAACTCTGAGTTACCTCAAGTTAGTCTTCAACTACACAAATTTCACTTGCTACGATATTAAATGTTGTACTCATTAATTTGAGACAACTATTGGATCCCATTTTACACTCGATAGGTAAGTCTCTTATGGTAGCTACCTGATATTATCTTTGTATTCTCACACATTCCTTTTAGTTCCCCTGAAGATGACTGTATATATAGTCGAAACATGAGTTATATAATTAGAAACCCTTTACAATGTATAAACTTAGACCCCTTTTGTTTATGTAATCTGAACTTATAAATACGCTACAGATTCAGGAGCAATCACTTAATTTTCGTATTTCAAGTAGTTAAGTCACATTTGTAATATAATCCCTAATTTCTAAACATTGTTAGAATAGCTTCTGCATTAATAAAGTGTTTTTAAAAACGTTTTGTGCAAACGAAGTTATTTAACTCATGTAGGGACAATCGTTAAATTTTCAAAATGTATATTATTTGTGGAGGAAGACAGAACTGTTGTTTTAATTTATTACCTACACTTCACTGCAAGTATGGACTACTTCTTCAAACTTAAAGGTAATGCCTGACTTGAAAGAGCGAGAGAGAGAGAGAGAGGGAGATTTCCAGAAGGAGACGGAAAATAGCAGATATAGTTTTATAGCGACATCTCTTGACAATTCAATACATTAGCTGGTCCGTCCGACAATAATCAGTCAGAAACGGAGAAGGAAACTTCTGCAAGCACAACATGAACCAGTTATTATTACAGGAGTCGCCGCCAGGTGTACAGCATTAAAAGCCAAATCCGTTTACAGAGTACCAACAATTAGAAAATCTAAAGGTTAGGTGCTTAGGAAAGAAACTTACCCTTAGAAGTTAAACAGGCTCTTACGTGAATTAAATGTTAATTAATAGCACACTGCTCTAGTAGATATCTAGAGTCCTCAAAATCTATGCAAGTATTTAAAATTTATATTTTTTAATATTTATATCCAACCCTTACCACAATTATTCTTACTAAAAATTAAGAATTTTTTTCTGGCAATATGAGTATTTCTTTCCTTCTATAAAAATCTAAGTGTAAGGAAACACGTACCTGAGAGTCATCCTGAGAAAATATCGCATCAAAGGCGAACATTTTAGGAGCTGCTACTCCTACTCTCCTATCTTCGGGTGCAGATGATCCATTGCAGATTGTAGGATCCACTAAAGTAACTTGCTTCTTCCGTTTGTCCAAACTAAAAAAGTTATTGGACCCTCCACCTGTATCGGGTATCGAATTTGTGGGGTTGGAGACTCGCAGCATCACCTTAACCTGAAAAAGAAAACGCAAATAAGCAAAATTCACTTCTGGACAAACAAAATAAAATTTAGAGAACATTAAATAACTTTTTAAATTTTTAATTAATTTTGATCATAATTTTTTCAAGTAGTCGCTTTTATCTTGATCACTACCTGATACTGATTTTGAAAAATTTTTAAACGGATCTAACGTTATACAGTGTAGAACCTAAAGTTGCATTTTGCATTTTTAGGTTTTTCTATATTCATTTTTTAACATTTCGTTTTTTGATTCATAGGAATATGTAGTTGTAAAAAATTAATTGTGTAACGAGGGGACTAATTGGCTTAAGATGAGACTCCAAATATGGACCGCCCTTAAATGATCCAAATAAACAAATTGTTGGAACTTGTCGTAATAATAAATGTAACGTATTTTTGCTATATGACCATTTTTAGGTGACTGTTAGAAATGAAGGAACCGCTGCCACCAATTCAGGCGGACGCGGACATAGACTCTGCAGTGATTGATTAATGCCACTAATGCCATTAACACTTCCATGGCCAGTGCCTCCATTACAAAAGTATCCAGATTTTCCACGTATGGAGTCTTAATAAACGAATTCAAAGAGCAACATAGTCACACCCAGTCTATTTTTATCGCAATGGTGATCCAAGTATATTGGCAGAAGCGAACAGAGCCCTTTAGCTCGCTTGTGATCTCCCTAAAGCTCAAGAGTCCTGTCTGTGAGACCTGGTCTCAGTATTGAATTGCTTATTTAAAATGACCAGTCAGAAACCCTATTAACAGCGCTCTAATCTCTGATTCTAGAGAAAAAGTTTAACTATTCTCAGACAGCCTCTACGCATAGTCTAATGACGACCCGACTACGGATCCTGAGAACTGCACTGATCTCCAGAATGATGCAGATCTATAAGTCTATCGAGCACCCCATACAGAATATCCGCAATATTCAAATGGATGAAGTAAAAAGCGTTATTAAATTCACTAAACCTAAAAAGACCCCGGGCTTCCACGGTATAAACATGAAAGCGTTAAAGAACTTGCCCGACAATGTGATATTGAATATAGTAAACATTGCATAGGCTATTATTGGAAAAGCCATTTTCCACAGGTTTGAAAGAAAGCAAAAGTGGTCCTAATCCAAAACCCAAACAAGATCAGAAATTGATAAGTCCATTAGCCTACTGTCGCTTTTTACCTACAGAGCAGTACGGTTTTCGATCTGCTCATCGCATGGTGCGCCGAACAACCAGACTGGCTTCTAATATACGAAGTGGCTTTAACAGACGATTCAGCACGGCTCTTTCTCTCCATCAGCAAGGTATTTGATAAGGTTAATAAGATTAGATATACCGAACCACTTAATAAAGGTTATTCGTTCTTTTTTGACGGACAGGATTTTCGCAGCTTCGTCAGAGAATGCGATATCGACTGTGCGCCGCGTTAGAGCCAGAATACCGCAGGGATCCCTCCTTACAATATCTATATCAGCGATATTCCTAAATTCATTCAAGCGGAACTATATCTGTTTGCTGTACCGCCAAACAGTCAAGGTTGGTGGTCTCAAAGCTACAACGCCATATAAATAGGAAATTAACCTCAAAGAACCTCAAAGACGCAAAAATTTACAGTCCTTTACAAAGATGCAACCGGGGAAGACATTGAAAATGCCGAAGCAGAGTGCAACGCTTGTGACTATTGTGAGATTTGAGATCTGCAAAAACTCATAGATTTGAATGTAATATTTAGGTAGTTGATATAAGTTTTATTGATTCATAATATAAAAAATAGTAAAATAAAGGTAATAAACTCTAACGCGCCTCTAAGGTATGGTTTCGCTGGAGCAGTCAGCGGCCGCGGCTGGCGTTCGCGATTGGTAGCTCGTTACTGTTTTAATGCGATTTGAATGTACACGGTTTCACTGCCGCAGCTCAGCGACACAGCGTTCGCCGTCAATTGCAGCGGCTGCCTTCGGACTGCTAGAGAGACCAGTCCAGCACCGATCGTTCAGCAGAATGCCACCGTTCTCGACAATTGCTGACGAGTGTTTGATAGAGGAGGTACAAAAGTAGTCCCCTTTATACAACTACGAGAACGAAAATTACAAAAATGTTGCAATGAAAGAAAATGCATAAGAAAAAGTGGCAGCAAGTGTAGGGAAGAACGGTAAAGTGTACAAAACCATTTTGTTTATTTTTCAGCATTACATTACAAAGTTTATAATTAGGGTAGACTGGGGCAAGTGCGAAGCCCTTTTTAATAGTTCAAGTTTATTTCCTTCCTACTTTAAATATACAATATTTATAAAAATGTCTTTGTAAGAAAGTAATAGTTTAATATGTTTACTTTTCATACTGCATAGGGCACACATGAATTCTTTTAGAGATCTTGAGATTTGAATGATTATTTTTTTTTTTTGATTATTTATTCTGAAAAATAATAAGTAATCCAAAATAACACTCAAAAAAGTCCTAATAACAAGAATAATATTTTTATAAACGTATTTATCCGTTCAAAACCCAATGTTTGGCTTTAATCTCTAAAATAGTAGGAATTATTCCCAAGGAGAAACTAAAACAGAAACGAAACTTAAAGTTTAAAAATTCGAATAATTTTATGGAACTTGTTAAATATTGTATCCCGCAAATTTCACATTAAAATGAAAACCTCCTCGGCGTGTTACTACCGGTTCAGGTAAACGAGTCACTATATCGTCTAGCTGTACTACATTGACATCATTTGTGAGTGGCCATAAAAAATTGTCTTTTAATTTTCTAGTAAACTTGATTTCAAAGCCGTTGTCAACAGTATTTACCTGGCCAATGAAATGTTTGTTTGCTTTTGGTAATGTGTATTTAACCAGTACCCAGTCTCCAATGGAAATATTGTCTTTGTTTATTTCAGGAATCTGATCTTCGCAATGCGATTCTAAAGTGAAACTTTGATCCGATTCCATAAAAGGTACACTTTCATTATCTGATTCACTGGAGCTGGATTAAAATTGATACGGACTTGGCCGACTTTGTTTACTCTTTCGGTCAATTTTCATAGCTGGTTTAGATATAGTAGATGAACTTGTAGAGAGTTTTTACTGACTACTTGCGATAGTACCTGCAATGGTTTGGCCACCTTGAATTAAGCGCTTTCGTTTCCTTGGATTAGAAAAAGGACTCTGTCGGATCGAATCAAGTAGTAGATCATCAAAACTTGTCTTTTTATCTTGCCGATTTTCGGTTGTAGCTGGTAATACAGCTTCAGTTATAGGATCCTGATGATTATTGAGTATATTTTGTTCATTTTGATCAGAGCTGACAATTACTTCGAGATTGGTGGCACTATAAGATGCTAATGAAGGAGCTGTAAGTAATTTTGCATTAGATGCTAGTTTCCTTTTAAGTGAGGCGCCAGATGTAGAAGGCTTTACTGTTTTTAACATTGACTGTTCAAAAGTAGCGGTTCTTTCTGTTACATTCCGTGCTACAGCATTCCTTTCAATATCAATGCGTCCTGGCCTCGGTTGTAAATCTGTTACAGATCCTTGATTTTTCATTAATTCATTTTCATCTTTTTAGGGCATCGATGTCATACTTCTCTTTAGGATAACATGTCTATTAAATGGAACAATACCACCCTTTCTGAATCCTGTTTTTATGATTCCGGAATCTACTTCAGCCCAGGTTTTCACTAGCAATGTGACGAATTACCTTTTTGGTAGTCGTTGTCCCTGATGACGTCTTTGCCATGTTATTACTTCCCTTACAAAATGACTTGTATGGGCTGGCAGTTTAAGTATATGAATATTTTCTTCTCTTGCGGCTTGAATTAATAAGCAATCCACATGCAAGACATGCCCATCATATGTAACAATAATTAGTGCCTGATCACGAACCAAAGGAATAAAACTCTTTAGAAAGTAATTTCTAAATATTTTGGAGGTCATCCATCCATTGGCGCTGGCTGCATATACGGTGTCTTTGAAGAGGTCTTCATTTCTTTGTGAATTCCAGGAACTCCATACATTATTGCCTTTAAATATTATCAATGGTGACAATTTTCTACCACTAGCACTTGCTCCTGCCAGGACGGTTATATATTCTCTGCCCGATCCAGCAATAATTCTTGAAGAGGGTTTGCTCTTCGCGCCAACAATTTTAAGACGAGAAGGATCTCTACATAGTGAAGTCTCATCTAGCCTTTTCCAATAAAACAAAATATTGGTCTATTATGAATGGGTCCGTAGATTTCTTTCTGCAGTACTTTAAGCTTTGTGGTTTTTTTCATACTCAAAAAGTGCCGTTGTTTAAACTTTATTAGCCAGTCTGTGCCTGGCATATTGTTCTTAAAAGGATTGGAAATATTATTTAAAGTTACAAAGTCATCTTGCGAAGAACGTATTGGAGGTCTGCCCTGTGTCTTGCTTTTTTCGCCACGGCGCGGCGGCCACTTACTCTACAGTAGATTGTAATGTATGGGATTCTGAATTCGGTACTAGCCATCGACATGGTTAATTGACCTTGATTGACGGCATTTACTGCAGCATTTAATTGCTCCTCCCCATAGGCAACCCTATCGGACTTTCTTTTATAATTTCGTACCATGACGCCAACTCTCTGTAAAGAATAAAAGCTTTAAGTGTCAGTGCCAACGAACTTTAGCATTCCCAGGAAAATGGGGCAAGTGTAAACTAACCTTTACACTTGCCCCATTACAATTTTCACACATGCCCCACATTATGTTTTTTATGGGGGAAGTGCAAACCTGTTCGTGAGTAAAAACCGCTTTTAGATTTGGTCGGTATATAGGATTTTAAAGCTACAACAATTGACTAAACATAAGAAAATGCAATAGTGCAAGTTTTTACCTTTGACCAATTTTTTATGGAGATATCACACACTATTCAACGGACCGATTCGGAGATTATGTTACAAATGACTACTCAGAAAGAAAAAAACACCTGGTAACTCGCCGGGAGTGGATAATTCAACAGCGCTAATGTATAGTCAGTTGCCTCGGACCACACAGACAAGTAAACTTTCTATATTGCCTGATTGGCGCTCTGATTTTCCACTTACCCCAGTTTTACACTTGCCCCAGTCTACCCTATACCATATTCAAATCCAACATTATGCATACGAAGGACACATTGATCAGTACTTAATGACAACCGTAACTCGCATTATTGCATTGTATCGTTTGGTGTTATTGTTTGTTGTCAATATTTTGATATAAATATTTGTGTCTTTGAGCGTTGTATTTGAATGTATGCAGGGTGTTTCAGAAGTACTAACCTGAACTAACCTGAACTAACCCGAACATGTGTCCGGAGTTGCCCCGTTTTTGATGTACAGGGTGCGTAAGATTTTTAGAAAAATCTTTTTTTTTTTTTTTTTGTAAATATCCTCTTCCCGATTTTATTGCAATTTGGTACCGTCAGTCATAATGATAAGAGGCTTAATTAGCCCTAACTAGATTAAATTTCTTCAACGGATATTATTGTCAAAAAATGTACGCCACTGACTTTTTTCTAATTTTGATATTTTTTCCGGATATACCAACTAATGATACAATTTTAAAATGTTTTGATACTTTTGACGTTTTATCCAAATTGATTTGTTTACTTGGTATGCTGCAGCTCTTATTTAAATATGGTATAGTATAAATTCAAGTGTTAATATGACGCTTGTCGAAATGGAGGAATTCAGGCTAACATCTCCTCTTCATCTTCTTCCTCCATCAACAGCATGCAACTAATGTTATCGGCGTTCATTATAAATCATACAGAAGCGCTTGCACTACGAAATACGAATATGATCTGAAGCGCGCTGCTCCAGCCGCGCCAGCCAAACCACCCTGCGACGACGGCCGATCGCTATGCTCTAATACGCTCGATCGCGAACGCCAACCGCACCCGCTGACTGCTCCAGCGAAACCATACGTTTACTCCCGACTTGGTCTGATCCCGATCATTTTAATGCGGTGTGACGTCAGGGACAAATGCAACACAAGAATTTCGAATTCGGTACCCATACTTACGTGCCCGTGCGATAATATAAACATTTTCAATGTTAAAAATCAAGCCATCTACTTTTCGAGAGCCAGAAGCAAATAACCCCAAACTAGTCGAAAACACCAGACTAGACTGGTGTAATAATGTTAAATATCTGGGTCTGTCCTTTGATAAGCGGCTGGCTTGGACAAATAACGCAGACCGACGCCTGACGCATTAAAAAGGCAGATGGTCAACTTGGTGCTACTTATCAATAGTTGAAGTAGACTAAATTTACGTACAAAAACTTGTTGTACAAGAATAACAATTATTCGGTCAGTATTTATTTGCGGTGTTGCCACCTTGGTGCACCGTAAATAAGTTCAACGTTTAGGAACAATTAGACATTTCAAAATAAAGTGCTTAGAATTATGCCAAGTGCTCTACGATTAAAATATTTTCAACAACTATTGGTAGGACATCATTTTATAATCAGATGCGATCATAAACCAATTCTTGGCATATTTGGAGAGAACAAAGGTACTCCACTAAGAAGTAGAGATAGATTACAGAGGTCGGCACTGTATATGTCAGGTTATGAAATAGAGTACATTCAGGGAAAAAATAATTTTGTTGCAGATTGCTTATCTAGGTTGCCGGATAAATTTAACACACTTCCACCTGATGTAGGCAAAGTGGAGCCGGAAGGATATATATGTTTTGCAAATACGGTAGATAATTGGCCTCTAGACAACAACAAGATACGTAAAGATACGATTCTCGTTACATATCTCTCCTAGCCAATAACAATAGTCGAGCCGTCGTGTCAAAATCAGTTTCTGATAGGGCCAGATGTAAAACTACATGATCGGGATGCAGCTTAAAATCCCTTAAAATTCGGAACACTGCAGTGCAGCTTATGCCTAGGTCAAACGAAATTTTTCTTATGCTTGAATGCAGATCGACTTCCACGCACGCAAGAACGTTTATAATATTATCTTCATTTCTTACTGGACGTCTTCTGATAGGAACGGGAATACGTCGTACACTTCCAGCTTGCCTTAAACATATTGCCAGTCGCCGAAATACTCTTCTACCATAGTCCCTTGTTCAGGATATCTGGCAGCATATACGCGTTCCGCTATATGATAGATTTATTTTTGAAACACCATATTATTCATACTTTATGTAATGACCTACAAATACCAACATTCACTGAACATATAGACACACTAATTAGTGACTACTACAATGAAGGAACGTTTCCCTAAATGCCCTTATCACCAAGATCACACATTCACCGGAACCCACAAGAACTATATGGAATACCAAGAAACTGGCTCACTTACAAATCTGAAACTTGTTTAAGATCCGCTTGACAGTAACTATGTTCACATATTGGAATAAAGGTCAAAGGCCAATTGAAAAAACATACATGATCCTACAAAAACACACTTTCGATTACCTATATAAACAATGATTGGGAAACATGTTTTCTAATAATCAAAGTAATAAACATAAACTAATCTGTCAACGTCGCGACGACGTCTACGAATCGGCAACGCAGCAATAATGGAAAACCGCCGCCCGTGTTCAAGAGTTCTTCAGACAGAAATTTTTTACTGGCAAAACAGCCTACGGTTAAAAATAATTAGTATTTTATCCCTCAGTATTCCAATTATCGAAAGGTTTTCTGTAAACATAAAAACGTGCTACATTCTAACAGTTAGTCGGTAGTTTTGCAATAGGTTTGCGGCTTCGAGAATATATATATTAGTTTCTGTGATATTGTAACTGACAAAAGGGTACAATCATTTAAGGCTCAACGGATGCTTCAATCTCCCTATTGGCAGTAAACATGTATGGCTGCCAACCTGGGTGGACGCGACATCCATTGGTTAATCAACACAAATCGGTGTCCTGTTAGACCCAACGTAAGCAGATGCTCCACGTGGCTAAAACAATAATAGTACGTGTTTTGATCTGACAGGTGTGCTAGCCAAAGTGATTTTCTAACGTTAAAGTAATTGATATTTTGGGGAAGCGTGCCCGGTAACAGAGGTTACTTTTCTTTTTAACGTACAATAAAAGTACCGTGAATCTCGCAACTAAATAGACTACATTCTTTGTGTTTGGTTAAAACGTGCACGAAGTTTCACCTCATTGTTTTGCAGTTCGCGTGGATACGTAAAATATTCCGTTCTATACAGAACATGTCTTTCAAATAACCCTTGAGGTATTCAATAAGGCTGTTATTAATTCGAGTTCTTATTCATTCTCTACGGTAAAAACCATTGAAATCCTAACGGTATCTCGGTGCAGTGCTATCCATGTAAAAATTGTAATATTGTAAGGGTCAATAGTGAAAGGATAAAAAGACATAGCAAAATAAGTTGTGTTTAATTAGTCCAGTCAACCTCAGGGTGTCTAAAAAAAAAACAATTTGATATTATGGACATACCTGGTTTGTATTAGTTGACATAACCGCAAGCCTAATACTGTAGTCGATATTTTTATTACTATACACCAAACCCAGTACAACAAATAATTGCGGTAATATTTTACATAAAGCGCACATGCATAAAATATACAATAATTAGTGAACTCAATGGATCAACCCAGCTTTTAAGACGAGATTTTTAATAATCATACAAAAATCTTAGGCCTCTAGTGTTTGCGATACCTATTTGTTGTTTTAATAGTTATTTATGATATAAGTGTTAAAAGTACATTTTTGAGGCACGCATGTGGAAATTTGCAGAGCGAGCGACGTGAGTTCTGGAAACCACAAGAGTGCCTTAAAAATACTTTTAACACAAATATCATACAATATTTTTTCTACAAGCGGTAATAAAAAGCATAAAATAATAATTGAAAATTAAAATATGTTTAGAATCTCTTACATCCAGGTAGTTTCTAATAGCATCGTATATTTATATTAAATTAGTTCACATTTGTCAATAAAACCTAGCAACCATTATTGTTGACTGATTTGTTTACAGAATAATTAAAAATTTGAAAGGTCCTGTCAGTTTTATTGAAACGGTAGCGCTGGCTGTTGTGATTTGCCAAAAATGCAAAAAATACAATAAATCGATCCACTTAAAGACATAGAAGAAGCTGCTAACAGAGCTACCTTGGATTTACTGCCGCGAAAATCAATAATTCAATATGAGATTGCTCATAACAAATTTATGAAATGGTGTGAAAACAAAGGCGTTTCTAGAAAGTATTCCGAAAACATATTCCTGACCAATTTTGAGGAAAAGGTAAAGGTATGGAAGTCATCTTCTCTTTGATCTCATTATTCAATGATCAAAGCTATGCTACGTGCAAATAACGAGGTAGATATCAGCAAACATTTTAAATTGATTGCCTACTTGAAACGTCAATGATGAAAGTAGCTACGATTGTAGGAGTATTTGGTGCCTGCCGCAGGGAGGAGCTTTGTCAGTTGGCTCTTGACAACGTGGAAGATATGGAGACTTCATTGGTTATTAAAATATCAGATACCAAAACCAAAATACCACAAAATTTCACTATCGTTAAAAAACTTTATTTCGATTTTTATCGAAAATATACTGATCTTCGTCCAGCAGATGTCGTACATCGGCGGCTCGTCTTAAAATATGTAAAGGTAAATGTACTAGAAATCCGGTCGGAATTAATATGTTCGGAAAATTTCTTGCTGCTAAAAAAAAAACTGCAACTTCCAAATTCAACACTCTATACGGGACACTGCTTTCGCCGTTCCTCTGCGAGCTTACTTGCCGATGCTGGAACAAATTTGACGACAATTAAGCGGCATGGGGGATGGAAATCCTCAACCGTTGCGGAAGGCTACATCGTGGATTCCTTGGAAAATAGAAATTCTATTGCTCGAAAATTGCTTACAGTACAAACGACATCAGCCGATAATGCTTCAACATCAACTGGACATGCTGTTGTTTCTGTTCAACCTTCCTCAACCGCGAAGAACAGCAGAACTGAGGAAGGAGTTTATTTTTAAAATTTTTAAAATTTTTCAAATCGTACTATTAATATAAGTGTAAATAAATAAAATAGAAATATTTTTTTATGTTTTTTTTTGAAAAAATTGACATTTTACTTTTAACGCCAGTGCCTAGAAGTAGGTATTTTAAGGCACTAGTGCCTTAAAGTAACATTTTTAAGGCTAGTAGGCAGTGTTAAAAGTTCCATTTTTAACACGTTTGTAGAAAAAAATTAGTATGTGAAAAAAGTTAATCATTAGTGTTCATGAAACCTCACTAGCAATTACAATCTTCTAATATATTTTCTTTTTAAATTGATTTTATTCAGAATTCTTAGAAAATTTGGGTTTTTTACTGATATGTGTTATAGGAGCTGACAAATTTTCAGATAATAACTCCAACATCTTTTTAGCTTTTCTGCTTTTAGTAAAATACGACGTTGATTTGGGAAAAGATAGGCCGGATACATACGCAAGAAAACGCTGATTTGAGAGTCGATCTTGCAAGGAAATTGGGTTTGTGCCGATCGACAACGATAAGCGAAAAGTTCATTTAGGCCCTTCAAGCGAATATATGGGGCGGTATCATTTGCCAAACCGAGGAACTCGGTGCTTTTTGTCGCTCCATTAGGGCGAGCTTTTAAGGAATTTGAAAAAGAGTGTAAAAATAACAGACCGTACTTTTTGAATAAACTAAATGCTAAATTTTGGAACATTAAACATTGGTACAGCTGAAATTGGTGTTATAACCTTATTAATTGTTAACAAAACATCAATGATAGAAACTTTTTTTACCCCTCTTGCTTTTACGATTAAAGAAATTTGTGATTCAGCCAGTCTTCTCAGTATTCAGTTGTGACTAGTAGCGACTTCCTTAAACTTAACTGTTTAAACAAATTGCCTTATGTTGCAAAATTGGTTATTTCAGGTCAGTTCTACTCCTAGTCAAAAATAAGTGTTGTATGCTTCATTTCACAATAATTCGTTGATTTCTCGACGGCAATAAAATTTAAATGAGAACCCTCAGTCCTAATCCCAACCATAAATCAGTTGCCTGACAAATATCTATTGTCTAGGCACCGAACCTTTTGAAAGGGTACAGGTCCTGATTACCTACTAATTTCAATAGTTTAGGTTAGCTATTTTTAACAAAACAACAAATATAAAATAATAGGTAAGTATCTTTATTTTAATCATGTAATTAAATAGCTATTAATATTCATACAAAAATACTAATCAACAATATTATAATAATACAATATTTAACTAAACCTACTCTATATTTAGCTCTGTTTCACTATCACTATTGTCTTTATCTATGCCTAAACTAATTATTGAGGGCCTTACGTTACTATTAATTATGTTATAGGAATCTTCGACTTGGATCACGTGTCTCACAGAATTTTTCCAACTTTCTACTGGGATATTATTTACACATTTTTTAATTAATTCTATAACAGAACTACTTAGTGTAGGGGTTGTGATAAATATTTTTTCTTCGTTACAAAATAACTTCCGAAAGCAATATTATCTGAAGTTTTACACATATCTGACATATTTTGGATGCTCGATAACACACACGAAAATACCTTTAACGCACAGCTTGACAAACACCAAGCGATTGATGAACTAAAATGAAAAGACTCTGCTTTATATTGACCACCTGCAATTTGCCATTAACCTACCTAATATACCAATATAATAACATAAATTATAGTAACGTAAATCCCTTAATAATTAGTTTAGGCATAGATAATATTATAATATTGTAGATTAGTATTTTTGTATAAATATTAATAGTTATTTAATTACATGATTAAAATAAAGATACTTATCTATTATTTTATATTTGTTGTTTTGTTGAAAATAGCTAACCTAAACTATTAAAATTAGTAGGTAATTAGGACCTGTACCCTTTCAAAAGGCACTTATTTATGGCTGGGTTTAAATTTTATTGCGGTCGGGAAATCAACGAATTATTGTGGAATGAGGCATACTCAAAAAGTTGTAACAACCTTTTTATGCTTGTTACAACGTTAGTAATTTACGAACTTTATAAACATTTTCATACAACTTAAATATCAATAACATCTTAAAAAAAGTTTGACTATGCCTATGTAAAGAACCTTGATAGAACCTGCAACTTATAAAATCATTTGAATTAAATTACCTACTAATAGGCAACCCATAATTATGACATGTGTCTCGGGCTGACTGAACCATAATATGTTAATTGGTTTTTCGAGAATTGTGACCCTTAGATTGTTGGCACGTTCCCAGTGTATGGTTTCTGTCTTTCGAAAATACCTAACCCCTTATTTTATGTGTTAGTTTTCGGGTCTATTTTGTAGTTTCCTGGAGGATTTCGGTTATAATTAGTTGTCTCCCGTTTCACAGTTCAAATATCCCAAAAGTTTAGTCGGTTAGCGGAAGTCGTCGATGTCACCTAATATCTCGAAGTTGCACGATGTGAATTTGTTTTTTATATTTGGTGATCTGCTTAAAGCGTTGGAAATCGTTTGCCCCCGCCTGTTCCTACTAGCATCGGTCCCGAGAGGTTGGACAGCGGCGGTGATTTTTAGCAAAATGGTTCTTCTGTGTTAAGATTGGAGTGTAGCGGCTGCAGTCCGGGTTGGAATTTTCATAGATGTAACCACTTGAAGCCACCTTAGATGAGATTATTTCACCGCCAGGCCGATAAAAACCATATTGAAAATGGTTTAAGAAACCGAAACGCGTAGAGCGAAACATTAAATATTTGTGAAGAATTTTGGATTTTGCTTTCCTGTTTACCATAACATCTGGTTTTTTCTTTTTTTGGGTTTTTTTTACTCTTACTTATTACCCTTTTACTTTATCCTTTTGACTTATTACCTACCCTTTTTTATTTTTACTTACACCTTTTCTACATCCTTATTTTTTACTTACCCCTTTTTACTCATTCACTTTTATCCTGATGTCTTTAATTATCCTGTTTTCTATTTTATTATTTCTGCGATTAACATTTCATCCGACCTGCACCTTTTTATACTAGTATTTCCGATTAGGGTACTTTAATTAGTATTCTTAACTCGTATTTTCAATCCCAGAACTAAGTTTCACATTTTAACCTACTTTAGCCACTTAAACTGGAATGGATGGTGTACATATTTGATTTGGATAGACCAAGGCGCCCGTTGAGAGGTTTTTGTTTGGAAGAGGTTCCTATTTTGGTATGAACTTACCGCTTTTTATGCCCTCGACGATTTGTATGGTTAAGTAACCCATGCTGCTTGACGCATACCCCTGCTAGAGTCTCTCCGTTGGATATCCAGACCCAGATTAAGATGAGTAGCTTTTCTTCCTTCTTCGATTATTATAATTTACTAACTAATATCTTCTTCAATATTTAATTATTAAGCATTTTCGACGTTCAATAAGTAATTATATTAGTGCGGGGTAATTTTTATATCATATAAATTGCTAGTGACGTACTACTAAAGAATAACGAGTCAAATTAGTATCTTTCTTTTCTTGATAAATGTATTTCACTGGTAAATAGCCAAGCTATTACCTAATTTTGTATTATTATTTTCACTTAATCTCGCTAGCAACGTACAAAAAAAAAATAATAAGTCAAATCATCATCTTACTTTTTCTAATAAAATATATTTCACTGGTAGACATTCTCCTTTAAATGAATTTAATTAATTTTAACGCTTGCAACGTAGCTGCTAAAATACTAGAAGGCAATTTATTACCTCTTATTGTTATTATTTTTATATCACTTGCTTTACTAACCCTGTAATATTATAGGCCATTTTATCTGCCTTGTACATTTGTAAAATTATTATAGCTAAGCACAGTCTTGCTTATGATCACTGTATATTTCATGTATATATCGGTTATTGCAGATATGGTCTCATCTAGATATGTATATAATTTTTATTATGATTCGTATTGATTTAAGTTTTTAATAACTAAATTGATATATAATAAAGTATAAACATAAGTCTTACTCGAGGAGTACGCAGTTCAAAGCAAGCTTAAGATTATTCATTCAAAAAAATATTAAGATATTTTTTTAAATTAAGTGCTACTTATTATTTGTATAGCTCTTCAGCTAACATTTTACTTCACCCATTGGTGATTTAAAACTTATTTTGCTTCAATCTAACCTAAGATTGTTTAGTATTGGAAATATTGCTTTATTGCTTAAAAATTAATTAATTAAATTTTCTATTTTGGCAAAATTTTTTAGTTTAAACATATTTGGTTATGTAGAATGCTTCTTGATGGGTATTTGGTACTAGTTGCATGGTGTTATGTTTAGAAAGGTTTATCACTTCTTTGTGTGTTTATTTCTCAATTAGCTTGCTTAGCCCTTTGTTATATAATCTGCATTTCCATTTAATTTATAGCTACTTACTATGTAAACCAATTTGATAATTTAAAAAGTATTTACACTATTAACAGATATTCAATAAAACCGAGACGTGATTATAGTTGTTTCATTGAAGATATTTTGTCTCTTTCAGGGCTAGGGAACTAATATTTGTTACTCTTCTGTCTTTATATTTCTCAACCCCTTTGGTTGATGACGCCCATAATAGCTTATCTGAAATAAAAGACCTACGACCTTTAGCTCTCAAGCGACTTACTAAACTGAGTGACCGTGGTGACCCATAAGTAATAAAATTAAAATTCTAAGATAAAGTAACCGATACATCACTATCATCAACAAAAAAATTAATCGAAAGCAAAATTTTTTATTATTAATAACAATAAAATAATAATCGATAAATATTATTACAAAGTATACAAAATAAGGCGTTAGCTGATGATTACCCCTGGCTTCCCTACCTGGAAGAACTATGGTGCTCTTGCAAAAGTATTGACACAACTTTCAATATTTTCTTTAGGTTGGCACGTAAAGCGTATTTCACAAAATTACTTCAGGTTAGTCTCCGTAGCCAATAAATAAATATTTAGTGAAATAACAAGTTTAAGCCCTTGCCTTTTACTTTCCTAATCGCTATTGTATTTCCCATTAATTGTTATTTCTCATTACGTCTGAGCTATCGCTCCGCAATTAGTTGCAGAAGTTTGACATAAAACAGGGTCATAATATTCCGAAGTCTGTGACCAAATCTCTGATGGACAATTCTAATCAAATCGTGCTCAACCACATGTTTCAAGCAATCTTAAACTCACGTTGTTTTATGGTGGGGCATTCATTAAGAAATAGAGTTTTCGTATAAGAGAAATCACGAATATTATTACGTGTCGTTAACTAAACCAACATCTTCAAAATTAAATTAATTAATTCTTTGGTGAAGCTAACTTTCAAATTAGTGTAAAACTTTAATCTAAACAAACTGATTTTAATTCACAAGTTAAAATAAATCATTTCGGTTGTCCTCGTTAAATTTCTAAGCAATCTAGTTTTCGTAAAAAATAAAAGTTTATCCGATAAAAAAAAAGCTCTTGTGGTTTTACGTATGATTAAAGTTGGGGCATGTTCAATAATCATATTAGGTGCACTTGGAATGGTTGCAAGTCAAACGGCGTACAGGGTAGGTCAAAAAATATAAAACTTGTACAAAAATAAAGTACCCCTATTTTGAGAAAATTCAGCAAGATGTTATTAAAAAAAGTTGTTTAGAATTAAAGGTTATGCCTAGATTCGAAAAAGTGATCTCCTAAAACGAAAGAAATATTTTTTTTTAAAACAATAATAATTTCCCAAAAAAAAATTTTTTTATATATTCACCCTCAAAATTCATAAATCAAATTAATTTCACATATCTTTGTGCAAATTCAAGCATATTTGTATAGTTGAATTTTTAATTTATTAAGGAATCACAAACTTCATGGTTGTTGCAACGACATTAAACACAACTTTAAAATATCCTAAAAATTCTTTTTAACAAGATAAAACATTAGTAATGATAATGTGCAAATTAAAAGACTCTCATTTAAAGTGCAAAATTTTTATTTTAAATGTTTATTAAAAAACTCTACAAATTAATCGACATACATGAAATCCTACTAAAACATTATGACAGTTTGGTGGCATTATTAACAAAACAATGTATGCATTATGTATATGTGTTTAGTGCAAACTCAAGAAATACAATGTTTTTAAACGTATTTGAATATGGTGGCAATGGTTTTGCCAAATTTTATCGGCTTTTCTTTATTATAACTTAACAATTAACAAATCAAAAAAAAAAAATAAAACAGAAAATATTGGAAATACAGGAAAAAATAAAAATATGTATGTGTGAAAAAACTATCGACGCATCTCTGTATGCCCTTCTCGTTCAATGCATTTAATTGTCCGATCATAAAATTTACTAAGAGTGGATCGCAATACACTTGCTGGAATATTTCCGCAATGAACTCGTATCGAATTTTCAAGCTCCCCAACATTATTAAACGGTCGATCCTTGCAAACTTTTTGCTTAAAATATCCCCATAAAAGAAAATCTAATGGGGTGAGATCTGGCGAACGAGGAGGCCACCGTGGATCGGTATTTCGTCCTAACCATTTATCACCAAATTTCCCAGTTAACCATTCAGAAACAATTCTAGCAGAATAAGCGGGACAACCAACATGTACATATTATACAAAAAATCCGTCAGTTTGTTTTCCGAAAATGTAAATAGGCATCACCAGTTAGGTTTTGGTAAAAAAAAATGGTCCTATTAATTTGTCGTTAATAATACCGCATCAAACGTTTGTTTTTTGGTAATACTGGTTTTTATTGTCAATGGAAAAATTTGGATTTTCGTCCGACCACCACCTACAATTTTGGAAAGTAACAACGCCATTTGTTGTGAACGTGGATTCATCCCCAAAAAGAATGTGTCTACGGAAATCACGTTGATCTTCTATTTGTCCTTAAATCCACATGCAGAAATTATACCGCAAGTCATAGTCTCGTCTTTGAAACGTGCAAATAAACATTGGTTTATAGGCATGGTTTTTTGATTTTTAAGAATCTTCTTAACAGAACTTTTCTTTATACCCGTTTAAGCATAAATTTCTTAGGTGGATTTTTTAGGGTTTTCAATAACTGCCTGAAGTACTTCTAATTGATTTTCTTCAGTACATACAGTTTTGGTACGTCCATTTTTATATTTATAGTCTAAAGACCCTGTCTGTTTAAAATTATGTAAAATTCTGCTTACAGTTGAATAGTGAACTTTTTTATTTGGATGTCGTTAATTAAATAATATATCTCCTGCGTCACGCACTGTATTATAGTTTTCTCCACATATTAACACTAATTCTGTCTTCTCGGCTAACGTTAACTGTATTGGAGGAGGTATTTGAAACCAAATAACAACAATAATTATTTAAGAATGAATAATGCCACCAAACTGTCATATTGTTTACCTACTTTTTTAGTTTTTTATTTAACATTTAAAATAAAGATTTTGCACTTTAAATGAGAGTCTTTTAATTTCCATATTATCCTTACCAATGTTTTATCTTGTTAAAAAGAATTTTTAGGATATTTTAAAGTTATGTTTAATGTCGTTGCAACAACCATGAAGTTTGTGATTCCTTAATAAATTAAAAATTCAACTATACAAATATGCTTGAATTTGAACAAAGATATGTGAAATTGATCTAATTTTGATTAATTTATAAAGGTCTTTAGGGTGAATATAAAAAAAAAATTTGGGAAATTATTGGTATATTTCGAAGATTTATTAATAAAATTCACCTATAGAACGTGTTCGTCACTTTTCAAATAAAGTGGTGGGGGAAGGTTGAACATTATTTGTAATAAATGCTAATAACTCCGGTCTGGCTTAACATAATTTAGTAAACTTAGTTTTGTTAAAAAGGGCTTTTCTCACTCTATATATCGTCTTATGAACTACGGCAATATGTGTTTTACACTAGGCGCTAGGGGGCGCTGTCTTACAACTTCACAAACATTGCGCGTTTTTTCTATAATTGTAAATATAATAGTATATTCAACTTTACCTAATTGCAAGGATGATTAAAAGTCTAAGAAGTGAGCGAAAACCCCAAGTTAATATCTATTTCAAAAATGTTATTTTCGGGATACCTTAACTGGGCGACATTTGAGGAAACTTTGTGATTCATATTAACCGTTACTGTTGCGCCCTCTAGCGCCAGTCTGAGAAACTTGAACTTTACCTAATATTTTTTTTTTCGCAGCCATACGACTAAAGGCCGATTCATAAAACTTTTCGTCGCCGTTCCCGCTCCTCGCCGCCGCTTCCGTCGCAATTTAACCTAAGGGGAAACAGCGTATACGTTCAGAAAATCCGCCACCGCTCCCGTTGGTAGTTCTGAATCGGCCAATTTTTAAATCGCGTCGTTCCCACTGACCTTGGTCGTTCGTCGTTCCCACTTCTGGCCAATAAGAAGAAAGAAATTTTCGACCATATGGTTTGATGTTTTGAAGGAAGTGATTTTAGGGTTAGAGTACTTAGAGTGTTTTGCTGTTTTGTGGAGTTTACTACAAAAAAAACATTAATATAATATAATAAAGGTACCTACTTACATCACGTTTTTTAAAAGAAAATACAATTCTTTACTTTGTTTTTTTAACCTCAAACCTTTTTTTGTTATTGCGGCGCAGTTCGTAGTTCGACTTTTTATAAATACCGATCCAACGGCGGCGACGAGCGGGAGCAGTGACAACCAACGGGAACGGCGACGAAAAGTTTTATAAATCGGCCTTAACACTTTCTGAGATACGGCCGACTGCCATTCTTAGTGGGACACCCGGTACATTAAACTAATTTTACAGTGATATGTATTTTAAGATTTGACATTAAAACGCGTCTGAAAAAAGCCATGAATTAATCTTTTTAAACCCCCCTCTAAAAATATTAAATTATACCACAGAATTAAAACACTAAGTACACACATTGTATTATGATTTTAATACAAAACTGAACATTCTATACTAAAACTCTCTGATGAAATACGTTCTGATCATAAAGTGCAAAGGACACATGTTCCATTTCGAACCATCTTACCCGAACTTACTTTATAGGTTTTAAGTTCGAATTTAAGTGTTGCAAGTTAGACTTATTCGAAGTGACTCGCTCATATAAAACTGGTTTTATATCCGTGAAGCAAAGGAAAATACTACTTTGAAAGAGAACATTCGGAAAATTCGGTTTAGGAAGGTATAAAATTATTTATTTAAACGGATGGATTTTAAAGTTTAGTTTTACGGGGTAATGAAAGATGATGTATCACTTTACTTTGTAGAGAGAAATATTTCATACGTACTTACAGATTTCTTTCTTAGCCTTAGGGCGTTTTCACACACACCGACAAAGCCGGAGCCGGTGACGGCCTCGGCACCGATTGGAATAAAATTAAATAAATTATTTCACAGATATCCCGGTCCGGCAGCAGGCACCGGCAAATGCAGTCGGCACTGAACTCGACAAAACGGAGGCTCGACCGACCTCCGATATACTGATTTCAATGTTTGTTTATGCAAAGATGTCCATGCAAGTCAGGATTTGTTGGTGCCGGAGAACTGACTGATGAGGATATCAGCCACCACCATTTTCTACATGCGCTCCTAAACCATCTTCTGCATCAAGCAGTCTGTCTTCTTCGTTATCAAATCAGTCATTCCAATTTTCTGCTAAAATGACTTATACCCAACAGGCGTATTTACGACAACAATTTCCTTCAGCCCAAACTCATAATGATTATACACCGCCCTATGTTGAAGAATTGCAGAATCTAACATACATCATGCCGCGAATATTAATTTATAACACGATATATATTATAAACAGGGAATATATTAACAAAGCCGCTTCAAACATTAATTTCGTCAGCTTTTGTTTTAGAGAGGTAGAACCGGAGAAAATAGGAAGAATTATTTATAAAATTAAAACACAGGCCACTGGTCCTGATGGAATCAATTTAAGAACGATTTTGTATCTAATTCCTGCGCTTTCAAGCCATATTACTTATATTATTAATAAATGTCTGTCCACCTGTAAATTTTCAACAATCTGGAAAAATGCAAATGTGATTCATATTCTTAAAATTTCCAACCCAACCCTACCGTCACATTTTAGACCCATCAGTATCCTTCCAACCATGTCCAAAATTTTATAAAAAATAATTGCTAAACAATTTGGTAGCTTTATAAATCAAAATAACATCTTACCACCAACTCAGTCGGGTTTTAGAAGCAATCATAGTACCTCAACTGCGCTGTTAATATATGACATACTGATGATATATTTCGAGCTTGCGACCACGGGAAAAATACATGTTTAGTTCTTTTAGATTATAGTAAAGCGTTTGACACCTTAGATCACAATTTATTAAACATTAAACTTAAACATTTTGGTGTAGGCGATAGGGCACTAGAAGTTTTTAAGAATTATTTCAAGGATAGATGCCAACGTGTGGTTTTTAGGGGTAGATTTTCGCAGTACCTACCTATTAGGAAAGGGGTCGCACAGGGTAGTATTATTGATCCAATGATGTTTTTGGTCTACACGTCTGATTTTCCTAAAATGTTAAAATATTGCTCTTCTCATCAGTACGCAGATGATACTCAAATATATTACTCTTTTTATTATTCAGAAATTGGCAACGCCTTTGAAAAATCAACTCTGATTTAACTGCACTTAGTAGTATTTCAGCAATGCACGGTTTATTACTTAATGAAAATAAAACGCAGGTAATATTTTTTGGGAAGGACAGGTTAGGGATTTGTAATGATCAGCATCACAAGCTTCGAATTAACAATAATATTTTAAATCCCTCTAAAAGCTATAAAAATCTTGGACTTTTTATTAACTACAGTCTGCGTTTTGAAAACCACGTCTCTAAGCTTCTACAGACTGGTTACGCCAAGCTTAAAGTACTTTATCTTCATAAAGATATCTTTGATACTCCCATCAAACTTCAACTTAAAGATTCTCTACTTTTTATTGTCTATGGTAAATTTCGTAAATAGTTTGAAATCTTAATTTAGTGTATGACAGTGTCAACCTTCTGTCACTCACTGCGTACGGTAGCTCCTATTGTGGAGGCACTAGGTCGTGGTCCGTTATATACTTACACGTTCCCTTACTGCCTTGGGCCCCAACTAGTGTGATAGAAGTCCAAACCAGGAAAAATGCACCGAATGTCAGAATTTATTGGAAAGCTACACAATAAATAAAACTAAAGTTTTCCCGCACAATAAAAAATTTAATTAAAAGGAAATACTTCATAAAAAAAGAAAAGGTTTCCTATTTCAATGGTCAGCTAAAATTTAGTTTAAATCGAAATTATTTAAGTTTAGGAATGATTAAAATAAAAACAGCTTTTCCGGGCGCAAGGATTTAAGATCAAAATTGGGGTAAAACCTAAGAAGATTCTAGAATCTTTATATCTTCAAATGTGTGCCAAGACAGCGTTACTATATACAGTTATTAATTAAGTTTTAATAAAAGAGTACTTAAATTAATTAAATGGTGGAAAAAAATGGAGTTAAAATGATGATGTTAATTATATTAGGTATAAGAAAATGTCCGAATGACTATACCAGCAAGCTTCTGCTGCGGCAGCTCTTTCAGCTGGACACTTGGTTTTAAAAAAACCTTGGTAGCACTCATATAACTCAACTTTCTTTAAAGCACATGTGGATCCTTAATCTTACAAATGGTGCAAAATCGTGAAAGGGCGAAAACCAAACAAATAACAAAACTTCGGCTCTGATGTGTTGCACAGTTGTAACCACATTTGCTAACTTAACTGCAAAAGTTCTGTCTGCCAAAAAAGAGTGGATAGCCTATATTAGATAATTAAGTATACCTAACCTTATCATCTTTAGTATCAGTCCATCGTGCCAGACCTTGTCGAAAGCTTTCACCCACGTGAAATCGGCCACTGAAGCCTTTAAGAATATTGGACGCCAGTCTTGTCATTTGGCGCATCGAGCAATGAGCAGATCTAAAATTGAGCTGCTCTGGTGGTAAAACGTCGTTGTTAAATACAAAAACGGTTACCTGATTAAGCATTGACTTTGCCTAGACACTATAATAAACTTATCGGCCTATAGCTGATAACCAGCGTTAAGTCTTTGCCGGTTTTAGGAAGTATGGCCACCTTAGCCTTTTTCCAGCCTTCAGAAAAGTAACCTCTTTCAACTATAGCTTGGGCTATGTTTACGAGGTCCATAGCTGCTTTTTGTGGACATTTTTTTTATAGCTTTCCTTCCAATACGGTCAAAGCTGGGCGCTTTTTTCGGGTTTATCACTTTTATCTTCTTCTAGAGTGATTTGCTCGAATTCAATTCTTGATTAAAGTGCCCTAAAGGATATTTCCTACCATGCTTATGACTGCATCAAAAGATATGACAATAATTTAACAGATTATCGCATTGGAAAGCTTACCGTATTATGAAAAATCTTCAGCTAAGGGCTTTGTGTTACCTGTCTTTTTTTCCCAGAAAACTGGAAAATGCTATAATAGAATCTTTGATATAAATAATTATTAAAATTTTCTATCACATACCAAGAACCTAGAAATCAAGAAAATAATAATTAATTATTGAATGAAATTTGAAAATTTAAGAAAATTAAGAGTTTTAATTTCAAAAATTTGCCAAAGCTGTTGCCGTTAAACACTTATGTTTAAAGAAATATTTATGAAACTATAGACAAACTAAAATATGATATTAAAATCCTACAAGTCCGTAAACAATTTTATACAAATTAGAAAATCATGTAACGTGCCATCAAAGTCCCATTAAAAATGAAAATTTACAACTAACGCTTTAATGGACTCAAACTTCACTTTAAGGGGGTTACAGCTGAAAAATGTGGTAAAAATTCACCATTAAACAAAAATAGAACCTTTTAGCGTTTCACATTTGAATTTTACGAGTGTTACGTCGCAAGAGCATGAATTTTATGCTCTTGTGTATTTCATTAACATTTTTATTACACGAAAAACAGCCTTTTACTTAACGGCGTTTTATGGTGTATTAGGACGTAATATTGGCCCTTAAAACTATGGTCGAGTTTTCAAGTTTTTGTAAACAGTTAATTAGGGACGTTAATATGACATTACCAATGGCGTGGATATAGGATGGCGAAGACCAAACTCTTACAAAAAAAAATATTGCATGATAACAATTTCGGGATATTATTATACAGGGTGTTCTTAAAATGGCTGCACAGCGCTTAACCATAAATTCCCTAACCAAAAATAGGGCGATTTAGGCAAACTTACCTTACTTGTGCTCTAATTTTCTCAAATTAATATAGTTTTTTCGGAATAATTTCTAAACGCCTCTATCGATCTTCAATCATTTTTGGACTAAAAATTACTACTATTATTGAAGTTGAAGAAATAGTCCATACTTTCAGTGGAGTCAATGTAATGTAAATGAAACAATGCAGTCTTCATCCATAGTTTAATGTTTTAAATTAAATTTTAAGCTCCCGACATGTTTCGAATGTTTAAGCATTCATCATCAGGGGATACTGAAAGGATAGTACAAAGTTGAGAACGAACAGTGAATATAAAGTAAAGTTTTTGGACTTACCTAACACCGAGTTTAACAGAAATGTTGGTTGTCTCAAATTAATGAGTACAACTTATAGGATATGATACACGTAAAGGTTGAAGAACCAGCTCGTACCAAGTCTCCACCTGTTCGGAGAAACTTAATTGACATAATGGCGCACTACTGCTGCATAATGTGGAGGTGCGCCGTATTGTTGGTACCACAAATTTTCATCTAGAATTGCAGGTTTATTTCTACTCGAATATAAGTTAAATAGCGTAGGGATAAGAAAGTCTTAAAGAAACTGAAGGTATTTTAGCTTGTTTACATTGTTGTCAGAAAAATATGGCCCAATAATTTTGTTTTTTACTATACCCGCCCAAACATTAATTTTTTGAGGATATTGAGTATGATGCTCACGCATCCACCTGGCATTTTCTTGTGCCCAATATCTACAGTTTTGCCGGTTTACTTCACCATTTAATTTAAAAGTAGATTCATCCGAAAATAGGATATTTTCAACAAACAAAGGATCTGCGTTACATCTTTCCATTAATATTTGACAAAACTCCATCCTACGATCATCTTTATTCAACTCATGAACCAGTCGGATTTTAAACGGCTGTCATTTTTCTACCGTTAATAGATTATGAACGGTCATAGCAGCTGCCTCATGATCTATGCCAATCTGGCGGACGCTGTTATGGGGATCTTCTTTTATAGCCAATAAAATATATAATTTTTTATCATCCGGAATAGCTGGACGTCCTTTCCTGGGAAGATCTTCCACAGAACCCGTTTCTTGAAATATTGTTTCAAGTTTAAACACAGTTGATCTAGTGATTGGTCTTTCTGGGTACTCAGCGTTGAACAAAATGCAAACTTCTTGTTGGGTACGAATCCTATCACCACATCCAATCATTATAAGGATTTATATTCTTTGTGTGGGAGATAAACGCATAGTTACTAAATATTAAAATTAATTTTATTACTTCTGCTAAACTTACTAGAAAAATTCAATACAATGACAGCATAATGTTATTATCTAAATACCATAGTTACATAACAGCAAATAAGCCTACTTAAAAAAAAACATAACAGCAAATAAGCCTACCTAAAAAAAAATGTATCCTAAATAAAATTATTTGTTCTACCCTGTAGCTACGAAACTATCAATTTTAGGCCCTAAGTGTGTTTTGGTTTTGAAATCAGCTGTTCCTGGAGATTACAGATCTGCACTAAAATATGAGGGGTTCCATTTAAAAAAATCCTCGATAATGCCATATCTACTACATGAGTTACCCTGTATAATAAATTTATATGTCAAAATATGCGCAATTAAAAATTATTATACACGTGTCCGAGAATTTTTACGAAATATTTTTAGATTATTAAATAATGAATTTGTTCCTTACTTTATGTACACACTGTATAAATAAATGTAAGTAGGTAATAATTAAAAAATTACATGATTTGGTTTTTTTCTTTGATTTGGTTAAATCAATATATTATTATTATAGAGCACCGAGTAGACGAGTATTATAACTTGTATTCTTTAGTCCGACCCTTTACTGCACTTTTATAGTATAGTTATATAGTTTATTAGTTGTCATGAAATCAAAAACCATTTTTCGTGAAAGGAACTATACCAAGCTTTTAAGTTCAGTATTTGATATTCCCTGATATTGCTTTACTTGTATTAAATACCACAAATAAGTTTCTGCATCCCATGACGACACATTGAAACCTTTAAATTGTTTTACTATACCAGCTATACAGTAAGTATGGAAAAAATGTATGGACTACCCTTAATATTTACGTTATCTTTAGTTTTTAGGAGGAACACTCAAATACGTCAATTTACTTTGTTATTTGCCTACTTTTTGACTTTATTCATTTGTCTTTTTTATTGACATTTGTCAAAGATATGACATCACCGACGTTTTTCTTTTTAATGGCAACTTACGGCTTGTTGTACATCGTTTCTTCTTCTTCTTCTTCTTCTTCAAATGCCATCTCCGCAACGGAGGTTGAAAATCATCAGGGCTATTCGCGAAAATCTAGATGGCGCCGTAATTTTCAATATGGCTGCTATAGCGGTGAACAACATTAGAATCTTAATGGTGTTTAATGCTGTTTAGTTATTCTTTTGTGTTTTTCGAAGATTTGTATTGATATTTGCTGACTTTCCTTTTTAAGTATAATTACTTAAACGTTTTTGTGCTATTCGAGCAAAGTTTTGTGTTGTTCTGTGAAAATAAAGTGGTGAAAAATGCCGAAAATTGAAGTAACTCTGTGTAGTATCTTGGAGTACATTGGAGTTAGAAGCAGACCACTAAAAGAGGGCGAAGCGGTTTTTAAAGCAGGCCATATAATATTATGTGGGGTAGAAGGAGCAGATCCAAAAAACATTAAAAGTTTGTGTTTACAAACATCAGGTCTAACTTCCCAGCCTCATAAAATACCTATTAATTTGCATAATGATGTTGAAGCTTGGAAATGCAGTTGTTCATGTAATGCTGGGATGTCCGGCTTCTGCAAGCATATTATTGCAACCTTAATTTATACAAATAATACAGTAAACTTTTACCTAATGGCAGATATAAAGATTTATAGGCCGTAGGTACCTATATTATTATGGTTTCGATAGCATTTTAATAAAAGTTGTATTGTTTTTAAAATGAGAATTTGGAAGTGGTAAGCTGCACTGATTTAACTCAAAAGTGGGGAAAAGAAAATGACATATTATGCCTGCGTAAGGCAACATATAGTTGGGGTCAAGCAAATATTTGACGCGTGACACTTCCATATTGTCATGGGTGTCAAATACGGCAGGCCACTCATAATATAAAAGTTACTAATGGCTAAATTTATATTATAATAATTACCACCCACTCGAAGTATTTGTATCTTTATCCTTTTATATGACTAAAAAGAGATATACATAAACCGAGTTACCTTCTCGTCGATTTGGTCAAATCATATGGGCTGCAGATCCGCATTTTATTTATTAATTTAATCGTTATACACTACTAATCGTTATACACTACTAAGATTGCTTTTGTTAAGACCTGTGATATTAATGGTCAATCCTGAATCCCACCATTACAATGCACAGAATTTATCAAAACAAATCTATTTATATTATAATTCATATTCTTAGACCAATTTCCCAGCAATCGTTTTCTGCAAAGGTTTATAAATAACAATATTCGTCAGTCCGGCCCTGACTAAGTATCAGCTGTAATAAAGTTGGTGAAATCGAAATAACCTAGTATTGGACAAATATGACAAGATGGAAGTGTCACGCGTCAAATATTTGCTTGACTCCAACTATAACATACTATGTTTTTATATTTGCCATTATTTGCAATATTTTAAAGTGTATGTCATTTTAGGTTTTTGGGCAAAATGACACATTGAGGCCTATGCTTCTATGCTCACATTTAAGTGTAAATGTGAATTTTTACTTATAAACAAAGTCCAAGATAGTTAAGGTATGTGAAGTTCTAGAAAAATAGTTCCAAAACTTTTTTATCGGAATCAAAACATTGCCATGTTGCCTTACACTCCCCTAATATGATTTTTATCAATCAAGAACATTATAATTAAATAAAAACATTCTAGTTTGATACTACTACCTACCTATATTTTATTTACCGCATAAAAAACAAAAGTCAAGTCAGAATTCATAAGAATTTATTTAATTTAATTAATTAAACAGATATTTCAAAAATAAAGTTTTCTGGTGATAAAAAAATCAATCTTTATTAGTTCCTCTAAAATTTACTCATAGGGTGCAGAATATCTTAAAAGTCAATAAAAAGTATTTATATAGGCAGTACAATAAATGTAAATAAGAGTACAGAATACAAAACTAACGAATAAAATATGATACTAATGAATATAATTATACAACTTATAATAATTTAGTTCAGCGTACTACAAAACAACTTGTTTGCAAAAAAAAGCAATAATATAACATAATATACCTACATAGGTAACTATTCCTAATCTATTTAAAAGAAAAGATAATTATAACAAAAAAAAAGGGGAGGTCTTATTGATTCAGCAGTTTTTCCAAAATTGCTTGAGTTGGAAATCTGTATTTTGATTTTCAAATATCTTATTTTGTCATTTATTTCCTCCTAATTTGATAATTTTTTATTTATTTTACTTGATTTCCTCTGAAACCACTTAACTGTGGAATTACATAATTCTTTAATCTTCGTCTTTTATTTGTCGCTAAAAATATAATATTTAGGTATAGTAGTTTCTAAAAATTTTACTTCCACTTTAGGCACCTACCTATAGTAAAATCATCCTTTGTAAAATGCTGACTGCAAACTAACATATGTTTTGTCACAGATTTTTCAATTTTCAATGCAGTTTTCCAAGTTCGACTTAACTTAGGATCTGTTGGAAAGGCATGCAACAAAATATATCTTTCGAACAATATCAAGGGCACTGTGGTACAGAACATATTTTCCTAGATTTTGTTTCTATTGACTTATGAATAACTTGCATCTTTACCTAAACCTACAAAAGATAGGTAACTCATTAGTATCTTAAATTTTTTAAAAAATAGCTGAACTAACCTTAACAAGGTAGGTATTTGGTTGTGATTTCTATCGACTTCTTTTGCTGCCTGGGCCAATCTGAGCACAAAACAACCCTTCAATATCTAAACGAAACTACCAGTATATAGATATAAACAAACAAAAGTTTTACAAGCACTTTTAATAACTAGTGCACAAAAGTACCTAACCTAACCACTTTTACCACGTTATTGTTGTGCACCTAATGGAATTAATTAAATATATAATAATTTGTTAATAGCTCACAAAAGTACTTTAAATACATACACTATTTTGCTATTTAAACTGAAACTTTAAATAAAACTCTCTATGTATGTAAAAACAACATAATAAATCGATATTCCTATATCGGTGCACGTAATCTGGCTTTGTTGTTCACCGCTATTGAAGTTTCAATATAGACTAACAGAGATGTCGCCCACCTTGCAGTTTTCGCGAATCGTGATTTTGGAGGCTGCTGCTCTGAAGAGTTTACCCGAGGTGCATTTAAATAATTCCCTCAAATTTCGCAGCGGAAATATTCTCCTCTTTCCACAGATCTTTCCCTTACGTTCGGCATGTCTACCGAAAAGACAGTGTCCGGTAACCAGGACAGTGATATTTCTTAGGTCCTTCCGACTGTGTTGTAATAACGCTGCGGTTTTGCTGCTATCAAGTAGAGGCCACAATTGCTTGGAGATCCTAGCTCTGTCCATATGCTTATTGCAAGTTATTTGGCTGTACGATCTATCTTCTCTTTAACCGATCCCAGTGGTCTAGCCACGATATTCTCTGCTAGATCGGCGGAGATGCCCGCACCCTCCATGGCGAGTGCATCAGCAGACTCATTGCCATGTATGCTGTGATGACCAGGAACCCAACACAGAGTGACTCGATGCCGGGCACCAAGTATGCGAAGATTGTTGCGACATCGCCTTACTAGTTTTGATTTAATGTTGTTGGAATGAATTGCCTTTAACGCTGCTTGACAATCTATATAGATGGCTATTGACCCAGCTGCTCTCAGGTCTTGACGTTCCTGCAGGATTTTTACTGCTTTATCGACTGCCACCACTTCTGCTTGCAAAATGCTGCAGTACTCCGGAAGTCTATATGACCTCCGTATTTTTATGCTCTCAGAGAAGATACCAGCTCCCACTCCAATAAGTAATTATTAAGTAATTTACTTAATTGGATTATTATTTATTAGTTTATTGAACACCTTAATTTATTTGGAAAACGCACTTGTAAATTACTAATCTTAGTCAGTAAATTAAAAAACACAAACTTAAAATAAGTTTGTGTATAGAGTTGTCCCTTATCCTTTCCGTCAGACCCAATCCTTGGACGCGTTTCGCCGTTTACGGCTCCTCAGCAAGGCTCCGGGTCTGACGAAAAGGTAAGGGACCTCAAAGTGCTTTAACACAGAAATGCAAGTTATGTGGCCACGTGCTGCAACTCTCATTCGTCAACTTAGTCAGTAAAGTCCATCTAGAAGAAGACACTGTGTGTCGAAACAATTGTTATGGCAAATTAAAAGTGATAATAATATATATAGTGGAAATTATAACCTGAGTGTTATTTATTTATTTTATATAACTATTAGTTTTCCTGTTTACCGACAACTATAAAAAAAACAATAATTAAAATTTTAAGAATTACATAAGGTGAGTGGAAAATCCATTAGACTACGATATCTTTGGTCAACAAAAGTTTTTTTTTTAATTTTAGGTACATTATAATGTTTATAATGAAGACACTCTGTTTTTAGGTTAATGGTAAAAATATTTAAAATTATCGTAATAATCATAGAAAAACGCATATTTTAAGGGCGCGTTTTGTTTTTTGAAGTATCATCACCATAATTCACAAACACATTTCTTTCGCATACAAATTTCGGTTCAGAAAAATGATAAAACTTAATTATATCACTTTATTCTTGAAGTTATAATAAGCGGCCATTTCAAATGTCTACTTAAGTCGAACTCCATTTTATAATTTATTTTGTCCTGTTGGAAGTGTTAGCATAAGTTGTTATCTTTTCTTTCTAACGCCAGATATAATATGTTTTCTCTGCATTTTTGTCCAGTGTCTTATTGCTCCTATTTAGGTTACATTTAGGTCAAAAGGTTGGTCTCACTTTCCACATTTAGACGTAAAATAGGTCTATATTTATTTCACTTCGTTTTAACTTATTGGGCAGAAAAACCCTATCAACCTATTTTCGACCTTCAAATTACTTTAGTTTCTTTCCCCACATTGGGCAATAGGGAAACAAATATAGGTAAATTATCCCTATATACAGGGTGTTATGGAAATGACTTATTATTTTTTAACCCGTAAATATATAGGGCGAGACGAATTGGGGAAAAATTGCTATAAATGGCGCTCGAAGCTAGAAATTCGAGAAAAATGCCTTCAAAAATTTAGGTCCAAAACACCTACGCGCCAATGACCCAAACAGCTGATTTGGGTAATTGTTCACTTTAGTGCAAATGTTGAATTTTTCGCTAAAATTTCGTATATAGGCTAATTAAGGGTAGCTGATCACAATTTTCCTTTTGCGTTTAGGCGGCAAATGCACTGGTTTTGAGAAAAAAAATGTTAAAGTTTTTCTAACTCACCGGTATGTTATTTTGCATGTAATCCTAAAATGTTGCTATTTCCAATAAAATATTACATGTCGGAGTCATAGTATACACTTCCGAGTTGAAATAAACGAAATGTGCCACAAGGAAACTCTGAAAAACGGGATAACTTGTAAGCGAACAGAAAACTCTACGTTATCTGGAAAAAGACGGGAGACAGCTCACTGACAGCTGGCCAAAAAAGCAGAAGCAAACTGCACGGTACAAGGAGCCTGTTTGCAGGTTCACTGCACCCATGTTGTCAGATTGTTAGTGTATTATAAATTGCCTATACTTTTCAATTCATTTTTATTAATTGAATGAATCCTATTGGCTCGAGCTAGCATATCATTCTCCTGGATGGAAGCCATTAATAATTACAAGAAAAAGAAGAACAATCTGGCAACGTGAGTGCAATGAATCTGAAAAGAGACGCTTCTACTTTGTCGGCGTATTAACAACGAATTTAATTAAATTTGTGCCTTTTCCATTGTTTTTTTGCTAAAATGTTGTTCTTATTTTATGAACAGATAGTTTGGTGAAAGTTTTATCACATATTTTGAAGGGAAAACCATAAAATCTAGGAAATTGAAAGGAAAGTGAAACGCGACACCCAAAGATATCGAAATAAACAAAAATACCCTAACCTGTAAGTGAAAAACTTTAACATTTTTTTTTCTCAAAACCAGTGCATTTGCCGTAAAAACGCAAAAGGAAAATTGTGATCAGCTACCCTCAATTAGTCTATATACGAAATTTTAGCACAAAATTCAACATTAATTGCACTAAACTAAACAATTACCATTCCAGCAGTTTGTCTTGTCAAAAACACATGTGTTCAGGGGCATTGAACTATCATGGAAGGCGCACATAGTCCGGTTTTAAGGTATTTTACAAAATTCAAAATACTTCCGATTTTAGAAAAAAAAACTATCAAGTGTAACTCTAGACCACCTCAGGAGTGGCCCCTTAAAATATAATAAGTCATTTCCATAACACCCTGTATAATTGGCATGCAAAATATTTGACCCGTATAGAGGTCGAATAAAGGTAAGTTTAACTTAAAATGTTTGTTGGGTACTGTGTGAAATACGAGCTTTCAAATGATGTATCACAAGCCGTATGTTGCAATTTAAAAAATTATCGATGACAACACGTATTTGACAATTGTCAATAAAAAATACATGAATCAAGTCAAAAACTAGGCGAATATAAAACGAAATTGACGTTTTCGAGCACTTTCCATCAAAACTAAAGATCACGTAAGTATTTAGGGCAGTTCATACTTTTTTTCAGACTGTATACATACTTATACAATTTAACGTGCAAAAATCCATATTATAGCAATGCATTTCCTCTAAAGATAGATATTTCGCCGAGTGACCTGCACTGGAGCGGTTTGTGGTCGGCCTCGACTAGTTTATGGATGTGGTCAAAGGGTGGTTTAGACACTTTCAATTTATATCTACAATTAAACAAGGCGCGTACACATATGTGCCTAGATGGCCTATGCATTTGTTATTGTTTATCATTGTAACAATACAGTCGGATTTTTTGTAACTCAGGTAATGGAATGTTGTATGCTAAACTTTCAACCACATGTAGGGGGCCACTTCTACCGTAGTATAATGCAGCTAAAACGTTAAACAGGTAACTATAACCCAAAGTCAACAAATTCTGTTAGTGATTCATTTAATACCAATCATCAAATCTATGAAGCGGCAGAATAGAAATATTGTAGAAGTAAATATTTTTTATGCGTATAATAAGATTTGCCGCTACAATTACAGCGGGATTCTGATCGCAAAGAAAATAAATGGGGCAACACGCAGATATTGAATTTACAACTTCGGAAATTTGAAAATAAGCGTTCCGACAGAGTTTTCGCCTGCTACATTAATTTGTGTTTTTATTATTAATTTATCTAGAGTTTTATTCGGATTTCGTAGTATAGATATAGGTCGTTCGAATAGATATTGTTTTGTGTAATTATATAGTGATTAAACTTTATTAAGTGTTGTTAATAAATAAACAAATATTAAAATCAAAAAATCGAAGGAAGAAGAGGACCAGGAAGGAGAAGGATATCGTGGCTAAAAAACCTAAGGACATGATGGTTTGACACGACAACAGTGGATTTGTTCCGGGCTGCAATGGATAAAGTGAGGATCGCCATGATGATCGCTAACATCCGAAACGGTTAGTCACTACAAGAAGAAGAAGTGTTGTTAACTGCTTTACTTGAATATACTATGGATATTAACGAACCTTCAACTAGTTGTCCGTCTACAAAAAAGATTCAATTAACATTAAAAGAATAATAGTTAAAAACCAATACCATGAGAATTGGGAACGAAATCCTGAACCAACCACATTGGATGCTGCAGAAATATGTGGCGCTTTAACGAAACATTCCTTGCGTTATGTTTAGGGTTTTGGAAGGCCTTGCTCAAGAAAATGACGAAAAAGAAAATAGTCGAGGAGCCCAGAAAAGAGGACGGAAAAAATTATCCCGGATGAAGCCAGAAAATACACCAATCGTCGTAAAATCCATGGATTCTTTTTAAATGAAATATCCACAATAAAAAAAATATTGGCTGAAGTTAAGAAGGCCACACATTGACCCAAAATATCGCTAAGAGTTTTTAAGCGAAGTTTAAATTAAATGAATTTGAATATAAAAAAGTCTGCTAGTTAAAAAAAAATAATTATTTTGGGGAGAATAGGAGAAAATTGTATTACACCGACAAAACATGGCTCAATGAAGGGTACCCAGTTGAGAAGGTTTGGAAAGATCTAAATATTAGAACTTTAAGGCAGGCATTTATGAATGTATTTTCGCAAGTACTAAGAAATCCCTCTGGAGAAGGTCGTCGTCCTATAGGATTAGGTTTAACGGTTAATGAATTAAATTTAATTTATAAAAAATGATATGACGTTCCGACGAAATTTCATCATTTATTATTTTTTGGAATGGACACGCCACTGGAATCTATTCCCCTGATCTCGCACAACCTGGAGCTCTCTGTATGCTAGTGATGAGTCACCGACAGAAGTTTTGGACTTGAAGTATAGCTAACATGTTATATATTTAAACAAACTACAGTGGACAAAGAAAAGATAATTACCTCAGGAACCCACCCAATAGGAAAGGTAAGTAGCCATGATGTAATTTACTAACTCACTAACCTGAACACAATACCGGCTATGACTTATGATAGGAGCAAAGCTCTGGCGAAATACAAACAATTTAATCACCCGCAGGACTGGCGTACATAATATGAGCCTGCTTAGTAATATCGCAACGGCGGCGGTAGTGTGAAGAGAAAAAAAGGCGTAGGTACTTCAACTTTGAGGCAAATAGATCAACAAAAGACGTCTGGAAGTCATTAAAATTAATAGTTTTTTCTAAACAAAGCAATAATAATACGCAACCTGATAACCACCTGGACGTGTATAAAATAAATCAACATTTCAATAACGCTAGATAATTTTGTCGCGATCAGGGTTTAGCGCAGGACACAGTTGAGCAACAGCGTTACTTAAAATTACAGATATTATAATAAAGACCTCAGATAATACCATGCTAACAGTACTCATTCTGCTGGACTACACTAAAGAATTTGATACAATAAACCATTAAATTCTTAGTTAACTTTAACATTTTGTGGCAATGTGCAACGATGCAGTCAATATGAAAGATAATTTTCTCTCAACAACGTCACATACAGTAGGTCTTAATTACCGGCCTTCTTGAATACCAACATTTTGCAACTGGTATACAGGGCTTCATAATCTTTTCGCTTCTATTTTCCATTTATACATATCAAACTTTCTTGAATTCTTTTATCGTATGCACAGCTATGCGAGCGACATTCTATCTACCTATCTTTTCAGAAAGAACAAATATCTCAAGCAGAGAATGCAATAAATCGTGACCGTCATAACCTTAGGATTAACTCGCTCTAACACCACCTAAGGCTCATCCTCCACTTGCGATTTCTAGTCGCGCGCTTTTTCAGTCGTAAAAATAAAACTTCTAAATACAAGTGCAAACACTTGCGACTAAGTCAGGACTCACACTGAGTGATCACGACCGACCGTCCACGGCCGACCGGCTATGACCAACAATTGAAATAGTCCAAATTCACGGTTCTAAGTCACACTGATCGACCGACCACAGTCAACCGCGTCATGAAAATGTCAATATCTGACATTTAAGGTTAGGTATATTTTACAACCTCCCATTGATTAAAATATCTTATCTTAATAGTTGTTGAATTATTAAAGGTAATTAAACATTCTCTTTTGTAGGGAGTACTTTGTCATGTACAAACACAAATCACCAAGAGAAAAAAAGCGTGACAAAGTATGGTTAGATTACAGTTAGCATTACAGTTGAAAATTTGATTGTCGCCGGTCGATCGCGGACGGTCGATCATGATCGCTCAGTGTAAGTCCTGCTTAAACGAACACAATGATTAAAAAGTTACAGCCGGTCCTATTTCGGCTCCGACATGATTGTCGCTTTACCCCCATAAATTACACAGGTATGAACAGGCATCCACTTGCAATAGTTAAGTTGCAATAATTCTGAAGCAGTATCATTCAAAAACACAGCAAATATTTGCTTAATATGTCTGACAACGAATCTACTAGGGGTGATGATTAGCAGAAATTGGATGGATACTGGATACGATACTCTGCAGGGTGCTTCCATAAATATTCAAATAAGTTGCGATAACGATGCTTTCGCCGCGTAGTTCTCGCTCAAAGCAAAAAAAAAAGTCCATTGTCATCAAATCAGATGAACGATCCGGCCACAGAACTGTTCCGTTATTACCTATACACTTTTGAGGAAACTGCATGGTCAAATTGCTAATAAAGAATTATTGCATTATTTCCTTTAAACCTGTGTTTTCCTTTAATAATCCAGAATCGGAATGAATCAAAAAACAGGTTGTTGAGAAAAGATGCGACTTAAAAATGCAATTTATGTGCTACCCTGTATATCAACATATATATTTACGCTGTTCGTAACAACGATATCAGAACATGATGAAGATGACAGTATCTGTAACAATTCAAGTTTTTTTATATTTTATCCTTACTGTAACAAAATGCAGTACATTAAAAACAAACCACTACGTGAGGAAGACCGAGGTGGTTGTTCACCCCTAGTAATAAAAAACTACCGACAAGATAAGATATGCTTTCTAATTAGTATCTTTTGATTTATTTTGTCATTTTTATTATGTCCTTCCTCCTATTTACTTGAATGTTTTTGTATCCTGGGGCAATTAATTTTCCTCTATAGCTTAAACAATGAACGTAGAAACTCAAGTAACTTTATTGAAGCTTAATTTTTTTCTTTTCTTGGTTTACAGTTGCTTTATGGTTTTGACAACGGCATGAATTTCCTCGATGTATTTTATTCCACTCAGTTTTAGGTCTTTGTTATGTACTAGTTATAATCTATGTATTTAACTTTGGTATACAAAATTAATGCCATAAGTACCTCAAGATACATGGCACATATCCATACTACTGTTTTTACTAAATATTATACGTTCGTATCGACTTGACAAACTCGACTAATTTAAATTTTTTTTTAAATGGACACCCTGTATTTTGGTAACTGATTAAGTTTTTCTTTTACCTTATTAATTAATATTAAATATATCATTACTTAAATCTACCAGAAAAATTAGATACACTATTCAAAACTGATTTTGAGAAAATAATATCAAAATAATTTTATCTAAAATTTTTTAACAGCCTGTATTTTGGAAAAAACGCATTTGCGTACCTATGGTAATATAAACCTTTTCCGCGCTTTCATAGGTATATTCTTTTACAGCAAATAAATATTTTCTGGAAATCTGATTCTTTCTTTAAATGAATATAACAAACTATCCTCCTTTGATAAAATTTTAACGAAAACATGGTGTTTAGGCCCATCAATATAAAATTTTATATATATTTTTTTATGAGCTCAGAAAATCTGTTCATCTTAAGGATTTTTTATAATAGCTACGGCGTCATTTAAAATTTACTGTAAATCTAAAAACTTGACACGAACTGCCTTTAATAATGAAGACAGTTGGTAAACACTTAAGATGACCAGTATCTAGTCAGATTTATGATATAGCAATAAAATTACCCATCGGGGTGAGATATTGGCAGGCTAACAGTAAGTTTTAAATACTCGCTCATTCAATACGTACAGTAAAAATGCTCTACAACAACGACGTTATTTTTGAACTGTAAATAGATGTATATATCAATTAAATTTAATGCTTTATTAAATTATGATTTTAAAACACGCGTGTTTAATTTCTTAATAAATATGAAACAAAACTACATCTTAAGTAAAACCAAACAAACAAGTAATTAATCTAGTGTGGTTAAATACGACTGCCTTTAAAACGTTCAACTGAGGAATCAAATTAATTCCTCAAAAAATTAGGAATACATGGTTACTTTGTAAGAAATTGCAATTATTAATACAGTAAAATTTCTCAATAGCGACCACTCTTGAGGAATCAAAAATGTTGGTCGGTTAACAGGGCTGGTCGGTAAATAGAGAAAAATTAAAACAACTGGTCAGCATCTTACAGTGTTTGTATATTAATAACTATCTATATATATTTAAATAATTTTAAATATTTTTGTTTAAATTTATTAAAACTAAAATTACATGGAATGAAGCCAATTTACCAATATGCATATACAGCACGTGCATACTCACATATATATTATAAAATATACTGTATGTTTGCTTTAAAATTCTTATTTTTTAAAATAATCAGAAATTTGACTGCAAAATTTTCTTCTTTACCTTATGATTAAAATTTTTTTCTTGTTTATTGGGATTTAGGTCATTTATAAATAATAAAGGTTTGGTTTAAGTTGACGCTTCGGTTTATATTACATTAAACCATCTTCAGAACTACAATTACAGGAAAATGTAATTATTAACTAATTTTTAGGATTAAAAAGTAGACATACCTCTATATAAATCTTAGCACTATCACTTCTATTTTTACATGTTTAACTATGTGGTAACTATGCAAGACTGATTTTATAAAGGGATTCTTTATGAGGGAGGGTAGGTACATTTATTAAAAATGGGAAAAACCATTTGATTATGGTTTATTGTTTCTTATTGTTAACGGTAGTAAAAATTTGCAATTTTTAATTAGGTTATTAAATTACTGTAAATTGTCCTTAGATTATCAGTGTCGGTTCGAAAATTTAATGTATTTTTATTTTTTTTAATATGGATCATTTCTTTTATATTTCGTATTTTATAGTTTATTTCATGGTCTAAAATTGTTGTATTATTGAAGTCAAAATTATGTAAGTTGTCAATAGCGTGTTTTGATAAGGCTGTGTGTGCTTGGTTCGTATTTCTCATGCTGTATTTGAATTAGGGGCAATAGATTAATTTCTAGGCCGATTCAGGCTCTTAATCAAGAAAAAGATGAAATTGCAATAAATGTTTCTATAACTATAGAATTAAAAAATAAAATTTTAAATAATTTAATATGTTCATATATTCAGTTTTTTAGGTATTGTTTTGTTTGTCCAATGTATGTCTTTGGGCAGTCCAAACAGTCTATTTTATATATTACGTTTGCTTGATTTAGTTTAGGGGTGGTTGGTTTTAATTTTGTAAAGAGGGTGTTTGTATTGTTTGGTGGTTTATCAGCTATATTTATTTTGTGTGGTTTAAGTACGTTTCTAATTTTTGTACGTTTTAATGGTTTAATGTAATATAAACCGAAACGTCAACTTAAACCAAACCTTTATTATTTATAAATGACCTAAAAACCCAATAAACAAGAACAAAATTAATGACTGCTTCATAATTTCTTTTTTATTTTTATAAAATTCAGATTCATATTTTAATAGCAATTGAGAAATATCTGTAGACTTGTCAACATTGTTAACATTATTAAAAAGCCTCTCGAACTTGCGCAGGCTTCAGATATGCTTGATATTTTCGACACTGGGGCAAGTTCAGGTTCCTCTTCTCTGTCTTAGAGTTCGGAGTAGTTTCATCCATTTCTTGGATCTCTTTAATACACTTGATGATAGTCAATTATGCACTCTGTGTTGGCAAATCGTTATCAATAGAGACAAATTGTTTTAAGTTCACAAATATTTCCTTAATGTTAGGAGACAGTTGTACGAGAGGAATATTATCTTCTTCTTCGAAGTCGTCAATATTATCTGTATTACACATACATCCAGCTTTCATGAAGCATTTTTTTTATTGTCACTGGGGACAAACTGTGCCAGGCCACCGAAACCCATATGAAGGCGCTGGGTATTTTAATATTATTTTCGATTTCTTAAAGAGGACAACCATTCTATACATGTTAAATGCCTTCGTCCAAAGGTTGCCAATGTGCGGTTTTATTGGTTTGACATTATCCAGTGTAATTTTAGGATGAGACGTTGCATTATCCAAAAACAATACCACTCTTCAATACTGCTTCTTCATCTTGGTATCAAATCAATAAAGCACTTCCACGCATCACTCTATTCATGAAGTAACTGTTAAGGTCGGCGAAATTACAGTTAACAATATTTATAAGCCTCCTGCTATATCCTGGCCCCAACAAGTACTACAAACTCACCCCCACCCGGCCGTGTATTTAGGTGATTTCAACAGTCATCACGAGCAGTGGCGTTACAGGAGGAATGATCAAAATGGAGAGGCTGTCGTAAAATGGTCGGAAGATAATCATATTTTTCTGGTCTTCGATGCAAAGGAGAGAGGGACATTTAGATCGGCGGCCTGGAGACAGGAGTATAATCCTGACCTCTGCTTTGTGAGCACCAACGAAAACCACCAACCTCTTCCGACAACCAGAGGAGTCCTGTCTGACTTTGCCCACAGTCAGCACCGACCTGTGATCATGAAGGTCGGAATAACCATCCCAGTGATAAGATCCTTTCCTCGCCCTAGATGGAATTTTAAAAAAGCCAAATGGAGCTCCTTTTCGGAACATCTCGATAAATGTCTGGGCTGGATACCACCAAAGGCTGCTAACTACCAAAGGTTTGTGGGAGCCGTAATCAGTGCTGCTAAGAAAGCCATACCTCGGGGATATCGAAAGGAGTATATCCCGGGGTGGAGCAACACTAGCGAAAACCTCTATCAGGAATTCCTGGAAAGTGGCGACAGGGAAATTGCTGATGAGCTCCTTCACAGTCTTGACGCTGCACGCCGAGAAAAATGGACACATACGGTTGAGTCAATGTATTTTAGCAAATCGAGTAGAAAAGCTTGGTCGCTTCTAAGAAAACTTGGGGTCAGCAGTACACCCGTGCAGAAAGGGAGCTCTATAACACCTAACGCTGTGGCAGCTCATATAATTAATACCTCCAGAGCACCAAATGACCGAGCCCATACGACGCAAATAAAACGCGAGCTTAAAAACCTCAAATCAAATTGTACCCTTGACAACGACTTGTCCCGTTCATTCTCTGTCGATGACATAACTAAGGCATTTGAGGACACAAAGCCAGGAAAGGCCCCGGGTCCTGATGGTCTGCACCCCGAGTTCTTGCTGCACTCTGGAAGGTTCGCACGGGTGTGGCTATCAGGATTCTTCACGGATGTATTACGAACTGGACATATCCCAGCCTTTTTAAAGAAAACAAAAGTTGTGGCCATATTAAAACCAGGGAAATATGCTAATGCGCCACAGAGCTATAGACCAATTGCCTTGCTGAGCGTCGTATACAAACTCCTGGAAAGATTAATTTATAACAGGATAGGCCCAAAAATACTGAACGCTATCCCCATAGAACAAGCTGGGTTTCGCCCAGGGCGAAGCTGTACTGATCAGGTGCTCTCCTTAACCACCCACATAGAAGCAGGATTCCAAAACAAACTAAAAACCTCCGCAGTCTCTATAGATCTCACGGCTGCCTATGACACGGTGTGGAGACAGGGCGTTATATACAAACTAATCCAGAAAGTGCCTTGCAAGAAAACCATTGGGCTTATTGACGCAATGCTCTCCAATAGAACTTTTAATGTTGTGATGGGAGGAAAAATCAGCGGTTTAAAAAAGCGTAACAACGGACTACCACAAGGCTCAGTGCTGGCCCCATTACTGTTCAGCTTGTATATTTCAGACATGCCTGAAACACAGTCCAGGAAGTTTGGCTATGCGGACGACTGGGCGATGGCCACGCAACATAGATCCTTGACGAGAACGGAGGAAGTCCTAACCCGGGACTTGGCTGATATGGGACGCTATTTTAGAAAATGGAGACTCATTCCTAGCGCAGCCAAGACTGAAGTATCATGCTTCCACCTGAAAAATTCACTGGCTAACACAGAACTCAACGTCCAATTCGAAAACAAGCGACTGACCTATAACAAAAAGCCTAAATATCTAGGCGTTACTCTGGATCGGACTCTGTCCTTTAAAGACCATTTAACAAATACTGCATCTAAATTGAAAAGCAGAAACAACATTCTCCATAAACTGTGCGGAACTTCATGGGGCTCCTCAGCTAGCACTCTCCGAGCATCTGCCCTGAGACTGGTCTACTCCGCTGCCGAGTACTGCTCACCGCTGTGGCTGAACAGCGCACATACAGAGCTAGTCGACGTACAACTCAATAACTCAATGCGGCTCATAACCGGGACAGTTAAATCAACTCCTAGCTACTGGCTACCCACATTGAGCCATATACCCCCACCACATCTAAGGAGAAAAGATGCCCTCCGAAGGGAGTACAAGAAAATCTGTAGTAATCCTGAACTGCCAGTACACCTAGACATTGAGGACCTTGAAATAGGCAGACTTCGATCTAGACACCCACCAATGCGTAGCTCCCTGATCCCAGACGAGAATTTTAACATGCAAAACGAATGGATGAGCGAGTGGCTGGAAGAATCGCCCGCACAATCTCAAAGCATGCCATGCATCAACACAAAGCCTCCGGGTTTTGACAAGCCAAGAAAAATTTGGAGCGGCTTGAACAGGATCCGAACAAATCATGGAAGATGTGCCGCCTCGCTGTACAGATGGGGGAGACTGGACAGCCCTGAATGCGACTGCGGAGATGAGTGGCAGACCATCCGCCATATTGTCGAAGAATGCCCTAGACGAGCTTATGGGGGAAACATGGTCGACTTCCTGCTGGCAACCGAGTCCACGACTGAATATATAGATAGTTTGGATGTTTGCTTGTAATATGTTTTTTTTTTTTTTTTTCATATTGTGTTGCCTACTTATATCTTATGTATTTTTATGTGTTGTATGTTGTATTGCCATACGCTAAATAAATAAATAAATAATCAATAAAGCCATGTTGTTACGATGCCTGCTGTCATCCACGCTTTTTTGTTGAAGACCCATTGGAGAGGTAACTTATCGATATGTGCGCCCTTAAAACATTGAGGATTTTTGCTTCTGCCTATTATAAGTGGTTATTTCTTTTTTATATTTGCACAGAACTGAATTGTAAATCGTTGTTTTGCCGTTTCTTTTTTTTTTTTAGTACACTAGTCATCTTTCAATGCACATATGATGCATGATATAGACCTGACTCATCCCCATTAATTAAGTACGTCCTTTGGAGCATAATCCTTTAAAATGGTCAATAACCTTTCTTTCCAAGCAGTTACGTCTTCGGTACTAATATCGGCTAATTCGCCACATATTTTCTTGAAGATAATATCGTACCGACGACCGAATTTTTCTAACCATCTATTTAATTAGTCTAAGACATTGAGCAGATTCAAGGGATTTTGCTTAAATTATGTGCCCGCATATTGGTAAGTGCTTGTTTCGCGCCTTACAAAACTAGTTATAAGTAACTTGGTTCACTGCCAGTCCTTCGGTTTTGGGAAATGTTCTTTTTTGTTTATCATTGCCGCCTTGAAACAAAAGTCTAACTTTTGCTGTATTTTGAAGCAACATAGTCAATTGTCACTTAATATATAAGATTTTACAGAAAAAGCAGCGTAAAGCACAATAACTGATTGTTCCGGTAAATTGAGAGTATTTCTTTCCGAGGCTCGTCCAAAGTTCGATCGTTCAAAAACTCCTCCATCAGAAGCTTTTCCATTAGTTCCAATGTTCATGTACGAAAAACAAGAATCATCATCAACTAACACCAGGAGTACAATGCTGTGGAAACCCTTATAATTGTAGTAATCCGAAGAGTCATCAGGAGCAAAAATATTAACATGTTTTCCGTCCATCGCTCCAACACATCCTGGGAAATTTCATTTAGTTCAAAATCTGTATTAAATAACATAACTTAATTTACATTTTACAGAAGTGTGTATAAATAGCTAATATAGTATAACTCATTCTTAGATAATTACATTACGTCACAATATTACTCAATACGTAAACCTATTAAGTAACAATTTTTTTACAGGATTCAAATTCATCATTACGCTATCCTCAATCAGCTAATGCTGATTACTCAAACATAACATCGCCACAGCCGCCAACCAAGCAAACGTGATTAATTTCCCTCAATCTAGCGACTATGCAGCAAGGCGAGAAAAAGTAAGGGTAACAGCTGAATCGGTTGAAGTTGCGGAGGCTCTAAATCGCTTAGAAAATATATGTTTTACGATAAATATCCGAAAGGGGAAGATGAATTCCATTTTTTTGGACTAAACCTTGCAACTCAATTACGACAACTTACATTATACGAATCATTATTCGTGCAGACGGAAATACAACAAATTTTGACTTCGGCTAGACGTCGAGACATGTACCCAAGTTTATCTTCCCGTACATATTCCACACTTTCAGCTCCAAACACACAAACCAACACACTTTCAGCCGCAGACATTCAACCCATTTTACACTTTCAGCTCCAAATACACAAACCAACACACTTCCAGCTCCAGATATTCAATCCATCACTTATTCCTTACTGCCTGCTTTGAACACACAAAACGACGCACATGCACACAATGTCCAATCGCATCAAAGTCATGTTGAAATAGTTATGTTGAGTGAAGCCTGGCCACTTTCTGTGCAATGATTATAACTGATTTTTGATGGAACTAAATAAAAGTGTTCACAGCACTGTTTAACTTACCCGCAAATAATCCTATAAATCCTTGGATATAGCAGCATAAACTTCAGGTATGAATTTAGATATTGTAGATCTTCCAACCCTGTGAAGTGCTGATGATGCGTATAAAGAATCTCCGAGCTAAAAGCATGTCTGTCCGTACCTTTAGTCCTTTTAATAGCACTTCTCTCTAATTTTTAATATTAATTTTTTCTTTAGTCTTATAAAATTAGTTTCGGTAACGTTTTCTTGACTTGATCTTGTTTCGTTCTTGTTCTAATTATGTCGTGGAAAACAAATTATAAATTTTAATTCCTCTCCCTAATTAATTTGTATTAGGGACCTAATACACTTTCAAAAATATGCTCTATCTAAATTCAATAAGCCAAAAAGTAATTAATCTTCAACCATTATTACTTCAAACGGGGGCCGCCGAGGTGTTAGTGCATTAAAAGTAGGGGAGAATTCCTACGTAGACATTGACGCGATGAAAATAAGATTTTTGCCTTCGGGGTGCAAATTCGAAACTCCAACGATTAAAGTTAACCTAAGCAGAAATGTGACAGGTTACAGCTCGGGGTAAATTCAGAGTGACAGCTTTAAAATATTTATGTGGGTTTGGATTATTTTTTTCCTGTTCACGAAAAATTTTCGACTGACAGAGTTTTAAGAAGGCAGAAAATTAAGGATTTTAAATATTTTAGGGACATTTCAAGCTCTTTTGTACTTTGAGGCAACATTAGCGTATTGCCCCAATTGTAATATTTTCCATCAGCCCTTCCCTGCATGGCCACATTATAACTGTGGCAATCTTTTGCCAGGGACAATAGGTTGTCACTCAATGCGTACGGTAGCTCTTATTGTGGAGTCCATTACTTACTACACCTTCTCTTCGTCGTTGGCTTGGGAGTCACCTGGTTTCATAGAAGTCCAAACCAGGAAATTATACCGATTCTTAATACTTATTGGAAATAAAGTTTTTATTAGATAAAAAGAAAAGGGGTATATCCAAGCTTGTTATCCGTTAAAAAATGTTCAAATGTAATATTGACTTTACATTATGGAAATTCTTGAATGAATATAAAACAGCCTTTCCGGACGCAAGCATTTAAAATAAAAATTTGGTATAAACTACGGGCACATTCTAGAACCTTTTTATCTCCTACTTAGTGTATGGTTATAAAATAAAGTGACCTTTCGTTAAGATAGCCTTACATTAAGAGCTTACTTTAAAATTATTGTCAATGGTTAAAAAGTAATCAAGTTCAAATTGCTAAATTGGATTAATTAAAGTCGTAGTCGAGTAGGAAATTGAATATTTTTAAGGAGAGCAAAATCATTGGAGAACAATAATACTAAAAAAATTAAATATACGACCAAAATTACTTAATACAAGCCTGTGACTTAACGGGGGCTCTGCTGCAACTGCTACCTCAGCATAGCTATCTATGATTGAAGTAGATTAGGGGATCCTACTTCTTGAATGCCAGGTGTCTTTAGCCCCGGGAACTCCGCTTGTTTTTGAATAAGTAGATCGGGTACAACTTTAACCAAACCCTTTGGTTTACTGGAACCTAAAGGTGGGTGATCGTCGCCCCTGTGGTTCCTCATCCTTGATTTTCTAACTTTGTAAAATTGTGAAAAGGTAAAAACAATTCAAACCAACCCCCTAAAAATAACCAAAAAAAAAAAAGAAAATTAACCACTAAATTACTCAACAAAACAACAAACCGATAAAATAATTAAAGGGGCTTACGTCTAAAGGGAGAGTGAAGACCTCGCGGTCTTTTTCAAAAAAAAATGGCCAAGCGGCAGGTTGCTCGACCTTCTTGTTGAAGGGAGTTCGACAAAAACCACGGGAATTTCAATAACCCCTTCTTCCTAAACAAGCAGCTGACTTAAAAGTATTGTCAACTTAACATATCGCCTAAAAACAAAAGAAGAGAACAAGAGACACCCTACAAAAGATCAGGACGATACGAGAATCTGGGCTTTACCAAAACATAAATTAAATAATCAAATAATTGCCAAAAGTGAAAAATAGGCGATCTGCGACTTGACGGAGACACGAACGGAAATATGTGATCAACCCTATTTGCTGCGCATTGTGCCATTAGTCAACAGAAAAGCGAACGCAGTGCCACTAACCCCTAATATTTTGACTGATTTTCTGTAAACAATAACACAACTTTGGTAAACATATTTTGATCAAATAACTATATTAGATACACTTTGTGGAAATATGACTCTAAAAATCAAAGGCAAGCTTAACGTTCCCCACAAAGTCATTAGTGGCAATTTTGAAATTGCTACAACAGGAATCAGTAAAATATTCGTAAATGGCACTAACAAGCTAGCCTTAAAAGGTTACTGTCTTCTAAAATTTGTATGTAAAAGATAACATACTGTTTGGGAAACGCTTTTTCTAAAATTACATTCATAAATACACATCAACACACATTAATCAAACAGCTAACGATTTTAGATTGGTCCAACGAATCGCGCGACCGTGCGCTGATTGGTTCAAAACTGACAGCGGCTTCGGCGCGAAGGAATCAAGGAGGAGTAGCGTCCAAGACTCGAGAGGAGAAGCTGATACACGTAGCCGGGAAGCGGGATTCACGTGTGTTTTTGACACAAGGTATCACTTTAGTTTAATCACAGTAAACTGATATTCCTATAAAAGGGATTATTTCGGCCAAAAAGGGTAAATACGTCGTGTGCGTTTGTGTATGCAACGAGATTGCATATCACAATTCTTTCTTAAAGGACTTTCGTATAAGGATTGCAGTTTCCGACGGCAGTAATTAGTAAGTCTGGTATCTTAGTAAAAAAAAAGATGCTGTAGTTTAGTTCTCAGAGATAATAATACAAAAAATATAAAAACTAAACTAACATAAACAAGTGATCATTTACTCCAGCATAAAAGTTAAGTAGATATCTTCCTTCAGTTCTAGGTTAACACTAAGAAGTATTGGATCGATTGTCTAAATGGAAATAAATCCCAAGGGTATTTAAATTGACCTCAGTCACAAGGTGTCTTACGTATCAACATGAACATAATAAGTTGTTGCTCTGAAAATAACACAAGGTTAAATTGATGTAAACATCAAAAAGTTAACAGATCGTGGAATAAGCGAAACATGTTAAAGTAATAATGTTGTTTATTATGCCAGGAAACATTTCATGAACCATCCCTTACTGTCGGAAATACAGGAACATGTGAAGGCAAGTCAGAACACCTTGCCCCATCACATACCGTCCAAAATCCGCAGCTAATAAATGATGTGGAATCGAAAAATATCTGGTATATTTGGCATGATATGGAGAAAGAGAGAAAAGTATATTATCTCATAAGATTCAAACAGTGTAGTCAATCTAGTTTCCCGTCATTTTGCCAAGCAGTGAAATGCAACAAATAACGTATTTTAACAACTACAAATTGTAATGTAACAGATACTACAGACATAAACATAAAAAATTAACCACCGGTGCCTAAAAATCTATAAAGGATTTAGACGAATAACTTTTCTAAAAGGCATACACAGATGACAGAATAAATTGAAATCCTTACAGGGCGAAGTCTAGCTGAGTAATCCCAGCTACTCAACCCTGGTAAAGCTAAGCATAACGGTTTCATAGTGTACATAATATAGCGGCATTTAGTCTATTAAGCAGTTGCGGAGATTCTTTTCACTGCACACTGTACAGTCTGCACTATTGCACTGCATTAAACCGAAAGTACTATATTTTCGACTTTCGAGTTACATTCGTTCTAACCGCAAATTGATAGTTTTGGGAGGATAATAAAAAGGAGGGTAGGGACATGCAAACCGATTTGCCCTAAGATGTACCGTTAGAAAGCTGGAAGTTGTCAAAGGTAAAAAATGTAATTTTTCAAAAGTCGATATCTGGGAAACTGTTAAGTTTAGAGTTATAATGCACTTATTAAAAAATAATTGTAAAAAAATATTGTTAGGTTATAACCTTATAAGGTGGTAACAAAATAAAACTGTTGGTATTTTTAATATTAAATAAAGATTAGGGTCACCCCCTACCTCAGCTAGCTCAAGCTCATCCCAGTTGTAACCGGGGTGGTTCTATTGTGACGTGAAACAACAATGTGTACGTAAATGGACTCCAAAAGATGTTGCTGTGCAAGTCAAGATATATGATTGAGTTTTGAGCGCCACAGCTGCTTTTAGCTCTAACTTGTCACAACAACACCAAGTTCCTATGAGTAAAACAATGGGGCCCACATACAGTGCCAAAAGAAATACACAAATAGCTAAAAGCTATTCAATAATAAAAAAAAGAGAGATATCAATGTAAAAAGGTGATTTGAAATAGTAAATTAACAATTAATTCAACTGCTCATAAATACTAATTTAAATTACCAAATTAGACAAAATAGTAAAATAATGAGTTTGGCTAGGCTAGATACTCATTGTAAAAGCGCAAAAGTTGCAACTCTTTTACATATCGCTTTGTACATCTGAATAACTGAGAATATTACGGTAAATCACTAATATCGTTGAGTATATTGAAATATACTGTTAAAATGGTGTATAGCTTGTGTCCAAAGCAGAGAATCAAAATCACCAAAAACTCAAGAATTTAATCTAAGAGGGCAAACGGCAACGTAAAGGAACCTGGATTAAAAATATATATGGAGTTGGAGATGCAAGATCAGGTTTGCCAACTCTTCAATGAATTATATGCAAATAGGCCTCCAATAAATCAGTCAACGGTGTATCGAGTGGCAAAGAAATTTCGAGAAACAGGAGACAGGAAGCCGCTAGATCAGGTCGACCTAAAACAGCGAGCGGGGGAGACAAATCTTTGGATATCATACTCTCAATACATGAAAATCCAACACAATCATCCAGGCCAATGGCAATGGATTTTAATATGTCTCATGAGTGAATAATTTGTTTAAGCAGGAGAAATTGCATTCCTACAAGATAAAGTTGGTGTACGAGTTAAACGAGGGCGATTTTGAGAGAAGTGCTGAATTTTGTGAGCTGATAATGGAAAGATGCAATAATGATAATAACTTCGCAACAAATATCATTTTCTCGGATGAAGCTAACTTCCATTTAAATGGCATTGTTAATAGACACAATTGTCGTTATTGGTCTGCTGAGAATACTCACTGGTTCCAGGAGGGTCATACTCAGAGGCCCGAAAAAGTTAATGTTTGGGCGGGCAAAGTTGGTAGACATATTGTGGGACCTTTTTTCATAGATGGTAATTTGAATGGCAAAAAATATCTGGACCTCCTCAGGAATCATATAATTCTTTCTTGCAGAATGGGTTTACCGGATCTAAACAATCGCATAAACGAACAGGTATGGTTCCAGCAAGATGGAGCACCTGCGCATTATGCGAAAAATGTTAGACAATACATAGGCGAACAACTTCCAGGACGTTGGATAGGCAGAAGAGATGCTATTGACTGGCCAGTGCGATTCCTAATTATAAAGTTTGTTACAATTTTAAATAAATAAAAATTTGAAATGGAACAAACCTTATTTTTATTAGTGAAGACTTGTCTAAGGATACAAGAGATCTGTTCATCTCCGCGTGCACCCTGCGTAATAGTGGATTTAGGTATGTGTGAGCCAAGGATGGCAAATTTTTTGCTAGAAAAGCAGGTAACAACCCTTTGATAAGAATACGATCTCTAGAAGATGTAGATAAAATCAAGCAAGATTGCTTATAAACTTATTTCCCAATTAAATACGGTACAATTTTAATTAGGTTTTTTTCCTTTTCTGAGCTAAACTTTCTGTTGGATGACCATGAGGACCACTACGGTCATCTCATGGTATGCGATAATCTTGAAAATGTTGAGTTTTTCAAACAAATCAATGATCGGTTAAATTTATTACATGTCAACATAAGGAGCTTAAATAAAAAGTTTGATAGCCTTGTTTTATACTTAGAGTCTCTGTGTAGTGATTTTGATGTGATTGTATTGTCTGAAACGAATATCTTGAATCACAAGTATAATTTTAACATTGAGGGATATGAGGTATATGAAATGAAAGTAAAAACAATAAATGTGATGGTTCCTTAATCTATTGTAAGAGTTCCATAGTAAGGATAAGTAAAGTAATACAGATAGATAACCTTAAGTTTATAAGAATTACTCTGGTTAAAAATGGTACTACAGTAGGTGTTATTTCGCATTATAGGTCTCCTTCAATTAAATATGTGGCTCCAAAAATTTTAAATTTATTGCCAATGAAATTCAGAACCAATAGATTTCGAACAATTAAAAGGGATCTTAATGAATGGATTAAAAATTATACTCTAAGAATTAGGAATGCCGTTGCCTTTTAGCATGATATCTTTCCATAAATGATCTAGTTTAAGTAGGATTTTATACTCTGTAATATAGGTAGATAGGCATTAAGTGTCATGCTACTACTACTAGGTAAATTATTCATAATGATTTTGCATTTTATATTTTTTTTGTTCTTGGTTTTTTTGTTTACTGTTAATCAAGAGAAAAATTGTCTCCTTGTGCACACACAGACACACAGTCCATATCGCATCTATATTTTTTGTAATATCACCAATACCTATTGTACATTGCAATGATAATAATAATAAAAAAATAAATAAAAATACAAAAAAAATTCAAACTTTTCCCAGTAGAATTCAAATATGCAATCATATGCAGGGCGTTCCATTTAAAAAAAGGAAGTTGGTCTCTATGGCAACCAAGCCAGAAATGACAGAAAAAATTCATGCAGGTAGAAATGTGATTGTGAAAAACATTGCGGAAATTTACTGAACAACTTCCATGAAGGTCACTTTGTCGTAAACGAGGTAATTCAAAAGTTACATGCATAATGCGCGACTTCTTTGCCACTCTGCAAATATATTATTTTTTTTTGGGATATTTCAAAATAATTTTAAATTGTGCCCGCAGATATCCTACATCTATCCGAATATAAAAGAAAATTTTAAAAATCAGTCGTTTTCCACTAAATTATCTCGTCGCATAGGGTGCGCCACCATGGATAATATCTCGTTTGTGCTTTAACTGTCTATTTAAAAATTCGTAACTAAGCAACCAGTAAAGCAAATATAACACTTTTCTGCTTACTTATGTGGTTGTTGACGGAGAATCGAATTATCAAAGGAAACAAAACACATTTCCATTTGACATTTTAAATTTGTCACATGCCAGATAAAATCTGAAAGGGGGGTAAATGTCAAATTTGTATAAAATATTTCCCGCTGTTTTTCGACTTTTGAGTTATAACACTTTAGAATCCTAACCCTGTAGATATTAGCTAAATTTCAAGGTTATTTATGTAGACTATAAAGCCCGGAAAGCGAAAGCAAGTTGCCCAAGGGATAGTTTTCTCCTGATGGGCATTATAGTCTAGTAATGCCTGTGGTGTATACAATACTTTATTTTTTATTAATTTTAAAATATAAATAGTTAATGAAGTACAGTAAAACACACTTGAACTGTAAATTTCCACTATATAATATAGTGGAAATTTACAGTTCAAGTGTGTTTTACTGTACTTCATAAATCTATAGTTATGGATTTCCACCTAGTATCGGCTGAATCTATCAATAAATAGTTAAACTCCTGCATTTTTTTAAAACTATTTTTGACAATTTTTAGTATTTAGTGAGCTTTGATCGGTTGTCATAGAATAGGTTTGACGGTTGCTAAGGCTTGTTTAATTCAAGCGGCTTTTACGTTTTATAAACGAAAATATGGAAATTCCACAAAATATTTTAGAAAATGCTGAAAAAGCTAAGAAAAACTTATTACCGGCAAAGTCTAAAGCCCTGTACGACAAGGAGTATGAAAATTTTCTACAATGGAAATTGGTATGTAACCCTTTTGTTCACTGATAATAACAATTTTTAATTATTTTTACTTTATTTTAGTCGCAAAAATATACCCCAAATAGCCTTTGGACAAAATATTCCCAGTTGAAGTCTGAACTTATAGTAAAGGAAAACATTAATATTTCAAGATATTGTCAATTAATAGCATTTTTAAAAATAAACTCAAAGAGATATCTTCCTAAAAAGTCAAGAGTTTTGGAAGGTGAATAAGTTTAAACTTTTATCAAAAATGCGCCAAATGATACCTTCCTGCTGCATAAAGTGGTACTCATAATGAGTTTTTGGTGGCCTAAGACAGGATGAAATGGTAAAAATGACCATTGATGATATTGAGGATAAGGGGCCTGTTATGCCTGTCAAGTTACCAGAAACTAAAACTGCTACGCCAAAAAGTTTTACTATAATCGAAGGAGACCAAACAGTTGCCTTAAAATTGGTTAGACAGTACCTTGCATTAAGGCCAAAAGGAATTAAGGAACGCAGATTTTTCCTTACGTAACGAAATGGTAAATGCATAGCTATGCCTCTGGGTAAAAATACACTAGGATGTGTTCCTTCAATCATTGCAAAATTCCTTAATGGAATATACAGGACATTGCCCATGTCGGAACTTGTCCACACTTCTTATCGAGGATGGTGCTTCCCTTGCAACCCTTAAGCTACACGGACAGTGGAAAAGTACTAGCGTAGCGGAGGGTTATATAAAGGAAAGCATCCCGTCGAAAAACCCAATAGCAAAAATGATAGCTAGCTCTGTTACCGAAAGAGAAAATATGTTAACTAATGTTGAAATGGAGCAGGAATCCGCTTACACACATGGAGAAACTCAGCAATCGAGGAAAATTTAAAAATTGTACATTTAATCTAGGAAAAACATAATAATATTATGTAAAAAAATTGTTAAAAATAAATACAAATATTCTTCAATATTCTCTGTAATAATTACCGGGCATTACGAAAATCACCGGGCATTATGAACTTCATCGCCCGCTAATATTTCCTATGATATTATGATGATGTTTATAGCAACCGTTTCTAAGGTATTATAAGAAGATAATTGATAGATGAAAAATAAAAATATAAATAAATATAGTATCAGTTTTGACAATATTATCACATAAACCAGATACGATGGCTTCCATTTATTTCAAAGAAACATTCTGTTATCCCGCATCCCATAAAAAATAAATTTTATTATTCCAAAGTTTACATTCAATCGACAAACTGTTTTCCTCTCAAATAAATCTCAATATAGGGTATCTGCACAAAAGATTAGGCAAAGAGAAGCGTATACGGTCTGTCTTGCGTCAAACAAGAACGAAAATAATAATATAGGAATATGCAAAACGGTATAAGGTGGAAAGGGACCGAGCTGTATTAAATCAAAGGGTGTAAAATGCGCTAGAAAAGGAAAGTAAATATAATAGGAAGATTATGTAAATGTAATTTTGTTTGGGGATATTGGATTTATGAAAATACTTCGACGGGTGGAAAAGCGGTTTCCGAATTGATGGCTTTGAATACAAGGTATAAATACGGCGGTAACAAGGTTTTCGGACGTGCAGACACACAGGGGATGATTTTGTATTAAAAAACTGGCTTATAAGGGTCGTTGCAACAAAAAAGATCATTTTATGTGTATATTACAGTAGTGTCATGACAAGATTGCGTTGAAAACTTTCAGATTCGAACGCTTCTTGGGTGAACAAAGATAGTGGTTTTAAGGGAAGGAAAAGTAATAATTTCTTGAATGCGAAGACTTTTTTTATATCCAGTAGACAGGTTGTAAATTCAGAAATCAATATCGTAACGTATATTCTTAATATACAGGGTATTCCAAACAAACTTAATGGTACATTAGGAGATTCTACAGGAATAACAAAAAATCTGATATTGTAGGTATTTATGGATCTAAAAATCTCAAATTTTTGAAATATTAAAACAATATACAGGTATTTCAGTTGCATAAAAAACTTGGAAAAATATTTTATACAGGGTGCCCAAAAAATATGTTTCGATGGGCCTTTCCAAAGAAGTACCAAAATCACCTTTTTCAAACGAAACACCTGTATATTATTAAATCATATTTTAGGGCAGAAAATTTTCAATGTCTCAGTATACCATGTTCCTATACCTATGTTCAATCGTTTTTGGCTTATAAGGATTTATGTTGGTAAGAAATTTATTTTTTCTTCAAACGTCAATTAACTTGACATTTTTCTACTAATTTTGACGTTAAAGTTTTGCTTTTTTTACAGTAGACGGTGGCTACATCCAGCGGAAGTAAAAGTACGTGTGTGTGTCATAAATAAATAATAATGTTGAAATTACAAGAAATATTGGATATTTGTATACTTTATTTATTTTTAAAAAATACAAGAATGAACTATTTATTAAACATCAGATTAAAAGTACAGTTATTTATTATGGTACCAGAAAAATTAACACAAGGTGTTGTGATGTTGCGATCCTGACTTGTTTTTGTATTGTCTAGCGTTAAACCCTCCATGGAACCACTTGCTGTTAAATTTATGTCAATGTTAATAGGGATTGGTTCAGTAAAATGAGGTTGTAAATTTTTTTTTGCAATATCTTTCTTGTTGGTCATCGATTCCTCAATGTACCCTTCAGCTACACTACTGGATTTCCATCCCCTGTGGCGCTATAAACACGTTATGTCTGCACCTGCATCTACAAGCAATGTAGCTGAAGTTCTCCTTAAACAGTGACCGGTATATTCTGTGGCATCAGGTAATTTTAAGAAAACTGCAGCTTCCTTAGGAACAGTACTTATCTTATAAATTACCATTACCATGCGACAACAGCGACCATTTACAAATTTTAAAAATAACCTTTTTTCGTTCATGCCTTCTGGGCGTAATAATGCATATTATTTATAATTATGTATATAATTTAAAGAAAATAGTCCACTCTCGAAGTGGAGTTGAAATATAGGGAAAGGGGAAAAAAAGTCAAAAAGTCTTTCTCCACTAATTTAATAGTCGGCTATTAAAGGCTCAATTTTAAAATTAAATTGTCTCTACATGTTTCGAAGGTAGTAACCTTCATCTTTAGGAGACCAAAGTAGTGCTGCAGTTATTATTAGCAGTAGAGAGAAAACTGTTGGTGGAAAATGACGTTGATGGAGCTTTTTTTATTTAAAAATATTTTGACGAGATATTAATAATTGAATGTAATCAGCATGCTAAAATTGGAATTGAAAGTGGAATGTTATATTTAATTCAAAGTTTCTGAAAAGACACTGTCAATCTGTTTATTATGTATATTTACATTTACAATTATGTATATGCTTAAATATTATTTCTCAACAATAGTAAACGATCGCGGTTTTCTAGTTTTACTATCAGGAATTCTTATGTGAATGGCAGATCCTAAGTCTTGTATGTCATCAACGGTCATTTTTACAATTTCTTCGCATCGGCATGCACCAGAAATACAATCTACAAATACCATAACATATTTAAAAAAAAAACACTTGTATTCTTTGACGTAATATCTAAATATACCTTAATTCCCAAATACTTCTGATTAGGAGCTTCAGATAGAAAATTTTCAAATTATTCGCTGGTAAATACTTTAGCTTTTTTGGGAGTGTAGCCTTTATTTTGCTTCTTTAAATAAGCACGTCGCTTCAAATACTTGCTTATGTCTATCCCTTGCCTGATATTTAGCATTGACCTTATCATAGAATAATGTGACCACATTGTTCAACTTTTCATTTTTTGTTTGTTCGCCAGTTCAGAGAAATACGCCAAGAGTACATTTTCAGAATTATTATTTTTGATGTCTTTCTCATTACACCATCTTTGGAATCTTTTGAACGCAGTTTCGTTAATACTACTGGATTTGGTCGGCAACAAATTGTCCACGACATCTGCTGCAATTTTGGTAACCTCCGGGGGCGTACAGGTAAATGATACTAACTGAATGAAGGTCCCGACTTTCTTCGAAAAATATTTGGTATGACGAATCCAAATTTGCACGTGGCGGTGCATTTAATCGGTGCAACAATCATTATTGGGCTCAGGAAAATCCACATTATATTATGGACAGGTATATCAGCAAAAATTTAGTTTTAACATGTTTTGTTTGTAAATTTTAACGATAACTGTTTCCAACCTTTTAGTTAATTTGCCGATTAATGTCTATTACAGCGCTTGTTACCAATTAGATGAGGCTGCTGCGAATCGTGGAAGCAAACAGGGAGCTAAATTCATTGTTGAAGGTCGATAGATAAGACCGAATGGTCTAACGGGTTAGCCACTGCGGTCTCCAGATCTTACTCCCCTGGATTTCTATCTCTGGGGCAAGTGTATAAGATACCTGTGGAGACAAAAGAGAATCTTGCGAAATAGGGTAACACGCGCTTTTCAAGAATCGGATCTAGCAAAAATTCAAAACGCTACAACTAAATATCTGATGCCTATGATTCATGCGTGTCTACTTGTTTGGCCAGCACTTCAAGCAACTAAGCTATTAGGTGTAAGAGCAAATGTTTATTCCTACGTTTTAATTTCATTTTTTAGTACCCAGTTCTTACCTATTTTAGTAATTTAAATTGTTTTAATGTATAGCGATGTAGGATGTAGATAGATATTCTACAACACAAAAAAAACAAGTTTGAGGTTATAGTCTGCTGCATAATGCGAGAAAGTAATACATTATTATTGAACTATAAAACCCAGTGGCCTTCGCTGTACTCCATAGGCGAAGTCCAATTATTATTATTATTTAATTATGTTTGTTGTCAGGGGACCCGAGATCGGGTAGGTAGTTTTAAAAATTTGAAATGTTTAGTTATTGTCCGGCAGTTGTTGGAAAACTTCGTCCTTGAAAATGTCTAGTGCTTCTGAATTTGTTGCTGAGAAACAGATTAGTAAAATTGCGCTTTCTAAAAATCAGAATATTATTATTCTCAATGTGTTCAACGCTCTTCGCCACCAACTCACACTGGTATGTCTTTAAAGAATACTTCCAGAAAATGTTAGATCTTATTCCACCTGGGTCTGTTATAGTCATGGATAATGCCAGCTACCACTCACGAAAATCCGAAAAAATACCAACGTCTTCTTGGAAGGAAAATTATATCATTCATTGGCTTACTGTAAATAAGAAGCCATTTCACAAAGATATGCTGAGAAACGAGCTACTGGAGGTTGTAAAGTTGAATAAACCTCCTTGTACGAATTTTGTTGTCGACGAAACCGCTTCATAACGAAATATAACGGTACTTCGCCTTCCGCCACATCACTGTGAATTATACCCCATAGAATTGGTGTTGGCGCAAGTAAAAGGGTTTGTAGCAAGGCGTAACACCACTTTTAAAATGAGAGACGTTGAAAATCTCTTGCAAGAGGAAATAAAGACAGTGGATTGCGAAAAATGGAGTAAGTGCGTCGAACATGTGATTGAAATAGAAGAAAGGATGTGGGAAGCTGATAACATGTTAGAAAACACTGTAGAGCCCCTTATTATTTCTCTGGACCCCAACGATAATAATTCATCGGACTACTCGGAACATGATGACTAAAATTTAAAAATTAAGTTGTTGTATTGTACATAGTAGATTTTTTTTTTATATACAGGGTGTTATGGAAATGACTTATTATATGTTAAGGGGCCACTCCTGAGGTGGTCTAGAGTTACACTTGATAGTTTTTTTTTCTAAAATCGGAAGTATTTTGAATTTTGTAAAATACCTTAAAACCGGACTATGTGCGCCTTCCATGATAGTTCAATGCCCCTGAACACATGTGTTTTTGACAAGACAAACTGCTGGAATGGTAATTGTTTAGTTTAGTGCAATTAATGTTGAATTTTGTGCTAAAATTTCGTATATAGACTAATTGAGGGTAGCTGATCACAATTTTCCTTTTGCGTTTTTACGGCAAATGCACTGGTTTTGAGAAAAAAAAATGTTAAAGTTTTTCACTTACAGGTTAGGGTATTTTTGTTTATTTCGATATCTTTGGGTGTCGCGTTTCACTTTCCTTTCAATTTCCTAGATTTTATGGTTTTCCCTTCAAAATATGTGATAAAACTTTCACCAAACTATCTGTTCATAAAATAAGAACAACATTTTAGCAAAAAAACAATGGAAAAGGCACAAATTTAATTAAATCCGTTGTTAATACGCCGACAAAGTAGAAGCGTCTCTTTTCAGATTCATTGCACTCACGTTGCCAGATTGTTCTTCTTTTTCTTGTAATTATTAATGGCTTCCATCCAGGAGAATGATATGCTAGCTCGAGCCAATAGGATTCATTCAATTAATAAAAATGAATTGGAAAGTATAGGCAATTTATAATACACTAACAATCTGACAACATGGGTCGTGCAGTTTGCTTCTGCTTTTTTGGCCAGCTGTCAGTGAGCTGTCTCCCGTCTTTTTCCAGATAACGTAGAGTTTTCTGTTCGCTTACAAGTTATCCCGTTTTTTAGAGTTTCCTTGTGGCATATTTCGTTTATTTCAACTCGGAAGTGTATACTATGACTCCGACAAGTAATATTTTATTGGAAATAGCAACATTTTAGGATTACATGCAAAATAACATACCGGTGAGTTAGAAAAACTTTAACATTTTTTTTCTCAAAACCAGTGCATTTGCCGCCTAAACGCAAAAGGAAAATTGTGATCAGCTACCCTTAATTAGCCTATATACGAAATTTTAGCGAAAAATTCAACATTTGCACTAAAGTAAACAATTACCCAAATCAGCTGTTTGGGTCATTGGCGCGTAGGTGTTTTGGACCTAAATTTTTGAAGGCATTTTTCTCGAATTTCTAGCTTCGAGCGCCATTTATAGCAATTTTTCCCCAATTCGTCTCGACCTATATATTTACGGGTTAAAAAATAATAAGTCATTTCCATAACACCCTGTATATTAATGTTTATTCCAATTTATCTACTTTCATATTATTCTTACTTCTATATTGGTTTGTATCTACTTAATATTAGAGTAATTATTATCTCAATTATCAAAGTCAAATCAAAGTATGCTTTATTGTCATAAAATATTATTTTTATCGACAAAGCCTTTTTTAAATTAACAACAAAATATAATGTTATAGTAAATCTTATATTATCGAAATAAAAAAAAAAAACGAAAAAAATTATGACAGATAGTATCACCAAAATATTCATCCAGAGTATAATAAGCTTTTTCCAATAATAAATTTTTAACATTTTTTTTAAACATTTTAATATTTGATATTTTCTTAATAAAATCTGGAAGATAATTAAAAATTTTTTTAGAATCATAAATTATGGTTTTTTTACAAGACTTGAAAAAGGAATAGATAAACATATATTAAAGGTTTGTCTTGTATTATAAATATGTGAATTAATACTATTTCTATGCTTTTTATGAATCAAGCAAACTGTTTCCAGTATAAAAATGGAAGTTAGTGTTAAAATTTCTTGTGAGATAAATAGAGTTTTACAAGAATCTCTAGATCTAGTTTTGCACAAATATCTGATAGCTCTTTTTTGTAAAATAAAAACTGAGTTTAGAGGATATTGGTTTAAATTTCCCCAGAAACAAATTCCATATCTCAAAAGAGATTCTATTAAAGCAAAATAAACATTTCGAAGAACCGCCATATTCATTTCATGAGAAAGTACTCTCAGCGCATAACATCCTGAAGCTAATTTCCTACATAACTTTTTAATATGTTCGTTAAAAAAAAGATTTTGTAATTTAAGTAATATAGATTCCAAAAAATTTTATAAATTTGGGGTTATTAATTATGAGATTGTCAAAAATTATATTATTAGGTGAACATTTAAAAGTTAATATATTTGTTTTAGTGATATTAAATGAGAGTAGATTAGAGTCACACCACTTTTTAACATTTATTAAATCTTCATTAATTATTTTAATTAATTCATTACATTATTTACTATGCCAAAGTATTGTTGTATCATCAGCAAATATGGTAAATTTACCATTTACAAAAATTGACGCAAGGTCATTTATATATATTAAAAATAGTAATGGGCCGAGAACTGAACCTTGAGGTACTCCACAATCAATTTTATTACTTTTTGATTTCTTACCATCTAACAATACTACTTGAGATCTTTCAGATAAATACGATTTAAACCATTTAAATGATATACCTCTAAAGCCATAAAGCTCAAGCTTCTTTAATAATATATCATGGTTAACACAATCAAAAGCTTTAGAAATATCACAAAATATTGCTGCAGCAAAATCCCCTTCATTTAATTTAAAATAAAGATGTTGAAGAAATGAAAAAATAGCATCACTAGTATTTTTATTTTTTTGAAATGCAAATTGGTTTGTATTTAAAATACTGTTATTATTTAAAAAGTAAATCATTCTATTTTTAACAAGTTTTTCAATAATCTTAGGAAGTGTTGGAAGTAAAGAAATTGGTCGAAAATTAGAAGCAGATTCACAATCACCTCCTTTATGAATTGGAATAACAATAGCTAATTTAAGGCATTGTGGAAATATTCCATTTTCAAAAGAAACATTTATTGCCTTCGCTAAAGCTTCTAAAGCAGGAATAGAGAGTTGTGAAAAAATTTTTATTGATAAATTATCCCATCCAGCAGAAGTTTTATTTTTATCTCCAAAATAATTAATTTTATTTCTTGAACAGCGGTTGGACTAAAGAAAAATGTACCCTTTTTAAATTTTAAAATTCTTCATGTACGAAAGTTGAATGCATGGATGAATATTTTCAGAAAGATTTTTAAAGCAATCGAACAGTAAAGATCGTCAGAAGATAATGAAGTATTTATAGGTATTATGTTGTTTTTCTCTCTCAAATCATTAATAGTTTTTCAACATTCTTTTCGTGGATTTAATGATTTACTAATACGATTTTCAAAATAATTTTTATAATAATAATTATACACAAGTATATTTATTATTATTATACTTCTTATTCTAATAAATTACCTGAAGTAACGCCGTTGTCACTTGAACGAAAGCAATTCACCAAATTCGTCTTTCTATACTATGCAAATTAGGGTGATCCTAATTTAGGACCAAGTTGGGGTTTGTAGGTCTTAAATATCTAAAATACGGAATTTTTAAAAACTATCATTGCAATTTACCTGAAATTTACAATGCAACCTTTAAGTTGTCCACCCTGCTGATTTTCATTGCAAATTTACATTCTATTACTCTTTCTCATTTTTTTTCTTTTTTTTATGATAAGGCACAGCACTGCAGGATAAATTCTTTAGGGCGCTCTGGGAGCGGTCCGTGTGCGCAGGAAACGATTCACGTTGGTCTTAAATCTTTGGAGATTATACTCGTTGGGGAACACGATCTCAGGGAGGTCGTTTCATAGAGATGACGTTCTCCAGATGAAAGAATTTTGAAACAGTGTCGTTTGAGGGACACTAAGTTGAACCACGTACTGGTGGGCTGCAGTGGCTCGTCGTGTATTTCTACCATGCACCGCTCTGGGTGGTATTAAGCGGGCAACCTCAGTTGAGCAATTGCCATGAAAATATTTGTAAAATAGACTCAACTCACCATCCCGCCTTCGATGTTCAAGGCTTTCCAGGTTGTTTGTCAGACTATGGTCACCGATCAAGCGAATGGCTCTTCTTTATATAAAATCTAGCAATCCCAGGGTTTACTGTAAATTGTACTTAGATTATCAGTGTCGGTTCGAAAATTTAATGTATTTTTATTTTTTTAATATGGATCATTTCTTTTATATTTCGTTTTTTATGGTTTATTTCATGGTCTAAAATTGTTGTTATTGAAGTCAAAATTATGTAAGTTGTCAATACCGTGTTTTGATAAGGCTGTGTATGCTTGGTTCGTATTTCTAATGCTGTATTTATGTTCATACAGGGTGAGGATTTTAAAGTGTTACAACGCAATATCTGAAAAACGGCTATAAATATTTTAGTCAAATTTTGGGACGTGTATAGGGAGGTTGGGGGACAAATTTTAAAATATTTTTGATATTTACCCCCCCTCCAGATTTGATGTGGCTAGTGACAAATTTGAAATGTCAAATGGAAAGGTATTTTTTTTTTTTGATAATTCGATTCCTCGTCAATAACTACGTAAGTGAGCAGAAAATTGTTACATTTGCTCTACTAGTTGCTTAGTTACGAATTTTTCAATAAATAAAATAGGAATACTTAAAAATGATAATTCCTTAAAAAATCTAACGACGATCATGCTTCAAAAGGTGTTCGAAATGACCCCCATCCATTTCTAAACATTTTGCAATTCTTTTTTGACATGAGTTGCGCACGCGAGTTAACATTTGAGGCGTTACTAAATTACATGCTTGTTGAATACGATCTTTCATGTTTTCTGGTGTGGTCGGTGGTGTAGCCATAACTTTCTCTTTTATAAATCCCCACAAGAAAAAATCTAATGGGGTTAAATCTGGTAACCTTGCAGGCCAATTTACAGGACCACCACGACCAATCCATCTGTTTCCAAACATTTCATTTAGTGTATCTCGAGCTTGTCGGGCAAAATGTGGCGGAGCACCATCTTGCTGAAACCATAGTTCTTGTTGATTTCCATTATTATTCAGAAGTTGTGGCAAATCGGTTTGTAAAAAATTATTATACATTTCTCCATTTAGGTGACGGTCAAAAAAATGTGGTCCAATGACTCTATCTCCGACTATGCCACACCAGGTATTAACCGACCAAGGATGTTGGTTTGGCAGAAATCTCATCCAGTGAGGATTTTGAGGTGCCCAATAGTGTAAATTGTGCCGGTTGACCTTAAATTAAGAAAAGCAAAATTGATTGAATCAGTATAAAATTAAAAATAAATCTAAATGTATGTGAATATTCTCTAAACACCCGTTAACGGGTGTTTAGATATGTATTTATTTATGTACACCCATCAAGTAGTGGATTACATATTTTTGATTATTAAAAGTTACATTAATCCATATTGATTTAAATAATTACCTGACCACAATTGGTAAATGTAGCTTCGTCAGAAAATACTATCTTTCTTAAAAATGCATTGTTTTCGTGAATTAAAGTTTGTAACCACGTACAAAATGTAATCCTATTTTGAAAGTCTTGGCCATACAATTCCTGATGAATAGTTATGTGGTAAGGGTGAAAATTGTGCTTGTGTAAAATAGCCAGTACCGATTTTTGGCACATTCCTGAATCACGAGCAAGTTCCCTTGAACCAACATGAGGATTTACAGCTATTACACCCAACACTCCAACGGCCATATCGTCATTAGTTTTTGTTTGTCTTCTAACTCTGTTCTTATTTTTTAGGATTCCCGTGCTGCGGCCTCGATCTTCTAATCGCTTAAATGCCATATGAGATTTTTGAATGGCGGGAAACCTAACAGTCCACAATTGCGCCGCTTCCCGGTAGTTTTTTCTACATTCTCCCAGAATTAACAACATGTCTATTTCAATGTCATAAGATTGTTCCATAATTGCACTGAATAATGAACTTTATCAGATTATCACTACTTGTCAAAGTCAAAAGTGGTTTCCTAGGATACAACATAATTAAAGGTTTGGATAAACAATAATCATAGGTGTCATGATTTAAAATGTGTAGTTTTAAGTATTCCTATTTTATTTATTGAAAAATTCGTAACTAAGCAACTAGTAGAGCAAATGTAACAATTTTCTGCTCACTTACGTAGTTATTGACGAGGAATCGAATTATCAAAAAAAAAAAATACCTTTCCATTTGACATTTCAAATTTGTCACTAGCCACATCAAATCTGGAGGGGGGGTAAATATCAAAAATATTTTAAAATTTGTCCCCCAACCTCCCTATCCACGTCCCAAAATTTGACTAAAATATTTATAGCCGTTTTTCAGATATTGCGTTGTAACACTTTAAAATCCTCACCCTGTATATTCGGTTTTTTAGGTATTGTGTTGTTTGTCCAATGTATGTCTTTGGGCAGTCCAAACAGTCTATTTTATAATATATATAAAAAAAAATAAAAATACATTAAATTTTCGAACCGACACTGATAATCTAAGTACAATTTACAGTAATTTAATAACCTAATAAAAATTGCAAATTTTTACTACCGTTAACAATAAGACACAATAAACCGTAATCAAATGGTTTTTTCCATTTTTAGTAAATATACCTACCCTCCCTCATAAAAAATCCCTTCATAAAATCAGTCTTGCATAGTTACCACATAGTTAAACATGTAAAAATAGAAGTGATAGTGCTAAGATTTTATAGAGGTATGTCTACTTTTTAATCCTAAAAACTAGTTAATAATTACATTTTCCTGTAATTGTAGTTCTGAAGATGGTTTAATGTAATATAAACCGAAACGTCAACCTAAACCAACCTTTATTTATTTATAAATGACCTAAAAACCCAATAAACAAGAAAAAAACTCTTTATAATAATATTTTCCTAATTAATTTGTAAAAACTCTGAAATTCGTTTACTTAAAAAACAGAATCCAGTCATTTCAGTAAAATGAAGCCCCCTTTAAAAGTTTAAACAACATAAATAGAAACAAAATTATAAAGTAATTATTTTGAAATCTTTTAGTTACATAACAAAATGTTTGTTCATATAAAATGTATCTACCCATTGTTTTCTTTGGAGCTCTTTACTAACGGCCGCGTCCGCAAGACTTTATTTTCAACCGTCAAGTTTTTAATGAAATTTTTATATGCTTTATTTTTGCAGATATTTTTCGACAATAGCTTGGCAAAACATCGTATGCACCGTCAAGAAGAAAAATTTTACATAAACAGGTAAAAGTTTAAAATGAAAATGAGAAAAATGCGAGATATTTCTAAATATGCGGTTTGAAAAATTAAAATTAAAAAGCTTGTAGCTAGAAGTAATATCAAAATTCTGCAAATAAAGAAGAGAACAAGTTATAATGTGATTATTTAACAACAAATAAAGCTACGGGTTTAAGATAAATTGGGATGGAGCAGAGATATTATGTAGTATTTGTTGTGTGTTATTTTTTATTAAAGTTAAGATTTACTATGAAGGTACCTATGATGCAAATATAAATTGAAAGCAGCTTAAATCGAAGTTGGAGCTTCGAAGAATATGACCTTAAATTAAGCATTGCATCACCTTGTACTAAATAGTGTGGCATGCGAGACTAGCAAAATAAATGTTAGTCAAAATCTTGTCATAATAATTATCCATAGAAATAAGACAACTAGTGCGCGAACCAAATCAATTAAGTTTAGGGTTGTTGGATAGTCCTGGGTAGTTATCGATCAGATAACATCTAGCAGTTTACAGTGATGACTAAACTCATGTTTCATGAATTATTGAATTGCATACGGGATTGGGTTCGGAAAGATACTCTAGTTTCTGCGAGAATGTCTTATTTATGTTAAGTTATCACCTAAATCCACCGTCAGTGAGGGATACCGAAATTAAGACCCTGCCGTAACTAAGATAAATGGTATGTGACGTTAACGTGGCAATTTTTTTTGAAAAAATTTATTGCCTTAAATTCAACTTGATTTTAGTCACTTTGGGATGTACTCCTAGGGGGGATATGCAGTGTGCATCAGAAGCTTGTGCTTAAGTATCTAAAGTGAAACATTGTAAAGGGCTCTGTCCTTACGATATTAGTCGGAGAGTTTTTACCGAGCATATTATGAGAAAGGAAAAGAGATACTATGGAATTTTGGGGACGCAGACGCCGGCATTGATGCTAAAGGCGTTTAAGATAATGCAGTCGGTTTCTACTTGAAGAAAAAGGTCTTTTTAAGTAAACCGCCATTAACAAAAATTTACCTGAACGATATCATTTTACTTAAGGGCACTAAACTTGATCAAAGGCCTTAACAAAATTCCAGTCCCAAAGTCAGGAATAACATATGATGCGACGCTTCTAAAGATGAATGGGATATGCGAGAATACATTTATGAAACCGTGTTGGTGAAGTTGATTTTCCGGGCATTTAAAAAGTTTCTTCATAAAGCTTAAAATTAAAAACAATGAAGCAATGAAAAAAGACATTTCCCATAAGCAATTTAGTAATGTTCCTTTGTTTCTGTTTGGAACCCCGTGTACAATATCTATAAATCGCGTATAGAATATATTCAGAATAGATTCCTCAAGTGATTGGCATTTAGGGATAATACTGATTTTGATGCTATGGAACAGTTGTATCTTAAGTAAAAAATTAGATCTTTGGAGCACAGAAGATCGTACACAGTTGTAGTTACTCTGTTTAAAATAATTAACTCAAAAATCGACTCTTCGAAACTTCTGAAGCGGATTCCCTTGCTGTTCCTCAGAGATTCTTCAGACAGTGTATCTCGAATTTCTCCAACTTGAACTAATTCCAGCATTAGTAGCTTTATCTCCGAATCTATTGGATCCAGACTCCCCTGACGACGAACTGATAAATTAAATAATGAAATAAACAAAATAATTCCAAACAACTTTGTTCACACATAAAATTGCCAAAAGTAAAAAATTAGCGTTCTGCGACTTGACGGGAAACAGAAACGGTAATACATGGCCAACCTATTTGCGGCGCCTGGTGCCACAACCAACAGAAAAGCAGAAGTAGTGCGTTCGCCACATATTTTACGATTGTCTAAATCACCCAGGCCAATCCGCGGTGTTGCCACGTTGCTTCATAAGCCTTGACCACTGCGCATGTTCTACGTTAGGCGCGGGAAAAGAAATTTGCTTCGCGTCTATTACAACCTGAACTAACCTAGTCTTCATTGACGATCGTCTTCATTGTCTATTACTTTTAGTCGGAATCGATGCTAATGAAAATAATGTTGATTTGTTTAAACAAAATAATGGGCTGAATTACAAATCTTTCATTTTATACTAGAAATCTAGTAATTTTAAATGTTTTGTCGTGAATTATTGATAGTTTGACTGGTTAGGTGATGATAGGGTAGATATGGGTCTTTAAAAAATCAAAATATAAAATAAATTATTGTATATTAAAAATATAATATTGTAAAACTACAAGCAAATCAGTAGTACAAAAATATAGCTACAACTAGTGTTCAAGTTCTACACTATCTACTTTGCTACAAAAAATAGATACCTACATCTATACAGTACTTTCGCATGGATCTATTTCATAGTAAATTCAATAAATGCTTTCCTGTACAAAAAGTACCACAAAGAAACTTCAACAAATCTAAGTATAGGTTGGATAGTCCTGAGATAAGGGAATGTATGGATCAGTTAAATGTTTTATATGTTTTAAGAAGTAGAAGCAATCAATTCAAAAATATATACAACTCTTAAAAGAAAGAGTATAAATAAAATAACTTGTTATGCGATTCCAAAAAATCCTATTTTGCAAATAAAATAAAAAATTCTGATAATAAATCAAAAAGTACATGGTAGTGTGTTGTTAATCAAATACCTAAGTGTTCAATGTTCGTGTCTTGGCAAAATATACAGATTTTCAAACTAAGAAGGTTATATATCATTCGAATTTTGAGGTTCACATCTGATATTGTATAGTTCAGTATGGGAATAGCGACGTAGGAAAATTATTTGTGTGTCAAAAAAGGGTATTAAGAATTATATTAGGGCTAAAATTTAGAGAACCATGTCGAGGTAAATTTAGGGAAAACAAATTGTTAACTGTAACTGCTGTCTATATACAAGAATGTATATTTTTTACAAAAGTAGAGAGTAAATTAGAAATATAATTATCCATAAACCATATATCCCTCTAGACATACAAACTACAATTATCCTAGGCATAGATTAACAATCACTGAAAAAGGAGCATCATAAACCTGTGTAAAGTTCTTTAACTATTTGCCAGGAACTATAAAGGCAATTGGTAATATTAATGCGTCAAAAAAAATATTTTAATTGCTGGTAACTATAGAGCCTTACAATGTTGTTAAATATTTTGAATCTGGCAGAAATTTGTAGAATTAGGGATTGTTTGTTTTAAATTTTTACTTCCTTTTGTTGACGTTATTTCGTTTTATGTTGTAACTTTATGTAACATACTTTTGAAATAAAGATTGTTTATTATTATTATTTATTATACAGTGTCCGCCAACGCTACATGGATGGAAGATTACGTTTATAAATGATTTGCCATGGCATATAAATGGTCATTTTGCGCGGAGGTAGAAATAAGTAGAGTTGAAGTATTGGTTAATACATTCTCAGTAATTTTTGAAGATTCTTCTTTAGTCGGTCTATTATATAAGGCTTTTTCAGGTTTCCTTTTTGTTGAAGAAAATCTTAGCTGGGGCTTAATTAGTTTGGGAAATTCTTTATTTACTAGTGTCAACTTTTCATTGTTGGAATATTTGGGCAAATCTGACAAATTATTAATAATACTTAAATGAAATAGAATTTGTTGAATAACGTCACTATCTACAGTTTCAAAATCAATTTATTGTAAAATACAAAATATTACATTTATATTATTTAAAGCCTTACTACTTGACGATTCTCCTGCATCATTATGAACAAATGACTTTAAGAAATCTGCATGCTCATATAAATGAGAATTTTTTAGATCAGCATTTGGTGGCTTGGTTGGCAACTGGTGTGTACTTTTTTGAACAATATAATGTAAATGCTTGCAAATAATTTTATTTAAATTGTTATCAAAGCATGTACAGGGTCTTCCAACGAGGACTGAACAGGGGCTCATTTTTGAGCTTCCTTGTATTTAAAGAAAAATCCAAAATAGCCAATCAATGTACTTTTTCCTGCAGAATTCAAAAATGAAACCAAAAATTTATTTGAACCAGAAACAAAAGAGTTACGCTATGGATAAGGTGTTTTTTAAATGGAACATAGCTTTTTTTATACGATTTTTGGAACAAGTGATTTTTTTTTGTCCGTTCTGATTAAAATATTTAATATTGTGACAGCTATTTTTATTAAATTTTAATGTTGTATCCAGATGTATTGCAAATTATTACAGAAATATATCCGTGAATACTATTCTAAGGATAAAGAACCTATTTGAGGAAAATAAAACATTACATGACAGAAAAAGAAATCCAGAAAGGAATAGAAATCGAGACCGTGCCATTGTGAATTATTTTCGACTGAATCCAACCAAATCAATTTCGGACGCAGTTCGGGACGTTCAATACGGCGGCGGTGTAAGACGCAGAAGAGTTACCCAAGGAACTGTTCACAGGACTTTAAGAAATCATAAATTTAAGTCTTATCATATCCTTCCACTTCAACATCTAACACCGGCACAAAAAGAACTTCGCTTCCAATTTGTTTCCCAAATTGTGATTCGGAAAGAAAACGAAGACCCTAATTTATTCAGAAATATCTTATGGACTGACGAAGCCACATTCACAACATCGGGGGTTTTCAATAGACATAATAATCATCACACAATTTGATTGTCTCAAATATTAAACTGGGAGCCTTAGTAAGATGGTCAATCAGCCCATTGCTCTGCTTAAATGAATTGTTGCAATCATATTCCAGACATTTAAAATTGCACACGCTTTTGTCATAGGAAAGAGGGCTTGTTGTCATCTTATGAATATTTCTTTGATGCTTATTCATATTACATCGGGTTGAAAACACCTGATCACATACTTTACATATGACTGGCATTTTAACGAAAAAGGAACAAAAATATTATTAATTTGTGGCAAACCAAAAAAAAAACAATAACAACGAACTAAAAAAAAGAAGTCAGCTTCTTATTTCAGGTTATAGTATAACTGTCAAACAGTAAACACGATGTATTTCGGGTTGCCACTTGCCACCTAACAGACGCGATGTGGCAACACCGAGGATTGGCCTGGGTGATTTAGACAATCGTCATATTTTGACTAATGTTCTGTAAACAAAGATGATACAACCTAATAAACAATTTTTGGACCAAATATCTATAAAAGATGCGCTTTCTGAAAATGTGAGTGTAAGAATCAAGGGTAAGTCTAATATTCCCCACAAAGTCAGTAGTGGCTACTTTAAAATTACTACATAGAATATGAAACATACTAAGAATTCGATGCAAAATTCAAATATGGAATAAGAAATAGATGATTAATTTCAAAAAATTAAGTTGATGGTCGTAACTTATTTTTGGGCTACCCTGTTTACATGAATATACCATAAAAAATAACACATTAAGAAATAAAAACCGACGAGTTCGAGCGTTTTTCCAGAAAACACACTGCTTTTAAATGAATTTAGACATTACTTCTGGGACTCATTGCAAAGAGACGCACGAGTCTTCTATCTCTTAGTTGGACGGCCTATTTGTCTTCTGGTTTCTAGTTTGTCATCCCTGGCTTATCTTATTAACCCTTTCGCTGCTGAGACATGTCTATGTTTAAGCCATTCTCTTCCTCCTTAAAGAAATCTAACTCAAAAAAGACCTCAATATTAACTGGACGAGAATGTCGCACATTAGTTCATGACATTAAACATCCGCTGTGTAGAGTAAAAATAAACTATAAACCAGGATAAACTCGTCATTTATAAAACCAATTTTCTAATCTTTTATCCAAAAAAATCATCTGATTTAGTAACGCTTGGTTGGGTGAATCGTTGCCACGTGAAAGCGGCGGTTGAGCCTCCGAACTTTACGAGACGAGTCAATAAAATAAAAAAATCTAATTTTCGCATCGAAAAAACGTCGCAGGTGGTGAACAAAGGAGCTCGTAAAAGTTCCGCTAAATAAAATAGCCAATAAATATAAAATGAATTATTGATAGGTGAATTTAGGGTGATGACAGTGGCGTTCTCTTATTTTAAAACGAAGGGGACATAAACAATCCCACATATTATGACAATAATTACGAACTATAAATTTTTAACGAGTTTTTTAAATTTGTTTTTTTTTGTCATTTATTTTTAACAATACAGTACAATTTATTTTACGCACCATAATGAAATATATGAAAATCCTACTGTCTGATCAAAAAAAAAAGAGCAGCATTTAAATCTGATGTGCATTGTACAGGGCCATTCCTTATATCTTGACCCATATGCTAGCGGCATTATTGATACACTGATAAAGCTGTGCTCCCTTAATCAAATAATCTGATTTATTTGGTGAATAATTATTGGTAATAAATAAATGTGATTTTAATTAACTAAGTTTTATTTAACTGAAATAACTGAGAGTATTTCGTTTTATTTGCAAAATTATTTGACTGTTGGTGGCTTTGTGTCAAATCATATAACCTTTTAAACAAATATCTTACCAAAAAACCACTAAAATAACAAAATCAAACTAAACTAATTATTTAATCGAACTAATTTTTATTTAGGAACTAAATCCCGTTAATCGCTAGTTAAATCACCCAATAGAGAACTATTTAAATGTCTAGGTAATTTAAACTAATTAATTATGTATTTACATTCAATCCTTAATATAAAACAACCAAATATTTACAAATAACTAATTATTTAATCGAAGTATATTTCAAGTTAAGAACTAAGTACCTTTAACTTTAATTTAAATTATTAATTTCCGAACTTTTCAAACAAGTTGGTCATCCAAACTAATAATTAAGTATTTAAATGAACTCCTGTCACCTACTTTGGGCTTTGAGTAATTTGATTGGTCATACAAAAGTGGCCTGATAAATCATCATCGCGTTTTTGGTTATTGGTGTTCGATTTTGTCTTGTAGAAATTTACGAGTGAGAGTGAAATCTTCTTTGTTAGTGGCACAGAAGTTAGTGGTTCCATCAAAAATTAAAACGAAGATATTGGGAATAAACGTAACATGAATAATTATTTAGAAGATTGGGGTATATCGAGGGGTATATCCCATCTGTTAGATACTTTTCAAGGTAGGAAACTATATTTGAATATTTTAGTTACGCATGAAACGAGTTAAAAATATTCTTGTAATGCCTAATTTAAAATTTCGAACACAAAATCTTTTTAGAAAAATGTAGCCAGGTATTTATAAATCACGGCTACCTAGGTTACAAATAAGACAGTTTTCCTCAATTTTCACCATAATTCAATACCTATCAAACCTCCTAACGTAAAAAATATAATATAATTAATATCATATTAATAATTATTGTACCTAATATTTGCAAATTTGCCTTTATTAATTTTTTATCAAAGTTATTAACTTCTCTATAATGTTTTATTGACGTATATTTTAAGGGGAACAACAACTAATGGTGGGTTTATACAGCAAGATAACATAACATAAAAATAAAATAAGAGTTGAATCTACAGATCTGCCATAAGACGTTTATAGAAACACATAACATAACATAAAAATAAGAAATAAAGTAAGATATGGTTATCTTTTAAATTTTATGTTATTTTTATGTAAAAATCGTTGTGCGCGTGCGCGTAATTTGTCATAACCTTTGTTTTCGGCAAAAATGCGTTTTTTTCTGTTGGTTTTCCTTATTATTTGAACACTATAAACAATTTGATAAGGTTTGTGATTATTTTTGTATAGGTACTGATTAAACCATATTCCCTAGCAACATTTCAATATTTCTTATTTTTATGTGACGTCTGTATAAACACGTACTTGGATAAAATAAGAACTGATTTGAATGAGCATTCTGATCTATTGAAAATTAAAAAAAGGTATTTAAACCAAATCAATTTATACTTGGTCTAAATAAATATAAAAGACAAGTTAAACAATTATGTACTTGAATAAAAAAACAATGATTTTGATGGAAATCACCGGTTTATTTAAATCAAATCACTTAAATTGTTTAATTAAATAACGTTGTTACGGCAAATACATGTAAAACAAAAGTAAAATAAATAATATATACTTGATAAAATATATATAAATATCAATCAAATAGACATTTTGTTAACTTAACTTTTAACCTATTTACCTTAAGTCATTAAAACGGCTTATTTAAGTTAGGTTAGTGTTAAGGAAATGAATATTTGCTTGAATTTTGTATTTAGTGATTAATTCCAAATAAAAGGTAATTTGTATCAAATCAGATGATACTAATTGAGGCAAATAATCCCTTGGTATTTTTGAAATACATATTTGTTTGGCTAATAGGAAACAAATATTTATTTGAGTCAATGGAAGATTTTTTTAACTCAAATAATTAATTTTATCAGTGTAGAGATATCAAAAAACTAAAGTAAATAAAGTTGTAGAATTTTATATGAACTTTTTTAAAAAAAATATCAGAAAAAACAAAAGACTGTTGAAACTTCTAAATTTTTGCACGGGTTGTGTTATTTTAAATGGAACACCTTATATATTAATAGATATTTGGTAAGAGCATTTTTTACTGATTTCAAAAATATATCGTTTAATAGCTTTTTAAGAGAAATTATTTTAAATTAAGATTTTTTTAGAAATTAATATTAAAATCGTGGTAGCCATGGATGAATGAATTGTTTGCTTTTGACACGCAATAATGTTATTTAGTTTATTGTCATCATTCGAAAATGAAGTATACCGAGGAAGAAAAGTGTGACTTTTACGTATATTCTATAAAAATAATTCAAATACATACAGGGCGAGGCAAGAATATCGGCAACTATATCCTAATTTGCCGCTTCCATCCAAAAATACATTTAAAAGTATCGAGAGAGGATTTCGACTGCGAAAATCTGTAAAGAGAAAGCCAAAAGTAGTTCAAAAAGATTCGGTTAAAGAGTTAGATATTATGTTGCTTTTTAAAGGTAGATATGGCTAGTAAGGTTTTTACTGTTTTCTTATACTATTTTTTTTTTCTAAAGAAAATCCAACCCGTTCTATTGAAGATGCTCATAATCATTTAGGCACATCACGGAAAATAATACAGAAAATGCTTCGATCACATGCTTATCATCCTTACAAGATCTTAGCTGCGCAAAAATTAGATGATGAGCATAGGCGTAAGTAAGCGTTTGTTATACTGCCAAGAAATGCTTAGGAGGAAAAATGCGGCTCATAATTATTTAAAAAAAAATATTATGGAGTGATGAAGCGACATTTACCACAGCAGGAGTTTTCAATATGAAAAACATGCACGTATAGAGGCTACAGCTAATCTCCATAATATTGCAGAAATAAAATTCCAAGGTAGGAAATGTTTTCATATTTGGTGCGGCATAGTTAAAAATAAAGTCATAGACCCTGTATTTTATGAAGGCTCCCTTAATGGACAGAGACATCTGAAATTTGTTAACGACGAACTAGAAGCTCGTCTGAAGGATTTGTCAATCAATAAGTACTGTCAGATGGTCTGGCATCAAAATGGAGCTCCGCCACATAGCATAGTCCCTGTGACACCGTATTTAAGCAACCGCTATGACGATTGGTTAGGAAGACACGGCACCATTCAATGGCCACCCAACAGCCCAGATCTTACCCCATTAGATGCTCTCCTATGGGGGCTATCTAAAAAACAGGGTATGGATATATGCCGATAGAAATACAAACTTGCAGCATTTGAGACAAAAAATTAACCAATAAATCGAAAGTTTAAACAACGACTAGCCAGAATACATTTCAAATGCTATTAACAAATTAGAAGTTGATTATATAGATTGTGTAGATAGAGATGGCGGTTACATCGAGCAACTGTAATTATTGTATCTTGTAAATGTTACTGCCAATATTTAAATTAATAAATTGTTTAATTAATCCATGGCTACCCCGATTTTAATATTAATTTTTAAAGAGAATTTGAATTTAAAATATTTTCTAAATGGCTTGTCAGAAAGGTATCAAACCATATATTTTTGAAATAAGTAAAAAATGCTCTTCCCAAATATCTATTAATATACAGGGTTTCCATTTAAAATAACACAACTCGTGAAAAATTTTAAAATTCTAACCGTCTTTTGTTTTTTCTGATAAGATTGTACAACTTTATTCACCTTAGTGTTTTGATATCTCTATCAATAATGCCGCTAGCATATGGGTCAATATACCGGGTGTTGCATTGTCGAGCGGGACATAGGAAATCCCATGTAATTTTAAATGGGGTCAATTATTGGCTTCCCTTATTGTTTTAGAGAAAAATTCTATTTAGGTTTATTAAAGAGCACTAAAACCCACATTCTAAAGAATAACTTTAGATATTTTTTATGAGCCCGTTTACGGGTTATCGCCGATTTCTTTTTAACTATTTCTCCTTTTTATGGCCCCGTATTTGCGGGCACCAGTCAAGGTAAAAGATGACTGTCAAATAAAGTTGTCATTTTGAAATGTGTGCATTATTGTTATAAAAACTCGTCAATCGAAAATATTAGCCATGAATTACACTTCTGAAGAAAAAATATTGATGATTAAATGGTATTACCAAGGAAATAGTTATCAAAATGTGTCAGACATGTTTGCTGCTCTGTATCCGAATAGACCGATACCTGCAAAATCTACAGTCGAAAGGACTATCAAGAAATTTGAGACAAAAGGCACTGTAATAAATAACTGCAGATGTGAAGAAAGGCAGGAACAAAGAATAGATGCAAGAAATGATAGGGACTTGCAGGTTTTATTGTGCGTGGAAGAAAATGATGGGAAGATCAGCACAAGGAAACTTGAGGATGACATAGGATTAGATCACACACAGCGTTACGAGCTTTGAAACGACATAAATATTATTCATACAAATATGAAAAGCACCAAGAGCTAAGAGATAGGGACGAAATACGACGACAGGAGTTTTGTTTTGGTATGATGGAAAGAGCAAACATGGATAGGGAATTTTTAAAAAACATTTGTTTCACTGACGAATGCACATTTACCTTAAACAATGAACCCAATGTTCAAAATTATCGATATTGGAGCAAAGAAAACCAACACAGGTTTGTGGAAACAAGGACGCAATATCCACAAAAAGTTAATGTATGGGCTGGGATTTTCGGAGAAAATATTATCGGGCCATTATTTCTTACACGAAATTTAAATGCAGAATATTTTTTGGAACTGCTTGAAGATCATATTTTACCTACTTTACATGATGCCGCCAGGGAAAATCAGGAAGTTTGGTACCAAATGGATGGCTGCCCGGCACATAGTACCCTGGCTGTCCGGGAATATTTAAACCGTGCTTTTAATGGAAATGTTATTGGCTAAAATCATACAGTAAATTGGCCAGCCAGGTCTCCTGATTTATCGCCAAATGATTTCTTTCTCTGGGGCCATTTAAAAAACAGGATATACAAAGATAAAAAATACCCAAATCTAGACGAGTTAAAAAATGCTATTTCTGCCGAATGCAATATAATTTCAGTTTACCAACTAGCGAATGTAAGAGAATTTTATGATCGCCTCGGTTATTGTCTAGCAGTCAATGGAGGAATATTTGAACATCTTCTTAAATCCTAAAGTTCTAACAATTTAATAGTACCTACCTATTAATTAGTAAAATATTGAAACATGTAAAATGTCATAATTAACCTTGTAATTGGATACTTTATTTTAGTTTTATTCAGATTAATTTGTACTCATAAATACACCTTTAATATTTTCGATGTACGAGTTTTTATAACAATAAAGCACACATTTCAAAATGACAACTTTATTTGACAGTCATCTTTTACCTTGACTGGTGCCCGCAAATACGGGGCCATAAAAAGGAGCAATAGTTAAAAAGAAATCGGCGATAACCCGTAAACGGGCTCATCAAAAATATCTAAAGTTATTCTTTTTAATGTGGGTTTTAGTGCTCTTTAATAAACCTAAATAGAATTTTTCTCTAAAATAATTAGGGAAGCCAATAATTGACCCCATTTAAAATCACATGGGATTTCCTATGTCCCGCTCGACGATGCAACACCCGGTATACGGAATGACCCTGTGCATCCTACAAGATAAATTTTTCCACGCAGCCCTAGTATTTTATACAGGGTGTTTATTAAACATACGGTAAAAATTGGACGGGTATTCCCTGGACTATATTTGATATTTTTCAAACTATTAATGTAGGGTAAAAGTGGGAGAGACGCCATAGTTTTTGCAAGTATGAAATCTTATAAGAAAAAATGCAATATAAATAAATAATTTATTTTTTGCAGGAAAGTTAATCTTACATACACTATGTGGCAAAAAAAAACAATTTACGACATTATTTCAAAAAAATAGAAATCTAGAAATTAAAATATCACAAGTTTCAAAATGCCATCTCTCTCACACTATGTGGGAGAGATGCCATGACACGAGGGAGGGATGCCAAACATATTATTTTGTCTGATTTATATTTTTTTTGCATACTATTTCCCTCCCACAATTATTGCAATGGGGGAAGTACATATTTTCTGGGCATTCTGAAATAATAAATACCTTGTTCAAATTTGACAGTAAAACACATATCATATAAGCCGTGGCGTCTCTCCTCATTTTGGAGGATAGATGCCATACAGGTAAAATATCACTCAGTATAAACAATGACACAAAAATATTTTTTTATCATGTAAAAAACAAGGTGAACAAAACATTAAAAGAGGTACTCACTTTAACTTATCTCCGCTGTACTTATAGCATTCAGTAAAACACACCATGCTCAAAATTTTCATCGAATAAATTAGGCAGAAAAAAATATTTCTTAACAATACGTAACGCACTCAAGGGCAGTCGAACAGGCACTGACTCGTTACGACGACAGCGTCGATAAGTAGTTATTTCCAGTATAAAGTATAGGGCTATCTCTTTCACATGGAAAGATAAAGAATGTGTGGCGTCTCTCCCACTTTTACTCTACTCGAAATAAAAGGATGGCATACTACATTGGGCTTACCGAGTAGAATTTTTTTTAAATGCGTTGTTATCTTTTAATCAAATATGAATTTCATTTAATAGAAGGGCCAATAACAGTAAGAACAGTAGAACTGAAAGATAATGTGCTGGACATGATAGAGGAAGATCCAGATTCTTGTTGTATTTTTTAGTATCAGAAATAAAATATTTAGTTTTTTTAACAAAGTAGTTATGCTTGCATTTTAGAGATTTCTACATTTTTAAATAGAATACACAGTAAAATAGTGAAGAAACATTCCATTATGAAAGTCTAAATTAAAAAAAAAATGCGTTAGAACAAGCTATTTAAACCCCTTGAAGAACCTAAAGACCAAGTTCTTTTACTTACAGTTTTTGCAGTGTGCCTTGTAGCTAAACAATGCACAAATATACATAAATACCAAAAAAAAATTATACTTTTTCGTTCCACCCTAATCTACATCCCAAAAAATGTTCGATATTGTTAAAGGCAAACTAAACAATGCGGAAGAGCTTTGCAACCGAATTTATCGTTGTTGTTGAGTTATCGGCATCGCAACGAAGAGTCATCATTTATTTTTCAGCCTACCTATTTGAAAATGGGCGTAGGTATGTACCAAGCCATCTTCTTCTCGAAGGCAAGGCTAAAGTTGCCCAAAAACCAGGGTCAAAGTAAACAGATAACCAGAGTTGTTAACTACAAGACACAATCTATTATACTGTTCTGTAGGCTGGTTTACATTTTCAAAATTACTTAAACCATTCAAAAAATGATGCATCGGTGCCACTGGCCGCAAAATAACCGAAACAACTCAAAACTTAACAATAAACAGAAATCTCATTCACCGTTAGGCAGAGAAACTGTGCTGCATATGTTCCCCAAAGTTTATGCATTGATCCCCGCCCCAGTTGGGGGTTATTTTATGACCCTCACTCTCTTGAAATGCGGTTTCTTTCGCATTTATATGTATATTCTATCACTTAGAGTAAAGGAGCTCTGCTTGACGTTAAGCGGGTGCGTAATTTATGTCGTTCCTTTTCTCTTGTATCCAAACAGCAAATATACAGGGCGTTTGTCAATATTGTGCTAATAATAAAGAGAGCGATTTGAAGAGAAAATCGTTTAAATTTTGAATTACAGACTGTTAAAACTTAGCCGGAAGATATTCAGGACATGAGAGCCACATCAAGACCTACCAGACCATCAAAAATTGTAAGAATGCAAAATGTAGGTAATATCTTATCTGTTGTATTTATGTCCTTTAACTTAAATTATTTTTTATACTAATGGGTTTAGCCATATGACATGTTTCATAATTGTTGTTTAGAATGTCTAGAGGAATCACAAAACGTGATTAAAAAGGGGTTATTCCATTTAAATAAACCAAAGTTTTGTTTACCATGACTGTTTGAGGCACCCTGTATAATTACAGGTGTCCCAGTTTTACAGATTTTTTTTAAGGCCTACAACTTTTATACCGGCAGTTTTTTTTATATTGTGCGCCATTTTGTAAATAATTGACCGATCCGGGACTTTTTACACGCCTTGTATATACGAGTTCCATCACAAATTTATAGTAAAAGGTACTCTAAACTAACAGTAGCATATTCTCGAATATTCGTCGATGCCTTCATGAAACTGGCATTTTCGTACTGTTAAAATACCAACAATCAAGGCAGCTGCTTAAAAATAGAGGGTCATCCAGAAACCAGCACTAGAAATATGGCCATAAGGGTAAATATTTGTCATCATATTGTTTACATATTCTTGTCGGACCTTCCACTGTCAATGGTACCTATAGAGGCTCGCAGAAAATTCCCATTTTGAAAGTCAAATCCTTTTCACAGATGAAGTTAACTTTTAAAGAAGTCAAATAGGTAATTCATTTTTATAGCAACCAAATAATCAAAAACAAGACCAAAAGATTTTTGCAGAAGAAGGAGATAAAGAGCCACAATGGAAGTTTCCCAAAATTAGTGGATTGGCACTTAATGAGGTAGTTTTTAACTATCTGTACCTCTAATAAAACAAAAGGCTTCTGAGGTCGCAGAAAATCTTAAAGCGTCAAATGGCTAAGTGGAAAAATTTTGCCAAAGGCAAACGATACAATGTTTCAAAGTATTTGTGGTGAATCAGCTGACGTAAATTTGAAGGACGTGGAAGTCTGGAAATCCAAACTTTCAATAATTTATGCCTAACTAACCAAAACAATTGAAGGCTATTTTGCAAAAGCTGGATTTATGAAAAATAATTTGGGATATGACGTTGATTAAGAAGATAACATCCCACTTGCCCAATTATTTCCTTCTATAAAAGAAACACTTGTTAACCTAAAGCAATATGACTTAATTGACAATAATGCCTTTACTTAAATTTTTACTTTACTTTTTTACTTTAAATCCTGATCTAACCATTCATTTATTTGTTTATTTATTAAACGGAAGGCGGTCGAGGCCGATGAGTCCGTTATCGAAATAATAATCGAAATCTAGTCAATTTGCTTTTATATCTTCCCTTCACACATAGTGCACAAGAATATTATTTATGTCTTCCATTTGGAGTCCAGACGGTTTTTGAAGCTATTCACGCTTGTGGCACTCACGACTTCTTCACTCAAAAAGTTCCACTTGTATGCGATTCTGTTGCTTAGAAAGTTCTTTCTTGGTAGTTTATTTCATCTTTCCTTGTTTAATCTCTCAAAGTGCACTTGTAGATGTGGATTTAGATTCCGAGAAAAAATCGTATGGATGTTGCCGTCATAATGGTTATTTAGTATTTTATAGGTTTCAATCAGATCTCCTCTCGTTCGTCCCTCTTCTAAAGATGTAAGCCCTAGTTTCCTCATTCTGTCTTCGTACGTGGTGTTGTGGAACTTCTGTGGTATCTTACTGAATCTTCGCTGCACTCCTTCCAACAGATTTATGTCCTTGATGAAATATGGACTCCACACCGAGTAAGCGTACTCAATTTTGGGTCTTATGTACGTTTCGTAGAGCTGACGAATCATCTGGGGACCAGTATTACTGAAAGCTATTCTTGCCAGGAATGAGAATGAGATGGCTTTCTTCACGATTGAGGTAATATGTTTATCCCATTTCAGGTCACTGGATACTATGATGCCAAGGTCCTTTTGCGACTTGACATGCTGCAGCGCTTTACCATTTAAGACATACGTTTCCTGATTTCGGGACCTATAGGGAGCACTACACATTTATCAGCATTAAGCTTCATCTGCCATTTTTCTGACCATGTCTCAATAACAGCCAGATCCTCTCTCATATCAGAACACTAGGCATCGCAGTACAGTTTGGTGTCGTCTGCAAAAAACGCGATGTTTGTCTTGATGTTCTCAGCCAAGTCGCTGGTATACAATAGAAACAAGAGGGGTCCAAGCACAGAGCTCTGCGGAACCCCACTAATTACGTCATGGAAGGATAAGCAGACTCCATTGGCCCTTACTTTAAAAACTCGACCCTGTATAAAATTTCCTATCTAAGTATATAAGCCGCCCCTTACCATACCAGAGATTACTGATGAGCTAATATTTGACAGTGACGATGAGACTATTCACTTCAATTTGGACGAGGGTGATATTGAAAAAACTAAAAAACCAAAAAGACCAGATAAAATATTGACGAACTGGCGCAAAATTAAGAGATGCGGAACATTTTTTGTTGAAATAGTAGTGCCGACATGACTTTAGAAATTTACAATATTTTGTTAAAGTGCAAATCCGAAATCTTAAAACTAAAACTTAAGAAAATGAAACAAACTCAAGCAAATCCAAATGCCACAGTAGAAGCGCATTATCAAGAGTAGTTTTTATTAAAGGTATGGGTATTATTGGAGAATATTTGAAAGATTCCTTCTTTTTACCTGCTCGCCTTAAAGGCCAGTCATATCGCTAGACGAATAGTTACTTCTAATGAAGTAGGTAAAGTTGTTTTTACGAAAGATGGTTTTGATTTAATGATTGCATTAAAAGTACAGGGTAAATCCCAATCCTCCGGCAATAGATAAGCAAACTAAAAAGGTGCAGTAAAGGGTCTATTCTAAATCTAGTTCTGTTTCGCTGTCGCTATCCTTATCTAAATTAATTATTATCAGAAGGAATCAATATAATCCGGAGCCGACAACAAATGCTGTAAATTTAAGGGTCTTTACCACCACACCATTTTTCGTGAAAAGAGCTTTACCACTTTTATTACGCACTCAACATTAGTATATAGACGTTAGCATTCTAGAACATTTCAGTATATTGACACGTGAATATTTAAATGATATGTTTTCTAAATCGTGGATAGGTCGTAAAGTACAACATCAATGGCTTTCTAGGCCATCCGATTTAAATAGTTCAGATTTTTTCCTATGGAGACTTATCCTTAGTGTATGTAGAAACATCAGTTGTCGATAATGTCGACGATTTATGGAATTGGATAGGCGCTGGATTTGAAACGGTTAGAAACACATCTGGTGTTTTTGAAAAAGTGCGGGAATAAATGAAAAGATTATGCGAGGTATGACATAACGCATAATGACAGAAGGAAACCATTTTCAACAATCAAATAGTTTATTATTGAAAGGGAACATGTCCACATTCTGGCGAAACTGAGATTTTTGTCGCATACGCCTGTATAAACCTAGGCGTGTCCAAACAAGAGGCTTCGCCACCTCTTGGACAGTTTGCAATAAATAGATGGTCCTTATAACAACATCTTAACCGGTGGACTACTATATCTTACATGCAAGGACTGGCATGTAACACGCACTCAGATACAGCAAATCATAGGTCTTACTAACAAGTCACTGTCCCATGAGAAAACACCTGTAGAGGATTGATATTCACGACAGACCCATAGAATGCAGACTATATGAGGAGCAAACATGCAAAAACCGATAAATCCACTTTTTACATTTTTAGAGTTAAGTACCGATTCTTACTAATTTTGGTGCACTCTTTCGACCAAGCACAGCAGATTTAAGCAAAAACCGATTAATCTCCTTTAAAACGTTATCTGAAAGTGATCCATTCATGCAAATCCCGATAAATCCAAATTTCAAGCAAAAACCGATAAAAATTCTAAATGTGTAATACTACTTCTACCCTCTACACGTGGATTATTCACGTGCCTACATGACATGCGAGGAAATTGCAGATATCTATTTTAAGAAAATAGCTTGTTGAGAGGAACTAAAAGATAAAGATGACGCTGGTGTAGGTATTAGGTATTTGTCACATGTTTGAGGAGTATGTTTCTATAGAAGCAGTTGCAGTGCAGTGCACATGTGGCGTATTCAGGAGAGTGTTCGTGGATGACTTTAATATTAGATTTTCCAGTCCAGCCTCCGACATCTGCGCACAATGTACTAAACTTAAATACGTAGTAAGAAAGGAAGTCGATATAGAAAAGAAACGGGAGTTTCAGACCGAATTTACAATTCACAGAAAGAGGGCGAATGCTTTTTATAGTCTGCTAAAAGAGAACCCTGAAAATTCAATTACTTTCTGTTTTGCCCTACAACAAATTCAGCCTCTGGCAAAAATCCCAATTAACGATGCGTTTTATGCCCAACAAGTCAAGTTTGTATGTTTTTTGTTGTGATCGGAAGATATGGCAGGAAGAGGATCAATCGAGGTTGAATCTGCACTTCTAAATTATTTAGATTCCTTGGATTACGACGGTATTACCACAGTTCGCCTATTCTGCGACGGGTGCGGAGGGCAAAACAAGAATAATTACATTATGCACACTCTTTATTTCTGGCTCAGATTCAAAGCACCAATGCAAGTTACAAAATTGCAAATAATGCCTATTTCTAGTAAGGGGTCATTCTTTTTTACCGGCCGATAGAGTATTTGGGAGGGTGGAGAAACTTCTTATTAAACAAGCATCAATCCTTTCAAGACAGGAATATGAAGAAATGTATAGAAAAGTGGGAACAGTAAAAAGGATTGGCATCGACTGGAGAATTTTTGATGTAAGAACGCTTCAAGTGGGTTTAAAGAAAGTCAAAGGGCTCTCAGAAATGAAGAGAGTAGTTTTTCAAAAATTTAATGACGGAACAGTGGTCAAAATATGCGCATTTCAAAACTTTTTCTTCAATAGCTTAGGTACAGAAAAGTTTAAAAAAATGTTGAAACCTAAGTTTTCGGACATAGATTTAACAATAATAGAAAAAGATCTAAATCGGGGTATTCCAGAAAAGAAAAAAAAAAGTCTCTTCAGCATTTACTAAATCAGCAGTTTGGCTTGAATTGGGAGGAGTCAGGTGATCTGCAATGGTATCGGACTTTACTTCATGGAACTAGCGTTGATGAAGAAGATCCCAATGTTGATGAATCCTAAGGTATATGCAAGTGCCTTGAAGGGGAGCAGGCTGTTCACATTTAGTTTTTTTTTTAATAAACTTTTTAGATTTTCATTTTGTTTGTTTTTTTAATATCTTCTTTGGTTCGATGTCGTGTTTTGTGACAGTAATAAAAATATCTTCTTTATTAATTTTCTTTATTTATTTTTACCATCTCCATGCTATAAAGGATAACATGAAATAGCTGTCATAATGATGTCAAATAAAGCCACTTAAACTTCAGAATCCAAAAACCAAGCAAAACCCGATAAAATTCTAATTTCATGCAAAAACCGATAAATCAAAAACAAAATCAATTGCAACAAAGCGAAAAAAAAAAATTATGACCACGAAAGTTTAGGATTCTTACAGACACACCAAAAGGAGCAACCTTCCCTTTTAATCGTTTTTAAATATTTTTGGGATTCTGCTGTACATGTTTTTGGTTAATATCTCAGAATCAGCAAAAGTGGATTTATCGGTTTTTGCATGTTTGCTCCTCATATGGTGAAGAGGAGGAAACCGCCTTGCACATCATTTACAACGGCGATGCGTGTGCTCGCAGAAGACTAAACATATTTGGAGATATTCAACCTGGTGCCTCTCCCACATGCAAATCTACTGAATCTAACCAAGAGTTTTCTAACAAGACAGGAGAGCCCAATAAACCATAAAGCTGCAGTGCAAAGAAGATCAGGATAACCTAAACCCTGCCTTTAACCAACTAACCAATACCTTCTGCCTCATTCTAATTTGTTTCTCAATTTTTTCCTTACCAGTCACGTGTCTCGTAAAAGCTGTAGCAAATCATAATAAAATTTATACGGTTAGTCAATGTTTACGAATTCATTGTTTTCTAATACATTTTATGTTCTTTCGCAAATGGTGCCTTATTTTCGTTGTCATCGTTATCAAGAATTACTTCCTAGGATAAAATTTAAAAATACCATATAAACCCAAGAAAGTTTTCTTACATTATTTAATATTATATACTTGCCATAGGTACACGTAAGGATTATTGCGAAACACGTTTTATGTACCTATAACAATAAGCCAATAATGAGAAATGGGATTGCTAACCACATTTTAAAGGTGCTTATAATGTAAAATTACGCACGTGTCATTCAAATACATTTCGGCAGATCTATCCTCAGATGCGTTTGGCCGTATCATTGCTCGTCAGCAAGGCTAGGATTTCACAAGAGAAAACGACACCTGAAGAGCCGGTGGGTATACAATATGGAAGATTACAGTTGAGCTAGTAACACAAAATGACATCTTGTGACTTTCGGACACATCACTTGGCCAGAACCAACCGTAACTTAAAAGTGGGGTAGTTACTGCTATCCTATTATAAGTGCAAAATAAAACGAAATAAGTGGGTTAGTCATTAGTATACAGCATAATAATATTAAGTTGTTGTTTTTGCTTTCAGTAAACTCAATGAAACTAAATATTTAGAACATTAATACAAAGTTTTTAGTGAACTTCGACTATTTGCATTACATAAAACAGAGATATGTGACAAAGAGAAATTTATTATATACTTTACAAAGTAATAATTAATTACCCTAAAAGGGGAAAACTCCGACAACGAAACAATGTAAGATAGAATCAGGAATGCCTAGTTCAACGCTTTAGACCTAGATTTCCCGCGGTGTTTTAGTAATAAATCCATCCCTCTTCTGATTTAGTGGCGTTTAGGTTTGGTTATCAGATTCAGAAAATTAAAAACAAAAATCAATTTATAACGCCATCGGAGTGAAAGCATTAGCATTTACATGACGTAAGTGTTAAGTAATGGCCTTTAATGACAATTACCAAGTCAGAGTCAGTCTAGAAATTTGTTAGGTTATTATAATAAACAGGGTGTCCCAACTCTATTTATAAAAGAAATATCTTCTCCCCTATACATGATGATATTTCTACAGAGTGGCAAAAAAAGTCGAGCATAATGCCTGAATAACCTCGTATACGAAAAAGTGACCTTTATGAATTTCTTGTATTTCAAATTTTCTTTTCATATTTCTGCAAGCGTTTCCGAAATAATGACAGCTCAAAAATGAAAAACTTCCCATAATAATTATTCCTACCTAATACCCACCAGTTAAGTCAAGGTGTTTTCAAGCCAGCGACCTAAGAGGTATCAATTTGGAGTTCCTTTTTTTTTCAGTCAGTGAAAAATTTGTTTAAGCAGGAGAAGTTGCATCCGTACAAGATAAATTTGATGCACGAGTTAAACGAGAACGATTTTGATAGAAGAGCTGAATTTTATGAGCTGATGATGGAAAGATGCAATAACGATAATAACTTCGCAACAAATATAATTTTCTCTGGTAAAGCTACTTTCCATTTAAATTACATTGTTAATAGACACAATTATCGTTATTGGTCTGCTGAGAATACTCACTGGTTCCAGGAAGGTCATAATCAGGGGCCCGAAAAAGTTAATGTTTTGGGCGGGCATAGTTGGTAGACATATCATAGTGAGACCTTTTTTCATAGATGGTAATTTGAATAGCGAAAAATGTCTGGACCTCCTTAGGAATCACATAATTCCTTCTTGCAGAATAGTTTTACCGGGTGTAAATAATGGCATAAACGAACAGGCATGGTTCCAGCTAGATGGATCACCTGCGCATTATGCGGCAAATGTTAGACAATACAACATAAGCGAACAATTTCCAGGATTTTGGATAGGCAGAAGAGGTGCTATTGACTGACCAGCGCAATCCCCGGACTTAACCCCGCTCAACTTCTTTTTGTGGGGGACACTTAAGGAACAAGGTCTACGTTAACCGTCCAAATGACTTAGAATTTTTAAAAGTCAGAATTAGTGCTGAAATTCGGGCCATTCCAGAGGACTTCCTTTTAAATATTGTAGACAGGTTCAGGGATGGGCTGGCGCTCTGCTTAGCAGAAAATGGTGGTCATTTTGAACACCTGATCCACTGAAATAGTTTCACTTGTTTATTATTCCGATGTTAAGTTGTTCAACTTTCTAGGGTATTTATTTTCTTATTATAATTGTTACAATTTTAAATAAATAATAATTTAAAATACAAAAAATTCAGAGTTTTCCCAGTAGAATGCAAATATGCAATCATATGCAGGGTGTTCCATTTAAAAAAAGTAAGTTGGTCTTTATGGCAACCAAACCAGAAATGACAGAAAACATTCATGCAAGTAGAAATGTGCGGAATAATTTACTGAAGAACTTTCATGAAGGTCACTTTTTCGTATACGAGGTAATTTAAAAATTACAGGCATTACGCGCGGCTTTTTTGCCACTCAGTATATAAAATGATTATCCATCTAAACTCAACTAAAAAATTTTAAATATGTCGATAGCTGATTAACTTTTATCTATACGATCTTAAAAAGCACTATAGAGAATTGTCAAAAATAAATATTATTAATTTTGTTATATTATTTAAAGTAAAACATTTTTTTTACTTCAATTCCCACTTTATTTGACAATACGACATGTTTCACTGCACTGCAGCTTCGTCAGGTAATGTACAATTAATTTTAAGGTTACGCTATTTAAGTGCATGGCTAATGACAGTGCCAGTTGGTATTGTAAAAGATGGGGGTAACGAAATTCAAGTAAAAAAGTGTTTTACTTTAAATAATATAACAAAATTATTATGGATTTCCACCAAGTATCGACCAATAATATTAAAATAAATATTATTCTCTAAATATAACTTAATACTTTTCGCAAAAGTTATCTACATGCGTTTTAACATAAGGCCTAAAGTGTTTATAGAACATTTGAAAAGTAACTCTATTTGAATAACGTGCTTCCAAAAGGATATAACTTTGAAAACTGGGAATTAATGTTAGATTATGATGTTTGACTTTGCGACGTTCTAGCTACAAAATAATATTAGAATTCCGCCTGAAGTATTTAGAATATTATCTGATATTAAAATTTACAATCTAAAACTAGTGCTAGGGTATAATGTTGTGTTTTTAACAGTTGTTTTGTCATTTTGAAAATTTTAATTTAATTACTTACTGTACCGTACCGATTTTTTCAATGTAAACCTATCTTATTATAGATTAAATTGTGGTTAAAATCAGAGGTAAATTTTTCCAAAATGTAAAATTGTCAGTATTTTCATTGTCATTGTCACAGATTTATTCCTAGTGTCAATTACCGGGAAACTTTAAACAGAGATGCATATGTGCATTTTTTACAAAGTGAACTTTAAGGTCTATTAGAAGATGTGCCACTAAACGTCAGGCAAAATATGCAAGACACTGCGCCGGCACACATCTCCATATGAGTGCCAAACCCTCTCGATGAACCGTTTTCTGAAGGGTGACCGTTGTGACCCCTTACCTTGGCCGGTGCTAAATCCGAACTTTAATCCTATAGACTTCTGTATTTGGGAGTATTTTAAATCCATTGTTTATAATAGTTCAATAAAGAAGGTATTGCGAAATGTATTGAGGTCAATGGCGGTCAATTAAATAATAATAAATAAATGAAAACGACTTTTATTAGCATCAAAGAATGAAAATTACACTTTCTAAGAATTACGCTTCGATGTGGCGAAGTCTAGCTTCAAGCTATTCTACTTAACCACTAGAGGTAAAAAAAAAACAAGATAGATTAGGCTAGTAAATTGCAACAAATGAGTGAATAAAGAGTGAAAAGCAAAACAATAAAGTGAAGGCAGCAAAGAAAGAAAAACACCTACACACTATTCATTATCCAAATCTATATGATCTTACTAGATAAGTACAATGTATTACTACATACTATATATTTTTTTTCTCTGCTATATTCTTACATTTTACAGGGGCACAAATCTCCGTAGACAGAGCCCGTAAAAAAAAATTTAGGAACTTGTTATCTTATTTCTTCATATTCTATCTGAATCCGAGAGGTTTCCCACATTTTCCCGGATACCCTGTATTTGATAATGAATAACTTTAATAGTCCACTTTCCTTAAAAACGTCACTTCTGTAAAATAAACACAATTCTGTGTAAGGATACTTTATTCCCCAGCAACATGAACTAACATATTTATCTTACGGCATTAAGCCTTTCAACCATTTTAAAAAAGTAAAGCAATAACAAACCCTATTTCGCCCCATCTTCATTTCCAGTTCATTTAAATTAACATATTTATTAGCTAGAGGTTGTCTTGAGACTCTAATAAAACTTTGCGGTTTTAAAGTTTAGCTCGCTTTTCTAAACTTGTTATGCTCGACTGGAAATTTCTAGTCTAGCGACTTCCTTACATGATGCCACTTAATTGAAGTCACCGAGAATTACTTAAAAACACGTATATACAAAAAAGTTTAGGATATTCCCGGGATGGAAAATTTCATTTAAGTTTTAAAACTATCCCGCATGTTATGTGATTATTTCGCTTAAAAATTTCCATGTTGTTTAAAGAAATTTTAATTAAGTGAAGATGGCAAGCAACATGCTTGTATATTATTAAAACTTTCAATTTGTTTTCTCTTTGAAACTTTAAAGCCCGATCTATAGGATACCTTTGGACTAACCACCGAGATATCGAAAACTATCGTGGCCAAAAAAGAGGCCATGAAATAAAACTGCCTTAACTTATATCATTCTTTTGAAATTTAGGTTTGTTGTAATACAGAACTGTATAGAATTCAGCAACGTTATATATGTAAAACTTTGCTCAAAGATTACACTTCGATGATGCGGTGGGGTTATTGTGCCTCTATGTATAATATTAAGTGTATGTGCAGGGATATTGATTATAAATTGATCCCATATCTATATCAGTAAATTAAAAAGTTACGTGAAAAATATAAATGTAAAAGTTAGTAGTAGTCATTTAAATAAATTGCTTTATTATTATTAAAAAGTTTACGTTTTTTCGGCCGAAAAGATTCGGAAATTATACCCAAAAATCACAATCACACTAGATAGACTGCTCTTAAGATCAAGTCTTATGTAAAATGTAAATGTACAGTGCCTAACAAACAAAACGGCACTGCTGGAAGTTTTCGCTATGATGCACAATCCTGACATTCTATTTATTACAGAGCACTGGTGTAATGAAGTAAATATTGACTTTATGGTACTACCAGGATATAAACTTATTTCCTATTTTATCAGAAAATCAAGCATCCATGGAGGGTCCTTAATATATGTAGATTAATGTGTTTATAAAGAAAGCTACTGAATTATTGCTCTACTGTATGCGTTTTCCTAGTAACATTTTTTTCTATGGAGATTTTAATGTAGACTTTTTAAAAAATAATCCGGAAAAGTCACTACTTTTGGATCTATTTGATAGTTTTAACTTAAAGAGAGACATCGTTTGAACCTACAAGAGTATTCGTGAATATAAATAATAAGTGTAGCGCACTAAAATTGATTACTTTGTAACAAATTGCAATAATTGTAAAACCGATATATTACAGGCAAATATGGGAGACCACCTAGCACTTATAAGCACTTTGAGTTTGGGCGAGGAATGTTCTTGCGATGGTAATGATCTTGAGAATTCTTGTACACCCTACAGAAGCTTCTCTGAATTTAACCTAAACATGCCTAAATAATTTTTTATAAACATCTCGTTTGATAGCTTATATATTGATAATGATGTCGACAGTGTCTATGGGGAAATAGTAAGTACAATACAATGGTCAATAGCAGTAAATTGTTCAATAAAAAATAAAGAATCTACATATAACAAAAACAAAAATCGATGACTATCGAAGAGATGCTCTTGATTGCTAATAAAAACACTGAACTAAAAAATCTATCCTGGTTGTCTAAAAACTGGGCAGATTTAAATGTACGGAATCTTTATAATATAAAAAAGAGAAATATAGGACACTTATTCTCCAGGTTGAAAGGGGATATTATGATAAACAAAATTAGAGAGAGCGAGAACAAACAAAAAACAATATGAAGTATCGTAAATAACAAACTTGGTAAAACAAAAAACAAAAATAAAATCGAACTTCTTGATAATGACGAAAAGGTTTCGAACCATAAAACTATTGCTAATATATTTGCGGAATATTTCACATTAATTACTCAAAAAAGCCTAACAAATAAGTTTGGTGATAACATATCAAAGGATAGTACTGTACCTAACAGGACTATCATAAATAGTTTCTTTTTTAGGCCTGTGGAACGGAAAGAGATTTTTAACGTAATAAATAATCTAAAAAATAAAAAAAAAGTGTAGGAATTGACGAAGTGTCGATAAAGGTTGTTAAAATTTTGAGGGACAGTATTCTTAAACATATTCAATATCTAGCAAACTTAATGTTTAAGACGGGTATATATCCGAGTGATCTAAAAATGGGAGTTGTTGTTCCAATATTCAAAAAATCAGATACTTCAATGGTTGGTAACTATAGACCTATTACAATACTAAATGTGCTATCGAAGGTGTTAGAGAAGCTTCTGTACAATAGATTGGTCGACTTTCTAGAGATAAACCGTGTCTTGACGGATTGCTAATACGGCTTTCGATCGGGTGGATCGACAGAGGAAGCAGCGGCTGACCTTTTAGAATTCATTTATAATAAAATGGACGATGGGTGTCATGGCGCTGGTTTTTTTTTTAATCTGTCCAGAGCTTTTGACAGCTTGAATAATAAGTTCATTCTAAGGAAGTTGTCTTGTTATGGCTTTAGGGATAATTTATTAGATCTTCTGGGTTCGTATTTGAAGGGCAGACAATTCATTATTAAAGTTGAGGACGTGTATTCCGAAAGTAAGGATACTAATATAGGGGTTCCTCAGGGCTCCGTTTTGGATCCTCTACTATTTTTAATATTTGTCAACGAAATACCACAGTACATATCAAATGGCATAACTATTATGTTTGCTGACGATACCTCAGTGGTGGTCTCAGCAAGGAGCTCGGAGGAATTGACAAATAAAATATATTTAACTATTAAGGAATTTAGTGAATGGTGTGCTAAAAACAATCTTATTTTAAATACTGAAAAGACTGTCTATATAAATTTCAGAACTTCAAAATTAAAACCGGAAATTCACTTACACAATAATTTGGATAGTGACAAGAGGTCAAAGCTTTTCGGATTGTACCTTGATGAATATCTCTCATGGAACAGTCATATAAACCATATAAGCCGAAAAATAAATGCGGGATACTACGCAATATCCCAGTTGAGAGACCTAGTGGATGAGCCGGCATTGGTTAACATTCGCTATTCATTAATATATTCTCATTTAAGTTACAATGTGATACTATGGGGAAATACTACAAATTGACAAGGTTTTTACCAATCAAAAGAGAATTATAGGACTTATTTTTAAAGTTAACACTATGAGTAGCTGTAAGCCAGTTTTCATAGAAAAGAAAATTTTATTCTTCCCTTCCTTATATATCTACAAGACTCTGTTGCGTGTAAAACAGAATTTAAGTGATTTTAATACCAATGTAGATTTTCATTCTTATAATACCCGAAACACAAGAGCGTTGGTTTTAGATAAGCATAATATAAAAAAATTCGAAAAAAATCCTTCATATATTTATAGGAAAAAAACTATATAATAAGCAGCCATTGCGGGTTCAATCACTTGTATTTAATAAATTTAAGGTGTATGTAAGGGACCTTCTTATTGAAAAATGTTATTATTGTGTAAGTCAGTATTTGTCAGATAGCTTTAATTGACTAGTTGATTGTCTTATTTTATTTATATTTCTTGTTTTGTTAAAACTGTGTTTCTCGAAATTATTTTGTAGATTTTTAACTATTTTAGAGCGATGTGATATACATAACCTTTGTAATCATCTGACGTGTACATCCATGTATTTGTCAAAAGTACAAATAAATATATCTATCTATCTATCTATATATCTATCTATCTATCTATGCTGTTAAACTAAAAACAGTCGGGCTTCCCCTTTGTGACATATGACATAAAGATGTTAGTTTTTAATTTTACAACAAAACTTATAAATCTCTATTCAGCAATGCATAGTTTTATGACGGTTTTGTGTAAAATAAAAAAGCGTTTTTTAAATTTTGAGAAAGGTGATGACGTCTGTTTATATTAGAAATTTTGACATTATCTGCCTCTTAATAAATGCTGATTTAATAATGAGCTTTTCTTAGCTAGTGAAAAGCGAGATATAGGTATTTGAAATATGTTTAATTTAATTTAGTAATATTAATTTCACAACACAAAACTTAATTAGAATTATAAGCAACTATTGTAGTAAATGCTCAACATGTGCATAATTTTATTCGAGGTATTTTCTGTATATTCTTTTTTGTTTTTCTATGACAGCCAAAGAAATGTCTTGGCCATCATTATTTAAAAATTTAATTTCCTAAATAAGTATTCCTCTTATTATATTAACAACTAAATTTATTTCTTTTAAATTGCCCCATAAAAAAGCATCCAATAATGTCAAATCTGGGCAATTTGGCGGCCACCTTAATGTGCTGTATCTGCCAATCCATAAAGAAAAAGTTTGTTTGAGAAAGGCAGTTACTACAATGTTGTGTAGTGGAGCACTGACCTGCTGACAAATGATTTCCCTATGATTTTGTATCAATTTTTGATTACTGTCATTGTTGTTACCAAGTATAGTTCGCCATTTAGCTTTTGATCAAAAAATGTTGGTCCTATAACTCCATTGTTTAAAATTCCAGAATCATACTATAAAATTTAATATATTTTGCGTAAATATGATAACCACCCGTTTAAAATATTATCCGTACAAAAATTAACCGATGGGAAACAAAGTTTACGTTTCTGTCGAGAGATAATACTGTACGTTTAAAAGAATAGTAACCTGTGCTACTGGGCACGCGTCTCCAAAATATTAATTACTTTAACATTAGAAAATCAGTTTGCTTGACACACATGTCGGGTCAAAACACGTGCTATTATTGTTTTCAGTCATGTGGAGTATCTGCTTACTGCGTCTAACGGCACACTAAATTGTTTATTTCACTACAGCGCTCTGGCCCGAGAAGAGCAACCAACGAGAAGCGATCGTTGAAGCATTCAAGTGATGGTGCCCTATGTCAACTAAAACATCACGGAAACTAATTTACATATTCTCGAAGCCGCAAACCTATTGCAAAGCTACCGATTAATGGTCTATATTAAATTTTAACTTGTTTTGTTGAGACAGAGACTTAAATTTTTCGTAGAAGTGAATTTAATATTACTTAGTTTAGAATATAGCACGTTTTTATATTGCCTTGATGTTTTCTGAGAATTAGAATACAGCTAGTTAAAACACTAATGATTCTTAACGATACGCTAGATATTTGGCGGTTTTACCAGTAAAATGTACACTTAAGAAACATTGTTAAGAGCAATATGCTTCACATTGTAGACTAACGTACGCTACCGAAACAAAGCAACAACGTTGCAAAACAATGTTAATATATCTACCTCGAATAAATGTTATACAACATTACTTGCCGTCCAAAAATTATTAATATGGGCCTGGGGAGTTTTAAGCTGCGGACCCTGTATATCAATACTGTCTTGAAACGCTATTCACAAACTGCAGTGTATTTACTAAATCTATATTTAATTGACAACCAAAAAACACAATTATTATTAATCAAATAATAAATGATCCTTTTAGCAAAAAGCTCTATTCAATAAATTGAAATCTCAAGCTGAGCTTTCCCGAATACAATGCCTTTTAAAAACGCCGTCGGTGTCCAAGGCACAAAAAGGGCCAATTCCAGTACAAAAGACGTTTTGGTCGACCATCAAGGGCTTATGCTTTTTCCTATGCCCTCGCCGCTCCTGAATTTTCATTTTTCCAAACGTGACCGGTGTCTAAATGGATTAAAATTGAATACTATTTGGAACAGGGGGAAATAAGATGCTTTTTGTTTCTCCTATAGTAGGGGGTGGCCTATCGCTCACAAGTCCTCGATTACGTCAGTTAAAATTGGATTTGTGGCAGGGAAATTCGGTATTTTACGATGTCTTCTTATTGACAATTAGACATTTGACTTGCAATAAATGCTAATATATACAATAAGTTCCAGAAGTAACGTCTGAATTTATTTAAAATTCAGCGGTGTGTTTATTGGAAAACGCTCGGACCCGTCAATTTTTATTTCTTAATGTATCTTTTTTATGGTAAGCTCATATATACAGGGTAGCCCAAAAACAAGTTACGACCATCAACTTCATGTTTTCATATGAAAACATCTATTTTTATTTTATTTTTGAATTTTTCATCGAAACCTGAACTAACCTGAACAAAAAAAATCGAATTCGTTATCAGCGACCTAGACACTATTTATGCAAAAACGTAGGGAAACATTCTTTCCACCTTTGCCATTAATAATTGAAGGGTTCGGGTGTAAATAGTGGTAACTGAGGTTTTTACAATTTTAAGTTATGGCTTATCAAAAGTTTAAAAAACATTGTAAACAATTTTGTTACTTTATTAAATCCAATTTAATAAATTTATTAAGTGTTATAATGGCTCAAGTATTCTAAAAAGTTTTTGTGAGGAAGGATTTTTTTTTGGGTAAAAAATTTACATATTAGCAAAAAAAAGTAGGTATATACCATTGTTTACTTCAAAACAGTATTTATTGTCAAGAACATCATATAACATCAAAATCATTACCTACCTGACTAAAAATACAAAATAACTATCAAAACTACTTGGAATTCAGGTTTGTATAGAAAGGGTGATATACAGAAGGAATCCAACTTAGACAAGAAAAAACGTGTTCAAGTTTTCCCTGGTCTATTGGGAGTGTAGAGTTGTATTTCTTCTCCAAATTCTGAACGAAAAGGTCTTTGAAATTTGTAGGTCTCCCTTTTTTCTTTATAGAAACAAAAGTAAAATTGCCCGAATATGTGTTGGACATTTCTATTGTATGCAGCTCTTTTAAAGAAAAACGCATCCTTGCGGCGTTTCTTATGATAGAAGATTTTGGTTGCTAAAAAAAGGTTCTCAAATCGGATATCTTCAAAAAGTCATTTTGAGTCATTCTGTATACAATAAAGGGTGTTTTCTTTTGAGCCGACCTCAATACACATTCCCACTCATCTGGACTGTAGATATACTGACAGTGGGCCCTGACGTATTTTTCTACATAAGCAAAATCTCTGTCAGAAGGAAGCATTGTATGTCCAACTTGTGGGAATACGTGCAAAATTTCTTCGAATATCCCCTGTGTCAGTAATCGAAGCCACACTGTTACTAAAGACCAATTTTTGTGTTGGCCCCCACAGTTATCTGAGATGGCAATTAGCTTTGAACCTTTGATATTATGTTTTGCAAAATGCTTCAACAAACAACTGCCTATTTCATCCGCTCCCCTTCCTGCTGTTGATTCATCCCACATGTAGAAAGACCCTTGGGTGAGGTGTAAGCTATGAATGCTAAGGTTGTAACAAAACATCTTCTTTTTATAGAATGTATGTCCTGTAGAAAGTTTCAGAGTTGGCAAGGCCTGTTGAAGGTCAAACGTGATAGCGTAAGTACCTTCATTTTGAGCTGCTTCTAGTTTTGCCCATTTGATTGCATCTTGGCCAGCTTTTGCCTTTGAATGGTGCAATGTCTGTTCAGTTTGTAGTTTTCTTATAGCTTCTTCATCTTTGTTTAGCTTAGCATTCTTAATGGCAATATATAGGCTATCGCAGACACTGCAAGTATCCGTTTTTGGGGATTTAAACTTAATATTAAATTCCTCAGTAAATATGCGCCTAAATTTGTCTCAGGATAAAAAAAAAATGTTTCGTTTAATGTACAAAAGCTATATTATTTTGCTTTGTAATACTATTAGTGCAAATAAATAATGGTATATACAACACATACGAGCCGTAGTGCACCAGCGCGTAAAAAATGGTATGTGAATACACATACCATTATCTACTTGCAGGGAAATAATATACAAAACAATCTAAAACTACCATATTCCTACCTTTAATTTACACTCCTCGTCGTTGGGAAAGTATTCTGGATCCTTATCAGAGTCATAAACATCACTTTCGCTAACTTTAACAGAAATTTTACTTTGGTTTTGTGTGCCAAAAGTGCTGGCCACCTGTTCACTATCCGCCATTTTTAACACATACCACTATTTTCATGAATAAAATGTTACTTACCAGATAACTGTGACATTAATGTGGAGCCATCTATGAAGAAATAGTCAAACTTAAAATCAATTTCGGTTTATTTGCTCACATACCATTGTTTTCATAAAAAATCTCAATATGAGAAATATTGTCAGATACCATTATTTACACCCGAGCCCTTCAACTATTATTACCAAAGATGCATCTGGGTCATTCTCTGAAATTTGATCAAAATTCCTTCTCAACGGGTCACAAAATGATCAATTCTCTAAATTTTAAAACTTAACCGACAGATAAGAAAAACGGTGTGTGAAGCATGATTTGCTGTGTTTAGAAGCACTTGATGTGTGTTTAGGTGATATTCGCCAAGAAGATTATTATTAATCTTACTTTTAGAGATATCCATCTTGTATCACAATCACTTGGTTTCTTTGTCGCATTCAGAAAGTAGTTTTAAAAGATTTTCTAGTTCAATGTTTAATGTTTGATATAAAGAACCTAAGCATAATCTTAGAGGGAGTTTCACCACAAAGACCGCGCGGGGAAAGGGTATATTAAGAAATATATTAATTTACAGTCTGCACTCGAAGTCAAACTAAAAACAAGACGAGGAAAGAGAACAGATTGCAATTGGTACAATATTCGTGAAAGCATTACATACGTATAAATAAATAGATTTGAAAATTATTGCACTATGGCAGTCACAAGGTTATGACAACTGCACAACAATTGTTTACTTCAACTATAGAAAAACATAAGCAACAGAGAAAAGCCATGCACGCAATTTATAAAACTGTAAGCAGTGACATGCAATACAAAGAAAATGTGAGCAAAGTGGCGCAATGCCATGCAATCCGAAGCAACACCCAATGCGAAAATTTAACAATGTGCAATGTTTTTAAAACAATGTGCAATATTTTCAAGCAATGTAGCAATGGGTAAACCAACCTAACCGTAGCGGTTTACCCCGTTTCTGACTTATAAACATTTATTTGAAACCGTTCATTGAAAAATTTAATTACATTCGGTTTTTAGTCACTGTGCCATACAGTGTCATAATATGTCATGCCACTGTTGTTATTAGAATTGGCTTACGAGATCACCAGATCCTAATTCATTGAATTTTTAGCTGTGGTGCATGTCTAAAAAGCTCACTGTTAAGTGTTTGGAATTAGATGTGTTTTGAGTAGGTTTCTATTTTAATATATAAATTTATACAAGGTGTTTATTTAAAAAAAAATAGTTTTAAAGTTTTTTTCAAGTAACCAAAATAACTGTATTTTTGGATCACCCTGTATACTGCAACTGAGATTTGGCTATATCGTAAATCGCCTCCGGGTATTGTCAAAGTCTCGACTAAATTCCAGTGCTTTGGTAGCTCAGAGTTTAATAATATCGGCATTTAATTCAAGCCAAGTTTTTTTCTTTTAAATACAAATTAATTTATATCTCGAAAAAGGCAACAGTTCAAATTGCCCTAGCGCCATCAGCTTTGCCACAGGAAAAGTTTTTAATTGTTTATTTCATTTCTGTGCCGTTTTGCTTATTCAGGTTAGTTCAGGTAAGTGCTCATCACAGCATCACTGAGAAGTACCACCTTTTATGAAAAAATATCAACAAAAAAAACCCACAACACGAAAATGTGTGTCGCAACTCTGGCGCCCAACGTGGGGCGCCAAAATATTAAATATTTTTTATCTTTTTTTGCAAAGATGGTGCTACTCAGTAATGCTGTGATTAGCTTCGCTGACTAAGCAAAACCGCAAGGAAACAAAAAGAACCTTTGAAATTAAAAAAAAAATAAATTGATTACATGAATGATTTAATTAACAAAAATATAAGTAGTTGTCAGAGAACACAAGTAGAACCAACTGTGGAATACGCATGCAAATTACCCTAGCTCACGTAGAGGAGGTTCAACAACAAGCGCCACCAGCTTTGCACAGAATAAGCTGGAAATATCCTAGGTGTTCGTGGACCTAGCTCTTACCGTGTGACTCGACACCACGCAAACAAAAAAAAAGTAAACAGGAAAGAGGGAGCTTTATAAATTAAAACGCAGTAATTTGTAAAGTTAATTGATAGCATTATCAAATAAACAAAAGGTTGATTAGTGCTTAAACTAAACTCAACTGATATGATTTCGTTTAGTATATAGTCCGATGATAAGCTAGTTCGCCTGACGGGCAGCACAGGACAAAGCCTGAAGAAAGGAGTTGAACTGAAGGACTACAAGACTGCTTAAGAGAGACCCCAAAAGACGACTCAAAAGACTCCATTAGGAGCTTTAGGGCCCAAATATAGTTTTTCTAGTGGTTCAAACACTCGTGTTGGAGTGCTCCAAAGATCCTGGACTTGACTCTCAACAGTGAAAACACGAAAGCAAAAATTCACCTAGGTGATTGTTCTGCCGCCCAACGAACAGCAAAGCAAAATATTTAATTTACAGCAAAGCAAATTTAAGAGCGACAGAAAATAATGCCTCCCAATCCAAATCCTTTGTTTAAAAACCGGGTAACTGAAGTGTCACTGGTCAAAAATGTTAAAAATGGTCAAAATTATAGACACGCCCAAACTTTAGGGCACCCATTCAGAGAAACTAAATGTTAGATATAGCTTTCCTGAAGGAGGCGAGATCTCTCTGTTTTCTCTTTGCATTATTTATAAATGATTTGGAATTATTTAATACCAAATATTAGCTCTGCAGCAGTAGTCATATCTGCTTCTACACCTAATCAATTACTTGAAAGGACTTAAACAATTCTGCTCAGAGTTTCTGTTTGGTGCCAACCCAATCACCTAGTTAACACAAATAAGACACATTACGTGGCATTCTACAGAAAGCAGCAGATCCCCGATTTCAACTTAAAGTTAAGTAATAATTTGATTACAAGAGTAGAACAATGCTAGATTCTGGGTCTTCACATAGACTTCCAATTTAAGTGGACAGCCCATGTAAACAATGTTGCTGCAAAACTAAACTCGGCTTATGGTGCCATTTTAGACTTAAAAACCTATATAAGCCCCAAACAGTTATTTAATATAATATTATGCTTTGGCCTACAGCCACTTAAGCTTTATTGTGCTTTAATGGGGACAAACAACGGAACGATTAATTATTCTACAAAAAATAACTATTCGTAAAATTTACTTCTTAAGCCCGCTTGAGTCATACGGAGAAACTTTTCGACAGCAAAAGATTCTCACACTTTCTGATATACTGACTGAGAGAAATTTTTCAAGTAAAAATCTTCTTGAAAAAAGTTTTACGACATACGTGAATACCATAACATTAAGCTCTAAACGCCTTATGATTAGTGTTGCCGCCGAGACGAGAAATTCTCGTCTCTCGTCTCGTCTGGCTCTTTCTCGACGAGACGAGAGAGATATTTTCTCTCGAATAAAGCTCCGAGACGAGACGAAAGAAGTACCCTCTCTCGTCGAGAAATTCTCGTCTCTCTCGATCTCTCTCGATCTTTCTCGCGCAAAAAACGTTATTTTTTTGAGCTTTTTTAAATCTTCTTAAACTACTCTTTGCAAAAATATACATAATGTCTATATTTGAACCAGCAGTTTTCGAGTTATTTAACTGCAAATAGTTTCATCTAGTTAGCCGTGCCTGGCCATTCAGAATAACATATTATTATGACGTTTTATCGCTGGATAAAATTATTTGCAGTCAAATAACTCGAAAACCGTCGGTCCAAATATGGACATTATATATTTTTGATAAGAGGAATTTAAGAAGATTTTAAAAATTTCATAATAGACAGGGTGTCCCAAGAAAAATATTTTTTAAATTTACTGATTATGTAACACTCACTGTGACATACATACAGTTTTGAAATTGGCACAATAAAAATGTTTGTGTAAAGCCCGAAAAACTTTTATATTAACTTTTTTGCTGTATCTCGTGAAATAAAGTCTGTAAAGGGGTGGCAAATTATAAGGAAAAACCCAGTACGATACACCATTTTAAATTAATATTTAATAGAAGTTATATAGGTACCTAGAGAGATTTTACATAGATGAAATATGTTTTTCATTTACATATCTTTGCTCTAAATCAAGCATACCTATTTGTAAAATTAACTATTGTAAAGTTAACTTTGTAACTGCGCATATGTCTATATCTTCCATTTTCACTATCTTCCCAAATCAATCAAACTTCCGGCTAAACCGGATGTAACTCGAAAGCAGGAAATATAGTTCTTCCGGTTTAACCGGAAGGTGATTTTTTTGGGAAGATAATAAAAATGGAAGATAGGGACATGTGAGCCGTTTTGCCCTAAGACGTACCGTTAGATCTGTCGAAACTCAAAAATTACATTTTTTAAAAGTCAATATCTTGGAAATGGAAATTTCTTACCGTGCTGGTGTTTCGGAGCACCCTGTATAGACAAAAATAATTTTATAAGAGGCATCTCTTAACCCTTAATTAAGTCAAAAGTTTTCCGCCATCTTAGTGGTACAGGAGATATTGACCTTTGTCGCACTAATGGGCCACCCTGTAGTAAATACCAAGCAAAGTTTTAACGCATTTAGGTTAGGTTCTGTCATATTTGACATATATTGCACACAATTTATGTCAAATATGATAGAACCTAACCTAAACGCGTTAAAATTTAGCTTGGTTTTTACTACATTTGGTTTAAATCACGAGAGAAGGTCGTCTCTCGTCTCGTCTCGCCCTCTCTCGACGAGACGAGAGACCCATTTTATCTCGTCTCGTCTCGCGGCAACACTACTTATGATGAATCACTTTAGATCTTCTATTGTTGAATGAATTCTTGACGTTGCCAGCAGTTTACATTATAAATTTATATGGCTGTATATTTAATAAATAAGTAAATGCAAGGAAAGGAACATAGAATCATTGAAACACGAAAGTAAGAGAAGCAATCTGTCACCAAGAGCCACTATGGGAAGATACGTACTTTATAGGAAATACAAATTAAGGAGTGTCATTGCATGTATACTAGGTTGCATACCAGTGGTCTTCTCGATGATAAAATAAATCAAATGGATTCTGGTATTCTCGGTTGTAATTTATGACCAGGGTTCGCAGAAACCTCGCCATACAGTCCATGGTAGAATGGCCAGTGAGATTCTGGTAAAATAGGATAACCTCTAAAGTTTTGAACAAAGATTCGATTGGTTATCAAAAATTAAAAATTATGAAAATTTTCCACGGAAAACACTGTTATATGGATAAAATAATATTGTAGGAGGCACAAGGAAAAACAATGTGAATGATTACGCTAAATATAGTCCTCTTCCCCAGTCTTAAAGTCTAATATGCCATCCACTGTCAACCACCCGGTATAGCGCTAGCACTGTAAAAAATCGAAAAAACAACGTCAAGCCATTTCTATTATTTTATTGACATCGGCGTCTTTCTCGCATTGCCCTCCTTCGTAAATTAGCCGTCGCGTGCAGAATCCCTCTAAACCATTCGGGAAAGTGCGTGAAATCGAATCGTAAACAAAATTGGCTGCCGCATTTCAAATTTCAATACGACCGGTTACACCTATTATGCCCTGTTTTTGCATCGTAAGTTACAAAAGGTAAATTTAAAAAAGGGCAAAAAGTCAACGTGTTAAAGGTATTTCTTGACGGATTCGACGGGTGTTTCATATGCACGCAAGTTTTATTGTTTCGACTACATAGTACACAGTTTTGTTATTAATGATTATTGTCTTCTGAACGCTGTCGATTTACAATCAATTATTATTTTTAATGTTTGTTTTTTCAATTTCAAAATAATCTATTGTTTAAATGTTTAAATTATATCACCAAAGCTATAATTTAATTCCTTTGACAAGGCATAAACAATTCTTAATATTTAATTATTTATCTTCGCGTAAAGAAAACTATAAAGAGGGCTTCCGTTAAGAAAATTATATGACACCTTCCAGTTGACGCGTATATGAAGACCCGAACTTCTGCCTATATAGTCCTAACCCCGTGTATAAGACCACACTGTAAAATTTTTTCGTGTAAAATTACTTGCTTCGTAATAGGTAATATTTCGCCTTGAGGCCTCGGCCTCAAGTGAAATTACTATTACCTACTATGTGATTAAGATTAATGGTAAAACTATGGTAAATTTATGTATAAAAGAACATATTCCTAAATGTAAATCTTTAATAAACAACTAAGGAATTATAGCTTTAGGTTCATGTAACTTTACATTTATTTTATGGTATATGAGTGGAATTTTTTGTGAAAACCTAAAAATCTAATGTATATTTTTGTAATACTCCCTATTAATTTATGGTAAAGTTCTTCTATCTTAAACTAGGAATTGTAGCTATATGTATAAGTAACGTCATTTAAAGAGTACATATACGTACCTGTGCTTTTACATTTTAAGGCATGTCTCCCTTACCCCTCTGTATATCGGTTTCTCCTTATAATTTTTAGACAATTTTAATTTTTTTTTGGGAGAAATAATAATAGACATACATTAATACAGATTATTGATCTAGTGCCACTACTTGTTAACAGCAAATAGGCAACATTGTATAATATTTAGGTATAGTATTAATATTTTGGATAAGGTAAAACTGGATCTCCCACTTTCATTAAAAATAAGCCATTAATCTTTGCAAAAAATAACAGTAGTTCTTTAAAAAAATAACCGGAGTGGTATTAAAATATCTAAAATACCTATATCCGTCGAAACTGAATTTCGAAAAATAAAAAATATAGCATTTTATAATATTAAAACTTTAAAAAAATATTTATTTTTAATAACATTTTTACATTTTCGTTTTATATAATTTTAAGAAAACATATTAACACATACAAATACTGACAAAAAATAACAGTTCCCGAGATATTGACATTTGGAAAAATAACCTTTGGCAGTTCTATAAGCAAACTGTATATTATGCAAGATTATGTAAGCACTTAAGCAGTTGACAATCATTTATGTTTTAATTTTTCATTAAACGTTTTTATTAAACTTGTAATTTTTAAGTTGCAAAACTAATTTCTAGACAAAACGCAGATCAATAATAAAAAAATTATAATAATTAAAACAAATATTTTTATAAAAAAAAACAAAAGCTACCTCTAAGGCAAAAGAAGAAAGGGGGGAAAACAGTATAAAAATAAGCAAATGGCGCCAAATTTGCTTATTCTAGACATTTCTTTTCTTTTCAATGAACAAAAGGTTAAATTGACCTTTAAAGAGATTAAGATATGTTTAGAAAGGTTTTATACCAACAAGGGTCTACTGGATTTTGTAGATTTGGCGTATTTCAAAACTATTGCAAAAACATTTCCAGTATTTTCCACTATTTTTTCATTTTCCATAACACCTATAAATTGCATATTGCCCTCTGTTCTTAAAAAAAAAAGAGATAATAAATTCGTAATATTCTTAGTTTTGTCCTTTCATAGAAGCGCGGTACTTTACACATTAAAATATGAACAGTATAAACATAAAGTTTATTGGGGTGTGTTGGCCATTTTTTAAAGCGGAATATTTTCCTTTTATATTAAACGACTATATTTTGGCAATTAGAGGGAATGTTTTAGGACAAACAACAATTTAATCACTTTACTATAAATAGAGGCGGCCGTGTAAGCAATAGTGCCCATAATATACGTGCTTTGGAAAATATACATTTTTGGAAATAATATTATGTTAATATTAAGTTTCCTTCATATAAAGACCTCATGAATAGATGAAGAGCTACTTGAAATATTTTAAATAACTTCTCACCAGAAAATAAAAAAGTTAGAAAATCTTACCAGAAAATGTAATTAATATTTGGAGCTAAACTCCGTGTTTTGGTAGCTTTTTGTCCTGTTTGGTCGTCACAATCGGTATTGGCTTGCATTAGTCCAAGAAAATCCTATTAAATAGTTAAGTATATTATAGACGGGCAAATAATCTTAGAAGTAAAGTTAAATTAAATAAACACAATTTATGTTGTAAAAAGTACCTACAAGCATACATAATTTTTTTAATTACATCATTGATTATCAAATTGATTTATTAAAAATAGAAAAATCAAAAGGGTGTAATAAAATGGCGTTATATATACCAACCATACAGATTCACTAAAAAGAAACACTGAAACATCTTCTTTAGTGTGTTTGGCAACTTGATGTAAGACAGTAATAGTCACGTCATCGTTCTGAGGTATTTGATCAAAGTCTTTATTTTTCTTATATTAATTTATCACGTATAAAGAATTTGATTCCATGTCCTTAAGTATTTCGGTTACGTTATGTCCCGTTACCTTAGCGAAGTGCCACCAAATCACATCTTTTTTTAATAGAGCAGGCCATTCTTCTCGTATATCTTTAATACTAGGGATTTTCTCCATATTACTTCTACAAAACCCACACAGATACATTATTAATTTAAGTTTATCCTGAAACAACTTGCGTAAGTACTGACCTTAGGATCAGCACGAAAGTAAATAAATAAATAGCACTGAACACCCAACAAACAGCTAGAAAATCTTTTTTATTCATAAATAAGACGCATATAAAACAATACAGGCCGTATCAACGAGTGATGAAAACGGAATGAGACCGACCAAGCAAGCTTCGGGGAATTAACAATATGCACCAGTAATTTTACATTTTTTTACAGTAGATGTAACCGTAAAAAAAAGTCCGTTGAATTTTTTTACAGCAAATTTGTAAGTAAGTGTAAAATATAGTAAAATTATGTATTTTTAAATTTGTATACATATTGACTTAATGTGCTTTTCTGTATGTTACATTAAAATCTAAAATTTACATTAATGTATATGCATACAGTAAAAATCACATATATGCTCTTTGAAAATACGCATTTTAGTAAACAGACATTTACAATATATTACCTGTACATTACAAGCCGATTTTACAGTGCACATAGCGAGTGCGCTCTCCCGTTTCCGGATTTTTTGAAATCTATTACTGTTACGCCTTTAGTAGCGTAGAGCGCATACAGGGACGGTTTACTTTGACATCAGTAAGGCTTTCGACAAAGTATGGCACAACGGTCTACTATTAAAGTTAATAGAAGCTCCAAACTATCTCGTCAAGATAGTGGCTTTATTTCTTGAAAATAGAAGTTTTGCTGTCTAAGAGCACGCTTTCTTTGATAAAACACATCAGGGCTCGGGTGCCGCAAGGCTCACCTCTATCTCCGATGCTGTACAACATATACCCTCACGACATACCGAAAGATAGACAAAATGAGCTCTATTTATTTGCCCATGACTCTGCAATAAATGCGGTGCAATGTCTTGTAACTATACCGGGAGGTAACCAATTCTTAGGGTACTTATAAGTGAAGCTTGGCAGAAAATGTATGTGTGTTTGTCTAATAAGTGTGTGTTATTAGCAATGTGCGTACGTCTGTGGTAGTATGTAATTATTTTTTTGTAAAATTCAAATAAATTGAGAATCTCAAAATCTCTATGTAACACCTTATTCACGGCATACCTCGGAGCGTCCGCAATGATTTTTAAAGCTTTGTTCTGAAATATTTGGAATCTGTTATGCTCGGTCCAACTTGTCATGCACTATGTTGGTATACCATATATAAAGACCGGCCTGGCGAAAGTCGTGTACAAGTTTACTTCAGTTTTTATTTAAAATACAGTAACTAGAAGAACTAGAAGTTGTCATGTACGGGAGTGAGACTTGGACACTTACCAAGGAAAACGAGCGTAAGCTGAAGTGTTTTGAACGAAAGGTTCTGCGTAAAATCTTTGGACCATGCAAAGACCTAACAACAGAGCAGTTCCGACCAAGAACAAACAACGAATTGACTGAACTCTATGAGGAACCAGATATTATCAAAGTAATTAAGGCCGGACGGCTGAGATGGGCTGGACATGTACACCGACAACCAGGCTCTCGAGTGATCAAAACGGTCTGGGAACAGAATCCGGAAGGGCGAAGATCTCTGGGAAGACCACGTATGAGATGGAGAGACAACATCGTTGCAGATCTGAGAGCGATGGGAATAGAATACGATCCTGATCTGATGCAAGATAGAGAAGGGTGGAGAAGGATCGTGCAGTCAGCCAAGACCCACCAAGGGTTGTAGAGCTACAGAAGAAGAAGAAGAACTAGAACCTAGCTGTTCTTCAGCTTCTTTGTCTCGGAATATTTCTTCCAGCTTAATCTTTGATCAAAAACTAGACCCAGATGTTTGACTTCTTGAACCTAATTTACTTGTACGTCGTTCACCTTTAGAAGGGTCTCGGGCCTTCTCACCGTGCTTTTCGAAAGGAAAATGGCTTTCGTCTTGGCAGGATTCAGAGGAATCTTCCAGTCGGAAAGCCGCTTCTCTAATGAACTAGTGTGTCTTTGCAATCTGGACAACAATATCCGCGACGACTTTGAAACAGAAGTGATTGCAGTATCGTCAGAAAACTAAAATAACTTATTAAATCCGTCCCTCGGAATGTCATGACTATAAGTATTGTACAGCATCGGAGCGAGAGGGGATCCTGGCGAAACTCCCGCCCTGATGAATTTCGGGCCTGACATCGCGCCATTTGACGAAACCATATGTGCTATCCCAAAAGAAGATAATGATTTCTTTGATGAGATGATTGGGACCCCCCAACCTTATTAGTTTTGATATCAGACCTTATCAAATACTTTTGAAACGTCCAAGAAGACCGTTTTCGTGCTGCTCTCCTGCCTCTAGTATTCTGGTTGCCAGCTTTTTTGCCTATCTTACTGTGCAATGTTCTCCCCCAAATCCACATTGTTAATCAGGGAGAACATTGTGCTTAAAAACGAAATCTTGCAGACGACTGAGAATGATTTTTCAATGATTTTGGCCAAACTTGATAATAGACTTGCTGAATTGGAGGCTAAATTCAATTAAGAGTGTAAAGCTTGCATTGCAACAATTTAGCTCTATCTACACACTGCTTCACAGAAGGAGTGGAATTGGCCACAGGATAAAGGTCAACCTCTAGAAGGTCTTGGTCAGGACGGTTTTAACTTATGGTGCACCCTCGCGTTGTACTATAAGCAAAGCGAAGCTGAACAAGGTCCAGGTAGTTGAGAACAAGGCGCTGAAACTAATAGCGAATAAATCGAGATATACTATGAACCGAGTTCTACACAATGACTTCAAAATACAGACCATAAACAAGTTCTTTTTAAAAATCGTAACCAACTACTACAGACGTACGGACATTTCGACCAACGAACTCATAGCATAGTCACACAAAAGAGCAAACTAACCTAACTCGGCATACGAACTACCGAAATATTGGCTTCCTATTGGCGGGGTTATGCAACAGTAGGAAGGCACCAGAAATAGTGGAGAAGAACTCTCAGCAAAGCACCGTCCAAAAGGACGGTAAAAAAGGAGCCTAAACAAGCAGTATCAAAACTCCCAGATAACGTACGATACACAAAGAAATAAGGCTACTGCCGAATAAAGATAAACAAATGTATATGAACAATACCGATGCAGTAAACGAGGAAAGAAAAGAAGTCACAGTTCTAACCCAGCTTAGAAACACATAGAAGGTCCCGTAGAAGCATAAATATTTAGCTACTGCCTGTAGGTGTTGTAAAAGTTTTAAAGGTATGTTCTACGTTGTGCCAACAGATAATTTCCGATATTATGAGTAACAAAAATAAAGGGTAAAAAAAATACTTAAATCATGGATATTGTGCTAACTTAGGTCCTCCAAAGACGTCATTCTCAGTTGCTTACCAGGTTCCAGCCATTGGTATGCTGGTTTTGAGATGCGAGTCATAAATGTTGTTCCTGAACGTGATATTCACACTTTTTCTTGCATTTTCCATAGTCAGAAGGCTAAATACTGTGAAAAATAATTCCAAGTATTTCGAATAAACTCGGAAATATAAATGTCTATAAAATAATTTCCTATAGCTATTATCTGAATATGTAAATGTTTGCTTTTTCAATGTGTAGTTAACTATGAAACATAGATTTTTCCAAAATACATACATTTTAAAACATCTGGTTATCACCGAACTCCCTATGTCCCAGATAACATCAATTTATACGGAAATGAAAGTGACGAAACCTATGTGTATAGAGTACTGATTAAACTAACCTAAACTAGAAGTTATGACAAATTTATCGGATTATTCGTTGGAAATAGGGATGGGCAGCACATCGAATAAAAACAACGATGTTGAGCATCGATTTTAATATCGAAACTAGACATCGATGCCTAAAAAACATCGAATAAAAAGATGGTTGTTTGAAAACATTCTTAATTAAGATTTTAATTAAATCTCTTTTAAAAAACATTTTTTTTTTCATTTTTCTGTACGAATAGGAAAACAGTCGCACAATATAAAATGCAGTGGTACCACTTTATGTTGTTTTTAATATTATTAAATTTAATGCTCTCTCTGAGACCATTTATGCAGGAGATAAATCCCATGAAATGAACATGGCTTCTAAGTATTAGGTGTAAGAAAAACGATGCCAAGTCAGTAAAGAAATCTATAATTCATGATTCTTAAATAAAATGTTTAAACAAACTGTTAAAAGTTTATTAGTGAAAAAAGGTTATTATACCCTAAGTGAATATTTTGATGATAATCTGTCATTAGTATTTGTATTTTTTATTCTAATATTTCAAATTTTTCTATAGGTATTATATTTTATTGTTAATTGAAATTTCTTAAAGCTTTTTCGATAAAGATATTTGTTTCAGACCATAAGGCATATTTAGACTTTGACTTTGTGTTTACTATAATACGACTCTGTGTGTAAATCTCGAGACATTTTTAGTTTCTATACTAGCTAATTAATGTAGTCTTAACTTGTATGGTATTATCTCACTGTCAAAAAACCTGATAGTAAATTTGGTCTTGAATAGATTTTCAATTAAATATTAATTAACACATAACCAAATACCAATTTTTGAAGCAAACTTTCAACCCCTTTTCTCTTACTTTTGCAAAACAACTCCTAAGAATGTTAAGGAATATTTAAGTTTTTTTACCATTTGAAAGAAACACAATAGCAATAATAAAACAAAACAAAATACGCTCACTCGCCAGCTCACCACCAGCCTACGCCACATGCCACAAACAAACGAACCACGTCACAACTTCGTATGACGTTCCAACCGTGCAATTACCGTCCATTGTCACTTGCCAATTTTAAAAATAGGACAGGCTGACAGGGGAAACCCTGTACTATTACGAGTAAGAATACTGACACTGAGTGAACTCGTAGCGCCATTTTTAGAATTGCTTTAAGGCTTGGTACTACACCAACACGTTTAGTTGAGATTTTATTTCGATGTTAAAAATAAACATGTTTTTTGATTACATCGAAACTAAAATATCGATGTTGGAGATGGAACACAGATGCTTTTGTCCATCCCTGGTTCGACATGGGTTTTTCATTCAATCAACATTCGCGATATATTTAAGGAAATATCTAGTAAGGAAGAGGAAGACTTCTTTAACAAAACAAACAATAGGAAAGTTGCATGAAAATCAAATTTAAAAAATAATACTCTTAAATGTAAGCTAACATCCTCAAAAAACCCATAGTTCACAAAAAAAATATTTTTTTTTCTACTGACGTTTTATAATAACCCCTTTTTGATTGTCGTTTTATTATTTAAATAACCTTCTTTTAGGTACAGCGTGCTTAAGAGTGTTTCAGTACGCTGCGCCTGAAAGTAATTAATTACAATTAAAAACTAAACACAGACTATAATTTTACCTATTTATTATAAATATTAAAAGTAAAAGTTACTTTAATTATTAAAATGAATGCTTGGGTAACATAAAACAGTACGTTGAGATATTTCTCTTTGTAAAATAGATGAGGAATTTGAACTAGAAATAGAAAATGAGAACATTCTGATTCATTAGATTTAACACGATTGTTGTTAGCGTCCAAAGATTTTTCACCAAGAATTTTTTCGGAAATTTTTCTTTTGCTTTCTAAAGAATCGTCTATATACCCCTCAGCCACGGCATTTGACCAACCTCCATGTCGCTTTGGCATCAATATATCCGCTCCAGTGTCCGCTAAAAAAGTTGCTAAAGATCTTCGAAAGCAGTGACCTGTATATTCAAACCCTTTAAAACCATACAGATTACCGAGAGACTGGCTCATTCCTGGTCTCCTCCCCCCGCCGGCACCTTTACTTGCTTGCGAATAAATAGAATTAAATGACTAAAAAGTGATTACTTCCCTGCATTGTACCTGCTCAGCCTAATAAGAATCAATTGTTCAATAACAAACCCCCAATGAAAGACCCGTTGATGAAGCAATAATATAAACAAATAGAAGTTAAAGTCATTGACTATACTTAAAAAACCCTAAGGATGAACGAAAAGACTCTTATGTCGTAACTTGTTTTATAAATAGCTATTTTATACTCTGAGTTAACGATCAGCTATTAAAGTTTGAATAATTTGAACTATTCTAGTTAAGCGACGTCATACCGTGCGACGACAAATGGCGGGAAAGCGACAGACACGTCAAGACAGTTAGCGATGAGCGAAATCGCATGTTTTGAATAATCGGATCTTTTCTCTTCTTCTAGAATTATCGGGGGTAAGTGCACAAGTGCATCAAAATTACCGATAATTTTTGAATGGAATGTGTTTTTTATAATTGCAAGAGTTTGTTTTCTTTATTTGAATATTTCCCAAATTAATTAAGAACTCGAATCAAGTAAATTTAAATATTTTATTTAACAGAAAATACTAACAATAAAATTAAAATGCTTAAAAATTAGAAGAATTGCAATGAAAAGTACAATTATTGTAATTAACAATATTTTGCTTTGAATTCGTAAGAACGTGCCCCCTTTCCTTGCAAAAACACATGAACTGCCGCCAAATATAGTCGTGATTTGATGCAGTATTCTTTGGAATGGCTTCTGTTATTTTCTGCTCTATTTCGAGGATAGATTCTTCGCCAAAACGAGACATTTTTGTAGTAAAATTACGTCTACGGAAAGGTTCAATAGCGTTAATTACAAAAAAACAAAAAAATTTACGTTGCCACGGGTTATCCCAATGCAAAGAGATAGTTATTAACAATTCTTGACAAAATGAAAGGAAAACATTCGTTGTCATTGACTTTTTTGTCTGCTGTCACTCAATAAGATGACGTTAATTGTCAGAATATTACATTTTTGACGTTTGTTAACAATAAAATCCCGCTTTGACGTTTCGTCAACAATATAAACTTGCGATGCAATTTTCGATTTCTGGCAGTGCTGTTTTCGCTGTAATTTTGCGAAAATTGCATTTCTCTTATGGGAACTTTAACATATGAGGGAAATATTCATTCTAATGATCACTCGAATAACTACCTACTTCGTTCGTTCGTTTCTGCATCGTATTTTAGAAGCGCACATGCACAGGTTCTAGTTAATTGATTTTTCATCAAGTTACTTTTCATTCAGATATTCCAATTAAATAATCGGATGACGCCGATTAATTCCACAATCATATTATCGATTGTTTTTGATTCAGATGCGCCCAACACTAGTCAAGACTGTCAAGGCGCTGCGGTTTGACGTTTGCTGTCAAACGCAACATATGACGTCACACAAGTTTCCGCGATACACCTCGTTTTGAATAGTAGAATTTGCGAGTGAATTTTAATTATTTATAATTCAATAAATTGTATTTCTGCATAAAAAGAATATATGCATGTTCCCTATTTGGCATATTATTAGGAATAAGTATGTGACATTGGCAACGCTAATAATCACAAAATAAACTGGTATATGATAGAATATCGTAAAAAAATGTTTGAAAATGTTGATAAATCAAAGATTAACATTTGTGTGAAACCACAAAATATCTACAAATTACACATTGAAAGAGTAGCCCTAGATAGATAACCGAAACTACAATAGTAAATGAAATTAAAGAATCTGCAACACATCATCAACTAACCAACATTTTCATAAAAGTCCCGTGTATTTTATAACAGGAAGACAACGTAAATCCTATTTAGTCTATTAAAAAAGGACTGAAAATGTACACAAGGGTACATTTTACGACAAAAGTAAATGTACAGTAATACTGTGTAACCCTCTGCATTGTGTACATGTACAACGTACATAATCTAGAGAATATCGCATAAAACGCTTTAAAAGTAGGTAAAGCAGGTTTCATACTCTTTGCGTAATAACATTCACGGTCGTGAAATGATTTTTGTCGGAAGTTTTAGGAGGAATTAGGGGAAAATGGGACAATCAGTATAAAGATCTTTAATATTAGAATATATTTAAAATTATATTAATTAAAAGAGTTTATGGACTAACTATACTATACTATACAGGGTCACATATTATTTTCATAAAAAATAATTGGCCTGCCTCTGGCGTCTTCGCTAACATATATATTGATATTTTTAACAAAAAAAATTATATGCCACTGTTATTTTCAAAATAAATATTATTTTAATATTAGCCAAACATTTTTGCTGAGCAAAAATCGTTCCGAAACTTTTTTTCGTGCGAGGAAAGTTTCTCGATTAAAAAGTAAATTAATAGTATTTATTTAAACCATGATGTACGCTAACTTTTTTATTTAAAGAGATTAACTTATAGTTCCTAAAGCAAAGTTTTAGGAAATAGTCCAACTAAAAAAGTATCTAAAAAAATAAACGAGTTATTGCCAGATTGGGCGCTATATCAAAAAAACTTATATGGCAACATCACATTTTGTTGACAGATTTTGATACATCTTGAGATTCTTCAAGACATAAAGGATGCAAGTTTTTGATTAAAGTGGCGCTTTACGAGCTATTATTGTTTAAAATTTAATTTTGGTCCTCACACAAGTAATTTAAAATATTGTTCATTGGAAAAAGTAGGCCATTAATTGTATTGTTTGACCCTGCTGTCATAAGATGACAATAAGTTTTGTATAGTCTTGGATTATAATGGATCGTATTACACAATAATCCAAATCCATCTACAAATAAGATTGCGCAAGCATTCCTATAAAATGTTGAGTGTATAGCAACTTCACGACGATGATTGTGCTAGGCGAATGGAATTTTGCGATTGATTTTTGGAGAAAAAACAGCAACCACATTTTCTTATTTAGCGATAAAGCTTCTTTTTATTTAAACGATTTGGTAAACCAGCAAAATTACAGATATTGGTCTAATAATAAGCCTTGTTGGGCTTAATATAGGCGGGGACAGACCAATCTTAAAGTTCATGTTTGGTGTGGCATATGGTCTGATGGGTCCTGTTTTCTTAGAAGAGAATTTAACGAGTGCAAGATACTTGTTATCCGGTCAAAGTAGACATTTCAATATACAATAATTCGCATAGAGCTGTAAGTTGGTGCAGACTTTGAAAACATTATTACAAATAAAATACTAAAAGTCCCCACTGATGCCACATACGCAAAAAAAGTTATTGAAGGTCAAAAGTAAAAAAAAAATGTTTTTTTCAGTTTCTCCGGTAAACGGTAAGCTTTATTATAAAAATAGGTCAGACAAAAGTTGTAGATCATGAAATTATATACAAAAATTGTTCTTATACTTTTTTTTTAATTACCGTTCCCGAGATACTGCGATTCTAAAAGTTGAAAAACTTGTATTCCACATAATATGCATACACATTTCCGCACCACCTGTGAGGTTTTATTAAAAAATATTGTATTAACTAAAAAATGGTACTATTGAAAATTATTCAAATCGCACGAATTATTGTTGGTTCCGGGAAGATGTTATTCTGACTGATAATCTTCAAATGCCACTTCAACATTATATCTTCTTGACTTTCTTCTTCTTCTTGTTCTTCGAGCTGGATATGTGAAAAAGATACATCAGTTCTCTCCTCATCGATATCATAAAAATCTTCATCTGTTGAAGTTGATTCAACATTGGAGCAAGACTGACCTTGGCCATTAGTACATACTGGTGAGCAAAATAACCCGACTTTTTACAGATACATTTGGCAGTACAACCCTTTTTGCAATTGCAAAAGATGGTGTCGAGAAGTCTTTCCGGAGCAGGTGGAAGTAAAGTTTGAATTGGCTCCCAAGTATTATCTACTAATTTCCAACCACAGCCTTCTGGGTCCAGTTGATTGCCTAGCCATACTTGAACTTGATAGTATAATCGACAAAAGTGTTGACTAGCAGAAGCAGATGTTGGAGGAAGACACGATAATTGCACTATTTTATTGTTCCGTGTATTTTTTACAAAACTTAAATATCTATACTTATCTAAACAATCAATTTTTTTTTGAAGCTCCATATAGAGCAAAAAGAAAGCGAATCCCGTTTGTGATGATGTCTTGTGGAGAAGAGTCGATCTTTTGAAATACTTTTGCGCAATTAATTAAATCATGTTTTTTAAATAATTTAAATACTGTTGTTTTATCCCTACTGAAAAATACTGATGTAGTATCGCAGCCAGTTATTGCATGTAAAAATAATATAAGATTTTGACATTTTGGATAAGCAGATAGACTTTTCGATGAATATATTTCTGTTGGTTGTTGAGCTATCCCGGGTTTACAAAAAGCAAATAATCTTGTCAATTGAAGTAAGTGCAGTCAGTGGTACTAATTAGTCAACATCTTTACCGACAACGATAGTTGTATTTGTTGTATTGGATTATTCTTTGGCTGTTTCAATTATGAGGACATCAGCGTCATTATCAGCTTGTTACACTAAAATATTTGCAGCTGTAAATTTTTCGCATAACATTAAAATGAAGCGAGACTTGTTGTGAGTATTTGCAAGGAATTGTTGTTGGTCTGTTGGAACTGTCATAAATTGATCAAAAATGACATTAGAAGATGCAGATGTTTTTGTGGTCCGACGACGCTGTTCTGCAGCTTTAATGTTTTTCGTATAATCAGTAAAACCATAAAATAATATAGACACTCTGTGACCAAAATGTCTATGTACATACTGAACATATTTATCAAAAATAACGTTGAACATTCCTTCTCGATCCCACACAACGCAGTGTAATAAATATCCTCCATCGATGATGTAACTAGCATTTGTGTTGTCAATTTCAATGTTCACTGATTCAAAGCAATCGTAAATAGCTGATTTTTGTGTTTTACGCATTCCAGTTTAATTTATTATTATTATTATTATTAATTGAAGAGTGATAATGGATATGAGGCTAATTCATATTCAAAGAATTTTTCAATTTAGCAACAACTCGTTTATTTTTTCCATATATTTTTCTTAGTTGGACCAATTCCTAAAACTTTGCTTCAGGAACTATAGGTATATCTTCTCAAATAAAAAAGTTCTTCTCAAGCATTTTTTGAAGCAAAGGAATATGTCTCTATTTTCATATTGATTGGCTGTTCTAACCAATCTTACTAGAAGGGAATTTAGTGAGCAACTTTTATTTCTGAATGGTTGATGAAACAATCGTTTAGGGACAGAACCGAACTTCAAAAATGTAATAAAATATGTTATTTTCCATAATGAGATTACTTGAAATGAGTAAATAATAACAAATGTCCAAAAATACTTACCGGCAATACAATAGTACGGTGGAAATAGCTCTAAAAAGAACTTTTTTAAAATAAAATAAAGTTTCAAGGTCCAAAAATGTTTAAAAATGAATTGAAGTTGACAAATCAAAACATTTAAAACAATGTCAAGCAAAGCAATAATTATGATAAGGTCCAAATATTACTAGACATTTTATTTCTCATTAGTTTCGACATGTTTTACAAAATGTATCATCAAAATCACTTGTAATTGGCTGATTAAGAAATATTAAGATTTGGTGTGCGAGTCTATCATACAAGAGCCTTCAAGAATGTCTTATACAATTTTGATGTAAAATTAATAGAGAAGTCAATATTTGATGGTAACAAAATTTACAAACTAGAATTTCCTATGACCAGTCTGGCGGTGCACCACCCTGTATAGTAAAAAGTAGTGACCACAATGTAAAGTTCTTTTCACGAAAAGTGGCTCTGATTTAATAACTGCAATAAAGTGGGTGCTAAGTGTGATCGTAAATACCCTTAAATTTACAGTATTTATTGTCGGGGCCGAAATATAATGATTCCTTCTGATAAAAATTAATTTAGATGAGGACAGCAAGAGCCAAACAGAACTAGATTTAAAATGACATTATTATACATATAAATAACTGTAAGTAGGTTAGTTGATTGATGGTTGATTAAATTAATATATTATTATAGAGTACCTAGTAAACGAGCATCATTACTTGTATTCTTTAGTCCGATCCTTTACTGCACCTTTAGAGTTTGCTTATCTGTTGCTGCAGGATTGGGATTGGGATTACTTTTATTGCAGTCATTGAATCAAAACCATTTTTCGTGAAAAGAACTTTATATTATTGGAAATCCTTGTATGTCAGTTTTCCATTAACTTTAGGAACGGCTTCTGATTCCGTTACATGTTTTCTATGTGTCTGCCATCGATTCCAAATTTATTAAGTATGTCTAGTTTAAAATCATTCGACTTCTTGTCAAAATTCAACATTCTAAGAGACATTTTTAATTTTCTGCCCTTACTTCCCCTACACTTTCCGTCCCTGGACATTTTTGTCGCCTCTTCCATCTTGTTAGACCCTTCTTATTTTCATATCTTGATTGTATATTTTATGCCACTTTAAAACTTAGATAGATCGCAGCACCTTGGATCGTAAAAACGTTTAATGGGGAATTTCGTAAACGAGATATTACTTTATATTGTTATTTTTTAAATATTTATTCCATTTTACGTGAGTACTCATAAAAGACCTTGCTCTTAGAGTGTCGTCGTTAAAAGTTAGATATAAAAGGTGTTTTAAAACAGTTTAAAGGTGGGCAGTTAGCTCGTGTCATAAAATTAAATACAATACAGCAATATTTTACTTTCCATGAAGTAAGTAGACAAAGCCGGTACTTAAATAAAATTCCGAAAATTTATAGTATGTAAAGTAAATCTTAAAGTATATCGTCTTGCTTTTGACATCAATAAAGAAAATGCAAATTTTCGGTAAAACTTAGTATTTACAAGGGACTTACATGTATTTTACGAGTGGAAATCAGTGGCGGAATAAACAGATTTTAATTCGCGCAATAAGAATCTTAAAAATATGCTAACAGCATGTATCCTAACTTAGTTTACAATACTAAGAATTATAAATAATTATATGATTAAACGAACTTACGTAGTGAAGTTTAACCCTAATTATATGAAGCTTCGTCGAAGTAAATAAGACTAGGTGTAGTATCTTCGCTTGGCGGCAAATCTCACACAATTTAAAGAAAACAATTCCTCTCATTCCCGCGTTCCGCCTCGTATCCCTATGCTCAGCTCAATCACAGATCATTCCTGTTGAAAGCTTCATTGTTGCAATTTTGGGGGGGGATAAGGGTGGGACCTCATTTAATTCGACGAAGCTTCATATAATTAGGATTAAACTTCACTAGGTAAGTTCGTTTAATCATGTAATTATATTTCAGCTTCGTCTCGTAAATAAGACTAGATGTAGCAGTTTAAAGTACTTGCAACAATGATGTTTAAAAACAAAATAATTATTTGTTATATAAACAAAAAAAAAACCAAAAAAAAAAAAAAAAAGTGGAAATAAAATGAAAAGTTATTAAAAATAAAAGAAAATAAAACTTAAACCTAAAATGATTTCTTACAACTTAGGACAGCATTCGCGAAATCAGTAACAGCAGAAATTTGAGGTTTTTTTATAAAAAATAGCAAACATTTTTATTTTTAAGTCCAGCCCGCTGCTAGTCGAAAACTGTTGTAATTGATATTCTTTCTAGCAGCTGCAGACGTTGATGCGTGTCTTGTACTATGTACACCAAACTTATTAATGCCCAACCTACTTTTCTCTAGAATACTTTTTAACCGTCTGCTAATAATTTAGGCCGATGCTGCTTTATTGGGCCGTGTAATTGTAAGAAATAAACTACTGATAGTATTTCGTATATTTTTTTTTTATCTCTAGTATAAAATGGCAAGTTTAAGGTGGGTTGGATCATGTAAAAAATACTAAAAGTTTTAGGTCTCATATTAATTTTAATTTTTAGCCTATCCTCAAATTTTTCTATATTATTATTATCGATGATTGCTAACGTTTGGACACGTTGGGCTGTTGCCAAAGCTAGAAGCATAGCCGTTTTGTGTGTTAGGTTTTGTAAGTTTGGGCTACCTGACGGCATTTCCCTAATATATTGTAGGACTATTGCTGGGTCCCAAGTATAACTGTACTTAGATAAAGAAGCCATAAGATAACGTATCCCTGTAAAAAACCGCTTGATTCAAAAATCTTCACTTAATGTTTGGCCCAGAATTTGCGATAATGCTGTCCTGTATGAATTCAGCCAGCTAAAACAGGAGCCTTGGTTAAACAGTATAGGGAGGAATTTTAGTACTAAAGGTATTGTTGGGACAACAACATGCACAAGTAAAGTTCCACCACAACCGCAGGCCCACGTTATACTGAGAGATAGTTGCTTCAGTAATTGAGGCGAGGCATATGTCGAGCGAGTCGTCCGGTGGGTGATAAGACTGCAGCCACCACGGTCGTTTTCTTTCATAAAGGGTGCGGTGTTTTATTATTTGACAATGCTTTTTATCAGGTTGACATATTTCTTATCGGGTTGAAATCGATGGGTTTACTTTCTAAGAGAGAAGTACAAAGTGGGACCATGCTTGAGATTTCCATAAGGAAACAATAATTATACCCCTGGCTTTATCTGCCATTATTTTTTGAAGCACTCGCAGTATCATGCAAAAGGAGTGAAATAATTGAAATAGAATTGTTCCCAATTTAAAGTGAAAGCATCCACAGCAAAGCTGTATGATGCCCTCAACCAGGAGACAAACTTTTTACATTTTTTATTATTTCTCGATGCAAATAAGTCTGTATCAGGTATGCCAAATTGTTTAATAATTTTATGAAATACTGCCTTATCTAAAGACCATTCAGTTTCCGTTGCCAAACTACGAGACTTCGCTTATTTATTTTCGCTGGACCTTATGTATGAAGCGTGAGGAAACAAGTTTCTTTTTTCACACCATTACCAAATGAGGCGCGGAACATTATTAACTTTTGGAGATTGTACGATGCTCATTTTAAAAATATAGGTTAGGGCTGTTGTGTTATCTGAACGACATAGAATTGTACAGTGTTACAATTTTTCAGAAAATATTTTAATCTAAGGAAAAAGGCTAAAAATTCTAGTTAATTAATGTGTTGACTTTTCTCTATTTCGGACCAAAAACTATGAGTTCTTTCATGTCCAAAGAACCTGGTATAAAGCCAGCCGTACTATATACCAGGACAGAAGGAAACTAATTTACCTACCTAAGAATATTGTAAAATGTCTCTGAATATTACCTAACTTTCCACCAAGTTTCCATCTGTCACGAAGTCAAAAATATCGGCAGTTTTTAAAGGCCATGCTTTGCGAAAAAAAATACAGAAATTAATTATTATCTCGAAAACGATCACAGATAGGTATAGGAAAATGTTAAGAGAATTTATTAATAAATTAATAGGGATTCTAAAAAATAATTAATATACAGGGTATTCTATTTAAAATATCAAAGTAGCTAGTACTTTTCAGTAGAATCGGCAACACTGCACAGTTACACAAATTCTCAAAGTGATCCGTTGACTAGTTCGCCAGAACGTCTAATAGGCCATCCACCATCAATCACCCTGTATAAATTTATAAAAGGTAATTTCTGCAACTACGGAAGAATATACGTTACCAAGAATGCACGTGATTGTCCCGTTAATAAAAAATAAAAAACATCATTAAGGTTACATACCAATCTAAGGGAAAATTTCGGGGGTCATTTCGTGATTTAATAAATAAACCGATTAGAGCCGAAAGTAAGTATTAGTTAATAGCTTATAAAAAAGAGTGCCGAAAGCTCAAATGTTTACTAACTTTAGTCATGCAAGCAAGTATTTAGGCCAATAGGGTTTAGGAGGGCATTAATGAAGTAGGTATTAAAGCAAATAACACCAGAAATTTGCCGGTCTTTTTAACAAGTGCGCTTTGTTCTTTTTTAATGAATTAGACAAGTGGCAAAGCTTTATGCGCTAAGGGTTCCGTAAATGTATTGTTGTACATCACAAATATTATGTATTATTCATTTAAACCAGCAGTCACAAAAAAGGTGTAAAGTTAAAATTAGATTAACTTAACAATTAGGGGTTTAAACTACTCAACTCCCACTAGTAGAAAAACAAAGCTGATTGCCGACCGATATAAAAATGTCCCCGGCATGCGTGATTTTTCGGAACTGTGACTCATGCGCAGGGCGTCGGATTTCTAGGATATTTTGATATTTAACGTTTATGTTGTCCAGAGCCGGTTGTCACTTAATTCTTTATTTACACAGTATTTGGCGTGTTTATTGTGAGATTTCTTAGGGTTATTTTGAGTGATTTTTAGTTATCTATTGTACAGTTGAGTTCAGAAAGAAGTAGGACATCGATTGTGTGTTGTAAACCTACCCATAATCCCCGAAAGTTCATAAAAAAGTAGGACAAGCTATTGACTGTGTTCAAATTATAACAGACTAAACTTTTTATTTATTGGGCTAGACTTAAATGTGTCATATTTATAATTTTTATTCCATTTTTTCTTCGTTTCATTAAAAAATAACAAGTTAACTTAATTCCAACATTTTATTGTACACAATAATTAATTAAAAAAGACAATTACAACTATTTAATATTTAGTAATCGCTCCATTTTTTTGTAAAAGCTCATTCAGTCTATTGGGTATCGATAAGTATAGACCTCTCACAAAATCAAGATCATCACTTAACTCGTTCCACGTTTCTTCAATAAATGAAACAAGTTCATTTCTGTTAGCTGGTCTGAAATTTGCTTTATATATTTTTCGTGTCATTAGATCCCACACGTTTTCTATTATATTAATATCGGGACTTTTTGAAGGCCACGGCAAAGTTTCCACGTTATTTCTCTGGAACCAATCTTTGACCATACCCGCGCTGTGAACCGGGCAGTTGTCGTGTTGAAAAATAAAGCTCTGGTTAGGGAAATGTTGCGATACACTAGGCATCATAATATATTCCAAAATGTTCTTATAAGTGACTGCATTAAACCTTTCATTTACAATCCAACACACTCCAAGTCCATGATAACTCACCCATGCCCATACATTTACCGAAAATCTCCCTGATCTTTCGGAATTACTGATAAAATTTTCAGTATATCTTGTATTGCGAGGTCTGTATACCCTGATATGTCTGTTGACCGTAGACTGAAAAACTTTTTCGTCAGTAAAGACTACTCTATTCCAGTCTGGCCGCAATATATTATTTAAGGCAAAAATAATTCGTGCCTGTTTGTGTTCTTCCCCTAATTTAATTTTTTTGGCGGCAACATAATTTTTTAAATGGGATTCTTTTACCCTACGACAACCTGTCGGTCTCGAACCAGGAAAATTAGTTTGCTGAATAGCAGCTCGCATTATTTGAAAGGGATTTTCCTCCAAGTATTGCACAAGACCATTGTCTTGTTCTTGCGTTGTATTTCTTGGTCTTCCAGGAGGCTTTTTCTTATCCAAAGTTCCATCCGCTTCCCATCTGTACTTAATATTTTCTACCATTTTTTTTGCTACGTGCATTATAGCGGCAACGTCTCGTATAGGTATTCCGTCATTTAAAAACGCAATTATTTGAGTCCTTTGAACATTGTCAAGCCTAGGCATTATGCTTTGAATCAATAACTACTTGTAAAAAATATATTTTTTTAAATAATTTAAAAAGGATGTCAGTGTCATGTCAAACTTTTGATGTTTTTTAAAAGACTGGTTTACATAGGATGAGAATCCGTGTCCTACTTCTTTCTGAACTCAACTGTACAGTTGTGTGCATAAAAAAGTCGTACAGCAGTTATAGGCTATTGTAAGTCAGGCTTGTCAATCTTAATTAATCCTCTTATTGACTTTGATAAGTAGTGTCAAAATTTAAACAATTTTTTCAGTAAACGAGCTTTTAACATTTTTCTAGTGCAAATAGTGCAATGCCTCAGCTAGATAATTTAAAAAGAGCTCAAATAATTGTTTACTTACAAGATGGTATGCCCATAACAAATATAGCCCATATTATAAATGTGAATAAGAAGACCGTGCAAAACATAACGCACAGATGGGAGATCAAGGGTAACATGAATAGGAAAAAGCCAACTGGGAGACCTAAAATAAGTACCCAAGAACAAGATAATGCACTTTTGCGGTATTTGGAGGACAATCCCTTTGAAGTAGTGCGGAATGCTATTCGACTTACAGCATTTCCTGCATCAAGATCGACAGCAAGTCGCAGAATTAATAAATCGCACCTAAAAAGCTATGCTGCTGCCAAAAAGGTAATCCTGGGAAATGAACATAAACAAGCAAGAGTTATTTTCGCTTTAAATAACATTTTACGCGAAAACTGGAATATTGTAGTATTTACCGATGAGAAAGTTTTCCAGTCATGCTTTACAGGAAATATAAGAGTGTACAGACCTTGCAGAAAAAGATTTAAGGAAGAATTTATTTATAATTTAGAAAAATCCGGTAGATTTTCGGTAAATGTTTGGGATTGGTTAAGCTTTCGAGAATTGGGCGTGTTCTGGATTGTTAATGGAATGGAATGGAATTGGAAAATATTATGTAACCTAGTATTTCAGAACATTTTCCCGATCAAAATTTTATTTACCAACAAGATATTTGCCCGGTCCACAATGCAGCAATCATAATAGAATTGTTTTAACGGCAAAATATAGAGCGACTAATGTGGCCCGTCAAAAGTCCCGACATTAATATTTTGGAAAATGTTTGGGGTCTTATGACTAAAAAAATCTACAAAGTTAACTTCCGACCAAACACAATGGATGAGCTGATAAATTTCATAGAAGAAACGTGGGACGAACTAGCCAATGACATCAATCTGATAAGAAATCTTTATGCTTCGATACCAAATAGACTAAACAAAATAATATAACATAATGGCGCTATGACCAAATATTAATATAGTTTTGATAAATTTTTGTTATTGAGTTAATTGTTATAATGTTGTGTATTATATCTATTTCATTTTTTTAATAATAAATAATAATTTCGATACTTCAGGACAAAATGTAGCATGATTTTTTTTTAATATAATAGATGTAACACACGTGTACTACTTTTTATAGAAATCTATAACATCATAGGCAGGTTTAAACCATACAAACCATGTACGACTTTTTTATGTACACAACTATACATATACCTACCACAACGTTTAAGTACTTTACAAAAATATATCCAATTTGAAACTGGACACAGTTTAAAGCAGGGATAACAATATGTTATTAGTGTCCAACTTTTACTGATTTTTGGCAAATTAAAAGAAGCAAATTTGTTACATTACTTTTAGTGTTAAACTAACCTGGACTAACAGTTCAGATTATGTTGTAAGAGATTTAATTTATTCAGAGGAACAAAGAATCTAAAGTCTTGCGTGGATTATCCTTTTATAGTAAAAAAACGCTTTCCTAAACATTGTTGCTTGTCAAAGCTAGATCATCTTAACTATTCGCCTAAAATACAATGTAGAGACGTAAATAATATGTACCTATGTGCCCATATAAATACATGGTTTGCAGATTGACCGCAGCACGACATGGTAGCTTGACTGTAGGTGTCAATAGTAAAATTCTATCAAATGTGTAATCAAATTTCTTCCTTAATATTAAAATTGATGCTTCTTGTCAAATGGTATTTCCCTCAAAATAAAGAGATATTTGGGTTGGTTCGTTTTGAAATGAAACCCCTGTTATGATACCAGTAATAATAAGCATATATCTTTTTTTTAATTGCTCAACATTTTTTACTTACCTTTCGAAATATTTCCTAAAAGCTCGCATATTTGTGATAGCAATTCCAAGCAGATATTATGACATAATAATTAGTTTCGTGTTGTAACGTTTAGTACTTATATTTTTACATAAAAATTTTGTTAACAACTTAATTTCTTTTCCTGTAATTTCGGGCACGAAAAAAGCTCTAACATCAATTATTAATAAAAACACTTTATCAATAGATGTTTGTTACCGATATATTTATGCTAACTTCTCTGTACTTTCAATTAAGTTTAGTTGGAACAACATTTTTTTTATTAATTTTTTTCATACTTATTAATATACAGGGTCGTTGGTATGTATGGAAACGGTCGATTATTTCTTAAAGCACAACAGCTATCAACAAATATTTTAGATCGAAGTTTTAAGGTTTCTTATAGTCTATTCGAATTTTAAAAAATTAAGTATACGGGATGAGTCAGAAAGCCGTAGAGAAATAAAAATACTTTTTTTTTAACGGAACACCCTATATCTCAGAATATTTTTGGATTTTACATAACATTACAATTATTTTTTATTAAGTCCATTATAAGTCTAAACCTAACAGTTTCTGAGATATAGACTTTTGAAAAATGACATTTTTGAATTTTGACAGCTTCTAGCTCTCTAACGGTACGTCTTAGAGTAAAACGGCTCACATGTCCCTATCGTAGTTTTTAACCATCTTTCTAGAAGTGTCAACCGGTTAATCCGGATGTAGCTCAAAAGCCGGAAATAAAGTACTTCCGGTTTAACCGGAAGTTTGTATTTTTGGGAAGATAATAAAAAAGTAAGATAAGGGTATGTAGGACGTTTTGCTATATGGCATACCGCTAGAAAGCTAGAAGCTGTTAAAGTTCAAAAATGTAATTTTTCAAAAGTCGATATCTCAGAAACTGTTAGGTTTAGACTTATAATGCACTTAATAAAAAATAATTATAATTTTTTGTAAAATGGAAAAATGTTGTGAGGTATAGAGTGATACTTACTTTTTTAAAATTCTAATAGACTATGTCTTTAATATTTTTTGCTATCTGTTGTACTTTAAGAAATAATCGACCGTTTCCATACATACCAGCGACCCTGTATTTGTACTTTGTAACACTAAACTTATGGTTGTCTATTTACTTTCCAAAGCCAATGTATGAATACCATACTTATTCACAGCGCACATTGGTTATTGAATGTCTAGTAGTGAAATATTTTAGAAATGCTTTTCTCTTCTCGCCACCCTAACAAGATAATTCACAATATATCTAGTTATGCATTAAAATATTATGTGTTTCGTCAGTACGTCTGCTATTTTACTGTTGCCTCCATATTTCAACGTAAAAACTTTTATTTTTGTTTAAAGATTACATAATACATTTAAATAATACTACTTTTATTCCCCCTCTTTTGTTTTTCTTTAGTATGCTGAACATTAACACTTTCTCTACTAAAACGTTAACTGTAGTTTTATAATATAAATAAATATATGAATAGCATAATTGTTTGTTTGACTGTTTTATAGTTTTTATAATACGCTGCATCGAGGTTTTCCGCAATCATAGGATAACATATTTATTTACTCTCCTACAAAGTGCCAAGGCAAGACAAATGACATGTTTATCAAGTCTACTATTAACATTTAAAACCTCCGTTCTGACTTACTTTTAATCTTAAAAAAAAAAGTAATTTTCTTGCAACTTTCGTCGCATGTTGTATAGAAAATGATTGAAGTAGACCAGGCGACAAAGGGCACCTGTTATGGTGTTAAGAGCAACCAATATTACTTACGGAACTATGCTAGCAACTAAAATTTTTAACTCGCAATTTCAGTTTCTGTATTTACGCCCCAAAATACGCAAGTCCTGAAATTTTCATAATTTTTGCAGTGTATTGCTTCTTCGAGAAAATTGATGCCCTACATCTTCTTATATTTCATATTATACCAAGATTTACTATAGTTGCTTTTTTTTCTATAAATGAATACCTATTCCAATACATTAAGTTAAATAATTTTAAAGCCGGAACTGCCGTGCACGCGAACTGCGCAGGCCCAACAGTTCTAAAACGCCGCATGCTGGGGACATTTCTGTAACACGGCATTAGCAATATATTGGTTATAGATATGTGATTTAAACTGTAAGATATATAAATACATATGCGAGATGTTACACGTGGCGACATCTCGTAGCAATCGAGCTATCCACCCAACTACAGCCTTGCCGATGAGCCGTAATACGGCGAAACGCGTCCAAGGATTGGGTCTGACGGAAAGAAAAGGGACAAACATCTTTCTTTAATATCACGTTTTCGGTTCACAGAAACCGACGATTGGCTTTCAGCGCCACCTGACATTAGATACCTGCTTATGCGGGATCCATTCCGGCGTTTGGTCTTCTCTAAGACCTCGCTGGTCTGGTTGGGTGGATAGCTCGATTGCTACGAGATGTCGCCATGTGTAACATCTCGCATATGTATTTATACATTATGTGTTGAAAACACTGTAAGGTCCCTTTCCTTTTCGTCAGACTCTATAGCCTTGCCGATGAGCGGTAATACGGCGAAACGCGTCCAAGGATTGGGTCTGACGGAAAGAAAAGGGACAAACATCTTTCTTAAATATCACGTTTTCGGTTCACAGAAACCGACGATTGGCTTTCAGCGCCACCTGACATTAGATACCTGCTTATGCGGGATCCATTCCGGCGTTTGGTCTTCTCTAAGACCTCGCTGGTCTGGTTGGGTAGATAGCTCGATTGCTACGAGATGTCGCCACGTGTAACATCTCGCATATGTATTTATACATTATGTGTTGAAAACACTGTAAGGTCCCTTTCCTTTTCGTCAGACCCTATAGCCTTGCCGATGAGCCGTAATACGGCGAAACGCGTCCAAGGATTGGGTCTGACGGAAAGAAAAGGGACAAACATCTTTCTTTAATATCACGTTTTCGGTTCACAGAAACCGACGATTGGCTTTCAGCGCCACCTGACATTAGATACCTGCTTATGCGGGATCCATTCCGGCGTTTAGTCTTCTCTAAGACCTCGCTGGTCTGGTTGGGTAGATAGCTCGATTGCTACGAGATGTCGCCACGTGTAACATCTCGCATATGTATTTATACATTATGTGTTGAAAACACTGTAAGGTCCCTTTCCTTTTCGTCAGACTCTATAGCCTTGCCGATGAGCCGTAATACGGCGAAACGCGTCCAAGGATTGGGTCTGACGGAAAGAAAAGGGACAAACATCTTTCTTTAATATCACGTTTTCGGTTCACAGAAACCGACGATTGGCTTTCAGCGCCACCTGACATTAGATACCTGCTTATGCGGGATCCATTCCGGCGTTTGGTCTTCTCTAAGACCTCGCTGGTCTGGTTGGGTGGATAGCTCGATTGCTACGAGATGTCGCCATGTGTAACATCTCGCATATGTATTTATACATTATGTGTCGAAAACACTGTAAGGTCCCTTTCCTTTTCGTCAGACTCTATAGCCTTGCCGATGAGCCGTAATACGGCGAAACGCGTCCAAGGATTGGGTCTGACGGAAAGAAAAGGGACAAACATCTTTCTTTAATAACACGTTTTCGGTTCACAGAAACCGACGATTGGCTTTCAGCGCCACCTGACATTAGATACCTGCTTATGCGGGATCCATTCCGGCGTTTGGTCTTCTCTAAGACCTCGCTGATCTGGTTGGGTGGATAGCTCGATTGCTACGAGATGTCGCCATGTGTAACATCTCGCATATGTATTTATACATTATGTGTTGAAAACACTGTAAGGTCCCTTTCCTTTTCGTCAGACTCTATAGCCTTGCCGATGAGCCGTAATACGGCGAAGCGCGTCCAAGGATTGGGTCTGACGGAAAGAAAAGGGACAAACATCTTTCTTTAATATCACGTTTTCGGTTCACAGAAACCGACGATTGGCTTTCAGCGCCACCTGACATTAGATACCTGCTTATGCGGGATCCATTCCGGCGTTTGGTCTTCTCTAAGACCTCGCTGGTCTGGTTGGGTAGATAGCTCGATTGCTACGAGATGTCGCCACGTGTAACATCTCGCATATGTATTTATACATTATGTGTTGAAAACACTGTAAGGTCCCTTTCCTTTTCGTCAGACTCTATAGCCTTGCCGATGAGCCGTAATACGGCGAAACGCATCCAAGGATTGGGTCTGACGGAAAGAAAAGGGACAAACATCTTTCTTTTGTAAGATGTTTCAATGATCAACAGTGGTTTCGCCTAAAATGTAAATTTTCAAAAGATTCATGTCTATGCAATTGATTAACGAAAAAGATCTAAAGATCGATGAAAATAATTGCGCATGGAACAATAATTTTTTGCGATGTCGGTATAAATTTACAGGGAACATTTATGTTGTGAAGATGACGACCAGCAAACGATATAACTTTCCCCCCAAAATATAGGAGAGTAATTAGAAAGAAGTTTGATGGATAATAATAAGACGAAGAGATTTTTTCTGCAGATATTATGTCAGATCATAAAATGATTTATTGTGCATGTAATTTGGTAAAGGTGCCAACTATTCCTAAAGTTATTCGATATCGGTCTTTCAAGAACTTTAATGTAAATAATTTCTTGGAGAGTATTTACAGCTTACAATGGGATAATATACTATATGAAAACAATATTGACAAAAAAATTACACTACTCAATTTTAATATCTTAACTTTGTTAGACATGCATGCCTCTTTGAAAGAATCGAGAATAACAAAACGTAGGGCACCATGGTTAACGGCCAACGTTAAAGTATTTATGAAGCAAAGGGACAGTGCTTTGAAAAAATTTAAAACAACTAAATTAAATGAAGATTGGATTAAGTATTTGCAAAATTTTACTTTATCTTCGATAAGAAGAGAAAAGAGAAGTTGTTTAAATTCTTTGTGTGCCGAGAAAAATTCTAAAATAATTTGGTCTGCTCTAAAAGTTTTAACATTTGCGCTAATAAAAACAGTTAAATACCTAAAGTGTTATCTGATCCTAATAATATTAATACTTTCTTTGCTGCTTTTCTTTAAAATATATCTAATTGTAATGGTGGAATTAATTTCTATGAAAATAATGTTTAAGTGATACATTATAATTTTCATTTACGCCAGCTGAAGTATCTGACGTCAATAAAATTTTAAACGGGATTTTAACAAATGCGACAGGGGTAGACGAAGTTTCGCCATTGATGCTTAAGTATTGTAGTCCATATAGGTATAGATAAATATATTACAAACCTAATAAATTGCTGTTGGAGGTTAGTTACTTCCCCAATCAATGGAAAATATCAATTGGTATACCATTATCCAAGGTCAGTAGCCCAACTAGTTTAAACGACCTCCGAGTAATAAGCATTCTACCGGCAGTTTCTAAAATTTTTGAAAGGATCTTGTATAACCAGATGTAGAGCTATTTTACTGATTATTTACCTCATCCATTATAAAAGCGGGTTGATTTTCACCTGATTATTCAGCGATAATCTCCCGCTCTCCGGTGAAAATCACCCTTGTCAAAAGTGAAAATCTCACCCGTCAGAAATCGTTAGTAATCTCCCGCTCTCCGGTGAAAATCACCCTTGTCAAAAGTGAAAATCTCACCCGTCAGAAATCGTTAGTTTTTTATTTGGTAAATAATCTGTAGTAATATATTAAGGGATAGGGAAATTATCGAAAATCATTCCGAAGATTTTTTGCCGTGGAAATCGCTCGAGGGCTTGCCCGAGAGCGATTTCCTAATGGCAAAAAATCTGAGAATGATTTTCTGATTATTTCCCAATCCCGAAATGTATTTTGAAGATTATTTACCAAATAAAAAACTAACGATTTCTGACGGGTGAGATTTTCACTTTTGACAAGGGTGATTTTCACCGGAGAGCGGAAGATTATCGCTGAATAATCAGGTGAAAATCAACCCGCTTTTATAATGGATGAGGTAAATAATCTTCAAAATACATTTCGGGATTGGGAAATAATCAGAAAATCATTCTCAGATTTTTTGCCATTAGGAAATCGCTCTCGGGCAAGCCCTCGAGCGATTTCCACGGCAAAAAATCTTCGGGATGATTTTCGATAATTTCCCTATCCCTTCATATATTACTTCAGATAATAACATCATCCCTTCCACACAATGTTGATTCAGAAAACACTTTGGGACTGCTGCGGCTTTAACAAATGTAACAAATGACAATATTCGTGCCTCTAATAAAGAAATGAACAGTATACTAATTCTTCTTAACTATTTGAAAGCTTTTGATACCATGAATCATGCACTTCTTGTATCTAAATTAAAATATCACGGGTTTGTTAATAACTCTTTTTTTCTTATTAAATCATACCTATTTAATAGATTTTAGAAATTTTTTTCTGATAATAATTATTCTGAGCAAGTCGATATACGTTCTGGGGTGCCACAAGGCTCAATTTTAGGCCCCTTACTTTTTCTTATGTATACCTCTGATATACTTAGATCGTTAAAACATTTTAAAGTTCAAGCATTTGCCGACGATACACAAATATACTGTTGTTTTGATACCGAGGATTACGCCGAAGTCGAGTTCTGTATAAACCAAGATTTGAAAACATTGAGTGAGCTCTCTTGAAGTCACAATTTAAATTTAAATTTAAACCCTACTAAATCCTGCATGCTAGTTTCTGGTGACAAGAATAAGGTCAATGCTTTAAAAAAATAGTCGAATATATCCGTTAATGGATCGAAATTAACGATTGTTGATAGCGCTAAAAATGTGGGCGTATTGCTTGACACAGAACTAAGATTTAAACAAGATTTAAGAAAAATATTTCAAAAAACGTATATAAATTAAGAGAAGACTTGTGTGATTCTCTTGTTTTATCCAATTTTAATTATTGTGATTCTGTCTACGGTTTTTGCTTAGATGTTGAAAGTAGATCTCGGATACAGGAAGTGCAGAATGCTTGTCTTCGTGTATGGTGTGAGAAACTTTGATCATATATCTCACTTGAACAGAACTATTGGTTGGCTCAGGATGGATGAACGCAGATTTTTTCATTTTTGCACATTTGTGGTAAAAATTATTAAAAATCCTGACTCCCACATTACGATTCGAGAGCGCCTGATTTTTCGTTATGATATTCACGATATTCATCATCAGAGCGCCATGTCTCAGCGGTCCTTTTCACATAATGCTGTAAAATATTATAATCCAATACCCACTGATATGTTGCCTTTTAATGTAAATTTATTTAAAATCAAATATAAAAAATATTTTTAAATATACAGAATACCTAACATTTTAAGATAAATCATAATAATGTTTTTTTTTTAATAATTTGATGTTTTTAGATATTTTTATTTTTTATTAATTATTACGATACTCGCTTATTTAATGGCCTATGTCAAATTCCGTAAATTATTTAAGATACTCATTTAATGATGGACAATCAAATTTTATTTATTTATATTTTTGACTTGGTCAGTAAAGTAGCTATTACAGCTAGGCTGCGCCAGGATTTGACATCTATTCTTTGATATATTTATTGTTAATTTTATATTATGTTGAAATAAAACACGTTTATTATTATTATTATTATTATTATTATTATTATTATTGTTATTATTATTGTTATTATTATTATTACTATATTATTATATAACATACTAGTAGAAAGAAGAATAATATGGAAGAAGAATGGTTTATAGATAGTTCAGAATTATGCTTGAAATTATAAAAGTCGTCTAAGATCTAAGTGTCTTTAAGTTTCAATAAGAAATCGTTAGTGATGCATGATAACCTAACGATCAAACGTCAAACGGAGTTATTCTGGGAAAGTAATGAAAAAGTTGATATTTTCAACGAAAGGGTTGATCTGCAATAGAAATAAAATATATCAGAATAATTGAAAGCCCTTTGGCAAAACTCCCCAATCAGTATTTAAAGATCTCCGAGTTTCACCCCATAAAAAAAATATTTTCCATTAAATAAAGACAAAAGGTTAGAGCCTTAAAATGCGCTATATGTATTTATTTTATCGGCCATAATTTTTGGTTTATTGGCCCTTCCGCCATTTTGGACAAAAGAAAAGGTTAATGGCCGTCCATAAAATGGAAATCATTTCAGATCGTAAACCTTTCCTTTAATGAAAAACTTCGATCAAATAAAAACGCCTTTAAAGCCGTGATATTGAAGAAGAAAATCTGCTTTTGTGGAATAAGATTGTCAGGGTTAATGGTCTAAATATTAGTCTTTTTATGGTCAGTATAAACCTCAGAGATGAGGTAAATGATTTGATTCTAAATTTAATCAAATTTAGATTATTAGAACTTCATATCCGAACAATGATTTCGTTTATGCACCTAGTAAACGTTCGCGATACTTCATTCACTTATCTTACCGCAACAAACCTCTATTATAGTTTTTTTTTTTCTATTTGTCAGTCAGTTACGAGTATGTTTCTTCAATGCCATAGCAACACGACTGTTCTACAGATCATTAAGATCATTTTTTTTTAAATTCGGGGGAATTCAACTAATATTCTTTTAAATAATTACGTCATTACGATAGTAAAATTATTGCAACAGACAACTATTGTTATGAACAAAGATAATTGGATTTTGTAAAACCTAGCATATTCTAAATACCCATGTATACAGAGTGGAAAAAAGGCGCGCATTGTGCCTGTAACTTAATTAATTTAATTAACTCGTCTTCGAAAAAGTGACCTTTATTAAAGTTGTTCAGTAAATTATTCCCCACATTTCTACCTGCATACATTTTTTCTGTCATTTCTGGTTTAGTGGGCATAGAGGCTAACTTACTTTTTTAAATGGAACAGCCTTAATATGATTGCATATTTGGATTCCACTGGGAAAACTCTGATTATTTTGTATTTCAAATTTTTATCTATCTGCAAGCGTTCTCGAGATAATGACAGCTCAAAAATGAAAAACTTCCTAATTATAATTATTCCTATTTAATACCCACCAGTCTAGTCAAGGTGTTTTTGTGACAGCGACCTAAGAAGTGTCAATTTTGAGGTCCTATTTGATTTTCTGTTGTCTGATTTCTAATTTGTTTACACTATGGTTCATCTGAATAAGAAACAACGAGTTGAAATTTTAATAATGAGCGGTTACGGAAATATGAGATTGCAAGATAAGGTTTGTCAACTTTTGAGTGAATCCAAATAGGCCTCCAATAAATCAGTCAACTGTGTGTCGAGTGGTAAAGAAAGAGAAGCGAGAAACAGGCAGTGTTAGTCTACCTAAAACAGTGACCGGGGGAGACAAAGCTTTGGATATCATGCTCTCAATACATGAAATCCAAAACAATCATCCAGGCCAATGGCAATGGATTTTAATGTGTCTTATCAGTGAGTGAAAATTTTGCTTAAGCAGGAGAAGTTGTATCCCTACAAGATAAAGTTGGTGCACGAGTTAAACGGGGACGATTTTGATAGAAGAGTTGAATTTTGTGAGGTGATGATGCAATAACGATAATAACTTCGCAACATAATAATATATAATTTTCTCGGATGAAGCTACTTTCCATTTAAATGACATTGTTAATAGATACAGTTATCGTTATTGGTCTGCTGAGAATACTCACTGGTTCCAGGAAGGTCATACTCAGAGGCCCAAAAAAGTTAATGTTTGCGCGGGCATAGTTGGTAGACATATTATTGTGGGACTTTTTTTCACAGATGGTAATTTGAATGGTGAAAAATATCTGGACCTCCTCAGGAATCACATAATTCCTTTTTGCAGAATGGTTTTACCAGGTGTAAATAATGGCATAAACGAACAGGTATGGTTCCAGCAAGATGAAGCACCTGCGCATTATGCGGCAAATGTTAGACAATACGTAAGCGAACAATTTCCAGGACGTTGGATAGGCAGAAGAGGTACTGTTGACTGGCCAGCGCGATCCCCGGACTTAACCTCGCTTGACTTCTTTTTGTGGGGCCACTTAAAGAACAAAGTCTACGTGAACCGTCCAAATGACTTACAATCTTTAAAAGTCAGAATTAGTGCTGAAATTCGGGTCATTCTAAAGGACTTCCTTTTAAACGTTGTAGACGGGTCCAGGAATCGGCTGGCGCTTTGCTTAACAGAAAATAGTGGTCATTTTGAATACCTGATTCACTTAAAAGGTTTCACTTGCTTATTATTCCGATATTAAGATGTTTAATTTTCTAGGCTATTTATTTTGTTTTTATAAAGTTTGTTGAAATTTTAAATAAATAAAATTTTGAAATACAAAAAATTCAGAGCTTTCCCAGTAGAATCCAAATATGCAATCATGTGCACGGTATTTCATTTAAAAAAATTAAGTTAGTCGCTATGACAACCAAGCTAGAAATTGCAGAAAAAATTCATACAGGTGGAAATGTGGGGAATAATAAATATAATTTTTTCTGTCATTTTTGGTTTCAAAAAACCAAAACAAAGCTGAAAATACTGCGCGTGCGTTAACTGAAAATCCCGAATCAATTCTATCAAAGAGCTCGAACTGCATTGATAGTTCAAGAACGGTTTCGAACCGACTCGAAGTATAACCAAAACGCTAAATTTCAGTTCGGAATCGGTTCTTACTGAACTAAATCAAAAATATCTCGATGCGCATGTGCAAACTGTTCTAGAACGGTTCTAAGTTTGAACCAAAAGAAACCTCTAGTGTCCACGTAGCCGACGCATTCTAAACAGAATCACCGCCAAGCGCATTCACGAATCGTTATCGGCTGGCCTGTCGACCGTTGCCGAGCGTCGCCGTCGCGTGACCTTGGCAGCAGATTACTAAGGATTTTTCCTTATTTCCATATATCACGCAGTTATTACCAGGTGATTACTGGCGATTACCAGTTGATTACTGGTGAATACCAGTTGATTTCTGCTGATTACCGATGATTTCCCAATGATCACCCATGATTTCCAATGATTTCCAATGATTACCGAAAATTTCCAATGATTGCAAAGTGATTTCCAATGATTACCAGTGATTTTTAGCGATTTACAGTATGTACACTAGTTACCATGTGTGAGACACCCTTCGGGCTAATAAGTCTAAAGTCGGTATATTTGCAAGCTTTGTTCTTTTACGGAATTGTGATGAAGCTGGATTCTAGCCAGTATTCTGGTATCTGACCACTATTATAGGTTTTATTAATAAAAAAGGTTCGGTGTGTAATGTTGTCCTGTCCTGTCAAACAATTTAAATTATTCGAGAGGAATCTGATACAGGCCAGGTGCCTCTTTGTTTTTACCTGCCATATAGCTTTTACAACTATCCCCGAAAAAGTGATGACGTCTTCGAAAAGATTGGACATATAGTTTATCCACTCTTTGCAATCCTAGCCCGCATCAGTTACGCTTTCCCACTGAAGTCTTTGAGTACTTCCCATTCCGACTTTTTGAAAAAGTTTTCCAGGGCTAGTGTAAAACGGGGACATAATGTCATTCTAACGAACCCTCTACTAATTTAAAAAGTTCTAGATTAATTTCCTAGATTTATAGAAGAGGTGGTAGATGTACTTAGTTAAGTTTAAATATGAAACTCAATTCAAAGGCTTACTGGAATTCTATACAGGCCGTTATAGAAACAACAGCAACAGCACAAGAAAATGAAACAAAAATAAATATGTATATATGAACTAATCTCAGAGAAATAAAATATGCAACACCTCGAAGACCCCACCCTTAATCTTGCCGAAAACTCAAACATCGGACTTTAAACTTAGTTAATTAGTTCCGAAACGTTGCGAGTACTTAACACAAAGCTTCTCATTGTCTCTTTTGAAAGACGAAATATTAGTCATCTCGAATTCTCGGTCTTCATCAAATTCACCATTATAAACAGAGTAGGCCTTGTTGTGAGCTGTCGTCAAAGATTTAGCGGTGCCTTAAATTAGGGACGGAGCTAACTGGGCGACGTAATAAATAGACGCTAAGAAATGCAAATTTACATTGTCTGACAAATAAATTAAACAAAATAAATAACAAATTTATAATCATATTATGCTCCCATTAATTTCACATGTAGGTATGAATAGCTAGATTATGGATTAAAAATGTGACGAGCTTATTCCATTGCGTAATTACGTTACCGGCTTAATCCCCATTAGCGTAAGTCCATACTATAAAGGACTTCCCATAACCGAACCACATACGATAATTGATATATCAGAAACTTGCATTATCCGTAATTGCCTTAATGTACTTAATTAGACCTTAATATCACTAATTCAGATAAACAGTATAATCCAGTTTCATTGAATGGCAACAGCAACAAAGCTTTATAAAATTGCTTGATTTTACATAAAAATATACTTTTAATTAACGTTTGTTGAATTAAATTTTAATTGATACATACAAGTTAATGTGCCTTTTAACATAATATGGTTTTTCTTATAAAGTATTTTGTATTTCATAGCAAATAAGGTAAAGGTATTTTGCCTTATGCAGAGAGGATTAAAGGAAGGTGCAAGGAAAATTGTTATTTCTGTATCCATCGCGCGAAATACTACTTTGGTGGTGGACAATGAAACTTTCATTCGGGATCACCAAAAATATTTGAGGCCGGAGACTTAAACAAAAGCGCTTGTACAATAGTATGTTAATAGCGCAATACGTAATAATTCTATAAACATGTTGCAGATCACGCACAAATGGAAAAGTTAGACTTAATGAAAGGCATATTAAAGACTCAGGGGACTTTCATAATTCATTTACAACAAAAAAATCCCGAAAAACTACATACTTGTTTCTTTTGATGTTCTCGCCTTATATACTAATACCTATCGACCTTGCCGTTTAAAGCGTTCAAGAAAAATGGAACGCAATTAAAAGCCATTCAACCATTCCTCAAAAAGAATTCATAGAAGTCAATTAGTAACCTATTGTTTTCACAAATTTTTGAAGCAGCAAGGGGCTCTCCAATTTCTGCCACAATAGCTTATCTTGTAATGGAATACCTTGAAGCAAACGTCCTTGATTCTCTTGATTATAAACCGTATATTTTTAAAAGAGATTCGTTGTCATGTCACTAAGAAAGCGGTACGAGGAGACTCGTGTTAGCAAATCACATTTGCAACGCATTTATGAACCAAATAAGGTAAAACCATATAAAGTTAGATTTCGTCACACGTTAGAAGAAGGGGATAAATCCCGAAGGTTGGAGTTGTGCCTAACTTTAGGTGAGAAGATTCTAGAAGATCGAAATTTACCATAAAAAATATTATTTTCTCAGACGAATCGACTTTTACCACTAACGGTGTACCTTCATCACAGAATTGCCGATATTGGTCTAAAGATAATCCAAACTAGGCGGCAGTATTTTAAAAAGGTTAATGTTTGGTGTGCCATTTCCTATCATTGTGGTGTAATTGGGCCATATTTTATTGAGGGAAGACTCAATCAACATACTTATTTAAATATCCTAAATCAGTTTCTTGACGAAATACCGTGCGAACCAAGATATTTTTCATATTTTCAATACGACTGCTGCCCTGCCCACTCGACATTTCGGGTATATGAATGGCTCAATGAGCATTTTCAAGAAAGATAGATAGCCAATGCTGGTCCCATTTTGTGGCCGCCCAGATCTCCGGATCTAACAATAATGGATTTTTATTTTTGGGGTCGAATAAAACAAATTGTATATTTGAATAGGCTTCCAAATGACGTAGAAGTTTTAAAAAATCGCATTACAGATGCGATAAACTCTATTCCCCTAGAGCTTTCACTGCATTTCGGGAAAACATTGTGGAAGGTGCGAATAAAGGCGGCAAACTTATTGAATAAATAAATCTTTCAGTTGATGTTAGTATTGAAATAAATTAATTTTTTGATGTATTATATAAACCGTTGTTAATGTTATTACTGAAATAAATTATTTTTTGATGTATCTTATAAACCGATCGTGTTTATTTTATTATTTTGAACAACTTTTCTTAACTAAATTTTTTAATATCTTCAATAGGGAGGTGCGTGCAATAAAAATAATACAAAACATCAAAGTAGGCTTAGGATTTTAAAATTTTTTATCCTTACTCATTTATTTATTCCGAACATCTTTTCTTAATAAATTTTTTTCGTATCTCCTAGAAATCGAGCACTTTACTGGTGGGACAGAAAAGTTTTTTGAAAATTTCCAAAGCACACTTTATTTTTCGAAACTAAAATTATGCCACAAATTAGTTTCTATCCAAGCAGGGCTGAACCCCAGAAGATAAAGTTTCAACTCAAAAAATTTCAGCCTTTTTCACTTATCGTTGCGTCGATCCGGGGACACACTGTATTTTATTTACTACTAACATGAGAAAACCCTATTATTTACCTCATTTGTCTAATGAGAAGTGGTTCATTATTAACCTAGGTAAACAATGATGATTCATTATTTACCTAGGTTAATAATGAAGATTTTTTATATTTTTAAAGAAATTGACTGAAACTTTATTGATTTAACGATGTGAACATGAAGAATAAACTCTAGAAAATGTCCTAAGATAATGAAAATTATTAAGAACTATGAAAATCATTTATAATAATAGTTGATTGTATAGCTATAACAACTCATGTACACTGCTGCAATTATTTATTATAGGTAAATTCACTTCAGTATTATGAATATTTTTGATAACTTGTGAACGTTCATTAACACTTGGTACTAAGTCATCAGTCTGTAAGTTTCTCCCAGACCCTCTTGACGTGCGAAAGAAGTGGAGGGTATACTTATCTTTTCATTGGATAAGATGGGTTTTTGTACTAGTTTGGCTATTCTCTTCTTGTCCGCTATCGATTCCTCAATATATCCTTCAGCTACTGTCGCCGACTTCCATCCACCGTGCCTTTTTAGGCTTAGTAGGTCTTCTCCATTTTCTGTCAGAAGTGTTGCCGAGCTGCGCCATAGAGAATAACCAGTGCAACACTCAGGATGTTGTAATTTTAGAAATTGAGCCATGACATATGGTACTTTACTAATAGTATTGTGCCCAATGTTTTGTCTATGATGTTTACCTTTGCGGTATAAAATAAATAGTTTTCTAATGTCAGTCGGCCGGTTAGCCAGGTATTTTTTTACGACGTTAATCCATTGCGGTTCGACAATGACAAATCTCCTGAATGATCCATTTTTTGAATTAGGAATACCTATCATAATAATCCCATCTCGGATGTCCAATAATCAAGAACCATATTGCAAAGTTCGTCTGTTCTGCAAGCACCGGCTACGCCAATTATTACAATAGCCTAGAATTCAGAGCTTATTAAAGGAGGACAAAGAATGAGTATAATAAAATCCATATCTTTTTTGATAAAAAATCATCATCAGGGGCTTCATTTAAAAATGTATCAATTTTTTCTTTCGAGAATACACGTGAGTTTTTAGGTTTTTACATTTATCTTTTTCAGAAATGCTACTACTTTAAAATACTTCGAAATATCGATATTTTCTTTCAGTGAAAGAGTTGATTTCAACATCGAGTAGTTTGCCCACATTGTGTTCCGATTTGTCGTTAAAATAGGCCAGCATGACATTTTCACTAATTTTAACGACTACACCTTTTTTCTTCACATAAAGTCGCTTTGATTTTTTAGGCAACAAATCATGGCTCGCACTAGCCGCTGCCTCTCGGAGCTCAGGCGAGGTACAATTTTCCATTTCTAAATCACTGTCGCTTTGGTCGCTAAGACCCTTAGCCATATTTTAATATTTTATTGTCAAACTTTTACTTAAAACCTTCAAAAGGTGGCCATAATTATTTTAGAATAATGACGTCTATTAAAACCCATCAGTTTCAATTGTTTTATTCGTTGCCTTGACAACTGAGCCCCAGGCTACTTGATATTTCGATATGTTTAAATAATGGGGAAATTGGCTAATTTTAAAATAAAAATGAGGTATTTTGGTGTTAGTTCGGCTGTTAGTAGTAGAAAATAGTATATTATTAACAAAGGTTTAGACAGCCATCAGCATTGCCCGAGCGGCAAGTTTAAATCACGAGGAGCGGAGCGACGAGGGATTTAAGACGCGAGGGCTATAAGCTCTCTAAACCTTGGTTAATATAATATTTTTTCCACTACTACAAACTTTTATAAGACATTTATCTTTATAGTATTAATAATTATAAAAAATTATAGGTAGGTATAAGTATATTTTTTAATCAAGTTACCTGCGCTTTGGAATTGGCAAAATATTTTGTTGTTTTGTCAGGTGGCTTTGTTAATGTCAATTTTTGTTTATTTATGTCATCAGATTTCACGAGTTTGTTGTTATAGTGTTCTTTACTAATGTTTTCAATTTATTCTCCTTTGATCCTGAGATTAGGTTAGGTTCTGTTAGGAATGGTAAGTTATTCGTCGATATATCAAAAGTGTCGATATTTTTCTAAAATATTTATTAAAGTGACAAAGTCCGTTTATAATTAATTTAATTAATTACTGCCCGAATCTGTCCTCCTAATGAATATGGCGAATTATTGTCTCCTATACCTATATTTGTTATTGATTGTATCGATATTTTACAATATCAAGCATCTCTAATAATCTAATATGTATTGATACTTATCTGGTTGCCTAACCACAAGAAATCACCTTTCAAGTTATTCATGTTTATCAATTCAGTTTGTAGAATCAAAAAATCAAGTTACCTGCGTTCAAATAGATTCTTGAAGATCGGTCAATAATGGATTTCAATGCCTTATTATTGACGATGGTCAATAATAACTTATAAGGTAGAGAAAAACGATTTCTAACGTTAATAATCGGTTAATAATGGCGATGTTATAGGTTTGTAGTGGAAAAAATTCTATATATACCTCGGTTGAGAAGGCCATTATTGACCTTGCATATTATATCCCTCGGCGCTATGCGCCTCAGTTTATAAAAGTGCTCGATCAATAATGGCTCACTTCTCACCCTAGGTATATAATATACTATTGCAGAATGGCCAAAGACTGTTCAACATTACAGTCAACTTATTCTAGTCTAGAATCAAAAATTAACGTTAAGGAAAACACGAATAAAAGATTATGTTACCAATTATCAATCAAGATTAACTTAACGTTGTAACGTTGTTACCTTTAGGTTGTTCTGGTTATGTTTTATTTTGTGTCGTAGAACCGCAAGATCATATACCTACCTCCGTGCGCAAAACCTCTTTTCATTTTAAGGTTATGTTCTCTCGGATATGGTTTATTTTCTGTGACCTTTTCGGCGGATTCCTGGGCTTGATGGAATTGATGTCATATCATAATTTAACAGTATTTTTCAGTATTATTCACCATTTTAAGTAATTTGCCATATTGATCAAAGTCATTCAGATGTATATAAAGCGATTGGCAAAGGAGTTGCAACTCTTGCGCTATATTAATGAGTCTTTAAACTAGCGAAACTCATATCTTAATGGGGTATTAGTAAGTTTGTCCATGATTAGTTAAGAGCAGTGCCAACTGGTCAGGAGCATGAAATGTTTGGTTTTGCCCGGCATAATGAATGTTACCCAGCATGACCAGTGTCGGCGAGTAAAAAGATGAATAAATTATTTTTGTCTCTTTAGAGACAGTCATAGATGTTGCGATAGCTGCAGTAATCTGTCCTAGTAGCTGCTGCAGTAGCTTGTGTCATTACGTTTGCGAACACAATATTCTCAGTTTTTGAAAAGATTGCTGTGATAATCTCGTTTGGCTTTTGCAAATGACATTTAATGTTTAAATAAAAGTTACGTTGAAGTTGCTGCGGTAAACTTCATGACGGAACTGTTGTGGGAGCCTATAGTACATACTACTTTGGTAGCTGATAGTTTTGATGATGATTGTCTATATTGTTTTGTCAGGATGGACGAGTTGCAGATTGTAGTTTATGATTTTTGTTTATTTTTATATTTTGGTTCCATGTGGAACGAGGTCGTGCGACATGTCAGTATGGCCGTGTCGGCGAGTCTAGATCAAGTAATTATTGTTTTAGAACTTTAAGTTTTGTTTATGATTGGATATTGACCCGACCGGGATCGCACTTGATATTATTAAAAAGGTAATATGTCAAGTTGAGTGGAACGGAGCCAGGAAGTGAAAATGAGAGAAAGGGGAGAGGAGTGATTGTAAGGTATTGAAGAAAGTACGACCGGCTCCGAATCGCTAGTTCTTTGTTTCTTTTTTCATATTTTTAAATTATTTTACCTTGTGCTAAGTAGTTGAATTATTTAAAAATCTTTAAAAATCCTTACTTGTCAGATGGAGTAGAATAAATATAATATACTAATTAGGAAAATATTTCCTGGCTAGGAAATATTTTCCTAATTAGTATATTATATTTAGTTGAATTATTTTATAATGAATGGATATCATGTTATGAAGCGTGTCGTTGTCATTTTGTTTGAACTGAATAATTTACGTATAATAAGAAAGTTAATTAACTGCAGTGTCAGCAGTGTTTAAGTGTTTGTTTTCCCTGTTTAACAACAATAATGACTGAGGAACGGACCTCCCCTTCTCCATTTTTGACATATATTTCAAAGTGCAATAATGTTTATATTAATAGAGACAGCCGCCTGCAGTTTCTAACAGGTTCTTTCAAATTTTATCGGCAAGGATATAACCACAGTCGCAAAAAAACATTTAACATAAATTCACAAATTCTGCAAGAAATATTACCAACAAATTCCTAGTGCCCAAAATCTAATTAAGATAATTAATAATGAAAATACGAAAAAACAGCTTAGAATAAAGGAAACTACATATTATTATAAGCCTTTAGAAATGTTAACCAGTTACGACCGGACTAAATTTTAAATGTGTTTAAAGGTCAACGTTTTACTTTCTTGATAGGCACCAAGGTACCTAAATATTTAATTTAAATATTTTTTAAAACTTATTTCTTGCTTTCATAATATAACAGAAAAAAAAAGAGAAACAATAAACGAGAACAGATGTAGGTTGCAAAATAAACCAATTAGATCCTACACAAAATAGCTTGCTAAAACTGTAAATAATAATTTCGACTTTCAGACTTGACAGTGAAGTTCGAAATACTTAAGGATGGATTCCTAGGATTTTCAAAAAATGTTAACTTGTTTGACTATTACGATCTGCTTTTACAATGTAGTTATTTAACTCGGAACCATGGTTTATTTCAAAATATACAGGGTGTCCCAACTGCATTTATTCACCAAATATCTTCTTCTCTTTTCATAATATCGAAGATTTAAGTAGTTTCAAGAGAAATAGTTATTGGCTTAAGAATAGTAGATTACGTACCGAGGTGGAAAATGCTTTATTACTGTCGGGAGACGCGCCTCGTTTAACTTAATTTTGAGTCGGTATTGAAACTTTACATCGAGGCTTCTATACTATTTTATTTACGACCACTTAATCCACTTCTTAATATTTTGAATTACAATTATTAAAATTGTTATTGAGAGCGAAATGTCATTTTGAGTTTTTTATTTAAAAATAAGACAGACATTATAATTTCAAATAACCGCAGATGGTAAAATAATATTATACATCAAGATGGTAAATATCATTTTTTGAATATGGTTTCCATGTCACTAAACAATATATTAATTATTAAAAACGTATATAGTGCCAAAAATTTCACAAAACATCACAAAAATGCAGATGAGGAATTTAAGTTTGCTGCTATTTCATCAGAAATTCGGGACGCAGCGAAAATAGTAGAAGAAGATCTTCTGCCAACTAAAGGCCGCCAGAGATATGACAAGTCACATAACAGTTTTAAAGAATGATGTACGAAAAACAAAAAGTTTAAAATCCTTGCTCTGAATCGGCGTTACTAGCTTATTTTAGCGACAATGCCAAGGCAAAGAAGATATCAACGCTTTGGTCAGTATAGTCAATGCTGAAGACCACTCTATCAAGTAGGGATAAAGACATATAACAGGCAAAGCTATTGGCATTTTTAAAAAAGCAAAACAAAGGATACAAGCCGAAAAAATCGAACACACTGTCTATGGAAAATATTGAAACTTTTTGGAACAACCACCCATGGAATTTCTTATTCAATGTTGACAATTTCTATATTAACTTGTTATTTTATACATTTGTAGGTCGCATTGGTTATTGGCGTCTCAGGCGTCTGCCGATCAGATGAATTACAGCAAATAAAAATAATAGACGTTTACTTTTTAGAAGAAAGGTCGCGATTAAAATACAGAATAGCAAAACATACCAGCCACGATAATTTATGATAACTAATAAGAAATGGATTGCCCCACTTAAGGAGTACATAACTTTTCGGAAAAATATCCAGGATGGAAAGCTTTGCATGCAAATCAGATGTAGAAAAATTACTGAACGATATGTTGGGCACAACACTTTAAGTCAGTTTCCGAAAAAATTGCAGCTTTTCTTAAGCTAAATATTGAAAGTTTTACTGGCCACTGTTTCAGAAGTATAGCGGCTACTTTGCTCGCAAATAATTGTGGCCACCTCACGCAAATTAAGCGGTTAGGAGGCTAGAAATCTAGCGCAGTAGCTGAGGAATAGATAGATAGTTCTGTCGCTACTTAAGCTAATACGGCAAAATTGATTTAAAAGCCAAGTTCAAATTTTACTAACACTACTTTAACTTCAAATAATCATGAATTAAACCTTTTAAAAAAAGAAATTCGGCAATTTAAATAAGTAAAATATAAACCATGTTAATTTTTTGTTTTTTATAAATGTCATTATAATTCATTTAAAAAAATATACATTTATTGCCGTTAAATGCGTGTAATGAGTGTGAGCGTATTATAGTGTCTATGTTGGTGCGCTTGTATATTATTTGGAGATATCGATTTTTAATAAAATTACAACACAACAAAAATTTGAAAAAAGTCAAAAAACGTCAACTTTCCACCTTTTAAAGATAGGTGAAATGTCATTATTACATCCATGGTTGTAAATAAACCACTTTTCCTGGGAGTACATTTAAGTATACAGGGTCCCCAAGAAGTACGATTATTATATCTATCTTTAACCCCAAAAACTGTGGAGATTTTCGACTGATAGGTTTGATGAGCCATGCTTTAAAGGTTCTGCTGAGAATAATCCTTAACCGCATCTCTCGCAAATGCGAAGCGAATATTGGAGATGACCAATTTGGTTTCAGGTGCGGAATGGGTATAAGAGAGGCCCTGTTTAGCTTGCTGGTATTAGCACAAAAATGTTATGATCAACAAAGAGACTTCTTCATCTGCTTCATAGATTTTGAGAAAGCATTTAATAGAGTGAAACATGACCTGTTGATGGACTCTCTTCGTAGCATGGGTCTGGACGAGAAAGACGACACTGTTGCAGAATTTATACTGGAACCAGAACGCCAAAATTAAAATTGAGGAATCGTCGTCCGAGCAAATTGAGATCCACAGGGGTGTTACACAGGGCTGCGTTTTATCACCATTACTGTTCAACCTTTACTCAGAATTAATATTTGGCAGAGCTTTGGCGGAATCTTCAGACGGAGTTAAGGTTAATGGCGTGAACATTAACAGCATCAGATACGCCGACGATACTGTCCTGATCGCAGACTCGGATCTGGGCCTACAACGACTCCTCAGTAATGTTCACATGGCTTGCAAAGCAAAGGTTATGACCATCAAAAAATCAAAAAATGCCGCATCCAATTGAAATAAACGGCGAGGTTCTGGAACAGGTGAATAGGTTTCAGTATTTGGGATGTTGGATGGACTGCAAGTTGGATCCTGACGTAGAAATAAGATGTAGAATAGAACAAGCCAGAAACTGCTTCGTGCGACTTAGGAAGCTACTCTGCGACTCACGACTCAGCCTAAGTCTGCGTTTAAGACTCTCGAAGTGCTACGTTTGGTCTACCCTCTTGTATGAAGCCGAAACATGGAAACTTAAAGCACGAATCATTAATAAATTAGAAGCTTTCGAGATGTGGACCTACCGTAGAATGCTCAAAATAACATGGACATCGCACACCACAAACGAAGAAGTTCTACTCAGGCTGGGGATAGAACGAGAGCTGTTTAAACTCGTAAAGATCCGGAAAACAGCGTATTTGGGACACATTCTTAGAAACCCTAAATATCGTTACGCACAACTAATTGTTAAGGGAAAAATCGAAGGCAAGCGTGGCCTTGGAAGGAAGGAACTATCATGGCTGAGAAACATACGCCAATGGACTGGACTAAACTTTGAATAGCTCATAAGAACAGCCGAAGATCGAGAAGAATTTGCTACTGTGACATCCAACCTCCGCTGATGGAGATGGCACATTAAGAAGAGAAGCTCACGCATCCACCTGAAATTTTCTTGTGCCCAATATCTACACTTTTGCCGGTTTACTTCACCATTTAATTTAAAAATAGATTCATCCGAAAATAGGATATTTTCAACAAACAAAGGATCTGCGTTAGATCTTTCCATTAATATTTAACAAAACTCCATCCTACGATCTGGATCATCTTCATTCAACTCATGAACCAATCGGAATTTAAACGGGTGCCATTTTTCTACCGTTAATAGGTTATGAACGATCATAGGAGCCGCATCATGATCTATGCTAATCTGGCGGACGCTGTTATGGGGATCTTCTTCTATAGCCAATAAAATATTTCATTTTTTATCATCCAGAATAGCAGGACGGCCTTTCCTGGGAAGATCTTCCACAGAACCCGTATCTCGAAATTTTGTTTCAAGTTTACTCACACTTGATCTAGTGATTAGTCTTTCTGGATACTTAGCGTTGAACAAAATGCAAACTTCTTGTTGGGTACGAATCCTATTACCATATCCAATCATTATAAGAATTTCTATTCTTTGTGTGGGAGATAAACGCATAGTAACTAAATGACAGCATAATGTCAGTATCTAAATACCATAGTTACATAACAGCAAATAAGCCTACTTAAGAAAAAAACACAACAGGAAATAGCCCTACTTTTAAAAAAATGTATCTTAAATAAAATTATTTGTTCTACTCTGTAGCTACGAAACTATCAATTTTAGGCCCTAAGTGTGTTATATTTTTGAAATCAGCTATTCCTGGAGATTGCACATCTCCACTAAAATATAGGGGTTTCTATTTGAACAAATCGTTGATAATGTCATATCTACTACATGAGTTACCCTGTATAATAAATTTATATGTTAAAATATGCGCAATTAAAAATTATTATATACGTGTCCGATAATTTTTACGAATTGTTTTTAGATTATTAAATAATGAATTTGTTCCTAACTTTATGTTACACACTGTAGAGAAAATGTTCGTTCAGGGTAGTAATATACATATTTGATTATTGGTCGCTGGTCACACGACCCTCTAATAATTCACCATACATACTTTCTTATACCCTTTAAATTTATCACAAAGTACTTTCTTCTTTTAAACTTTTAAAACCGTCGTCGCTCTAAAACACTTTGCCGTTTTTATTTTTAACCCTTACCGCCATAAAACTTGGAACTGCACGGTCCAAAATTTGAAGTTGCTAATAAAAAAGTTTTATTCGTGAAATATGTCCTTTGGCCGTGCTTTTAGTACAATCATTTTTGAAACTTTGGAAACTCTCTACTTTTACGTTTGCGGACAGCGCATACCGAATGTCCTAAGGCGATAGGAAGGTAATAGGGAGATGATATGTTAAAAAAAAATTTATCGTAACTGTATTATACAGTGAAAACGTAAAGGTTGGAACAAATTGATTTGAAATTCATGTGATTTCTTTTTTGTAAAAAACGCTCGGACACTTCAATTTTTTATTTCTGTTGTGCATATTTTGAAGCTTATTGCATTTATACAGGTTGTCCCTAAAACCACTTGTGACGGCTTGCTTAATTTTTTTAAATGGGTACCCTCATTTTATATTTTTTTTTTCTGCACAAAATTCATAGCATATTTTATAAATATATCATATACTTAAATTCGGCCGTTTGCGAAGAAATCGATATTAGGCTTTTAACAGATGATTTTTTTATTATTACTTAAAGTCTTTGGCTGTTAGGTTGTCATACTGACAGTGACGGTTGTCCCCTGATTTGAGTAGTTTTGCCACATGTCAACTGTCTGGTAAAAGCTATTTTGATAACTTTGCAATTTTAAAAAATGACACGCTTAAGTGAAAGAAAGCAAATAGAAATATTAATAATGATTGGTTATGGAGATGGAATGTGCACACAAATGGAAGTTTGCCTACTCTTCAATAAGAAGTATCCGCGCAGAGAATCGATATCTCGATCTACGGTCAGGAAAATAGAAAAAAATATAGAGATTTAAGTCACGTTAGAGATAATTATACGAAAGGTCGACCTGCGATATTAGAAGATATACAATTAAATGTGTTATTGTCGGTTCAAGAAGACCACTAATATTTGGGACGGCACTGTCGAAAATAGAATTTTGGGACCCTCTCTTATTGACGGAAATTTGACAGGAGAACTTTTAGAAAATGATCTAGTACCGTGCCTTGCCACACTATACCCTAATCCAGAAGATCCTGAAGCACCGAACAATTTTTTGTGATATCAGCAAGATGGAGCTCCGGCCCCCCTGTGTGCGTGAGTACCTTACTACAGTTTTTCCCGAACGATGAATTAGCCGACGAGGTGCAATTGAATGACCGGCCAGATCTCCAGATTTAACCCCTTTACATTTTTTTTTGTTGGGTTATGTTAAGTCTAAGGTATATGTTAACCGACCAAACAATATTGAAAATTTAAAGGACAGAGTAAGAGGCGAAATAAGATTGATAGAATTTTACGTCGTTAATAACTTTCTGCAAGAATTTGAAGATCGTCTCGGGTATTGCCAGACTGTTGGTGGAGGTCATTTCTAACATTTGATAGAATGACTTTTTCTTTTGAATTTTGTTCCAAACTTTAAGTTCTCACTGTATAAAAAAAATACTTTTGCATTTTTAAATTCGGAAACATTAAAATCAACTAGCTAATAATATCACTAAGAATATCAGTTTTAAGATTTTTAGAAAGAGAGACAATATGTTATGTATATTTTGTGTACAATAACCCTTTGCTTAGGCGGAATATGCGGATAATATATTCCTTTCTTTATGGCTGTACGAAGCTTAGGATTTAGTAAGTAAGTTCCCAAATAAGACAGATAAGAAATTAAGGAAAGTACCTCTCACACATTTTCTATTTTATTTTTATTGTCTGGAAGCAACAAAAACCATACCTATAACCCAACTAAACACAAGAACCGGAATTAAAGAATTTGCTGAGTAAAAAACTTGCACCTGTACATCGTTGTCATATCGTACAATTTGTCTAAAATTTAATAGAGTTATCTCCGAAACAAAATTAAATTCGGGCATGGTACTTGAGTATCAAACATTTTGTTTAAACTGGTCCATATAATTCATGTGTTCAGTTATTAGTCATGTGTAAACTTAGGCTTTCTTATAGATCTTTTGTGTTAATTATTATTTGAATATAATGAAATACTGCTTTGTGTTCGTTCTACCTTTTAAAATAATTTGATTATTGGAGTCTACAAACTCAGTAAAAGGTTAGTTATAAAATATTTTATATAAAATATTGTAAAAACTTAGATAAACTTTTATCACGTTACAATAACGATTATTTAGTTGTTAATTTTCTTTTTTTGTAAACAAAATACTAATTACACAACTTTTAGCCACAAAAACGCCAAAAGGTAATTCAACACTTTTCGGAACTTTGGAGAAAAATGCAATTTCGGAATTTGTTAAGTAAAATGTTATTGATTGTTAAACACTATTGACGTATGAAAATTTTCACCGGACTTGATTGACCAAATAAATTATTGGACAGATTTTACCCATTTCCTATAACTTTTATATAAATCACGTTTAATAATTTTTGAATATTTACGCAAAAACTCCTTTACAACCGTATAATATAAATGTCCCATGATTTCGCATTTGGAATAGGGGTCGGTTAAAGAAGGGCACCACATCATTTCACCTTTAGCCTTAGGGCAACAGTTAAATGTCTCTCCCATTAAATTCTGTATTTCCAAACTTTGCAATCGGGCGATATCTGCTATTTTAAGCTCCATTAAACAAAGATTATTGTAAATTTTAAACGTTAGTTAATAATTACTTTGCGTACTTGTAGACACAATTTGGTAGTAATAAGAAAGTAAGTTTAGGGATATAAAAGTAAAATTAAGGCAAAAATTATTTTATTTACAACCATGCATGTAATAATGACATTTCACCTATCATTGAAAGTTGACGTTTTTTGACTTTTACTTTCCACCCGGGTGTTCAAGTTCAAGATTCACTATCCTTCTTAAGTACAAATAAATTTAAATTAACATTCATTAACCCTGCCACTTCTCGTCTCTATGGCCTTTCCAATATCCATAAACAAGGCATACCCATTAGACCAGTCGTTTCTTTTTGCAATTCATCCTGTCATAAGCTAAGTACTCTAACCAATTTCGAAAGTTCTTTCTCAGTCAAAAACTCGACACATAATGATGACCAATGAACTCAAAGATTTTCATGTTCCTGCCTCCTCTTTTCTGGTCTGTTTTGATGTTCCTAACCTGTACTCAAGTATACCTCCTAACGAATGTGTTTACCTAGTAAAGACCCTACTTTCAGAAGTCACCGATTTACCACAGTCCCATATTATTAATATCTGTTTTTTTGTTAACTTGTGCCGTAAAATTACCTTTACAAGGCAACTATACATACCATGGTGCGAACGGCAGCTCTTGTGTCGGAGGCTCGGAGTCCTTGCCTGAAGCAGTTGTACACTTTTTTGATGTCTTGGGCGCCACCTATTTTAAATGGTTAAAAAACTAAATACTTACAAAGCGTTTCAAAATAAGAAAACCGCTTGCTTCTAAAGATGGTAATAGTTCATCTGCAGTACAGTGAGTAACAATAAAACACAGATATAAAACAACAATGGGAATTAATTTATTTAGATTATCCAACTGGATTCCACCAAAGAGATTAAATATTGAAATTAATAACTAAATTAAATATTAAAGTTAAAAAAAAATTATACACTCATAAGAAGACCTGAAGGGTTTTTACTCGCCTGGTAACTGGTTATCACCTATAGTTTATGAAAAGGGAAAAAGAGAATGTTCTAGAACTTTCATACTTGTATGGTCATAATACCTACATTCTTTCTAAATGTTAGGTGGTATTACAAATTAAAGGTAATTTTAGAGTGAAATTTATGGTGCTAAGGTTATTAAGAAATTTAAAATTATCACAATACACTGGCCTTATTTCACAGATGTTCCAAATCCCATGTGGCTTTGTTTCAAATTAATTCCAGTCTGGTGGACCCGAACAGTACAAGGCAGCATATATTTACAGGTTACAGGCCATGTGGTATTTCAATGACGATTCAATCCCAACACGTGGTCAGAAGGAATAGGAATATATAAGGTCTGGTACGTATTCAACAATAAACGCTTTGATAGAAGCAAAAGCAAAATTTCAACTAAAATGTAAAAACCCTAAAATCGAAACGGCGAATTAGATACCTGGTTAAATTAAATCGAAAATATATCCTACCTCATTGGTTGTCCATGCTACCATCTCAAAAAAAAATACAAAGAAATGAGGCCTCATGTGCAAATCTAAAAATTAAATTGCACATGTTGTAGAAAATTGGAGGTTATCAAAAAAAAATTAAGGAGACACAAAAAAAAAGAATTAAAGAAATCTTACCATCAAAGAGATGAGGACGCTCTACTACCCCTGAGGTGCCAACTAAAGTTGGAGCGGCGGACCTGTTCAAATCACATAATGGTGGGCCCCTTTTAAAAACCGCCGACTTCAACCTTCACGGGTGATCTTAAATTAAGTGACCTAAAGTCAAAACCTCCTCGAAAAAGGTAAAGATCAAATGACAGGTGTCCCTTAACTGTCATGTCAAAAAAATTGGTACGTTCAGACAATTGATGAAAGTGATCTCAGTTCGATAAAATGACAAAACCAAACCAACTTGACATGTGGAAAACTACTAGCAGTTTACCCTGCATGATATGCAATTTAAAACACATAATGGCATACCAATTTATCGAATGGTGAAAAGTGCAATATCATCAATGTTCTAGAGTGAACTAACCAAGGTTCAAATGGAACAACTCAACGAACATACTATAAGCCAAATGAACTACTGACCGGTTATCATAAATGAACATAACCCCAAATTTTGACAATAAAAATATTTAAATATTCAGATATCTACTTCGTTTGAGTTAATTAATTATGAAAGGAATGAAGGATGTAAAAAAAAATATTCATGATAGGACCGTGGCCTGTAAAACATGAACATCTGCACCGAAGCATTAAACTTAAAATCCACAGAAAATATAGAAAGGTAATGTAAACAAATATCTTACACAAAACCATGTAGCATCCTATAAATATACATCTATAGCAAAAATGAATGCTACAAACTTAGTTCTTCAACAAAATTTCTTCCTGTTTAATGGCAATTTTTACAAAAAAAAAATCAGGTCTTACTATGGGTTTTGCACTCTCACCGTCCTTGACGGAACTCTTCATGTCGAATTTTAAATCTAAAATTTTAGGAAATCCTCTCTATACACACATTGTTATTATTAAAAGATACGTCGATGACATTCTTGCATCATGAGAACCTTTATAGCTCCTTAAATTTTCTCAACTCTATACATCCGTCAATTAAACTCACTTTTGAACAATAAGTAAATAACTGCCTACCCTTCCTAGGCCTAATCTTGACTAGAACTAATAATCAAATCAATCTTGCAATATATCATACACCCCCAGCACTGACTCCACCATACTTTTTTCTTTTAACCATGCCTGTAACCAAAACTTTCCTGCCTTTCACTTTTCTCGCGTTTTCTCAATACCCTTAGATCACACAGATTTAAAATCTAAATTAAACATTATCAGACAAACTTGTGCCAACAGTGGCTACCCCAACGCATAAATAAAGAAACTCATATACAGAGTGACAATTCTTTACCACTCGATACACCGTTGACTGATTTATTAAAGGCCTATTTGGATATAATTCATTGAAAAGTTGACAAACCTGATCTTGCGATCTCTTCATATTTCCGTAACCGCTCATTATTAAAATTTCGACTCGTTATTTCTAATTCAGATGATCCATAGTGCAAGCAAACTAAAAATCAGACGACAGAAAATTGAGCAGGAACTCAAAATTGACACCTCTTAGGTCGCTGTCACGAAAACACCTTGACTCAAGTGGTGGATATTAGGTAGGAATAATTATAATTAGGAAGTTTTTCATTTTTGAGCTGTCATTATCTCGGAAACGCTTGCAGATAGGTGAAAATTTGAAATACAAAAAATTCAGAGTTTTCCCAGTAGAAACCAAATATGCAATCACATGCAGGATGTTCCATTTAAAAAAAAAGTAAGTTGGTCTCCTGCCAACCAAACCAGAAATGACAGAAAAAATGCATGCAGGTAGAAATGCGGAGAATAATTTATTAAACAACTTTCATAAAGGTCACTTTTTCGTAAACGAGGTAATTCAAAAGTTACAGGAATTATGCGCGACTCTTTTGTCACTCTATATAAAGATCCTACTCCACAAAATATCATTCTCTCCCATGGGGCCCACTCTCTTACACTTTAAAAAACATTTATTAACCTTTAAATCTAGTAAGCACTTTCAAAACTACACAATCATTTGATACCTTTATCTGTAACTCAAGAGACAAAATTCCTCCTTTAGAGTAATCTGGAGTATACAAAGTAGAAAAAAATTTAAGAATCAAAAAAATGTTTCCCTCTTGCAGTGCTCGTGAGTGTACCGTATACATTTTACTTTTGACCGTATACATTTTACCTTGGTCAAGAGCCATAATCAATATCAAAAGTTCTTTCTCCATTCTGATCATTTACTCGAGCCTGCTTCACTCAGTTACGTCTGTCAATCTTGAACCACACATTACTGTTCGATTCGATTTATGATCAGTCACTTTATCAGTCTTCTTTGCAAACGTAAACTCTAGAAGTGTGTTTTATATTTCTTTTAGTTACTAACCCCTAAAGCAAAGCTGGCCAGTTGATTTAAACCAGTGCCAAAAAACTCAGATACACACACACACTAACCCCTAAAGATTACTGTTTACACAGTCGAAACATGTGAGGGCATACCTAGTCTTAGACTGTGTCTACTTTACTTCATCTTATCAACTCCACTGAAAGCATGGACTACTTATTATTATTACTATTAAAAGTCAGTATAGGCGGGGGAGCCGTTTAAACTTAGTTTGTCACATTGGTTTAGTTAGTTAGATCGTCATATTTGTTTTTAAAAAGGTTTGTGGAAGACGCACTCAAGCAGTCTCTTGGGAGAGAGTTCCATTGGCGGTTGACTCGGTTGGGTAGGAAATGTTGTCTACAGAGTTTCTTGAACGCTCTCGCGTAAGCTTATAGTTATGACCTCCTAGTCCTAAATCTTGGTTTAGGGTAAAAAAAAGTTCAAATTGACATTGTAGTGACCGTGCAGAGTTTTGTAGGTTTCTATTAGATCCCCTCTTATTCGTCTGTCATGAAGCGCTGTCAGGTTTTTAGCCTTTCTTTGTAGCTCAGACTACGTATTGAGGGTGCAAGCGTTGTGATCCTTCTTTGCGCATGTTTTAAGGCATGAATGTCTTTTACAAAATAGGGGTTCTAGACTGGGGCTGCATATTCTAGGATTGGTCTAATGTATGCGTTGTAAATTTTTTCAAGAAGGGACGCAGACAGGTTTGTAAGGGCCCTTGATACCATATAGGCAACTGCATTGGCTTTCTTGATGATGCTACCAATGTGAACTGCCCATTCTAAATCTTCAATGATGATAATTCCAAGATCTTTCTGGTGGGTAACATGTTTGATGGTTACGTTTTTGAGAGCATAACGTCTTTTTGGGTTATTGTTGCCTATATGGAGGACTGTGCATTTTTCATTGTTAAGGTGTAGAAGCCACTTGTCACACCACTGTTCAATTGTCTTCAGATCTGATGCCAAAATATCATTATGTGTAATAGGATTTGTGTAAATTTTGGTGTCATCAGCGAACAAAGAAACATTTGACCTAAGTTCTGCTGGTAAGTCACAGATGTACAGATTAAAGAGGATTGGTCCCAGAACTGACCCTTGTGGTACACCTGATGTGACTTTAAATGTCCGTGAAGTAGCACCATCTATTCTGTCGGTAAGAAAGTCAGTGATCCATTTTAGTAAATTTCCCCTTACTTCAAAAAATTTAAGTTTTTGTATTAATCTTTTATGGGGGACTAGATCGAAGGCCCTATTAAAATGGAGGTAAATGACATCAATGGGGTTGTTCTGAGCCAATAAAGAAGTCCAAGAGTTTACGCATTCTAATAGGTTGGACAGGTAGGAAGCCATGCTGGTTACATGGTAGTATATGGTTTCGGAGAAAGAAGTTAGTAAGGTCTTCTGCGATTAGTTTTTCCATGAGTTTGCACGGAATTGATGTCAAGCTAATTTGGCGATAATTCTTGGGATTAAATTTGTCCCCCTTTTTAAAAATAGGTATAACAATCTTCTTTAAGTTTAAATTAGAAAAAGTTTATTTTTACGTTTCGTACATTTATAACTTAGCAACGGTACCTATTAATTTCCAAAATATTTTAATACAAGGTAGCGCATCGAAAACCTTCCAACCAGGTTTATTGTCTTGTAAATGAATAAATCAAAATACGCTCGGACACGTAAATGTTAGTTGTCAGCGGTACGTCTTTTTTTCTGCTATTTTTACCTCCCTTCTTCTATCAGATTAAAATTTTCTGTATTTTTAACATATCATACATAAAAATTACGGCAATTCTCTTACAAATACAATACAAAATAACACACGAAAAAGAACAAAAGGGCACGCAGGCATACATTAAATCGCTCAAACCCACAGTTAGCGTCAAAACGCGAAAGAGGAAAACTGACAGACATAGAGAGACAGACAGACAGATCTGGCCCATTATAATTGAAGATTAAGCCTCGGGCGGGCAGGACTAACTCCACGGCAGCAGGATTATACGATTAACAGGAAATCATTAATATTTTCACAAAGGATACTGAGCGAACGCACACAATTTGTTTTCATTATTAAAGTGTGCCGAAAATTAAAATGTCGGAAATGACGGAATTATTATTTTAATATGACGAGACATTTGTCTGTAATTAGTTTATGTCTTAAATGTTTACGATTTTTGTCAGTTTCGTTTATATCCAGTGATTTCAGTCACCTTGACTTCACTATTTAATTAATTGGGCATCAATTTGGATGGCAATTTGTGACATAGGTTAATCTAGGACATAGCGATGCTGCCCCAATAAGTAGCGCAGCCTTTCAGAAACTACTAGTGTACTAGTTTTCCAAAGCAAGAATCCATGTAGTCTATACCGGGTGTCCACGGAAGGTGGCTCGCACCTATAACTCTTTTATTTTTAGAGATAATGGAATTAAATTTGGAGGATTTGTATGCGATATAAAACTGCATTTTTTGACGGGTGATTCAACTTTATAGAACTTCCGGTTTTACCGGAAGTGACCTAAACTTTCGGTCTGGTATATTTTTAATTTCTTCGAATATATATGGCATTCTAAATACAACCACGTGTCACTTGTCACTTTTTGTCATAAAAAAAAATAAATAAAAGAAAAAAGAACTAAAAATCTACATCCACATATCTATTAATTTCTAGGGTTGCAGATTTTCAAAGTGACCTCCATCTTGTTGCTGACATAGTCGTACTTTTTCTACTGTCACTCTTGAAACGTTTCATAACTGCTGTGGTGTAATTCTATGAATAGCTGCCCTTACTTTCTCCTCTAATTCATTCCATGTGGCAGGAGGTACATCATAAACCTCGTTTTTAATAGAACCCCATGAAAAGAAATCTAGAGGCGTAAGGTCAGATGACCTAAAAAGATTCAAAAAGGAATAAGTCCTAGTAAAGGTATAAATTAAAAACAATTCTGTTTTACCTAGCCGGCCAACTAACTGGACCTCCATTTCCAATCCAGTTTTCATTGTATGATTCATTCAAATATTCTGTAAGTGCCCTTATGTTGTGTGATGGGGCACCATCTTGTTGGTAAAATAGTCCCGCTCGAGTTACTTATGGTATCTCATCCAAGAACTGCTCAATTTCTTGCGTGAGGAAACCTAGATATCTCGCCCCTGTTAGCGAACAGTTAAAGAATATAGGGCCTAAAATTCTGTCCCCTAAAATCTCAACCCAAAAGTTAAAACCAAACCGTTCTTGAAAATTTCCCTCCTGCATCAAGTGTAAATTTTCGTGGGACCAATATCGCTTATTATTTCTGTTGAAATGTCCCAAATTAGTGAAACGGCTTTCGTCAGTATAAAGACATTTAAGTATATGAAAATGTATTATCCTCCAACTATTTTCTTAAGAACCAGTTGCAATACTCAAGTCTCCTTTCATTATCGTTTGGGTACAGGTGCTGATGTAGTTGGTATTTATATGAGTGGTAATGCAAATGCCACATTCTAGCGCGATCTCCCTGAGTGACGCATTGATATTCACTCGCACTATTATAAAGAAAATATGTTTAGAATTAAAAATAACTTATCTTCATTAAAAAACTATTTCTTGGACATTTTCTCTGCGATAATGTAGAAAACTTAAATTGCGTAATATGTGGAGGCATTAGTAAATTGAGAATAGAGATTGTTCATTAGTATTTATTATAACAAAATAAATTATTATTTATTTAAATAAATTGTTACAACGTTACAGACTAATGATTAGGCATTAGGCAATTGAAAGGTTATCAGTGTTCAATAAAAATTAAGAGATAATTGTCTTGATAACAGTAGATGTTCACAAAAAAGTTTATTTAGAATTGTTTTATCATATTTATAATTATTAAATGTAATACATTAATGCGTAAACTTAAGTTTTCAACATTATCGCAGAGAAAATGTCTAAGAAATAGTTTTTTAATGAATAATGAAAGTTATTTTTAATTCTAAACATCTTTTCTTTATACATAATGTTCGATATTGTCAAAAAATAGAGGTACTTTACTCTTAAGCAAAATTCATATTTTTGATAAACCTCGTATACGACTGATGAATTTTGATATCTGATGGTTGCATATTAGGTTTTAGACCATGCAGAACTTTTTATAAAGAATAACTTTTTTTCGTAAAATTAATAATAAAACAGTTTCCCATATGCCGCCAACTTACGTAGACACACTGTATAGGTTGGGGATATAAGCATATTATTATTATAATGCAATTATAATTTGCTTGCCTATATCTCCGCCTCAAAAAGAGTTAAACAAAATGAGGTTTGGGTTATTCCCTATTAAACTGTGTAAAAACAAACATAACATACCATTTAAAATTTTTAATAGAAATCGTAATTACTATTGAGCCCTGTAGCGGTATTCTTTCGTCTGGAGAACGTCATCACTCTGGAACGACCTCCCTGAGGCCGTGTTCCCCAACGAGTATAATCTTTAAAGATTCAAGACCAACGTGAATCGTTTCCTGTGCACACGAACCGCTTACAGAGCGCCATAAAGGATCATTCCTGCCGTGCTGTGCCTTATCATATAAAAAAAATGTACATTGGAAACAAACACCTCCTTCAGCCGTGGTACTTATGCAGAATGACGTCACGAGTCGGCGAATCTTTAACGTTCAATACAACGGATTGGATATACTTAACGAGCTCAAATTTTAACAACTTATCTAGATTATTGAATTCTATTAGACTAAAAATTACGATAAAAAATATCGGTAACAAGCCTATCATATTAATTGCTCAAAGTATGAACGAGCTAGAAACCTAGACACTTTTAAACATTATAAATTTAAATAATCCAATAACAATCCGACTAGGTTGATCTCGAAAATATTTATTACATTTAAGGGATATATTTTAATAATAGAGCCATTTGTTCTCCATATTACTTGCTCCTTTCCAATTTGTAACCACTTGCAAATTAGCATCGAACAACGTATTTATAGGTATTTGCACGTAGTTAAGACATAACATCGATATCCGGGAGCATACGTTTCAACGGAGCATCGCTGCCAGCTATCAGTAATGTTCTCTTAGTAAGATCTGGATATAGTATGGAATGTTTCATATAGAAACCAAGTAAGTAACGAAAACACAGTTAATTAAAATATTTTTGGGGTTAAACGAAAGAAAAATAATTACCACTTACACTAAAATAATATTTTGGCTGAAAGGTTAAAAACGTAAGCTACTGCACCATAAAAATCTAATTACGTAGGCGCTTATAAAGCATATGAACACGCGAGTAAATTGTTTGCTGTATTGACTTTGCTGCTTGTAAAACACTCTCTTTAGATGTTAGATGGTGTGGAGCTGTCGCGAAGCACTATTCGAACTAAGTCTCAATAATAGAATTCCCTAGTATGGATTCCGGGACACATGGGTCTAGAGGGAAACGAGGCTGCTGAAAAACTCGCTAAGAGTGGAGCGGCAACGAAATTCGCGGGACCCGAACCGGCAATAGGTATATCCCATGCTACCGCCAAGATAAAGATCCTGGCCGAAGCAACAGATAAGTGGAGAAGGCATTGGTTGAGCTTACCAGGCCTGAGGCACTCAAAGGCATTCATAAACAGCCATAGAAATCAACAGCTAACTGACAAACTACTAGAGCTTAATAGGACGCATCTTAAAGCCCTAGTGGGACTTTATACCGGCCACTGCAGACTGCGACACCATATGCATAAAATTGGACTGACGCAAGATGAGGAGTGCCGACTCTGCATGGAAGATGCGGAAACAGCGGAGCACGTACTGTGCGCCTGGCCTGCAGCAGCAAGAACCAGATCCGCCCTATTTGGCGAGGTGACACTACTGCCGGAAGACATGAAGAATGTCTCCCCCAATACAATTATTAGCTTCATTAAGAAGATAGATCTATTGGGAGAAATATAAATAAGGTGTGAGCTACAATAGATCATTCGGTCGCAGTGGAGGGTTAATTGTAACCCACCCACTTTCAACCTAACCTAACCTAGATGCTAAAATGTAACAATATAGTCAGAACTTAGCAGGAGACTTCTGGCATGACACAATTGAACCTGGCCTTAAAAATTCTATAGCTTATTCTAAGTCCGCAACAAGCCCATTGGATGGGATCTAGGAAAATTCCCCGATAACAATTGATAGAAAGAAAAATTCGCCAATAGGCGAATTGCTCGACTTACAGTTGACTGGAGCGGAAAATGACTCAAATTGTCCAAGCTTAAGAAAGTATAAAGTCATGATACAAAAAGTATCAGAAAGTTTTAACGTTGGACGTTTTATTGAGGTATGTACTAATTAGACTTATATTGGTTAAACAAGCGCCAAGCCCCATCCAAAACACAAAAAGCCGAATAACACGACTCCTTCGGAGTCATGCGATTTAGACGGATTCTTTACTGCCAATCCACTTCGTGGGGTATTCATGGGGTATTATTAAAAAAATTAATTTCGGCTTATTTTCCTTTTGATCAATTTTCTGGGTATCTATTGTATGCCCCCAATGCAATCATCACTGCCAAAAAAACTATTAAAACAGATAATTTGTTGGGGATTATCGAACTAGGAATAAACCGAAGTAAGCAACAGGATGGGATGCACCCTGTGAAAGTAAAAAACACACGGTTTCTGGAACCTAGATAAAAAACGTTTTCATATAAATTCATTAGAATCACTAGCAGCTTTCAGTGATTCACGAACTTTTGCAAAAATATTTTGAATGAATAGCTATTTTTGTATCTAACGTGCGAAATACTACTTTGGTGATCGAGAAATTTGGATTTTTTATTCCACTAATCAATAGCCTATATAAGCCTAAAATAAAATATGATGAAAAAGTCATATCATAACATTTGATTTTTTTGAGAAAATCCTTATTCATTGAGGAATTACGGAAAAACGCCATCTAGTGACCACCATCAGAATCAATATGGTATAGTTAATAGATCTGCGCGTAGAGGAAAAGAAGGGCTTTCTTTTAAGACCAAGTTGAATAAAATAGGTTTATCCAAAGCAGAGATATCAGCGTTTGAAAGAAAAAAAGTTTGACCTTCTCCCACCACTTTATTATTGAAAATAGAAAAAAACGATTCCTAACATAAAGTTGCATAATTTTATGAACAATACAATGCTTATATTTGTAACATATTTTTATAAAGAAAAATCAAGAGAAAATCGGCATTTCTATTTTGAAAGCTCTCTTACGCCCTCTAGAGGTAATTTTTCGAACATGAAAATAATTTCCAGCAATTTTTCTTGGCCGTTTTTATCGATTTATATTTTTTCCCAAAGTCTTAGTGTTATTACTTTCTGAGATATAGCCGATTGTGAACACCCGGTACATACTTCAACTTTCCTATTATTTTGTCCCAAGTCCTCAAGTTTCCTTTTTTTTTTTGATAATTAGTATTCCTGCTGGTTCACTTTTCAATCTACTAATTACTTTAGGATATGCCACTTGTTTGGTCAACGACATTCTCCAGTAGCACCAAAGCGTAAAAGCTGCGACATCTAGCAGCAATCGAAAAATCCACCCAACCAAACCAGCGAGGACTTAGGGAAGACCAAACGCTGGAATGGAACCCGCATATGCAGGTATCTCCGTCAGGTGGTGCTGAAAGCCAATTTATCAGTTTCTGCAAACCGAAAACGCGATATTAAAAAGGGTATAGAGTCTGACGAAGAAGAAGGTGATCTCACAATGCATTTTAACACTAATACGAAGGTGCATATACGAGATGTTGCAAGTGGCGACATCTTGCGTCTTAGGTTCGCAGAAACCGATATATTGGCTTTCAGTGCCACCTAAGGGGAATACCTGTATAATTGTGGGGGTTCTATTTCAGCGCTTAGTCTTCTTTAAGTCCCCGCTAGCCTAGTTGGGTGGATTGCTCGATTGCAGCGAGATGTCGCCTCGTGCAACATCTCGCAGGTGCACCCTCGTATTGTCTGTTGAAATGCTCTATGAATGTGCCTTACTGAAAGAAAAGGGCTAAACTTTCTTAAGCGTCTTAAATACCTATATGTTTTCAATGGTCAGTTGGATACCGTACCGATTAATGAGATAACTGATGACTTTAATTTTTAATAACCTTTGCGATAAAATTTTTCACCTAAATTTAATACATATGGGTAAAGTAAAGTTTGTGTTTCTATGTAAATTTTGATCAATCACTTGATTACTCTACTTAATAAATGGGACAAATTTTTACATCATCGAAATTCCAATCAAAAACTGACTCTTTCACGTGGAACATCCTCAAGATAGGGTTTGAGCCCTTTGCCATACGTCGGGTTATGAGTAGAAATCTCGCGGGGCTCATTGATAATTATTATAACACGAAGGGCGGCCGTTAAGGGCGCGTTCTACGGCACTCGAGGGCTGCGACTTGTAACTTTACGCATCGGCCCCCCGAATTTGATGCGAAGGTATTGTATTAAGTCACGGGAAAGGTAGATGCACTAGTTTTGAAAATGTGGAAAATTATCACCTAGAATGGCATATCTAATGTGAGATTTCAGTTAAAAGGACTGCTGAGGGTTTATATTGTATCAATTTTGAACTTGCTACACTATTGATTATACGGTGAAAGTTGAATACATTTTAACCACCTAGAAAGCAAATTATTGTTGTCCGGAGTAAGAAGAAATAATTATTATCTAAGTGAAATTTATTACTCAATTTTTTACTAATGCTAATATTACGAGCAAATGTATGTACAGGGTGGCTGATTAGTGCGAGAAAGTCCAATACCTCCGTTGTTCTTTAAAATATCGAAATTTATTAAATGCAAAGGTTCTAGGATAAACAAGAGCGCAAATTTTAAAAATATTTTTGGATATACAGGATGCGCCAAAAAAGTGGGGTTTAGCAAAAATGTATTTTTTCAAATGGAACACCCTATATGTTATATTATTTTTGGATTCTACATAAAATTATAGTAATTTTTTAATAAGTGCATTATAGGTCTAAACTTAATAGTTTCCGAGTTATCGACTTTTCCAAAATGACATTTTTGAACTTTGACAGCTTCTAGTTTTCTAACGGTACTTCTTAGAGCAAAACGGCTTACATGTCCCTATCTTACTTTTTAATTGTCTTCCCAAAAATATTAATTTCCGGTTAAACCGGAAGTACTATATTTCCGACTTTCGAGTTACATCCGGTTTAACCGGAAATTGATATTTTTTTGAAGACAATTAAAAAGTAAGATAGGGACATGTAAGCCGTTTTGCTCTAAGAAGTACCGTTAGAAAACTAGAAGCTGTCAAAGTTCAAAAATGTCATTTTGGAAAAGTCGATAACTCGGAAACTATTAAGTTTAGACCTATAATGCACTTATTAAAAAATTACTATAATTTTATGTAGAATCCAAAAATAATATAACATATAGGGTGTTCCATTTGAAAAAATACATTTTTGCTAAACCCCACTTTTTTGGCGCATCCTGTATATCCAAAAATATTTTTAAAATTTGCGCTCTTGTTTATCCTAGAACCTTTGCATTTAATAAATTTCGATATTTTAAAGAACAACGGAGGTATTGGACTTTCTCGCACTAATCAGCCACCCTGTATATTATGTTTAAAATGTATTATAAAAAGTAATCGGTAATCGAGATCAGTAAACCAAAAGTACCAAATGTTAAAATATCTTGAAATACTACCGTGAGTCAGTTATTTAAAAATGCTTTCTCATATTGTAAAGAATTTTAGGGGAAAATTTTTAATGATTGTATTAGGTACACATATTTTATTTTACTTCATATTATCTGCCGTACTTGAAATTCCTTTTTATTATTATGTTAATAATTCTTTCTAACACCCTGATACATATCAATATTTTGGTAACTTAGCTAATAATTAGTCTTAGTGGATATTAGGAGTTAAAAACCCAAAGTCTTGGTCTCAAATTCTTATAAAAGTTTTTTAATATACTGTCAATAAGTTTGTGTAGGTTACATGTTTCGCCTTCTCGGGCATCATCAGATCTAAAATAATTGAAAACCTAATATACAAGAGAATCTCTAGGCTCTACGAGTAAGAAAAGTGAGGTTAAAAATATACAAAAATATAAAAATATAAAAATACAAAAAATGTATAAAAAATTAAACAAAATAAAAACGAAAAACACAGAAAACACAAAAACAATCAGTTTACCTAATCTAACAGTAAAAATGAAACATCTTTACAAAAATGTACACAGTAATGGCGCTAAAATGTATGACATAACACAAAAGATAAAAATAATGACGACAGAGGTTGAATGCATCCTGGAACTAAACCGTGCTCTGGGGTGAACAGCGAAAAGTAGATTATTGTTGGAGGTGACTGAAATACCCTAGAAAACAAAAAAGAATTGAATGGTTGAGTTCGACTCATGTCCATGTAGAACAAAGTCCTTCATAGGAAAAGAGGAAGAAAAAGATTGACAAGTGACATATAGAAAAGGGGGGCGGAGAAACTACTGGGATTGTTGTTGTTAAAATTCTACTTTTAGGTTATTAAAAATTAAGTTGGATTCAAAATTAAACACCTCGTTAACGCAAGTAAGAATTGGACTCCTCTTAGCTTTAGTGATCTCCATCTTCTCCAATAAATCCAACTTCCTGCCTTTATCACATTCATGCAATATTTTTATGTTTTCAGGTGCTGAAAAATGGTGTTGTGCTGAAAGTAAATGATCAGCGAAGGCTGAATTAGTCACCGATATATCTGAATCCTTATATTTGTCGTACTGCTTTATGTGCTCCTTAACCCTAGTTGAGATTTTACGTCCTGATTGGCCGACATAAACAGCTGGACAGTCATCGCCCTGAAGAGAATAAACACCTGATTTAGTGAATTTATCAACAGGGTCTTTGGTCTTCACTAGATGTTTTTTAAGGGAATTATTAGTTTTAAAAGCAATTGAGATGTTAAATGGCTTGAAGAACTTTGCTATATAATTGGAAATATTGCCAGAGAACGTATCAGAACGAAAATTGCAAGTTTGTTTATTAGGTGATTGTATTATATTATAGGACAGTTTGTATCTATTAAGAAATTTATAATAAAGCTTATTAATCGACACTAATGGGAAACCGTAATTTAAGGCTGTTTAATTTTGAATCCAACTTAATTTTTAATAACCTAAAAGTAGAATTTTAACAACAACAATCCCAGTAGTTTCCCCGCCCCCCTTTTCTATATGTCACTTGTCAATCAAACAATCAAAATTTGAGACCAAGACTTTGGGTTTTTAACTCCTAATATTTATATCAGGTCTCTTTGGGAACTATGGACCGACTCTTTAGTCTTAGTGGGACATTAAACCAAAACCGTGCTGTTTATATTCTGTGACCGTGCAGTTCATCTTGTTTCACCAAAGAAATTAGTTTCTCAACAGGCTATGGAAACAAAACATGAAAGTAATTTTGACGTTACCAAATTGAATAAGTAGAAATAAAGTGGGGCATTTTTTGCTAGATTTATACGCATCCAATAATAATGGTTTATACGAGGGAAAATCAAATTGATATGCTCCTAATTTATGGCGAATGTAAGAAAACTCAAGGCTTGCTGCAAGGTTATATGCCAAACGGTATCCAGATCGGGAGATTCCATCAAGGGGCTATTTCCCTTGGCTTGAAAAACACTTAAGGAATGAAGGTAATATCCAGAATAATGACAATAGTCAACGTTTTATAGTAAGTAAAGAAAGCGAAATAATCGTTCTGGCTTATGTAGAATATGATCATACCGCTTCAGTTCGCAAATTAGAAGTGGAGTGTGCTGTGAACCGAGAAAGCGCAAGACAAATTTTGGAGAAACATGGTTTAAAATCATTTAAATACCAAGTATATCACCATCTCTATGAAAATGACTTTTCAAGCGAGTCTTAATAACAATGCAACTTTCCACCACAAAATATTATTTACGGACGAGTTAAGATTTACTAATCTGGGTATGTTTAATCGAGAGAACACTCGATACTGGGCAAAGGAAAACTAGCACTTGGTAAGAGATGGTGCTTTTCGAGAGCGTATTGGTGTCAATGTGTGGTTGGGTATTATGGGAACAAATATTATTGGTCCAATTTTTTTCCACGGGTCTTTAAATGGGGAGATGTATTTAGGCTTCCTGCAAAATCAGATTGCATAAGTTTACATAATGTCCCTGGAAATGGCAACATAATATTTTAACAAGATGTTGCCCCAGCACATAACTCACGCATTGCAATCGACTATTTGAGCCGCAGATTCGGAGAAAATTGGCTTGGAACAAACGGACCAACCCGTTGGCCGGCAAGGTCCCCTGATTTAACTCCGCTTGATTTCTCCATATAGGGCTATCTTAAACAAAAGGTTTATGCTAGGCTCCTTCAGAACCTAGAGGATTTGAAAAATCGGATCAAGAGAGAAATTCAGGGCATATCAATAAGACATCCACGAAATTTATTAACTGAAAATGTAGATCGAGTAACATTGTGTCAGCAACGAAGAGGTCAAATAATAGAACATTTAATAGAATAGGTAATTTTGTTATATTGCTATAGGGTAAAATTTAAAACTTGTGTAGCGTCCAAAAAAAAAAACTGGGACACGCAAATTTATTTCTCCCAGGCTATTTCAAAATTTTTAACTTTGATGTTTAAATTAGTGACTTTGACAGTTTGTTACAAAATATATTGTAGTCCAAGAGAATTATGTTGCCCCTAGTTTTATTTAGGCGCAATGGTACCTATAACATTCTTATAAAATTTTCTCTTAAAATTCTTGACAATATGATAAAGCATTATACATTTTTAGATAACTAACTCACGGTAGTATATTCAAGGTACTTTGACACTGGGTACTTTCCATTAAAAATCATCAAGGAAAATGAGCCTGACTATTGCTAATTCTAAATACACATTTTACCTCAATTTTATCAAAGGTTGAGAGACAATAACCTAATGTTACCATTGTAGAACGTCATAGGATAAAAACTTATGTCACGCGGCTAACACTCCGCCATTTTGAATTTGAGGAAATCGTATCGAACGCCGCCATTTTAGAAACAAATGACAATTTGTGATATGTCATTGAAAAGGGAATTTAGAGCTCTATTTGAAGATCTAAAAAAATATACAGGGTGTCATTTAAAATAAGCGACCTAACCTTACTTCCGGTCAAACCGGAAGTGATATTCAAAATATGTTTAATGGAGTATTTGCATTTTCCTAGTCCATATTTACAGCTAAAATTTCAAATTTTAATATTAAACGATAATTAAGTCAGGTTCTGTCAAACGATTTCATGGTCACCCGGTACCTATGCGTACAAGTATTAATACATGAACGCACGCGCGTCGCTGTATGTGGATCACTTTACTCTACACACTTGTACACCAACTTGTGCGTTAGTCTTTTACCCGGTTTTATTTTGTCAACATGTTAAGTGAAGATAAATTAAATTTATTAGTAGTGACGTGCGTCTGTGTTATAGAAAAAAGACAACATTAGTTAAATTATAGGGTTTGGCCACGAAGGAAATGGGTGAGGGAAGAAAGGTCGACAGATCTTTCCCCCGTGTTTCTTCGTTATTCGTTTCTAATAAGCTTATACGCAATACTTTCTACCCTTTTCTCTAAATTAACTAGCTTCAATTTAAACTTCAGTTTATCACCTCCCAACTTCGATCACATAATGTTAAACTTCTTACTCTCTGATCAACAGACCTTTTAATTAAACTTATAATTAAATTCTCCATTTGTTTAAACCACTCGTCTCATTTAAAGCCAAAATTATTATTATTAAGTCCCTCGAACCGATTGTCCTAATATTCAGAATAGATTTATACTTGTATGAACACTAAATCAGGCTTTATTTTGTAATTTCTTTTAGTATCCACTGGTAATGGACATTTCAATATCTGAAACATGTTGGGAGCAGTACAAACAAGTTAATTTTTAAATATTTAATGCGGAGGTAGACCGACTTTGCTTTATTTGTTCATTAGTTTTGTTTTGATTCATATACTCTTTCTAAATTTGCTTTCCACAAACATTGATACAACTTAAAAACAAACATAAGATCAGTTTGTGTATAGAGTTGTCCTTTATCCTTTTCGTCAAACCCAATTCGTGAAGGCGTTTCGCCATAAGACGGCTAATCAGAAAGGCTCTGGGTCGCGGGGTACCTTGCCATTATTTGAACCTATATGAATTCTCACTGTCCTGGCTGTTCGCGTCTCTGTAGGCCCCTTAGCGATTTAAACTTCGACATGTCGCGAACACCAGTAAAAATGTTAACTATAAGGGATCATAAGTATTTTAATTGCGATAGCTTCTGTGAAGACTTATTCCAAGCCAGATCTTCTTACTTCTTTTTGTAATATTCATGCACCAGTCCGAACGATAAGAATTTCCAAGCCTCCAGCTCCATGGCTTACTAGAAATTTTGATTGTACTGTTTAAATTTTGTAAAACCAAGTTAATGGCCGATTGGAAAAACTTCGAAAATTTACGTAATCTTACCCTTGCCTCAGTCCGTCGAAGAAAAACAGCTTATTACAACATCTATACCAATCAAAAAACCACAAGGAGTTATGGAAAGTTCTGAAATCTTTTAACAAAACTCGCACTAACAAACAAATCCTTACAAACTTGCAGGGTCCTAAAAATTTCAACAATTATCTTAGTTCTTCTTTAATTTTAAGTTTTTATAAACAAACAACCAGCTAACGATTTATTATTAAGTAATAATGATAGTATGTTTCCAGAATTACATGACCAATTCTCGAGTACACTTTGAGAAGTCGATGATATACCTAGGCTGCTCTCTGCCATAAAGTATAAAGCTTCGTTTATCATTAGGATTTTTTTAAGTATAGTCAATGACTTTAACTTCTATTTGTTTTATATTATTGCTTCATCAGCGGATCTTCCATGGTGAGGTTGTTATTGAACATTTCTTATCTTATTGAGCTGAGCAGGTACAATGTAGGGAAGAATTCACTTCTGAGTCATTTAATTCTATTTATTCTAAAGCAAGTTAAGGTGCAGGCGGGGGGAGGAGACGAGGAATGAGCCAGTCTCTCGGTTTTAAAGGGTTTGAATGAATGTGTAAGTGTGTTATTAAGGGGTTCAGGGACATGTCAGTCCGTTTGTAGTAGTCCACTATAATTTTGTCCATGTACTCAGTTATTGTCGGTATCTGAAACTCATTATGTAAAATATGAGTCATCGTATAGCGGGACGCCCCCGTCATGATTCTTAAACATTTATTCTGAAACCTTTGAATTTTGAAAAAGTTTGTCTTCTTTATGGCACTCCAGGTGGTAATACCATATAGAAGTACAGGCCGAACGATAGTCTTGCAAATTAAAGTTTTTGTAAGCAAATCCAAAGAACTTTTGTTGTTTGTCAGGGCATAAATGGCACTTAGTTGACCGTTCGCTTTTTTTAAACGAGAGGCTGTGTTGTCGTTCAACTTTAGCTGTTTATCGAAGAGCAGACCCAAGTATTTTATATTCTGACACCAGTTTTTCCTATTGTTTTTGACAAGCAATCTGGATGTAGGTTGAATACTTTTACCCTTTGAAAAATAGATAGCCTGTGCTTTGGCATCATTTAGACGAATTTTCCATTTATCAAGCCACGCCTCGATAAGTTTTATATGACCCTGCAGTTTTGAGATTACCAACCTAGACTTCTTTGCGGTGGCTGTAATAGCAGTATCGTCAGCAAATAGGTATAATTGTGTTTAAGCAAATTTTAGAATATCACTGGTATAGATATTGTACAGAGCCGGCGCTGGGGGGGAACCTTGCGGTACTCCGGCTCTGACATGTCGCACAGTTGATATCGCATTCTCTGATGAAACTGCGAAAATCTGGTCCGAGAAGAACGAGTGAATTACCTAATCTTATTAACTTTAGTATAAGTCCGTCATGCCAGACCTTATTAAACGCTTTACTGACATCAAAAAGACCGCTCCAGTTGTCCAACGACGGCGACGGTTGAAGCCTGCCAGTATATTTGAAGCCAATCTGTTTGTCTGGCGCACCGTGCAATGATCAGAACGGAAACCGAACTGCTCAGGTGGTAAAATATTTTTTTCAAATATGAAATCGTTTGTACGATAGAGTACAAGCTTTTCAACAATCTTGCCTAGACATGGCAGAAGGCTGATGGGTCGATATCCTGAATCTAAAGTTTGGTCTTGACCTAGCTTTAGAATTAACATAACTTTGGCTTTTTTCCAAAACTGGGACAAGCGGCCCTTTTCCAAAATAGCCTGTGCTATAATTACTACGTCCATTAATACATTGTCAGGCAAATTTTTCAACGCTTTCATTTCTATACAGTCAAAATCCGGAGCCTTTCTAGATTTAATGAATTTTATAACGTCTTTAACTTCTTGCATATAAATATTGCGAATACTCTGTATGGGGTGCTCGATAGAACTATAAATTCGTATTATTCTGGACATTTTCGCGTCCCTCTCAGGATCGGTTGTTGGGTACTCGTCGAACCCCTGCCCGTTTTCTTGTGGATTTCCGTACTCGATTACCACTGGTAATTGGTCGGATGTTAAAATGATTCTCATAACATTTCAATCAACATGCTACATTATTGCAGTTATTATCTGAACCCCTACGTAGTTGACATTATAAACTCTTGCTTAGTGCCTAAATATTTTCCCACTTGTGCTGGAAGGAATCAATTATAAGAGCAATCGCTAAAGTCTCCAACCTAACAGAATATTGCGATGTGTGCCCTATTAGCATTTTACCTGCAATCTCAAAAGTACTAGAAAGGGCTATACACATAAAGATCACTAAATACTTGAGCGCTTCTAACATACTGTACGATTATCAAGCGGGGTTCAGGTTATAGTACGTCTACCGCTCTTACACACGTAACTGATGATATGGTTTAAGGATGTGTCCTCCGGAGTACCACAGGAATCCATTTTTGGACCCCCACTATTCATACTATATACACACACGACGGACGGATTACATTACGACCCGGATTTAAGATTCAATCTACATGTTAATAATTTAATGAAAAATTCCTTTTCTACTCTTAAAATCATATGTTCTCATAGACATGTTTTATCTAAATCTCTTAAAATATTACTTACCGATTCCATGATTCTCTCGCGTTTTAATTTCTGTGATCCTGTATATTACTACGGAGCATTTTTGAACAAATTTCAACAAAATTGACTACAACAAATGTAGAATTACTGTGCACAATTCATTTTTAGTCTTCGGGAATATGATTATATATCGGCAAAAATAAGTGATTTGAATTAGCTTACCATGAAGCGAAGAAGGCTAGTGCCCTTCTGTTATTCCGCGCGAAACATTGTTACGATAAAAAAAAACCCAACGTCCTGTATGGTAAGCTAACTCAACGTAACTCCCTCCACAACGTCCAAATTATTTCACGACACTGCATGCACATTCCTCGTAATAGATCAGCTTTCTTCCAAAAATCGCTTTACTACTGCGCCCCGAAAGAGTCTTTCAGGTATACAATAAAAAATCATATAAGAAATAAAAATATTTAGTGCCTACCTTACTTTTACTTTCAACCTTTTATTTAGTCCTATTTCAACTTTTGTAAATTGGTATAACATATTGTGGGTGTAACAGAATATCATCTTGGTAATGATTTAGTTTTTGTTTCTGGTTTGTATCTAAGCATACAAATCTAGCCTGTTTTAATTTATTTACAAGAATAATTGTTTAATAGTAATTTAACGAACAAGTGTATTAATAAGGGCGATTAATAATCGAGACATTTTTAACGCGTGAGCGCAGCGAGCGCGTTAATTTGTCGAAATTATTAATCGCTTTTTAATATACGCGTTAGTTACAACATTTTTCCGTCGATTGTGTTGTTAATAATGAAAAAAAAATTTTTATTTAACAACCAAACCTACAAAAGTCGATAAAAATATGATTATGTATGGAACTGACTATTATTGTTTATTAATACTTATATTTACATTAGAAATAGTGCAATTACTGAAATTAAAGCAAGGTACAGATACATTATCAGTAGTTGTATGACATTCTGAATTTAAATTTAGGTTTATGTCATTATCTTGGATGTTTGTAAGGGAATGTGGTTCGGCGCTGGTCGTGGCGCTGATAGAACTAGCATGAGGGGCTTTTGTTATAGTTGTACCGAGGATTTTTTCAGCTGTATCAATTTTATTTTGTAATGAGTTTTCAATATATCCCTCTGCAACAGCAGTGGATTTCCAACCACCAAGCCGTTTAATGGCTGAAAAATCTGCACCACTGTCACAGAGTATCGAGGCAGATGAACGCCGAAAACAATGCCCAGTGTAGAGATGTGGCTGCTCTAATTTTAAAAAGGTTGCTATAATGGAAGGCATTTTGGAAAATGTATTTATGCCAACTGGCTGTATAGAACATTTATTAAATTTATAAAAAATAAAAAACCGTTTGTGTGGAGTGTGTCTTGGTCTCAGGGACATATACCGTTTAACCAAATTGAGAAGGTTATTTTCTTCATTACCCACAATAGTAAATATTCTGTTTGTGTGTGTTTTAGATGCCTTTACGGTGACTAGGAATTTTGAACCCAGATCTTGAACATCATTCGTTTCTAATTTCAACAGTTCATCTTTTCTTAGTGCGCCAGCCACTCCAAAAATCAATGCAACCTACGAATTTTAATTTATTTATTATTATTGTTAGATATTATAGTTTTACCTTTCTTTTTTATTACCTTTGTCATCAAGAAAAGGTTGTTAGGAGCATCAGAAATAAACTTGTGTACGTGTTCTTTTTCCAGGACTTTCGATTTCTTAGGTACATATCCTACTTTTTGCCTCTTGATAAACATAATTAATTTACTGAATTTGCTTATATCGATGCCATCTTTCAAATTTAAAGTCGATTTGAGCATTGAATATTTCGGCCATAAACTTGCAATGAGGCCTCTTTCTGCAATATTCGAAAAATATGCCAATAGCACCGATTCTGAAAAGCGCGTCACTCGTTTTTCATCACACCATGACATAAACTCAGCGTACGTTTTCTCATACAATCTTTTGCTTATCGCGGGAAGTAAACTTAACGATACTACATTAGCAGTTTCTGCTATTTCTGGTGGGGTTAAATTTTCGAAGACATTCATTTCAACGTTGTACGATCAAAATTTTGAAATCCAAACTAGTTGACAGCGACAGTTTTTTTTTACTTACGCGAAACGCCATCATGCACGCGTCACAGCCGCTTCGCGCCACCTTGATTTGAATAACAATTGAGTATTAATTTAATTTCATGTATGTTTGGTTGCCTATAATACAATCGTTTATTAATAGAAAAATCATGCATTAATGGGGGCCATTAATGTACGATTTTTTATACATTAAAGAAGTTCGTAAATACACGGTCGACGGAAAAGTCAGTTAATACAATTGTTGTCTGGTGCAAATTAGGTTAAGTGCCTGGAATAGCTACTGTAGTTAAACTTCGCCTAATTGTGTCCTATCGTAATACAGATGATTAATTATTATTATTAATCTTATTAACTATTTAGTTTAAAAAATATACGGAAACAATTAATATTTTCATAATTCATACATAATAAAATACTCTTACCATGTATACATTAGTATACATATTATATGCATTTCATTGGCATTCTCCATTAAAATTTATAGACCACCCTTGGCACCTACTACACACAAAATAAAATTATGGATAATTTGGCCATGTATTTTACATAATGGCGAATTTGGCTATTAGATCAATTATCTACCCACCGCGCCGAGAAAACTAAACGAGTGAACTGTTGTTGGGCAATAATTGTTTATTAGTTATTCTACGTAGGTACGTAAACCTATCTAAAATAATGTATGGACAAACGCCGCGTATGAGAATATACAGTTATTGTACAGGAATAGTCAAGATGAAGGTTAGGTTAGATTAGGTTAGAGTGGCAGACTTCTGGTATGTCCAGAGAGTTTCAAGTAGGTATATAAGGACCGTTGTGATACCTGATACCACATTTGTTCCGCGGAACCTATCCACATCAGTTCCCTGATGGTTAGCGCGACGTACAGCGCAGAAGAATCTTGGCCGCTCACTCGAACCAGCCACTACTGTTAAGATACCTAGCAAGTCGACCCAGTTGCAAGGTCAGGGCATTCACACAAAAAGTGTTGAATACTTTTTCTTCTTCATCGCCCCTGTAACTTCTGCAGAAGTCGTTAGCTGGTATTGGCATACGATCGGCGAGTCTACCGAAAAGGCAGTGACCAGCAACAGCGGCGCAGCAGTGATTTTCGAAGGTCCTTCCTACTGTGTTGTATTAACGCTGCGGTTTTTCTGTTATCAAGTAGGGGCCATAATTGCTTGTAGATGCTATCGGTTGTTAGCTCTGTCCATCTGCTTATTGCAAGTTATTTGGCTATGCGATCTATCTCCTCTTTGACCGCACCCTCCCTGGAGAGCGCATCAGCAGACCCATTCCCATCTATTCTGTGATGATCAGGAACCCGACACAGAGCGACTCGATGCTAAGCAGTACGCAGTATGGTTGCGACAGCGCCTTACTAGTTTTGATTTAATGTTGTTGGAATAAATTACCTTTATCGCTGCTTCACTATCTATAGATAGATACCTCAGGTCTGAATATTCCTGCAGAATATTTAATGCATTATATACATCCAATAAAAAATGATGCAGAAGTCTATATGACCTCCGTATTTGCATGCTCTTAGAGAATATACCAGTTCCCACTTCGACGTCCATTTTTGAACCACCTGTGAAAGTCGAGTGATCTGTCACCATTGATAACTGGTTGCCCTCCAACTTTTCCCTACTCGAAATGAGCACAAAAACCCCATCTCCGAAGTCTGTTAGTGAGACGATGTAATCAGTCGGCTCTTGTAAATTTTGGACTGGGATATATCCTTAGTATACTACTGTAACCGTAGTTGGTGTCGTTCCAGTATTCCGACCCTTTAAGCCGTAGACCACTTTTTGCAGCAATACTTTTCCATCAATATCCACGGGTGGCAGATGTAACATCACTTCTAATGCCGCCGTTAGTGTTGATTGCAGAGCATCAGTCACTCCTAAACAACCTGCCCTTTGTATCTTCGTTGGTTCCTTTATGTGAACTGCGTTTTCCAAAGCAGTCCACCAGACCAGAACCCCTTAGGTTAGCGTATGTCTTACAAAGGTCATATAAATCCAGTGTACTATATGGGGTTTCAATCCCTACTTTAGTCAAGATAAAACAAAGACAGAAAATAAACGTTTCTTTCTGGATTTGTAAACTATCTTTATGGTCAAGTATTAAAATAAGGATATAGCGAGGAAAATACCGCTAGCAAGAGGGAGCTATGCTCAGGCAACACAAATATATTTTTTTTTATATCTAAAATAAAACTTTTCTACTTTAGAAGAGAAAACACGTATTATAAATAAAATAAAACCTTTGGAAAAGCAGAAAGCGAAAAACGTTTCTTTGAAAAGGTAATTCGGTCCGACTTTAGACAGATCTCCAGGGACCTAAAACAGATAAAAGTTACCTTTATATCCAACATTACTTATATATTATTAAATTTGCTATAGATGGAACAAGTTAAGTGTTTTCCTAGAGTAGGAAAAAATACTTTTAAACAAAAAGAAATTCAGTAAAAGTTGCCCTGCTAACTAATAATAAATAATAGTTATAAAATTTATATTACCTTGAACATTATTTATTAATCCCTAGTCCTGGAATTGGTGCATTGGTGAGCAAAAACGAATTTTCCATAATAAAATGAGAACCAATTAAAATAAACGTTATATTTTGCCACTGGTAAGTTGATAGTACGTTTTTACTTAACATGGGCATGTAATCTAGTATTGTTTAAAATTAATCATTTAATAATCTTGGAGAAACAAACTTAAACGAAATTCATCTTTCCCCCACAACTAAGGGGACATACAGCCACAGGAGAAAGTAAACCTGAAAAGAGGTCATTTAATTATGCTAAAATATTTACGGTTAATGAGATATAGGGTGATCCAAGTTAAGCTTTTTGAAAGCTAAAATGTCATCTTACAAAGTTCAGTGACAACGGCTGACCTGCCTTCGTCTCGTAACATTGTTACGTAGTACAATATTGAAGCGCAAATGACTTGAAACATCGAGTATATTGAAGTACAACTTTGTTATGTATAAAAAAATCCTCTTTCATAATTTGAGGTGACGCGATCAGAAATATGAAAGAGTCAAAATATATGCGAGAATTTACTAAACTCATATTGTGTAACTGGTGTCTATTAGGAGGTATCTTGAAACGAATTATGAAATCGTTTTTCTTGCACTTAAAAACAAAAAATTCAGTTGAAAGCGGATCCCGATAAGAGAGTGAACCGATATATCTATGATGGTCCAATTGATAAGGTGTTGATTTATACAACTAAAGCTTGTCGGCTTGAATGAGGCTTGTCGATCTACTTTTTTCTGAATTTTCATTCTTCGTGCGACATGCCACCAATTTATTCAAAATTTAAAAATACTTTACAGGCGCTAATACCTATACAGATTGACAAAAAAGTCGCGCAGAATGCCTGTAACTTTTGAATTACCTCGTATACGAAAAAATGACTTTTCTAAAAGTTGTTAAGTAAATTATTCCCCACATTTCTACGCACATGAATTTCAGATATTTGGATTCTACTGGGAAAAATCTGAATTTTTTGTATTTCGAATTTTCACCTATCTGCAAGCGTTTCCGAAATAATGACAGCTCAAAAATAAAAACTTCCTAATTATAGTTATTCCTACCTAATACCCACCAGTTTAGTCAAGGTGTTTTCATGACAGCGACCTAAGATGTGTCAGGTTTGAGTTCCTGTTTAATTTTCTGTTCTGTGATTTCTAATTTGTTTACACTATGGTTCATCTGAATGAGAAACAACGAGTTGAAATTTTAATAATTAGCGGTTACGGAAATATGAAGAGGTCGCAAGATCAGGTTTGTCAACTCTTTAATTAATTATATCCAAATAGGCCTCCAATAAATCAGTCAACGGTGTGTCGAGTGGTAAAGAAATTTCGAGAAACAAGCAGTGTTAGGGAAGCCGCTAGATCAGGTCGACGTAAAATAGTAACCGGAGGAGACAAAGCTTTGGATATCATGATCTCAATACATGAAAATCCAACACAATTATCCAAGCCAATGGCAATGAATTTTAATGTGTCTCATCAGTCAGTGAAAATTTTGTTTAAGCAGGAGAAGTTGCATACCTATAAGATAAAGTTGGTGCACGAGTTAAACTAGGACGATTTTGATAGAAGAGCTGAATTTAATGAGCTGATGATGGGAAGACGCAATAACGATAATGATTTCGCAACAAATATCATTTTCTCGGATGAAGCTACTTTCCATTTACATGCCATTGTTAATAGACATAATATCGATATTGGTCTGCTGAGAATACTCACTGGTTCGGGGAAGGTCATACTCAGAGGACCGAGAACGTTAATGTTTGGGCGGACACAGTTGTGGAACTTTTTTCATAGATGGTAATTTGAATGGCAAAAGGGTATCTGGACTTCCCCAGGAATCGCATAATTCGTTCTTGCAGAATGGTTTTACCGGGCTTAAATAATGGCATAAATGAACAGGTATGATTCCAGCAAGATGGAGCACCTGCGCATTATGCGGCAAATGTTAGACAATACATAAGCGAACAATTTCCAGGACGTTGGATAGGCAGAAGAGGTGCTATTGACTGGCCAGCGCGATCCCCGAACTTAACCCCACTCGACTTCTTTTTGTGGGGAGACTTAAAGAACAAAGTCTACGTTAACCGTCCAAATGACTTAGAATCTTTAAAAGTCAGAATTAGTGCTGAAATTCGGGCCATTTCAGAGGATTTCCTTTTAAATGTTGTATACAGGTTCAGGGATCGACTGGCGCTCTGCTTAGCAGAAAATGGTGATCATTGTGAACACCTGATCCACTGAAACGGTTTCACTTGTTTATTATTCCAATGTTAAGTTGTTCAATTTTCTAGGCTATTTATTTTGTTATTATAAAGTTTGTTATAATTTTAAATAAATAAAAATTCGAAATACAAAAAATTCAGAGTTTTCCCAGGTGAATCAAAATACAGCGTGTAACAGAAGTATGTAACGCTTTAAATATCTTTAATACCGTTTGTCCGATTTAGCTAAAATTCGGTATCCGTATATAAGAGGATATCGCGGAGCTGCTAGTGACATTTGCAATGTTGCCAAATCTACAGTTATTTAGCAATTTAAAATAATTTCTTTTTTAAATGGAACACCCTGTATATTATTCAAAAAAATGATTCCGCAATAAATTCTAAATAGCTTTTATATAAGTTACTTAATGTCTAAATCTAGCCATTTTTTTAATATTCGAGCTCGAAAATTGAGAATTTATTAAAACATTATTGTAAGCTAATTATTGTTTAAACTTACTTATTACAGAATAAAGAAATTACATTAGATGTTTAAAGTGCCTTCCATTTACTTCTTGGCAATATGCTAAATATTGCGGAAAAGTATTTAAAACATTAGAAAGATTATCTGTTTCTTCGATTCGTCGGCACTCAACTTCAATTCTATGTTTTAGGTCTTCTATATCATGTGGCTTTGTCTTGTAGACCACATTTTTTAATTGTCCCCACAAGAAATAATCGAGTGGAGTCAGATCTGGTGACCGAGCCGCCCACTCAATTGTACCCCGTCTCCCTATCCATCTTTCAAAAAATACTTCATTTAGATACTCCCGAACTTGTCTGACATAATGTGGTGGTGCACCGTCTTGTTGCAGCCATACTTCGTTATTTAATCCCGCAACGTTGTCTAAAATTTCGTTTATTGATAATCAGTTTTAATTTACTTTAATGAAACTAACTTACGAGGATTTGGAAATAGGATCTCAGGAGCAGGAACAATTTCATTTCTTAAGAGCTGCAAATATCTATCGCCATTTTAATTATAATCCATAAACAGTAGACAATTATCCTTTGTCCTATAATGCCTGCCCAAACACTAATTTTTTGCGGAAATTGGGTGTGCTGTTCTCGAATTCAATGAAGATTTTCTTTGGACCAATAACGAATATTATGCCGGTTAACATTTCCATTAAGACAGAACGTCGACTCATCGGAAAACATTATTTTATTAATAAAATTTGGATTAGCATTACACAAATCGATCATTTGCTCACTGAATTCTAAACGCCTGTCAAAGACATCCTCAGAGAGTTCTTGAACCAGGTGAGTTTTGTATGGGTGGAACTTCTCACACTTTAATACGCGATCTACCGACATGTGCGATGTGTTGTAATCGAGGCCAATAATTCGAGAAGAGAGGTGTGGATTTTCCTCTATGCTAAGCAAAATATCTAAAGCTTTATCGCCGCTTGTCGCAGTTTTTGGATGCCCAGATTTTAACATGTCTTTTACATGGCCAGTTTCGTTATATTTCTTTAAAATTTTGCTTACTGTAGACCATTCTGTTGGATTTCGGTTAGGATACCTATCATTAAAAATCTCAGCAACCTTCTGCTATATTCGCCTTCGATCCCCGTAACCCAATATCATTAATATTTCTATTCGCAGTGTTTCCGTTAGTAAATCCATTTTAAGAATTGTTAAAACTGATAAATTATGAAGCACAAATACCTTTGGCAAGTTTGTCAATGTAGCTGTCAGAATTTAATTGTGTCACAAATTTCCAAGACCTACTTATATCTCTATCAGTTTTTTGGATAAGAAGTTCTTATGATATTTAAACCCCAATATCAAAAAAATGGCTAGATTTAGACATTAAGTAACTTATATAAAAGTTATTTAGAATTTGTTGCGGAATAATTTTTTTGAATAATATATAGGGTGTTCCATTTAAAAAAAAATTAAATTGCTAAAAAACTGTAAATTTGGCAACATTTCAAATGTCACTAGCAGCTCCGCGATAACCTCTTATATACGGATACCGAATTTTAGCTAAATCGGACAAACGGTATTGAAGATACAGTAGACTCGCGCTAGTGTGAACACAAAAAATCCGAGCATGTTCATACTATCGAGACTGTTCACACCACCGAAGGTATACTTGAAAACGCAAATATTAGTGTAAATCTAAAAAGTAGTGCCTAATCTGCTCTTTAATCTTTAATTTAACAAACTGAAGAGACTTTTGCTGTGAATGGCATAACAGAGTACCAACAAATACTATAATTCATACCTATTTTCACAATCCTTACAACCCTAAAATCTCAACGGAGTCTTTCCCCGGGTTTAAGTAAAAAAAAGGAAGGAAATTGCACACACACATGTTTGTTAAACTTCAAAATTTACATTTTGTTGGTTAAAATAAGATGTAAGTTTTGTCTGAATCTTTCTAGCTGACCAATGAATAGCTACCGCTCTGTCCTCAATATTTCTTAGGCTCTCTATGTCACTAACGCAAACATTGTTCTGCTCTGACCATTGTGAAACCACTTTAAGTGCTGCTAAAACCTCCCTAACGGTAACTTTTTTGGGTTCCTCTACTTCAGCCTCAGATTCGTTGTCTTCCGTGTCTGTGTAAATCAGCGATTCGGGATTGTTTTCCGATGTCGCTGATATATCCTATAAATCTTCATTCCATTCTTCAATCTTTCTGTTGTTATACTCGTCCTAGAAATTACAAAATCAAATTTAATTAAAAAGTTACCTAATCTAATCGTAATGTCAGTTCCCCCCATGCGATTTTTTACTCACCGGTCCTAGTATTTGCAGCAACTGAATGGTTTCCTCTACAGTATGTTCTGACTTTTGACTGATCAATTGTTCTCGAATTGCAGCTAAGGGAAGGTCATCCTCATCAATATCATTTACGCTAAAAATATTATTCCAGCATTTTTCGACAATCGAGGCGTCCAACTGTTGCCAAGCTCGATTCAAATAAACAATAGCATTTTTCATAGTTAGGCTTCTTAGAGTCTACCCTATGTTTTCTCCCTTGGCCACCACGTAACTTAGCAGATTTTTTCTGTAGTACAACTTTGTCAATCTTAATGCATTTTGATCCATTGGTTGGATTAGTGGTGTAACGTTTGGTGGCATAAACATGATAAATATGGCGCCATCTTCGGTTTTGAATTCTACTGGATGGGAAGCAGCGTTGTCTAACAAAAGTACCGCTTTTCAGGGAGCTTTTGACTTTTTAAAAATGCTTTAACCTACGAAAATAAGTTGCGTGAAGTGAAACAAAATTTGGATTAATCGATGTGAAAACTTACCTCTGGAACAAAGCTTTTAAAGAACCAACTCTTAAAAATTTCCTGTGTCATCCAAGCACTCTTGTTGTTTTTGTAAATGCATGGATTGTTAAAATTTTTAAAACATCGAGGTGATTTTGCTTTACCAATGACTAATGGGGTAAGTTTGTGAGATCCTGTTGCATTTGCACAGCCCAGAAAAGTTATTCTTTGCTTGGCTTGTTTGAGACCTGGAGCAGTTTTTTCAGAGTTCAAAACATACGTTTTATCGGGCAACAATTTCCAGTATATTATTATATGCATTAGTCGAAACTCATTTAAATTACGGGATTTTAGGTTGGGGAGGAATAAACAGAACTTTGGTTAAGAAATTGGAAGTATGTATTTAAAGCGTTCCATACTTCTGTTACACGCTGTATGCAATCCTATGCAGGGTGTTCCATTTAAAAAAAAGTAAGTTGGTCTCTATGGCAACCAAACCAGAAATGACAAAAAAAATTCATGCAGGTAGAAATGTGGGGAATAATTTACTGAACAACTTTCATGAAGGTCACTTTATCGCATACGAGGTAATTCAAAAGTTGCAGGCATTATGCGCGACTTTATTGCTACTCTGTATAAACGGGGAAAGTCGAGATGGCACTGGTTTGTTCATGTACATTTTCTAGGGTACGATATGGCTCCCACTAGAGTTCAAGGTGGCTCCCAATAATAATTCCATACATTCGTACCCTGCTTGATTTTCCTTGGCATGATTTGATAGGCGATTTAATGCCCTTTGCGATGATGTATTAGTCGATAGGTAGTACCATGTGATATTTTAAAGTAAGGTTGGCTGGACGTGTGGAGGTAAATAGTAAGATTCTATCAAATGTGTACTGAAACTATGCCCCTCGATAATTAAATTGACGTGTTTTGTCAAATCGTATTTCTCTCAAAATTAAGAGATATTTATGATGGCCTGTTTTGAAATGAGAGCCCTGTGTAAAAATGTAAACAGCATTAATATAAAGCGTAAAATATATGATAAGAAATATTTAGGAAAAAAAAAATATTTAAAACAAAAATTGCAAGACTTATCCTGAAACAAAATATCACTAATAGAGTTTGTTAAGAGCATTTCATATTACTATACGTTCTCTAATAATAAAGTAATAAACTAATGTTTTACACCGCAGTATTCTAATTCTCGGAAAACATCTAGTCTTCTGTAAACCTGAAAACGTGCTATATTCTAAATAATAATAATAATAATAATAATAAATGAATTTACGTCTATGAAAACCGTTAATCGGTAGCTTGGTAATAGGTTTGCGGCTTCTGGAATATTTAAAGTAGGTTCTGTGATTTTTTGACCGACAACGGGCAAACATCACTGGAATGCTTCAACGGTCGCTTTTCGTTGGTTGGTCAAAAGGGTCCACGTGACCACATGTGATTGGTGGACGTCCCAGACCACAGCGCTACAGCACCATATACAACTCAGTGTGTGTGTTAGACTTCAACGTAAGCAGATGCTCCACGTAGTTGCAAGCAATAATACCACCTGTTTTGATCTGGCATGTGTGTCAGGGGAAATTATTTTCTAATGTTAAAGTAATTGATATTTTGAGGACGCGTGCCCGGTAACAGAGGTTACTATTATTTTAAACGTACAGTAAAAGTAGTAGTTACGACGTGCACGAAGTTGTACCTCAGTGTTTTGCAGTTCACGTAAATACGTGAAATATTCCGGTCTATACAGGACATATCTTTCAAATATTCCTGGTGATATTTAGGCGGCAATGAAGCTGTAATTAATTCAAGTTCTGATTCATTCTCTTCGGTAAAAACCAATGAAATCTTAATGGTATCTCGGTGCAGTGCTTTAGGGTTGTTATTGTAAAAATTGTAACATTGTAAGGGTGGTGGAAAGTAGAAGAATAAAAAGACATAGCAAAATAAGTTGTGTTTAATTGGTCTAGCAATAATTAAACTAACCAACCTTATACTGTAGGTGATACAGTGCCTATGTGAAGCCAGGGGGAAACCCTGTCTAGAAACATTATATTTATATTGTAACTGTATGAATATGGCTTGTTTTAGTTTTAAGGTTTCTATATCTGTATACATTGCTCTATTTATACTTTAAAATATTTACATCTTTTGTATGTTTGTAAAAAATACGCAATATAATTTAAATTTCCATACTTTCGTACTTGCATTTTTTTTATTATATTAGAAACCCTACTTTTTAAATATTAATGTAGTTGACAACAATCTTTGTCATATCATAACATCTTCACATAATATAATTTTTGCTTGCGGAGTAAGCTCGGACCTTCTTCAGTACATATATAATTCTAATTACCGGGAGCCACGTCGACACCGTCCATATAAATATTATTTAGTTTTTTTTTTATAAATAATTTAGGTATACATTTTATTATATTTAAAACAACTATAACTTTTGAAAATCAATTTAGATCTGCAAGCAAATTATGTGTAGTCTGTCTAATAACCTCAACATATTTCGATAATTGCAAAATACTAATTAGGATAAGTTTAAACAAAATTAATATTTAGCAGTAATATGGCATGAATTTTAATCATATTTAAATTAATACAAATAACAATAATTTATTCGGGCGCCACAAATTGACCCATGTTTAATTTTAATTTCTTTTTTATGGACCGAGCAAAAAACAATTATTTTTGTATTTGAGTTTCATAATCACTCCTTAATGAAACGCAAAAAAGTTGAGCAACGATCCATTTCATTAAACAAACTGAAACTTTATTTTATAGAGTTTGAAATGGTATTATTTATCAAAAAAATGTTTCATTCTGTTGTGGGAAAATAGGTTATGAAATTGAAAAAAGGTGGATTTTATATTTGATAAATGTTATCAGCATTTTTGATTAAAAATAATTTGACCGTTTTTTTCAAGGTAACGTAACAGCCCAAAATCCCAAAAAGTCTTTTGGCGCGAAATCTATCACGTCAACAAAATAAAAAGACCTAATTTTTTTCGAGCATTTTTAGTCTATTTCTCGAATAAAATAACAGATTATCAGTGTATTTACATATATATGTCTGTGTTCTAAGTCGTAAACAATTTGTAACGTAACTTTTCCTCGATAATCAAATACAACTATACGGATTTCCTAACCTCAAACTTCTTTTTGATGTTTAGGAAAAGCTGAGCAAGGCTCAGAGACACAAGAGTTACATCGAAAAATTGAAAAGGACGCGAAAATTCGATGATTTCAAAAAAAAAAACGAGCAGCTGCCCAGACGGAGAGACGAAATCTTGTTGAAAGACGTCGTGCAGCGATTCATGAGAGAATAAAAAAGCACAGAAAAAATTTAAAATCCAATATGGTGCAAAAACAGACTGAAACCAATGCAGGTTATCTCAGTGAAACAAAGAAAGCTTGTTAATTTTACACAAGCACTTGGTAAAGCAATGAAGAAAACCATGCAAGCACTTCCTGTTTGTTAGACACGTAAATACGCGGTTTTGGCAAAGATTGTTGTGAGCATGAATGATGATGACGGAAATAAACTTGTGAATATTATATCACTTTCTGAGGTTAAGAAGAAAAATAATGACGACTCTGAACTTGTCCAAGAAATCGAGAGATTTTATGAACGAGATGACATTTCCAGAATTTCACTGAAAATAAAACATGTGAAGCAATACTGTAATCTGCAAACTCGAGAAAAAGTACTTCTATCAACAGGACACATGCTCTTGACAGTTAAAGAAGCCTTCGCAATTTTTAATCGTCAAAGAAAGATTACAGGAAAAGTATTCAAAATAAAGACGAATTTTGTTAAAGATTATTTTTTTATGTTATTGCAATGCGTTAGTTTATTGGTTTTAATTCTCGCTAGATGTTTGTGACCTCACCATTTTCCGAGAACATCGACCAAATCACGTGAAATTGAATAAGGATCTTCCCCATGATATGTGCCTGTATTCTTATCATACTAATTTCATTAAAGCTGTCCTTTGCTCTTCATAAATTTGTTCCGTCTTTGCCTACATATAATGATGGATTTCTTCAGCAATTTTTGTGCAAGGTTACCAACATAGATTGCCGGTTTTCTAAATGCGATAACTGTGATGGAATATCGATTGAACGACTCAAGGAATCTATTGGTGGCATGGCAATGGATAGCTTGGCGGAAAAGCGATACTACAAAACGAATCGAAAAATATAAAGAGTCTGGTACACTGGAAGGCTTGCTTCTACACATAGCAGCGTTATTAAAACGCGAGCAGTCGGATACTTTAACAAATATGATCGCCCGAGAGCATCAAATGATCAGTTTAATGAGGAGGGAATGCTGCAAATTGATTTTGCTGAAAATATCGTCTGCGAGGGGCAAGACGAAGTGCAAATTGCACAGTGGAATCAAAAACAGCTAACTTTGTTCACTACTGCCTTCTATCATAACAAAAAATTCCAATCGAAGGTTTTTGGCTAACAGCTTAACACACACAAAAGAAACAATAAAATAATTCCCTACATCTACATATTGCTAACAGGACTCCCAGTATCGGTAAAAATATTGAAAATTTGGAGTGACGGGCCTTCATCGCAATTCAAAAATAAGTTTATCGCTGCAATTATTCCTCTATTCGAAAGCGAATTCGGTATGAAAATTTATTGGAACTATTTTGCGACTTCTCATGTGAAAGGTTGTGTCGATGGTATTGGCGCAACTGCAAAAATGATGGCGAGAAAGCATATTTTGTCTCGTAAATGTATCGTAAACTGCGCTTCAGACATCGTTGCTGCATTTAATCGTACAGAATCAAGAATCGCTAACGAAGAAGTTACTGAAAATAATTTTTCCGACATAAATAAATTTGGGATGCGTCTGAGGTTTTCGCTAGTGCAAAAAGTATCCGTGATATATCGTCGGGTCACCAAATTCAAGTGATTGATAGAGAAATCGGCGCCTTTAACACTTTAAAACAAGGATACGATTTATAGTTTTAACTGCTTTCCACTTTGTAATTTATTTTGAATAAATTTCAAAGAGTTTAATAAATAATTAAAGTTAATCGAATCAGCCGATACTTGGTGGAGATCCATAATTAATTACGGCTAAACAGAAAAATAGCAGTTTTACTGGTAAATCTCCAGTAAAACTCCTGTTTTTCTCTTTACCCCTAATTAAATAATTAGAGTGTTGTTGGTTTCTTCGAAGTCCATGTCAATTCCTTGAAACATCTTGAATTTCTGATCGTCAGACCAATAAATAAATGTTATTAAATGCAACATTAAATAACAAACAATTATCGATATGCTGAATTTTACTTCTTAATGCAAATGTAGATTGCACAGGTAACGTAACAATCTTTTTGTGTAACGTAACAGTCAGAATATATTTTTCTATGAAATAACAAAAAGTTTTTTGTAGCGTAATTAAAATTCAATTCATCGCATTCATTCTAAAGCTTAGAAATTTTACACTTCATGTTGAAAATAGTCCACTAAAAGAGCACTTCGACAATGTAAGGCAACTTTAAAACCTACTTCCAAAATTATGTAACGTAACAGTCTATGCTGAGATGTTTATAACTTCAAAATAACAAGGCGTACAAAAATTGTTATATACAGGGTGGTGATAACGTTTGGAATAATAGGAATATTTCTGAACAGGTTAGTTCAGGTTAGTTCAGTAACTTAAAAAAAAAAAACGCTCAGACACGTCGATTTTTATTTTTATTTCTGCATTTTTTTAGCTAATACTAGAATATACAGGGTATTACATAAATGAATTATCACGTCAATGTCACTTTTTCTAAATGGAATGCCCTGTATATTATTTCATTTTTTGATTCTACGCAAGACTCTAAGCAGATTTCGATTATGATGTCCTTTACCTATCTTCAACTGTTTACGAATTATTGACAATTGAAAATTAGACATTTTCAATGAAAGTAAAAATATAAATTGAATTGTTTGAGCGTTTTTTTTTAAGTTAACCTGTTCACAGATATTTCTATTATTCCCAACTTTATTTTCATTCGTATAGGGTGTCTCAAAAAATTAGTATCAATTTCAAGTTTGTTTTTATAAACGAACTGACACTTTTTTTTTTAATTTTAAACCTTTTATTTTATTTAATGAACATTATTTACAATAAAGGAATATGCCTGCCTATTTTAATAAATGTTGGAAGTGGAATCCATTCACAGCGCTATAATGACCCCATTTATCCACAAACTCTCTTTGGACGTTAGTAACAATATCTGGGGTAATTTCCCGTATCGTGGCTCTTATTCATATTTTCAAGTCCCCTAAATTCTGTGGTTTATTTTTGTTTACTCTCTCTTTAACGTAGCCCCATAAGAATAAGTCGAGCGGAGTTAATTCGGGTACCCTTGGTGGCCACTCTATTTCGCCCCGTCGGTCTATCACACGATGATGAAACGTATTGTCCAAATATCTCCGAACGTTTGCGCTAAAATGGGCAGGAGCTCCATCTTGCTGAAACCAAAGTCTATCATCAAACGTATCTGGAACATCTTGATTTGGAAATAGTGTAATTAAGGTAGGTACAAGTTCTTCCTCTAGAAATGACAGGTACCGTTCTCTCAAAAAAATATTGCCCGATGATTCTACTCTCAACAATTCCCGCCCAAACATTAATTTTCTCCATATACTGCGTATGGCCCTCTCTATATCATTGTGGATTTTCATTTGACCAATAACGGAAATTTTGCTTATTTACTTCCCCATTAAGGCAAAATGTGGCTTCATTAGAAAAAAATCACGTCTTTTACAAAATTATTATTCTTTTGGCAGATATCCATCACTACCTCACAAAACTGATGCCTTCTGTCCGGATCATCGTCATATAGCTCTTGAACTATTTTTATTTTATAAGGACGCCACTTTTCTTTTCTTAAGAACTTCACAATAGCTGAATGATCCACATTAATGTTGTCTTGATTTGAAAGACATCTAGTACTTGAATGAGGATTTTCTTCCATCGACATTAAAATATCAATTTTAGTGTCTTCAGGGATGCCTGGTCGTCCTGAACGCGGCTGGTCTCTGACATGTCCGAAATTATTAAATTTATTAATTTACTTACAGTGGCCTGGCTGATTGCCTGTCTCTCCGGGTATTTATTATTGAACATCTCACACATTTCTTCTTGCGTTCGAGCTTTATCTCCAGAACCAGCCATAATGAAAATCTAGATTATTTGCGTTTCTGTTAAGAACATTATGATAAAATAATACAAAATAATCAAATAATCACAAGGCGTTTGTCAAAAAAGTGAATTAGAATGACATCAAATAACATCACTATAAAGGCCAGATATTGGTAACCATGCTAACGTCTAAAGAGAGTTTGTGAATAGATTGGGTCATTGTAGAGCTGTGAATGGATACCACTTCCAACATTTATTAAAATAGGCAGGCATATTCCTTTATTGTAAATAATGTTCATTAAATAAAATAATATGTTTAAAATTTAAAAAAGTGTCATTTCGTTTATAAAAACAGACTTGAAATTGATACTGATTTTTTGAGACACCCTATACGAATGAAAATAAAGTTGGGAATAATAGAAATATCTGTGAACAGGTTAACTTAAAAAAAAACGCTCAAACAATTCAATTTATATTTTTATTTTCATTGAAGATGTCTAATTTTCAATTGTCAATAATTCGTAAACAGTTGAAGATAGGTATAGGACATCATAAACGAAATCTGCTTAGAATCTTACGTAGAATCAAAAAATGAAATAATATACAGGGTATTCCATTTACAAAAAGTGACATTGACGTGATAATTCATTTATGTAACACCCTGTATACTCTAGTATTAGCTAAAAGAATGCAGAAATAAAAATAAAAATCGACGTGTCTGAGGGTTTTTTTTAAGTTAACCTGTTCAGAAATATTCCTATTATTCCAAACTTTATCACCCCCCCCCCCTCTATATAGAAAATATTACCACAGAAGCATACTTTCAGCTGCATGTAGAAAAAATATGAAAAGTATCGAATGTTTTTTTAGAAAAATGTATGTTGAAATGTGCGTCTGAATGTCCACAGTAAATGGCACCATTATCAGCAATGATTTATTGTTAAGATAAAATAAATAGCATTCGTTTGTATCGAAAAAATAAACACCTGTTTATGGTCGTTACACGCTTCGCTCTTGTATATATTAATATTTAATTTTTCAGTAGTGTAGGATAGGCTTTACAAATTTCGAGCACGTTATATTCATATCTAGCAGTATTTGTGTTCTCCCTCGTCACTGCATGAAATACTATATCGCTATTGTAGGGACAATGTTGCCGGAGGTAGCAAAATTTAACCCGCAGGAATATAATAGTTAAATAACTTTGAATAAGATTAATTAATTATTCGATGAATTAATGATTTATTAAGTAATACTTTGTACATTTCCGAGTACGATATTGTTTATAAGTAGGCTATTGAGACAATTCATTATTATTTAGTATTTTAAGTAATATTATAATCCATTTTTTTTGTACTGGGAAAACGAGTTGGCCATAGCGTAAAAATCAATTTCGACTAAATTCAGTGCTAACGATCGGTGAAATTTTACTGGACTGACTCTCGATTCCAATCCTTTGTACAGAAGAGACGTTCCCAGAATTTGGGGTAAGCAATTGGTCATTTTTTCTCTTATCTCTTACCTTAAGAAATATCTTTTTTTTATATCTTTCCTATTTGGGTGTACTTCCAAACTTGAAGTAATAGTGTACCTGAATAAAATAATTTAGTGATTATTTCATTTAAATTTACGGTAGCTAAACCACCTTTTTTTTATGCACGTAATTAAATATATTTTTCCTACAAGCGTGCGCGATATACCGTTTTCCCGCACTCGTTTTGGTTCTGAAAGACCCATTTTCCCGCACGGTGCGGGAAAATTTTTCCGGCACGGTGCGGGAAAATTTTTCCCGCACGGAAAATTAAATTTTTAGAAATACTTTGTGGTAGTTTTTCTAACGCTTGTAGAAACAATTTTGATTCTAACTCATGCGGAAAGACACTTTAATAAATAAAATATAAATTTTTATTGAAAGGAAATGAGGTATATTACAGAAACACTAATTTTTGCCGTTTATTTTAAACATTTTTAAAAAAGCTGATTTAAAACGGTTTATTTCAAAAACCCCGTACATAGATGTTAACATGGTAACCACGACACACACATAAAATTTAATTGTCAAAGTGACACCTTACAACATTTCACCGGAGCGTGGCTTTGATTTATAATTTCGTTCAGATTCTGATACAGATGTCTTCCATAGATAATTTCTCGGACGATGAGCTTCCAGAAGATATTCTAGAAGCTGCAAGTGTCGCAAATTTGGATTTGCTACCAAAAAAGTCAATAGTCAGGTATGAAAAACAATACGATAATTTTGTTACTTGGTGTGAAGCGAAAAATGTAAAAGCACCAAGAGAAGAAGTACTTTTGGCATATTTCTTGGAAATGTCTAAACTTTGGAAGCCAAATACTTTATGGTCTCGATATTCCATGTTGAAAAGTGTACTTAAGGTTAAGAAAGATTTAGATATCAGTAAATACTATAAAGTTACTGCGTACATCAAGAGACAAAATGTAGGTTTTCGAGCAAAAAAAGCAAAAGTTTTTACACAAGAAGAGATTGCGAAATTTATGAAAGAAGCACCTGATGAAATTTTCCTTCTAATTAAAGTGGTAACGATTTTTGGACTGGCTGGTGCCTGCCGCCGTGAGGAGCTAACTAAATTTACCATTGACGACATAGACGACAAAGGAGACGTTATAATTGTCACAATAAACGACTCCAAAAACCATTCTGCTAGATCCTTTGTAATAACTAAGGCAGTCAATAATGAAATTTTTCTAAATCTATACAGAAAATATGCAAACTTACGTCCACAGCAAACTCCACACCGCCGATTCTTTTTGAACTACAAACATGGAAAATGCAGTACCCAATGTGTTGGAATTAATACCATAGGAAAAATGCCCTCCAACATTGCAGCTTATATAGGACTCAAAAATCCAGAATTATACACAGGCCACAGTTTTAGACGTTCCTCGGCCACTCTACTTGCTAATTCTGGCGAAGAAATAACAAACATTAAACGTTTAGGAGGATGGAAATCCACGTCTGTTGCCGAAGGCTACCTGGAGGAATCCATCACACACAAAAAAAACATGTCTAACAAAATTCTCAATCTCAATAGTCCATCAAGTTTGAGCTATAATTTAGAAGCAAAAACTCCACAGTTTCCCAGCAGCGCTAACAACAGCTCGATACCTCTTTCTTTGCAACCATCCGCTCATCAGGATCAGTTGGCTTCAATGGCTTCATCCGCAATCAATTTGCATAATGCATCAAATTGTACTTTTAATGTAAATATTAGTTATAATTAGAAATTAAATCTGTGTTTGTTTTTCAGTAAAATTAAATTTTTAGAAATATTTTGTTGTAGTTTTTCCAACGCCTGTAGGAAAAATTTTGATCCTAACTTGTGCGGAAAGACACTTTCCCGCACTCGACTGCTTACCCGAACTCCGCTTCGCGTCGTTCGGGTAACGGCAGTCGCGTGCGGGAAAGTGGCTCTTTCCGCACTTGTTAGGATAATAACTATTTCTTGCCTTCCTATGATGCACATTGCACGTGTATGAAATATTTTTTTAGAAACTTTTTTCTGCCGTGATCTTTATGTTCTCTTAGCTGCACAGACGTTAGCAACGTAGCCAGGCTGAACGAACGTCAGGCAGATTTATTCCAAAGCAGACCTGAGGACACGAGTGACTTGACGACGGTGGAGGACGTTAGGGCATTCAGGTGAGTTGAAATTCATTATTTTGGGCACTTTTGGTGCTGGCGTCATGCCAAATTTTTAAAATACGTAAATCAACTCACCTGATACCTAATCCGCGTGCTCAGCCCTTGGTCACTCGGGTCAAAGGGGCTTCTCCTATCTTTTCTCTCTAAATTTGGTGCACGGCGTTTTTTCTCTTTTTTTTTATCACTCAAATATTTCACATTTCATGACCAAATGCTTACTGGCAAATTTCTTACCTCACCACGTGTTTAAGCTGCTCCCTAAGATCAGCAAATTTTCTGTACATACCTGCTTTAAAATTCAAGTTTTCGTTTTGTATTCCTTATCTTTTTTGAGTAAAATAAAGGTCACATCCAAATGATGATGCCTACCAACCATTAGGGGCTTTGGTTGGGCACTGATTGGATATTTCTTGTGTCCTGTATTTTGTCTTATTTTCTTTTGTATATATAGCATATTATATCCTGAAGGATAAACCTTCACTGTAAATATATTTTCCAGTAACTTTAGAATAATTTCAATAATTAATCAAATGCTAAGCTTGAAAGTCAAGGTATTTCCAGGCTTCATTTTTTTTCAATAATATTTAAATTTAAATTTTCATTGCATGGGGGAACACACCCATTTAAGAATAGTACTCAGGGTTGTCGAGACTATTTGTATATTTTTTATATTACATTTTTTTTATAAGCATATTTTCCTTTCTTACAATTGTTAAGGATTAAGGAATCCTCTCGTACATGATAAGTACGCATAATTTATGTGAAGGGTCAATGCCCTCATTAATTTAAATATTTCTTTTTTTTTATATACTATTGGAGGAGACGTAGCTCTCTCCACCAATTTATTTAATTATGTATACAGCTCTTGCATGAGCAGATATTAAGGTTTTGAAGACCAGTTCTAGTGTATATTTTCTCGCAATTAATTTTCTTCTTAATTTATCACTTAACAAGTCAAAATCTTCAGTAGAGTGCGTTTTGAGACATATTGCCCATTTACATAAGAACACACACTGCTTCTCTTTTTTTTCTTTGCACTTAACAGGACATGGAGACGTGAGCAAGCAACAGATCTAAATCGCCTAGAACCGCCATTGAGACACGCTATCACAGAGGCAAGCACCTGGAGATACCTCTCCGTAACTCGCCACATTTCACGACGTAAGGCCGGCAGAAGCGATCTAAGTAAGTCACGTTCTATAACTCCTGATTAACTTTGTCAGCAAATGTGAACAATTCTTATACGAGGCAATATTATCAGAATAGCTTGAAATTTTCATTTTTAAACATAATAGTAGTTTTAACTAAAATTTGACAATTTTTTTATTTTTAAGTCGCGAAATGTCACGAGAAGCTTAGTGCTTCTGGTTATTGTAATAAATAGTATTTATTGATTTATATTATCGTTTTATTGTGCGGCAACAACAAACAAGGCTTAATTTAATTTCTATTTGCTCTTAAAAACTTACATTTCATATTTTTTAGTATTTTTTCTAAAAAAAAAAAAAATACTTGGCGCCCTACATTACTTTTTCTTCTTTTCTAAATAGTGGAAGGACAAGCTCAAATTAGACTTAAAATCATCTGAAGGGAACCCATTGCCCTGAACGAACTGAGCTACCGTGGTAAATGTGAATATTGCAAGGCTCTCTTATTGGACACATCAGTAAAGGTCCCATAAGAAAGCATTTGTGGTTACACGTTTTAAGTGGAGTGTATTGAAACAATAAGGTATGTCAATTTCTATGCTATATCTTTTAAGTTGCATGTAAAGAATGTTTATTTTTTTGTTTTTCCAAGTTGTGAAGTTGGTTTAGACTAATAAACCGAAACGTCAACGATGTAAAAAATTAAATACTTTTATATTATAAATCACATTTTTGTGTAAGACGTATATCCAATTATCCAAAGCCATTTTAGCGTAGATTTTATGTTTGAGTAAAATATTTAAAAATTCGGATATTTACTCTTTTCTTTGTAAATGTTGCTTTTGTATTTTAATGGTTAACTACCAAAAAATCATCAATTTTATAGCAAAACTCTCGATTTTCATCTATTTATTTTTTGAATCTTTGTAGACCACCCACCTAACATGCTATCATATAGTAATTTGACAAAAACAAAAAAAGTACCTAAACATAATTCTTCTTAAAATTAATCATTAACATCCCCTAAAAACATCTCGTTCATCCCTTTATATCCTCAAAAAATCTCCCTTGTTACCCAAAGCATCCCGAAATTGTTTTTGTTACCGCTTTACGTCCCGTGCTGGTGTTTTTGCAGTGCCTAATTGACCGACAGACGGCCCTTTATAATTCCAACGGTCAGACTTGTCAAATTTTATTTTCATTGCAGCGAGAATGAATAATAAATAAGATTTTGGGGAAATTTAATACCGGGGTAAATTGAATATCATTAAAATGTAGAATGAAATATCAATAGAATGGAGAATTTTAGCTATTACACTGTCAAATAGCTATTTTTTAATAATTAATTAATAAACATAGGTTTATTCCTAAATCAAGCTTAATGTGATACGGGGTTTTGATTGAGTTTCTACGCCAGGAGTTACTATTGACATCTGTTCTTTAATTAAAAAATTTTTGGTCTTGTAGCTTAAGTAAAGCGTAGTCTAATCAACAATCAAAAATAATAGGCTTCCCTCGCCCCGAGATCTTACAAGCCGTACCGCGGACTAGCACGGACCATATGCCAGTTCGCGTCAACTCATGTATAGGCAGGTGAAAGAGGTTTTCTAATTCCGGTTTTAAAAAAAGTTAGGATCGAGGAGACGAAACTTTTAGTGAAAAGAACATTACATACGAAAGATCCCAGAAAAAATGTAAATTCACCTTCTCTCAAGTTAGGCTCGTGCGTTGCTTGTAACTTTACACAAGGCGCAAATTGAGAGGCGTATTTTAGGCAAACAACAAGAACCTTGCTGAGGCAGCACGACTAGTTACCGGTAATATACCGGGTAAGGTTACACACTTTAGCTTCAAGCTCATATGTTATTATAAATAGGAACATTATAAATTTAATAAACGAGTATTTACCTAACTAAGGTTATAGTAATTTACCCTAACCAACCCTTATATTAGAGGCATTTACAAATGCCCTACTATACAACGTCCTTGGAGTATACTGAACACAATCTATGGAAAAGCAATATCATCAATCCTGTCTGAAGAGTCCAGACCTCAATAGGAAGTAAACAAATACATCAACATTTCCCGAAGAGCACAAGACCTTAAGTGGAAGCCAGCAACAAAATCAACTATTTCCGATGAGCACAAGATCTCTAGTGGAAGCAAATAACAACAACAACAACAACAACAACCATTCCCGAAGAGCACAATATCCCAAGTGAAAGCAAACAACAACATCAACCATTCTCAAAGAGCACAAGACCCCAAGTGGAGGCCAGCAACAAAACCAACCAGTCCCGAAGAGCACAAGACCTCAAGTAAAAGCAACCAACTACATCAACCCCTCCCGAAGAGCACAGAACTCAAGTGAAGTCAACAAAACTAACGCTGCTGCATGATCTAACTAGCAGTCAACTTAAGTGAAGAAAGATTCCGCCAGCAGCTGCAAAGTGTCACTTGGATGAATATTCAGTACAGTTCATCAATGGAATCACAGCAGGAATGGTAGCCGCAATTTTGTTCATATGGGGAGTACGACACATTTGTACAAGATTGTCTCATCAACCAGCCAAAGGTAACCGACGCTAGTATGATGGAGCTAAAACCCTTACGAGAACTCTCGTCAAGCAAGAATCAGGATAATGTTTAACTAACATTTTTTTATTAGATTTTTATTAATTTTTAATATTTTACCTAAACTTATTATTTGTAAATTCTTGCATATTAAAAAGTTACAAAACATGAAACAATAAACTAAACAACGACAACCTCGCTAAGAAGGTACGTCCAGTTACCGACAATATACCGGGTAAGGATGCAAACTTAGAGTTAAGTTCATTTTTATGTAATAAATAGGTACATTTTAGATTTAGTAAACGAGTATTCAACTAACTATAGTTATACTAATTTACCCTCACCAACCCCCACATTACAGACATTTACAGATACCTTACTGTACATGACGGACGAAGAGAAGTAATTAGAGACAGTCGAGGAATTTTTAATTATACATGGTTTTCCTTTAAGATAAAAACAATTTTTTCGGTGATTTACATTTTTTCAAATAATAGTCCAACCCCGCTTCAGCATCACTTTCTGACTCTAAACTTATGAACTGTAAACAAATGTTTTCTTTATATACCTGGATCTGCGATACGAGTATGGCGTGTCGCGTCATTACGGTCATGTCATGTCATTCCACTTGAGTCGCGTCGCAATATTTTGTACCTAAGGCCAGACCGCACTACTCTGGACGACACTCTTACCACAACGCGCCAACATAACAAACGTTAACAATCGAAAAATTTGTCCATCGTTCCCAAAGAGACCTGAATATAGTAGCAAGAGGAACAAACACTAAGTCAGGGTCTCAGTTCAATAATATTTACTAATGACCACGGTTACATGTTTTACTCTTACAAAACATGTTGGAAAAACTAGAAATTACCAAAGCAAAAAAGAGTCCGGTATTTACCTGCGTTAATGAGCTCCTTAATTTCGAGCCTTATCTCATTTTCAAAAGCTAAATAATTAATTATTGTTGTTGCAGTTTATAACCTATGCTGGAGTTCCCGCCTTTTCATTCGACCTTCTGACATACCAGCTCGTCTCTTCTTCTTTTTATTTGGAAGAGAGATTACATTTGGTATCAATATTTTCAGCTTTGTATTGTCGTGTGATAGTTTACTTACTTTCCCCCTACTTTGCCTTTTGTTATTTTGATTTTTATATACAATATTTCTCAGATAGCTCCACGAGACAGCTCGTTGAGAGTAAATAGCAGCAGTGCTCTCAAAACTGTGTCCACAGCAAGTGCGTGTTGCGAGTTCGATAGAGAAAGTTTGTAGAACATGGAGGTGGAAAAACTTGCGGCCGTTATCGTTTCTCACAAAATTTTATTTAAGAGGAAGCAAAAACATAAAGTGCAAAGAAAGTGTTGGATCAAACCTTGGATTCGACGTAGATTAGAGTTAGGTGCGTGCTCTACACTCACAAGGGAGCTGCAGGTTGAAGATGCGCAGCAATTTCGCAATTTCGTTCGTATGAATGCAGTGCAGGTTCAGTATATAATAGAACTACTTGGACTAGCAATTGCGAAAAGAAATACGAAAATGCGAGAAGCTATTTCCATCTACGAACGTGTAATGGTCACATTACGATTAGGTATTATTAAAAAAAAAACAGGTGTCCTATCAGAATATAATTAACAAATGCTTTTCTTCTTTTTAATTTTTTTTATTTCTTGTGGCATCTACAATATTAATGAAACTTTCATGCTTTTTACGATATAGGACTACTCTACTTACCTGATTTCTCAAATTTTAATTTAAAATGAAATCTTTCTTTGCACCTCCCCAGAAGTACAACCAAATGCAGCTGCAATATCTTGCAATATTCTCTGTTTCTTTTCGCGGTTACGATACTCTACACATTTTGTATCCCACAGTATGGGATTCTCTTCATAACTACTAATTAATTTAACCACATCGTCTTTCGACCATTCTACTTTTGCTATTTTGCTGAGAGCACTGTCACAATACGAATACCGTTCGAATTGTGATGGTTGCTCTCCAACCCGAGAAAATCGCTTCGTCCACTTGCGAGCAAGTGTCGACTTGTTCGCTGTCTGAGAGTTTATCAGTGCTGTCGTATAGTAGCTCGCGGAACTGTGTCGACCTGCGAGAAATACTCTTGAGAGCGGCTCTCGAGAGCTTTTCTCTCAAATGGACACTTACCTTTACAAGCCGCAGTGCGGACTAGCACGGGCCATATGCCAGTTCGCGTCAACTCAGGTATAGGCACGTGAAAGAGGTTTCCTAATGCCGGTTTTAAAAAAAATTAGGATCAAGGAGACGAAACTTTTAGTGAAAAGAATATTACATACGAGAGATCCCAAAAAAAAATGTAAATTCACCTTTTCTCAAGTTAGGCTCGTGCGTTGCCTGTAACTTTACACAAGGCGCAAGTTGAGAGGCGTATTTTAGGCAAACAGCAAGAACCTTGCTGAGGCAGCACGACTAGTTATCGGTAATATAACACACTTCAGCTTCAAGCTCATATGTTATTATAAATAGGAACATTATAAATTTAATAAACGAGTATTTACCTAACTAAGGTTATAGTAATTTACCCTAACCAACCCTCATAATAGAGGCATTTACAAATGCCCTACTAACGAAGGTCCTTGGAGTATACTGAACACAATCTATGGAAAAGCAATATCATCAATCCTTCCTGAAGGGTCCATCCCTTAAGAGGAAGTAAACAAATACATCAACATTTCCCGTAGAGCACAAGACCTTAAGTGGAAGCCAGCAACAAAACCAACCATTTCCGATGAGCACAAGATCTCAAGTGGAAGCAAACAACAACAACAACAACAACAACAACCATTCCCGATGAGCACAATATCCCAAGTGAAAGCAAATAACAACATCAACCATTCCCAAAGAGCACAAGACCCCAAGTGGAGGCCACAACAAAACCAACCAGTATCGAAGAGCACAAGACCTCAAGAAAAAGCAACCAACTACATTCCGCCAGCAGCTGCAAAGCGTCATTTGGAAGAATATTTAGTACAGTTCATCAGTGGAATCACAGCAGCAGGAATGGTAGCCGCAATTTTGTTCATATGTGGAGTACGACACATTTGTACAAGATTATCTCATCAACCAGCCAAAGGTAACCGACGCCAGTATGATGGAGCTAAAACTCTTACGAGAACTCTCGTCAAGCGAGACTGAGGATAATGTTTAACTAACATTTTGTTATTAGACTTTTATTAATTTTCAATATTTTACCTAAATTTATTATTGGTAAATTGTTGCATATTAAAAAGTTACAAAACATAAAACAATAAACTAAGCAACGACAACCTCGCTAAATAGGTAAGTCCAGTTACCGACAATATACCGGGTAAGGTTGCAAACTTAGAGTTAAGTTCATTTTTATGTAACAAATAGGAACATTTTAGATTTAATAAACGAGGATTTAACTAACTATGCTTAACTTTTAAATAAGATAAAAAATTTTGCTTTTTAATGTTTTAATTTATTTAGAGAATAAATCACTCTACATGTTTCGGCTTATTAGGCCTTTTTCAAGAGCAATACAAGATAAATACTAAATCTAAAACGCAACTTAGGACAAACGTTAGTTAACAATAAAGATAAAACCCCTATATTAAATAAGTCTGGTGTTTACGAGATTAAATGTAAAGACTGTGAGGCTGTCTATATTGGGCAAACCGGTAGAGATCTCAAAACAAGAATAAAAGAACATCGAAACTCCATCTTAAACAACATAAAAAATACCGGCATCGCAGCACACTGCATAGAACAAAATCACTTCATAGATACTGACAATTTTAAATTATTACAGAGTGAAAGAAAAGGAAAATGTCTAGATTTACTAGAACAATATGAAATCAAAAAATCTATAAAAAATAATCCGTGTACCACCAATGATCAACAAAATTTTATAAATACCCCGATAATAGACACCTTCATTCAGTCAACCACTACGAAAATCCCAACATTTGGATAGCAATAAAAAACCTTCCTTTATTATTAAGTTTATAAAAACCAGTATTGTTACTTTTAGATTTAGTATTCATCTTGTATTGCTCTTGAAAAAGGCCTAATAAGCCGAAACATGTAGAGTGATTTATTCTCTAAATAAATTGAAACATTAAAAAGCAAAATTTTTTATCTTATTTAAAAGTTATTATTAAAATATTTCACAAGAAACCAACCGCCGAATCAGTACAATGTATTAACTATGGTTATACTAATTTGCCCTCACCAACCCCCACAATACAGATATTTACAGATACCCTACTGTACAGGACGGACGAAGAGAAGTAATTAGAGACCGTCGAGGAATTTTTAATTATACATGATTTTCCTTTAGGATGAATACAATTTTTTCGGTGATTTACATTTTTTCAAATAATAGACCAACGCCGCTTCAGCATCAGTTTCTGACTCTGAACTTATGAACTGTAAACAAATATGTTTTCTTTATATACCTGGATCTGCGATACGAGTATGGCGTGTCGCGTCATTACGGTCATGTCATGTCATTCCACATGAGTCGCGTCGCAATATTTTGTACCTGAGGCCAGACCGCACTACTTTGGACGACACTCGTACCACAACGCGCCAACATAATAAACGTTAACAATCGAAAAAATTGTCCATCGTTCCCAAAGAGACCTGAATATAGTAGCAAGAGGAACAAACACTAAGTCAGGGTCTCAATTTAATAATATTTACTAATGACCACGGTTACATGTTTTACTCTTACAAATCATATTGGAAAAACTAGAAATTACCAAAGCAAAAAAGAGTCCGATGTTTACCTGCGTTAATGAGCTCCTTAATTTCGAGCCTTATCTCATTTTCAAAAGCTAAATAATTAATTATTGTTGTTGCAGTTTATAACCTATGCTGGAGTTCCCGCCTTTTCATTCGACCTTCTGACATACCAGCTCGTCTCTTCTTCTTTTTATTTGGAAGAGAGATTACATTTGGTATCAATATTTTCAGCTTTGTATTGTCGTGTGATAGTTTACTTACTTTCCCCCTACTTTGCCTTTTGTTATTTTGATTTTTATATACAATATTTCTCAGATAGCTCCACGAGACAGCTCGTTGAGAGTAAATAGCAGCAGTGCTCTCAAAACTGTGTCCACAGCAAGTGCGTGTTGCGAGTTCGATAGAGAAAGTTTGTAGAACATGGAGGTGGAAAAACTTGCGGCCGTTATCGTTTGTCACAAAATTTTAGTTAAGAGAGAGCAAAAACATAATGTGCAAAGAAAGTGTTGGATCAAACCTTGGATTCGACGTAGATTAGAGTTAGGTGCGTGCTCTACACTCACAAGGGAGCTGCAGGTTGAAGATGCGCAGCAATTTCGCAATTTCGTTCGTATGAATGCAGTGCAGGTTCAGTATATAATAGAACTACTTGGACTAGCAATTGCGAAAAGAAATACGAAAATGCGAGAAGCTATTTCCATCTACGAACGTGTAATGGTCACATTACGATTAGGTATTATTAAAAAAAAAACAGGTGTCCTATCAGAATATAATTAACAAATGCTTTTCTTCTTTTTAATTTTTTTTATTTCTTGTGGCATCTACAATATTAATGAAACTTTCATGCTTTTTACGATATAGGACTACTCTACTTACCTGATTTCTCAAATTTTAATTTAAAATGAAAACTTTCTTTGCACCTCCTCAGAAGTACAACCAAATGCAGCTGCAATATCTTGCAATATTCTCTGTTTCTTTTCGCGGTTACGATACTCTACACATTTTGTATCCCACAGTATGGGATTCTCTTCATAACTACTAATTAATTTAACCACATCGTCTTTCGACCATTCTACTTTTGCCATTTTGCTGAGAGCACTGTCACAATACGAATACCGTTCGAATTGTGATAGTTGTTCTCCAACCCGAGAAAATCGCTTCGTCCACTTGCGAGCAAGTGTCGACTTGTTCGCTGTCTGAGAGTTTATCAGTGCTGTCGTATAGTAGCTCGCGGAACTGTGTCGACCTGCGAGAAATACTCTCGAGAGCGGCTCTCGAGAGCTTTTCTCTCAAATGGACACTTACCTTTACAAGCCGCAGAGGTTTCCTAATGCCGGTTTTAAAAAAAAATTAGGATCAAGGAGACGAAACTTTTAGTGAAAAGAAAATTACATACGAGAGATCCCAAAAAAAAATGTAAATTCACCTTTTCTCAAGTTAGGCTCGTGCGTTGCCTGTAACTTTACACAAGGCGCAAGTTGAGAGGCGTATTTTGGGCAAACAGCAAGAACCTTGCTGAGGCAGCACGACTAGTTACCGGTAATATACCGTGTAAGGTTACACACTTCAGCTTCAAGCTCATATGTTATTATAAATAGGAACATTATAAATTTAATAAACGAGTATTTACCTAACTAATGCCCGATTTCCCAGCGATTGCCTTAAGTACGGAATTGTTAAGAAATACTTATTTTATAAGTAGCCCTTAGACTTTTCTGCGTTTTAACGACCATCCCATAACAAAGAAGAGAGTACACCTTGGCAACATTGCATTTATGTCAATAATTTTATGACAACAGCCTTTCCTAACCTTACTTTGTACATTATTTTGAAAATTGTAAACCTGTGTTGTAAACTTTTAAAAGTCCAAACACCTGTTTTCTGTCTTTTTTGTGTGATTTTTCTAAACATGGACCCAAAAAAGAAGCGGGCACCAAATTATACCACCAGAGAAAGGGAGGTAATTTTGTCTCTGGCATCAAAGCATATCGAGAATAAAAAAACCGATGCTGTTAACGTATCGGAAAAAAACCAAGCTTGGTTTAAAATTACAACGGAATTTAACTCGATTTCTGCTAACAGCGTATTTAGTGTACCTACAATTTACTTACCCAAACCTGTCTTCATCCGTTAATAATTGAGGAGGGATAATATGTTGTACTGTTTGTTTGGTCAATCGAAATCTTTTAAAAAATGTTAAATTATCCATATCATCAATATAATTCGATCTTTGATAGATTCTGCGTGGGAATCCGTGTTCAAAAATATCAAAGATATCCAAATCATCGTTTAAAAATTCCATTTATTTTTAATACAATACTGAATAAGTCAAAAATAAATACACACACTGTGAAGCACGAATATAGGTTAGAATCCCCTACTTTAAACGTTTAAGACGCCAATTTTCGCCACTTAAGTTAAGTGGCCTATAAGTTGTGTGTATAGTGCAGAAAAACCCAACAATGACCACTAAGGGCTACTTTGCACAAGGGCACCCTTAAACTAACCTTAATGTGTGCTGGGAAACCGGGCATAAGGTTATAGTAATTTACCCTAACTAACCCTCATAATAGAGGCATTTACAAATGCCCTACTAACGAAGGTCCTTGGAGTATACTGAACACAATCTATGGAAAAGCAATATCATCAATCCTTCCTGAAGGGTCCATCCCTCAAGAGGAAGTAAACAAATACATCAACATTTCCCGTAGAGCACAATACCTTAAGTGGAAGCCAGCAACAAAACCAACCATTTCCGATGAGCACAAGATCTCAAGTAGAAGCAAACAACAACAACAACAACAACCATTCCCGAAGAGCACAATATCCCAAGTGAAAGCAAACAACAACATCAACCATTCCCAAAGAGCACAAGACCCCAAGTGGAGGCCAGCAACAAAACCAACCAGTCTCGAAGAGCACAAGACCTCAAGAAAAAGCAACTAACTACATCAACCCCTCCCGAAGAGCACAGAACTCAAGTGAAATCAACAAAACTAACGCTGCTGCATGAACTAACTAGCAGTCAACTTAAGTGAAGAAAGATTCCGCCAGCAGCTGCAAAGCGTCATTTGGAAGAATATTTAGTACAGTTCATCAGTGGAATCACAGCAGCAGGAATGGTAGCCGCAATTTTGTTCATATGTGGAGTACGACACATTTGTACAAGATTATCTCATCAACCAGCCAAAGGTAACCGACGCCAGTATGATGGAGCTAAAACTCTTACGAGAACTCTCGTCAAGCGAGACTGAGGATAATGTTTAACTAACATTTTGTTATTAGACTTTTATTAATTTTCAATATTTTACCTAAATTTATTATTGGTAAATTCTTGCATATTAAAAAGTTACAAAACATAAAACAATAAACTAAGCAACGACAACCTCGCTAAGTAGGTAAGTCCAGTTACCGACAATATACCGGGTAAGGTTGCAAACTTAGAGTTAAGTTCATTTTTATGTAGTAAATAGGAACATTTTAGATTTAATAAACGAGGATTTAACTAACTATGGTTAACTTTTAAATAAGATAAAAAAATTTTGCTTTTTAATGTTTCAATTTATTTAGAGAATAAATCACTCTACATGTTTCGGCTTATTAGGCCTTTTTGAAGAGCAATACAAGATGAACACCAAATCTAAAACGCAACTTAGGACAAACGTTAGTTAACAATAAAGATAAAACCCCTATATTAAATAAGTCTGGTGTTTACGAGATTAAATGTAAAGACTGTGAGGCTGTCTATATTGGGCAAACCGGTAGAGATCTCAAAACAAGAATAAAAGCACTAGAAACTCCATCTTAAACAACATAAAAAATACCGGCATCGCAGCACACTGCATAGAACCAAATCACTTCATAGATACTGACAATTTTAAATTATTACAGAGTGAAAGAAAAGGAAAACGTCTAGATTTACTAGAACAATATGAAATCAAAAAATCTATAAAAAATATTCCGTGTACCACCAATGATCAACAAAATTTTATAAATACCCCGATAATAGACACCCTCATTAAGTCAACCACTAGGAAAATCCCAACATTTGGATAGGTGCAATAAAAACCTTCCTTTATTATTAAGTTTATAAAAACCAGTATTGTTACTTTTAGATTTAGTATTCATCTTGTATTGCTCTTGAAAAAGGCCTAATAAGCCGAAACATGTAGAGTGATTTATTCTCTAAATAAATTGAAACATTAAAAAGCAAAATTTTATATCTTATTTAAAAGTTATTATTAAAATGTTTCACAAGAAACCAACCGCCGAATCAGTACAATGTATTAACTATGGTTATACTAATTTACCCTCACCAACCCCCACAATACAGACATTTACAGATACCCTACTGTACAGGACGGACGAAGAGAAGTAATTAGAGACCGTCGAGGAATTTTTAATTATACATGGTTTTCCTTTAGGATGAATACAATTTTTTCGGTGATTTACATTTTTTCAAATAATAGACCAACGCCGCTTCAGCATCAGTTTCTGACTCTGAACTCATGAACTGTAAACAAATGAGGGGGTCAGTGGAAAAGTAGTACAAGTAACATTTTTTAATTATGGGAGATAAGTGCACCACAAGTTAGTTAAAGTGTATATCTGTTTAGAAAAAAAATGGTACAAGTGCTATTCCAACATCTCAGCGTCATCTATAAATCACTAGCTCAAGCTCAAGCCTTAAAAGCTCTTTTCGTTTGGGAAAAAGTAGTACAGGTGCACTTATACCATTTTTAGCCGGCGCACACTTACATGGAGTGCGATAAAGACTTTGCATTAATTGAGAAGCACAAGCGCCACGTTGAGTACGTATACGTAGGTACCTAGTGAATGGAATAGAGCCATTAGAGAGAGTTGCAAGAAATTTTCTATAACACAAATGACATCGGCAGACTTTTTTGAGTTTTTCTCATTTTCAGAGCTTGAAGGTATAACTTTCATTGTTAGCAGTGACAAAGAAAAAAAGAAGATTGCCTGGAGACAAATTAGATGGATAAGAGTTGAAAAAGATTAACCATTTACAATGAAATTTAAAGACACGCTAAGTGAATCTTTCGAATTTTATGAAGCAGACTGGGCCCTAAAAAGAAAAGGAAGACCAGCAGCACAAAAACTTTGCCTATTGTATAATGAGGCACCAAAAATTAAATTCCTAAAATGGCAAAATCTTCAACAGCTGTTGCAGTTTGTGCCTCCGGTGTACCACACTTTCTACAAAAATCTGTCACATCAACTAAAAACTAAATCAAAAGCAGGTGCTGGCAGGATTGAAGAGAAAAATGACAGCGACGAAGACATAGTAGATGAAAGTGACAGGATTATTTTGGAGTCTGATGAAGATTAGTCAGGGTGTCATTATGTACTTTTTTTCACTTCTTTAAATCAGAATTTTTAAATAAAGTATTTTTTTATGTCACTTATACTTGTTTTACTCCAAATCATCATGTATGGAAAAGTGGTACAAGTGAGAAAAATTAATTTTTTCAGAAAAATGCATTTTTTTTTAAACCCAAGTATACAATTCCAAATTACATTAGAATTTTTTAAATAGATATACGTAGCCATTCTTGGACTTATTTTTACTAGGATTTTACTAATAGTCATTAACTTTGACCTTTAGTTACTCTAAATCATGTTAATGTTTATTGTACCACTTTTCCACTGACCCCCTCAAATTTGTTTTCTTTATATACCTGGATCTGCGATACGACTATGGCGTGTCACGTCATTTCGGTCATGTCATGTCATTCCACATGAGTCGCGTCGAAATATTTTGTACCTGAGGCCAGACCGCACTACTATGGACGACACTCGTACCACAACGCGCCAACATAATACACGTTAACAATCGAAAAAAGTGTTCATCGTTCCCAAAGAGACCTGAATATAGTAGCAAGAGGAACAAACACTAAGTCAGGGTCTCAATTTAATAATATTTACTAATGACCACGGTTACATGTTTTACTCTTACAAATCATATTGGAAAAACTAGAAATTACCAAAGCAAAAAAGAGTCCGATGTTTACCTGCGTTAATGAGCTCCTTAATTTCGAGCCTTATATCATTTTCAAAAGCTAAATAATTAATTATTGTTGTTGCAGTTTATAACCTATGTTGGAGTTCCCGCCTTTTCATTCGACCTTCTGACATACCAGCTCGTCTCTTCTTCTTTTTATTTGGAGGAGAGATTACATTTGGTATTAATATTTTCAGCTTTGTATTGTCGTGTGATAGTTTACTTACTTCCCCCCTACTTTGCCTTTTGTTATTTTGATTTTTATATACAATATTTCTGCTTGCTGTTGTTTGTCACATTAACAGTGGCGGTTATCCACTGATTTGAGTAGTTTTACCTCAAGTCAAACTGTCTGACAAAAGTTATTTTGATAATGTTGTAATTTTAAAAAATGGTACGCATAGGTTATAGAGAGCGAATAGAAATATTAAAATGATTCGTTATGGAGACAGAATGCGCACATAAATGAAAGTTTGCGAACTCTCGCAGAGAATTGATATCTCAATCTACTATCAGAAAAATAGAAAAAAATATAGAGATTTAGGTAACGTTAGGGATAATTATACGAAAGGTTGGCTTGTGATATTAAAAGATACACAATTGAATGTGTTATTGTCGATTCAAGAAGACCACTATAAGGCGAGTAGTACTGTTGCTTTGGAAAATCATATATGCAAAACATCCGACCTAAAGAATTTAGAAGACAAAAATAAATTCAATCCATACAAAGTTCAATTGGTTCATAAACTCAATGAAGATTATCCAGACAGAAGAGTCCAATTTTGCGAGATAATGATGAATATGTGCAATAATTATCCACATTTTTCGAAACGAATTCTATTGTCGGATGAGGCAACGTTTTGTTTGAATGGAAGTGTAAATAAACAAAACTGTCGGTATTGGACTACAGAAAATTCACGCTGGATTATAGAATGTCACACCCAATATCCTCAAAAAGTTAAAGTTTTTTATTGACGGAAATTTGACAAGTGAAACATATTTAGAATTTTTATAAAATGATCTCGTACCGCGCCTTGCCACATTATACCCTAATCCAGAAGATCCTGATCTACCGAACAATTTTTTGGATATCAGCAAGGCCGAACTATTACACCCGCCGTGTGCGTGAGTACCTTAAAGCAGTTTTTCCCGAACGATGAATTGGCCGACGAGGTCCAATGGAATGGCCGACCAGATCTCCAGATTTAAGCCCTTTAGATTTTTTTTGTGCGTTTATCTTAAGTTTAAGGTATATGTTAATCGACCAAATAATATTGAAGATTGAAAGAACAGAATAAGAGGCAAAATAAGATTGATAGAACCTTACGTCGATAATAACGTTCTGCAAGAATTTGAAGATCATCTCGAGTACTACCAGACTGTGGGTGGAGGTCATTTCCAACATTTGATAAAGTGACTTTTGGTTTCTTTTGAATTTTCTTTTCTTTCGTTAGTAAATAATGTGTTGCTGTTTTAAGTTAAAACGCAGTTTTCTCGCAAACGGCTGAATTTAAGTATATAATATATTTCATGAAACATGTTTAGAATTTCATGCAGAATCCAAGAAAATATTATAAAATGGGAGTATCCATTTAAAAAAATACAGTAAACTTGTTTTTGGAACAACCAGTGTACATGAAATAAGCTTAGAAAAATGCACAACAAAAATTAAAACTTGACAGGTTCGAGCGTTTCACCGAAAAAAAAACACATGACTTTTAAATAAATTTGTTCCAATTTTTACGTCCTCACTGTATATAATATACAATTTTAATGGTGTCATATAAAGGTTTGTTAGTTTTTAATTTTGTTTATTTATTTAAAGGTAGGCTTTAGTCATTAGTGAGTGACGATCATTTTTGACATCTTTCATATTATACAGTGTCACCATTTAAAGTCCGCACCATATGGAACTTTTTTTTATTAATGAGGTTAGTTAAAATTAAATTTCGGCAATCGTTTTTGCTTCAAATTAGACTAAAAATTATATAATCAAATGTCACCATCTGTCATTCGGTATCTGTCAAAAATTACATTTTAATCAAAAAATGCTGAAAAATGGCATTGTTTTACCGAATTTCAAAAAATTTTATTAGAAAAAGTTGTTTCTAGTACAATTCTTGGCCTAAATACAAAGTTTCAGTTTTCTAGCTCAAAGTTGATTTTTTTGCCATTTTTTCTAATTAACTTTTTTTTTATTTAATGTAAGTTCGCTTAATGGATATTAAACTATTTGCTTATACCATACTCAATATTTTATTTAGTTTGTATGAGCTTTTTTTTACTAGAATGCCATTTTTTTTTCGAAATTTAAAATTAGAGGCAAAAAAATTTGACACAGGTGGTGCAAAGTTATCCTAATTTAAAAATTTTAACAGATAGACGTCAGATATTCCATTTTTTTGATAGTACATACACCTAAGAAGTTTAAAAAACTTATAATAAAATTCCCAGATATCAGATTAGTTCAAAATTTAGACACATTTTCTTTTTATCCACAATAAAATATCAAGGCAATTTTGAATTTTATAAGTAGGCTATGGAAAAAAAAACGAATTAGAGTGCCGAATAAATAAAAGAAATGTCATAAATTTGAATATTTTCGCAAGTTATAGTTTTCAGTGTTATCACCAATGTTGTCCATTCAAGAAAAAATAGAAATTGTCTTAATTTGTGGAGAGAATATGCCTCACCGGCAAGTATCTGCCATTTTTAATGAGAGGCATCCAGAAAAAAATTTGCAGCATAGCACTGTTTCAAGAATAATGTCAAAATTTAGAGAAACTGGATCTGTTAAAAATAATTTTAAGAAACCTCACGCGGCAAGTAAATACTATGAAGCAGCACAACTTGATGTTTGTTTAACTGTTATTGACCACGGTCAAACCAGTGTAACCAAGATAAGTGAGTCAACAGGGTGCAAGAGGGAAAGCGTTAGAAAAATTCTTCAGAAAAATCGATTTCGGGCATATAAACCCAAGTTTATAAACACATTAAAAGAACGCGATTTTAATGTCCGACTTGATTTTTCGTTTTGGTATCAGGGACAATATGAGGAGAATATTCTTTTTCCATACAAGATATTATGGACAGATGAAGCCACTTTCTCTTCGAATGGTACCGTGAGCTCACAAAATTGCCGATGGTGGTCCCAAGAAAATCCTAACTTCACAATTGAATGTCGCGACCAGTATCATTTTAAAACCAATATTTGGTGTGGAATTTTGAAAGATGAGCTTATTGGACCATACTTCTTTAGAGTAAACTTAACTGGTGAAAGGTACCTGAATTTTCTTGATAACGAGATTACCGAAGTTTTGGATAACATGCCCTTACACCATAGACATAACTTATGGTATCAGCTTGATGGTGCACCCATACATCAAACTGTAGCAGTGAAAGAACGCATAAACCAATTATTTCAAAACAGAGTTATAGGGCGTGATAGAGAATGTCACTGGCCACCCAGGTCGCCTGACATAACCCCACTAGACTTTTTTCTGTGCGGTTATCTTAAGCAGAAAGTTTATAAGAATCGACCGTTTAGAAATATCGAGCATTTGGAACAAACGATAAGACAGTGTTGTGCCGATATAAGACCAAGCTTTTTACAAAATGCTGTCAAAGACGTTTATAGACGGACGGGTGTTTGTATAGAGCGAGAAGGACGTCACACTGAAATGTGAAATTTATATTGCTTTTGTGTTACCTATTTAAAATGATTAAAGTTCCTTTTTGTTCCTTTTAATAATAATGATAGTTTTAAGTATAAAATAAAATTTTTATCAAATATTTAGATGTATTTGTCATTTGAAAAACGAAACATCTGACGTCTATCTGTTAAAATTTTTAAATTAGGATAACTTTGCACCACCTGTGTCAAATTTTTTTGCCTCTAATTTTAAATTTCGAAAAAAAATGGCATTCTGGTAAAAAAAAGCTCATATAAACTAAATAAAATATTGAGTATGGTATAAGCAAATAGTTTAATATCCATTAAGTGAACTTACATTAAATAAAAAAAAAGTTAATTAGAAAAAATGGCAAAAAAATCAACTTTGAGCTAGAAAACTAAAACTTTGCATTTAGGCCAAGAATTGTACTAGAAACAACTTTTTCTAATAAAATTTTTTGAAATTCGGTAAAACAATGCCATTTTTCAGCATTTTTTGATTAAAATGTAATTTTTGACAGATACCGAATGACAGATGGTGACATTTGATTATATAATTTTTAGTCTAATTTGAAGCAAAAACGATTGCCGAAATTTAATTTTAACTAACCTCATTAATAAAAAAAAAGTTCCATATGGTGCGGACTTTAATGGTGACACTGTATATATATTTAGGTCTGATGATGCTCTGTAGTAGCGAAACATGTAACTGTGGTTATTTTAAGTAAATGTTATTAAATTGAGACCGTGAATTAGTATTTGTTCCTCTTGTCAAACGTTAACATTACGTCAAACTCTTACCCGACAAAAAGTGCAATCAGAAATCGATTGGTTTAGCGAACTACTGCAAATTATTGAAATTAGCGCTATGTTGATACCTGTTAGCAGCTAACCCCGTTAAACGCTCCCAATAAAATATCTTTATTTTTGACCTTACACTTTTTTTATTATCCCCAATTAATCCAAGTATTTGTACAAGGTTGACCAATGAAAACGAATTAAGTCCGATTTTTCATACCTATCGTCACTATAAAAAAAATCCTTAGCAACGTCAGTTTTCTTTTCTTTCAAGTAGTGGAAATGATTTTGCTAATTATTAGCTTTATTAGGACTGGAATTAAAAGGCCCAGGTTCAATAGTTTGTAAGAAAAAAGTGCAACAAAATAATTATAATTGAACTTAAAATATCATGATATAGGTATATTATAATTGTCTCTTATATTATTATTATAGCCACCATTTCTTTTTTTTTTTATGATAAGGCACAGCACTGCAGGATAAATCCTTTATGGCGCTTTGGGAGCGGTGCGTGTGCGCAGGAAACAATTCATGTTGGTCTTGAATCTTTGGAGATTATACTCGTTGGGAACACGATCTCACGGAGGTCGTTCCAGAGTGATGACGTTCTCCAGATGAAAGAATTTTGTAACAGTGTCGTTCGAGGGACACTAAGCTGAACTACGTACTGGTGCGCTGAAGTGACTCGTGTATTTGTACCATGCACCGCTGTCGGTGGTATCAAGCGGGCAACCTCAGTTGGGCACTTGCCATGAAAATATTTGTAAAATAGACTCAAGTCGCCAACCCGCCTTCGATGTTCAAGGCTTTCCAGGTTGTTTGTCAAACCATGGTCACCGATCAAGCGAATGGCTCTTCGCTGAATGGAATCAAGCGATCTCAGAGTATGTTTATGAGCAGAGCCCCAAATATGCGAACAGTACTCCAGCGATGGTCGAATTTGGGCTCTATAGAGCATCAAAAGTTGTTGGAGTGTATAGAAGTTCTTAGTTCGGAAAAGTACTCCAAGCTTCTGCGAGGCTGCCTTAGCAATGGCCGCAACGTGACTATGCCAAGACATATGACTATCCAAATCTACGCCCAATAAATGAATTGATGAAGCCAAGGGAATCGAGTGTCCCGCCATAACTATATCCGGTTCTTCAACATTAACTTTTTTAACCATGATATAACTTCACTGCAGCCAAATGGTAAATAAGTTAATATCAATAAACTCAAATTTAAATTAACAAAAGTATTATTGAGCGTCCAATAAATGTAAACCAAACCAAAACTAATAAGCACATGAAAGGATATCGTATATTATACATCGTCAAATTATGAGCACAAAACCAACAAGAACGTCATGACCTTTAGAATTGTGAAAAAATAAAAATCCTATTTTAGTCCATGAAGTTTAACATTTTAATACCATTTCAACTTTATTCATAAAAAAAAACTTACGCTATGTACACAGTACAGAATTTATTTAAATTAACAGCCGTAAATATACGCCTGTTGACAGAATAAACAACAGCGAGCTCATTGCAAAATAAAATATTGTTCATAATTTTTCGGTTTGTGGCTAAAATAATTTTATATTAGTTGTTTTCTATCCCCATTTGTTTAGATTGATTAAATGTTTGTTTTGATTGTAAATGCACTAGTAAATATTTTATGAGTGCTAAAATATTGCTTAAAATTTGATTATTTTTATTTTATGTCCGTGAAGTTATTTAATACATTGCCTCGCTAGTAACTAGCTGTGTATTATCAAACGTAAATATTTATATGCTATTTATAATAGCAACAGTGCATTTTTAGGAATTATCCTGATTGTAATAAAGCATCGCCTTAGAAGCAAATCAGATTGGATATTTCTGTATTTATTGTAACGGGTTTTGGTACTGCGGTGCCGGGGTTTTATTCGTTACTGGTGCCTAGAAGGGTTTTTCGGATGCCAACAAAAGTTTTTGGAATTTTTTGTCTTGAGCGATATAGAAAAAAAATATCATTATTTTGAAATATTTTATTTTGGAACTTAATACATTATATTTGTTTAATAGAAAACACAAATCAAATTATACTTAAAGGTCCATTATTTTCAATAGCACGGATATCCCATTCGTACCAGAAAATAACAATCCCTCAAATGTTCCTTAAGCAGGACCTGTTAAAGATTTTTGAGTAATGTTGAACAGAAAGGTTAACGAATGCCGAAAATGAACTAGTGTTAGGACGCACAATATTTTAAAAAATTCGGTAAACAGACAACATTGCCGTCCAGAACATCAACTGGTTGAAACAAAGTTATATGCTCTTGGAGATAATGGACCTTTAAGTATTATTGAATCTGTGTTTTTTGTTAAACAAACATAATGTTTTAAGGTCCAAAATAGATTATTTCAAAATAATGATTTGTTTCTTCTGTACTGCAGAAAAAAGAAGTTCCGAAATAGTATATTACATTCCGAGGTGGAAAGTATTTTAGTACTGTCGTGAGAATTATACAGTGAGTCCCAGAAGTAATGTCTAAATTCATTCAAAATTCAGCGGCGTGTCTTCAGGAAAAACGCTGGAACCCTTCGATTTTTATTTCTTAATGTGTTTTTTTTTATGGTAAATTCATGTGTACAGGACAGCCAAAAAAAAGTTTTAAATGGAAACATCTATTTTTTTATTTGAGTTTTGAATTTTACATCGAATTGTAAGTATGTTTCATGTACCATGTCCGATACCTAAACTAAACAGTTATCGAAAAAATTACGATTGAACATATCAATAAGTAAGACCTGTTTATTTAAAACGAGCAGAACAATAAATCAAAATAGATGTTGAAAATGTTTGCCATTTACGGCTAAACAGTATCAAAGGCGATCAGAAAACTCTCTTTGCACGTTCTCAACCATTTCCAGAGTTATGGCACGCACTTCTCTTAGGAACCTCTCTTTCACCTGCTGCAGATTGTTTGGCCTGTCAATAAATACTTTCAATTTGAGGTAACCCCACAGAAAAAAAGTCCAGCGGAGTTAGGTCTGGTGACCTAGCAGGCCATTTGATAAGTCCTCTCCTTCCTATCCACCGATTGGGAAAGGTTTCATCCTAGATACACTTATCCAGCTAAAGATGGTTCAAAGAAAAATTATTACAATTACTCTTCCGCGAAATTGAGCAACAGATTTCTGCATGTGTAAATTGGCCCCGATGTGCGACAGAGCAGTTCATGGATTTTCTTCCAAGGAAAGCAAAACGTTAAGTTCTTTGTTTTCATCTCGAGCAGGACGACCAGATTCAGGCAAATCTCTAACAGAACCGAATTCCCTAAATTTTGCCTGTATTCTATTCACCACCTTTTGACATATAGGAGAACGACCAGGATGGATTTTATTAAATAATTGGGCTATTTCTATTTTAGTACGTGTTCTATCACCAAACCCAATCATACAGAGAATTTCAATTTTTTCTCGTTCCTTTAACTTCCTCATTTCAAGTAAATTTGTCAAGCAGTTTCTATGGGACTAAACGGTGACAAGTCTACATTTAGAAATACCAGAATTAAAAAAATAAATAAATAAACACACATTGCTTTGCTCGATTTACAAATAATTCATCAGAAATAGAGTCTTACTATTTACAATTTTTTCGATAACTGTTGAGTTTAGGTATAAGACATGGTACATGAAACAAAATTTCCTACTAAGGTTTGTATAGCATTTTATTTACAGCCATCAACATTATTAAAATTTACGTTTTTAAAATTTAAAAATTGCTGAGGTTTGATTTCGAAAAATTTTAATGGTTGCTATGTGAGATGAACAACTAGGCATAAATAAGTCATTAACTTCGAAGGCGTCACGGTTGTCAATTATTGTGGTGAAACATTAAAGAAAATATGTCTAGCGAAAGTGAAGAAGACATGAACTGCACTCCACCAGATTTTAGAGAAAAAGCTGGGAAAGCGGAAGAATGTTTAGTTCCCGAAAAAAGCCAGAAACGTCACTGTGCGAACTCACGTTTGTAACAATGAGGTACACAAAACTTTAACCTGTATCTCCACAAGTCGACTGATTTAAACTTGTTAAAAAATTGGAAAATAAAATCCTTTCTGAATTCTACTGCACTATTTATTTATTAAAAGACTAATAATATTTCTCCTCGCTTCACCCTAGCATGGGCTACAACATTACTAACAAGACATGTTAGTTAAAACACTTCTGAAAACACTGAACAACTACTTTTAACAACTTTTTAACGTGAAGGCTTTTCTCCCCACGGAGCGACGATTTACCTCTTTACGTTGCCACCTGACACTGCTTTGTTTACATTTCAGAACATATATTAAACCTATCCAAACACCTTGACCAATCAAATGGTAACACGTCGAACCCAAGCGGCCATGTCTATACCTCAGGCCACAATCGATTGGCCAATCAAATAGCTTATGCTCGTTGCTAAGCACGTGGAAGCTAATATTATTTGATAGTTTTAGAGAATATTATTTTAGATTTAAAATAGCAGACAGCCTTTGTTTACATTACAGGATTTTATTTGAACGTATATTTCATAGATTTGTACAACGATGCCACCACTTTGATATGCGGAGTTGCCATTTATATTGCATGTGAAATTTTTGTATCTTTTTCTATTTATTGCATTTAGTTGTTGAAGAAAAACATAGTACTTTAGCACGAATGCGACGTTGCCGCTTGGCTTAGTATTACATTACATTATATCCCCTAAGATTGATTTCAACATTTTTACTTTACTTTCCTACTGGGTCACGACAGAAATATGAAGTGTGTCCCAAACAGTCACGAAAAGTGTACGGAGAAAAAGTAAGAAAAATAGTCTGAGAGACTGTTTTGCTGACATATTTCGCGGATATGAGTAAAAATAAGAAAAGTCTCCACTTTGGTCAACGTATAGCATGATGAGATCCATATTAGCCCTTACAAGAAAGAAAGTAAACTTTCGTCCCGTGGGCGGGAAGTGAAAGTTAAAAAAGTTACATTTTCCAACTTTTAAAAAATTAGAAATGTAAACATTAGATTATATGGTTATATATAAACTTTTTTTACATTCGTTATAAGATAAAGATCGTCACTGAGCTTAATGACTTTTGGCAATATGTAAAGGAAAAGTGATTAAATCTAAACAAGGTTAGGTCAATATATATACGAACCCGTTTGACTTAATTGATCTAAGTTTGTATTAGTTTGATTTTATGACTATTATTACTGGTGCAGAGCATGTAACGACTTACATTACCCTATGTATTTTAATTATAATACTTAAATCAAATTCTCTAAGGATTCAGATTCATAACAGAAAGATAGCTTCATAAAATATTCAATAATCCTGATGTAGTATTAAAGTATTTTGTTCCCTAAAAGAATAATTATACAGGGTTTTCCATAACTAAGGGGCCATATAGCAACAGGAGATAGCAGACTTAAGAAAAAGATCGTTTATGCTCAATTTTCTATAACAAAATATCGACAAATAAAGATATACAAGGTGATCCATCTAAAAATTTAATTTTGAAAATTGGCGATGGTTTAAAATTGGTTAAGCGGATATGAATCAAATTTGGTGTTGTTATGTTTTTGAGGGCAAGAAAGACGATTTCATAATTAGTTTTAATATACCCCCTGGAGGACGCCAGTTACACAATATGAGTTTGCTAAATTCTCGTATATATTTTTTGCCTCTGACATTTATGACCTCCTCACTTCAAATTATAAAATATGTAAAAAAGTTGATCTTTACTTATTTAATTATAATAAATTAAGCATAACAGTGACATATTTTCAAGTGTACTATCTCCTATTGCTATATGACCCCTTAGTTATGAGACATACTGTATTGTTACCTTTACGGACTCTTAGAGAACCTGTTGATAGAAGAATTAATGCAATGCTTTAAAGCAACAACAAAAAAAAACTTAAAACTTGGCGTTATTGTACTTTTAACTTTTAATTATACCAGATTTAATTATCCTTTCTTAAGAGTTTCAGCGTTAAAAGTTCAAAAAATAAAAAAGCTAAGCCGAGCTTTTCTTTTATGAATATATTCTCCATAGACGCAGTTGGAAAAATCTTTTGACTTTTCTTTTAAAATCTACTCTTAATAATTAGCGGCTTCCTATTGTAACGTTGCAACAAGCGATGATTAAAAAGAAACAAACTCTCAGAATGAGATGTGTCGTGGATATAGTGGTCCATAGTAGTTCTACAGATTTCATTAATATACTTTTTTTCTCTACTAGAAATTAACATACATAGTTTTGTTAAATAAAAGTAGCTTCTAAAAATCAATTCAACAAAAAATTAAGAAGTAGTGAAGTACAGTATCTGTCTAAAAGGATCAGTATATATTTTCAATTCCAAAATTTAACACGCCTAAATACATAATTTTTAAGTTACCCACGAGGTTTACGTTAACAAGAACAAAATGAACGAAACAGATTCAATAAAACACTTTTTATATTTAAAAATGTCTTCTATTTTCTATACATAAATCTCACTTGTAGACAAGAGTTTAGAATTATTTTTAACTCCTCAATTGAGGATGTATTACACTTGATGAATGGGAACCTTTCAACGTTAGCTACACTGCATTGTACTTTTGTATCTGTAAGATTTATTTATACTTTACTACAAAAATTGCAATACCCAATACTAGACTAAAATTGTCGTAAGCCAACGAAAAACGAATACTTTACTTTAAAAAAAAAAGTCCTAGAGAAACATAACGCGTCGTCTTGTTACCCACACGAGACTTTTGTCACTGCTTGGCAGGAGACAAAACAGTGTACTTGCTGATTACCACTAAAGATAATTTGTATTACAACGCGGAGAATATTACCCGTGGAACCCCCCAGAAAGAAAATGAACTAATTCAACATAATTTTTGTGTTAGAAAACGGTGTCCCGGATAAACCAATTAGCGCTTAGTGACACGCTGTGTCGCCATAGGAACGGTGACCATAGTTTTCCTTTGCCTATAAGAGATTAGCACAAACATTGAGTTAAAATAGTAACTCGGCGTTATATCAAAGGAACTAATTTGAATATTATACTATACTCACTATAATTACTTTCGAAATAATCCTTCCTGGAACTTACAATAATATTGTTGATTTGGTTAGTAAAATATACCAATTCTAACAACCTGATGAGACCATTGTCATGTTTTCGGGTGGGGTTTAAGCGAAATAGGATTTTGAATAGTGATTTCTTGATTTGTTGATTTTGCCGAATTGCAACTGTACATAAAAGTCTGGCTTTACTTCAGATTTATTTATTTATTTATTTATTTAAAGAACTGGCCAACCAACAGACAGGCAAGCTGTCCAATAAAAGGTTAGCCCATAGTATCTATATAATAATTACAGTTTGGTAAGGCATAATACTAGCATCTTAAATTATTAAATATTAACTGAATTAAGGTGATTCCTAACCAGTCTCTTATATTTAGCAAAGTTACACACAAACATGTCAATATCCTGATTGTGGTATAAGGCATTATAGGTACGTTGACAACGAATTAGTGGCGAATTACAATAATAATTCGAGTAAAAACGATCCGTATAAAATACTAGTCTGTGACGAAGTGAATAAGAACTTGCATTAAAGCTTAGAAAATTAGTGCAATACTCGCAGTCGAGTGTATTATTTACAATCTTATATAATAGTAAGATATCAAAGTATTTTCTTCGCGACTCCAGACTTTCCATTCTATAATATTGCAAATTTAAACTGTAATTGAAAGAATGTCGCTATCTGTTAAATTTATAGTTTAAATTACTGACAATTTTTTTCTGCACAGCTTCGAGACGGGTTATATATTTTTGGTACATTGGATTCCAAGCAGGTGTAGCGTATTCCAAAATGGGCCTCACAAGACTTTGATATAGCGAAATGAACGATTGACTGTTTTGAAAATCCTGAGACGTACGCTGGATAAAACCCAAATTGCGAAAAGCACGCTGAACAATGTTCCCTATATGTTTCTCGAATAAAAGTTTGGAATCCAATATCACCCCCAGATCTTTTACGGAGTCGACAGACTTTACCACAGTATTATTTATATATACAGGGTGTTACAAATTCGAGGCCCACCATTGGGATCTGGGAAATGGTAACAGATACGTGGAAGTTTAAATTAGGGCAAAGTTGCGCAATTCAATGCCGATCAATATGCCGTCAAGAAAATTCATGTATTCCGATTGCTTCCGAAGATATTCGAAAAAAAACGAATTTGGCGTTTTTAATTTATATGATTTCCTGCCTTTATTTGAATAGATAATTGAAAACAAACTTAACATTCTCATTGCCACTTTTTCTCTTCTATTAGACTGTGGCATCAGATTTCGAATCCGACGTTTCGTCTTTGGGCCCCATCATTAATTTATTTTTTTTAAATGCGGACCTGGATTTTTTATTTCATTTTTGGAATCACCAAGGCTGACTGCATTATACGGTTGCATTACTTTGATTAGGATTCAACATTTTAAGCTAATAAAAACATTTTTACAATAATGTTTTTGCTTATTTTTTACTTAATTTATTTCGAAAACCATCCAAACATAATCTGAAAATCTGTTTTAACAATTTTAATCCCTAGCGTACTAATACACATAAGCTATAAAAAAAAAAGAAAAACAATAACATCCAAACTTAGAAATAATAGGAAAAAAATGGTAGGTACCTACCTACACATTCACTAAAAAAATAAGAAACAATTTTATCTAAGATATTCAAAAAGATTCATGTATGCAGCGATTAATTTTGTTTCTTACTTTTTCAGTGGACCTTTGTACCGACCTTCTTCTTATTAACCTAAATCCTTCAATAATTCTAGCTCTAAGTTCTTCTAATGTATTAACATTATGTTTATAAATCTTATTTTTTAAAGCCCCCCATAAAAAAAAGTCTAAAGGTGTCAAATCTGGAGATCTCGCAGGCCATTCTACCACACCTCGATTACCTATCCATCTGCCTGGGAATTCTTGATTTAAAAACTCCCTAATTTCCCTTGTTCCATGAACTGGGGCACCGTCTTGTTGAAACCAAACGGCTGGTAGTCTGGCGAGCGGGATCTCGGCTAAAAAATCTTGTAGATGATTGTTTAGGAGGAATAGATAGTCGACACCTCTTAGCCTGTCTGGTAAAAAAATTGGTCCAAGAATTTTGTCTCCAAACATCCCTGCCCAAACATTGATACTAAACCGTACTTGTTTGCGTATTTCTCTATTAGCTCTAGGATTTTCTATGGCCCATATGTGCTCATTGTTTCTATTAAATATACCGCAATTAGTAAACTTAGCTTCGTCGCTCCAGATTATAGACCTAAGGAAGTTATTATTATCGTCAATTTGATTCTGTAGCCAGTAACAAAAATCTAACCGCCTCTGAGGATCTCCTTCGTGCAACGCATGGGAAATATGAATTTTGTAGGGTTTTAAACCATTATTTTTTAAAACTCTCCAAGCCTTGACATGATTTAATGTTGGCAAGTTAGATTCTGTGGAAATTTGCCTTGTTGATGTGGAAGGGTTGTTGTTTACCTAAAATAATACCATACCCTAAATAAAATAGCGCCTACCTTATAGAAAAGAATGAATTAAAAATAAAGTTTACATGGTTTTAAAAGAAAGCTAGTCAAACTTTTAAGTGCAGACCTGGCGTAAAACATTTTGCGATTCTGCTTCTGTTACACGGTTACCATATTTTTTTCTGGGGTTTTCAAATCTACCGTGTTCACGTAGGTTTTTATCCAAGTTTTGAAAGATCCTTCTGTTGGGCTGCTGTCTTTCGGGGTAATCCTCAAAATATCTTTGCGCAGCTGTTACTGAGTTTCTGTTACCGCTGTAATAAATCTTTATCATATCGCTTTTTTCCTCAGTAGAATATCTCATTTTAGATTTTTAAAAGAACAACTTATAACACCTTACAAAAATCTTGAAATAAATAATTTCGGACTGTCAGTTATGAAAATTCGCCATATTATTTTTTTTCATGGTAAACTACGATGTAGAAGTTAATTTTATTTAAGCGTCCTGGGATAAGACATCAAAGTAAAAATGTTTTCATTAATAATGATGGGGCCCATCATCACCCCATAACACCATTTTTTTTATAGCTTATGTGTATTTGTACGTTAAGGATTAAAATTGTTAAAACAGATTTTCAGATTATGTTAGGATGGTTTTAGAAATAAATTAAGTAAAAAATAAACAAAAACATTATTGTAAGATGTTTTTATTAGCTTAAAATGTTGAATCCTAATCAAAGTAATGCAACCATATAATGCAGTCAGCCTTGGTGATTCTAAAAATGAAATAAAAAATCCAGGTCCGTATTTAAAAAAAATAAATTAATGATGGGGCCCAAAGACGAAACGTCGGATTCGAAATATGATGCCACAGTCTAATAGAAGAAAAAAAGTGGCAATGAGAATGTTAAGTTTGTTTTCAATTATCTATTCAAATAAAGGCAGGAAATCATATAAATTAAAAACGCCAAATTCGTTTTTTTTCGAATATCTTCGGAAGCAATCGGAATACATGAATTTTCTTGACGGCATATTGATCGGCATTGAATTGCGCAACTTTGCCCTAATTTAAACTTTCACGTATCTGTTACCATTTTCGAGATCCCAATGGTGGGCCTCGAATTTGTAACACCCTGTAGATCCATGATGTAAGGAGGTAAAACATGTTTTTTGTAAAAAACAATTGTTTGGCACTTATCAATATTCAAATACAACCGATTAACTGTGCAATAATCTGCAAATCTTGAAAGATCATCCCGAAGACCGACCATATCCGAGTGATCGCTTATCGCTCTATACAACTTTAGGTCATCAGCATACAGACAGCAACTCGAGCCTTCAAAACACTGGCCAACATCGTTAAGAAAGATGCTAAATAACATCGGTCCCAAGTGCGATCCCTGAGGTACACCCGATGTTATAACCGCGCTATCCGACTTTACCCCGTTAACAGCAACATAGAAAGAACGGCCGGTTAAATAACTATCAAGTAGTCGTAACAACCCACTGTGCACACCAAAATTCTCAAGTTTTACCAGCAAGGTAGCATGATGTATCTTATCAAACGCTTTTGAAAAATCGGTGTACACTGCGCATGTGTCAAGGCCCGCTTCCATACCAAGATTAACCTGCTGAATGAATGGTACAAGGTTAGTGAGAACAGATCGGCCCCTAAAGAAACCATGTTGGTCACTGTCTATAGCATGTTTGACCTTGAAAAAGAGTTATAATTACCTCAAACATTTTTTCAAAATGATTTAATAGCGAAATGGGGCGATAATTTTTAATATTAGCTCTACTACCGGATTTGTAGATCGGAACAATCTGAGCTCCTTTCCATGCTTCCGGAAATATACCCAATGAAATGGATTGATTAAAAATTAAAGTAAGAGGCTTACGTAACGACGGACACGATTTTACAAATAATGAGGGCAGCCTATCGGGACCCGCACCTTTATTTACAGGCAGGTTACTTAGAACTGTTCCTACATCTTCTTCGGAAAGCGAGGTCAAGGTAAATACGTTACCTGATTGGCAAAGATTAACCCGGGATGTAGTATCACGCGGCTCAAAAACACTCCCAAAAAATTTTGAGAACAAATCGCATATTTCCCTAGAGTTACCAGCATAGTTATTATCAAGATGTATTTTGTTAAGAAGAGATTTAGTATTTTTTCTATTATTAACAAAAGACCAAAAGTGCTTAGTATCGGTTTTAAGATTTTCCTCAATTGTTGCTATGTAATTTTTATAATCATCTTTTATAAGAGCCATAACTCTCCGTCTAAGTGTTAAGAATGTATTTTAATCAATTTGGTTCCTATAAATTTTCCATTTTTTATGTGCATTATTTTTTTGTCTGATAATATTCCTACACGCTTCCCAAACATAAGCTACTATAAACCCTCAGAAGTGTGACTAAAACAAAAATGACAATTTGTCTAGTAACACCTCTTGTAATTAAAAAAATGAACAGAATCCTGATAAAAGGCTTTTTAAAAACCATTGAACGCATATACATGACTAGTTAGAGTTATTTACGCATTTCCATTGTGTTGGTTTATACCGTCTTCAGTCTGAGATGTTCATCTGTTATCGTCATTGAATTCGACTATCTTTTAATGCCTTAAATTTTCTCAAAACCTATTCGAGAAGAAATAATCAAATTTTCGACGAAACTTGACTAGTGTTTCATGTGTCTTGAGGTGATAAAATTGAAAGGTACATGTGTTGCAGTTGCAACTATTTTTAAGTATCAATTCCTGAGCTATTTAAGGTCTAGTAAAATAATATTAGTTTGAATATGCTGCTACTAAGGAAAACAATAATGAAGTTGTAGACTAACTGCGAGTGGGTTCTCTACATCAAAAAAATATTTTAGTTTAAGGTGTGAATCTTCTAAAGAAAGCGCCAATTCAACTTAAACTTCCGGCGCACTGTTCAGAACCGGGCTGACAGGTCTCAGCAGATTTTGAAAGGAGTCTGAAAGGAGTTGATAAAAGAGCTCGAAGAGATAAAGTTTGTCACTTCAAAACTGAAAAATTGAAGAAAATCGAATGTGCGATAACGATCTTAAAAAAATTTGTCGTTAATTGTGGAAATAACCTAAAGAAGATCAGTTTGAACGTTAGCCGTGATCGAAAATTGAAGAATAAAACGAGAAACCGTTAAATTAAGTACCACAAATACGGTGTCCATAAAAGAAATCTTTGAGATAGCGGTGATAGTACGAAGCTGGGAATACGTCTAATCATAAGGCACCAGTCATTGGCCGTTGGACCAGCACATAGATGTCAAGGAGTTCCGCAACTTGTTGGAAGAAATATGGTGCTACAAAAAAGTAAGTTAAGAACTTTTGATAGGCTTGTTAAATTTAAAACATTGTGTTTAGGTTACCTGGTATTTTTAAGCTTGTTAGGAAATTTGAGAGTTTAGAGGCAGTGAAAAATTTGTTTAAAATTTGCCGCGAATCTGCTGCTGTGCATGGACGGTACGGAGGAAACAACTGAAGAATTTATTGGCGATATCGAGTAATATGACGCATTTTTAGGTGAGGCTGGGCAAAAGAGTTAAACAGATTATGTGCTCCAAGCACGCCTAACAAGTAACACAATAAAATAAGGTTGCGCAATGAGTACGCAACAAACCAGGCACTCGTTAGAGACTTTGAAACTCACTTTCTTACCAAGAAATCAGCTGAGGTATTATCCGCCAGATTGAACTGTGCTAGGTAGGGAGTTAAATCAATTAACGAGTTTGGTAAAACTATTGAAGATGTTCTTCTGGACTTACCCATTGCACACTCTGATAAGAATATCGCAGCTTTATTGGTATTAACTTCTGTAAATGAAAAACTTATTAATATATTCGCAAACGGTCTACAGAGTAACGATTTGCGCACTATTGACTAGTTAAGAAATGCGATAAGGAGAGGAACTTGAAAAAAAGAGAGAGGAGCTCATCGGGTGCACCAATAAAATATTTTCTAGGAACCAGCACAATCGAATAAATCTTAATTCCGTTTCAAATAATGATACTAACCGGAAAGTAATCAGAACCTATAATATCTGACATTAGCCGGAATGTTGTTTATAAGTACATTAATCAATCCAGTAAGTAATTAAAGAAATTTCCACAAGCTTGGGTATAATAAAATATTAACGCTATAGTCAACACTTTACGTGGTAAATACTATAAGGTGAAATGGGGTCGAGATATATTTTTTCGATTATTCTTTTCATCTGCAAACGATTGGTACAATTAGAATGGTATACCAATTCTCCTACCGGGAGTGTCTAATTTACTTATCAAAAATGTGAGCAGTAGGCCACAAGTCAATGACATATAATTTGTAGCAAGTGTCTTAGAATATCAGGTTACACCATCTAAAATAAGTCAAACGGTCATCATTAAAAAATCTGGTAAGATTTCTGGCCGCCGTTTAATTTCAAACTATTAACGAAATACAAAGAACTTGTTTGATTGATTGCGAATTAAAAAATCTCTTGAATTAGGTTAGGCTATTCTCCCCTTAGCATATTAATTTTTTAATGTTTTTATATTATTTTCTTATCAATTAACTGAGCATATGTACCTGTGTGATTACAAGTTTATTTTCTTTATTATATGCAACCTATTCAGCCTTAGCTTTAGTTTTCAAGTTGAATTAAATACTTTATCATGTACCTCATAATCATAGCGATTGAGTAATCAATAGTTTCCTCTTAAACTATTTCCATTATTCAAGTTCTCCCGTTCAAATATCGTCCAGTTGAACTATCTTCTCTCGACTAGAATTAACCTCTATAGAATTATTATTAGAGACTGGCTAGGAGCAAAAGGAAAAAATCCCCTAATGTTTTTTAAACCCCTAACGGTACAACAAATTGACAAAAACCTATTTACCATCTAAAAAGTCGATTTAGACCATTTGAGATATAAATGCTTGGTTGTCTGGCCATCTCACGATTGAAAAACAATTTTTTAAAGTTATTTCGGCAAATATATATTTTTTAAAGCACTAGCAAGGTCATCATAAGTTAAAAAAAAATCCTAATGGTTGTTTCTAAGGCTTAAAGTCGACAAATGTGATGTTTATATGGTCATATCAAAAGCGCCATTTTTTTTTGGATATAAGCTATTTGAAAGGGTTACACTGTATTAAAGTGGTTGCTATTTTAAATAGTAGGAGAGTGCAAGACCCTTCCCTGCCTCCATATTTAGATATAACGTGCTAAAAAACCCAAAAATATTATAGTTCAGGTTAGTTCAGGTTAGTATTTATATTATTTCATGTTTAATGCACTAAAATTTGTTGACCGAAAGATTTGACCAAACCTGTATATAAATTAGATTGATTTTATTTAACAATTTATTTTTTTATCTTATTATTATTTTTATTATTTTATTAAAATATACAAATATTGTGGAAACATTTCTACGACACTGAAGAAATTTCTCAAAGAATTCATAATATTCCCAGTCATAATTGGAGAAAATTAACAAACTGCAGACTTTTACAACTCGGTTTCATCGTTTAGAAGTCGTTAAAACTATACCAGGTACTTTTAATGTTAAATTCTAACTTTTACGACATAATAAGCCGTCAAACTTTAGAACTTAGTCTAATTTTTTAAAATAAAATATTCAAATAAAGCCAAATGGGGGAGATTTCTGTTATTGCTATTTTTATTAGAAGAGGTTTATGATTAGTATTAGGCACTCTACACCAAGAACAAATTTAGGATATAATATTCTTTTTTCTACTATTTGGTTAATGACAAATTTATAAAATTGTATGACCTTCCTTTTCGATCTTTTTATTTTTGCCCCTCGTCAAAAACAAGACGGTGCGTAAAAATAAATGTAGTAGATTGAAGAAGAAAGTGAATCCTCGGACTACTAAGAAGATCCTTCTTATGATAATGACTCAGACGACATGAACGCAGATAAAAACGGTGATGCAACGTGTATTTTCTGTATTGGAAATTGTTCAGAGAACCAACATGAAGAAGCCTGAATACAGTGCCCAATATGCTTCTTAAGGGCACATGAGTGAGGATTGTGCTGGTAATGAGAAAAAAAGTTTACATGTGTGACTCGAACTTTGAATGCGGATATTCTAGGGATGGAATTATAAATTTCCAGAGCAATCACATATGAGCAGATGAAAACACGCATGCAATTTTTGAATGAAGACACCAAGAAAATGCATTTATCAAGTATATTAATTTGCAAGTCATACTTCTACGAAATGTACTACACGCTGCTTGATGTTACGTTATATATTATGTGCCTTATGCTCTAAGGACAGAAAATATGTACTTCATGCAACCATTTTAGTCTTAATGTGAGGGTACATTTAAGTGAAGTTTATCCCGAGAGATGGACGGGACGAGGGGTCTTGTAGGTTGGCCACCTCGTTCTCCTGATTTAAATCCATTAGATTATTTTTTACGGGGCTACTTAAAATTATATACGAAGTATCACGAAGAATTAAAGTAACGGGTATTTGCTGGATGTGGAGTTATAAGAAATAAACCTGGTCTATTAAGTTTTTAGGAACGTTAGGAGACTTATGACCAAACGAGTTTGGGGATGCATTGATATTAACAGACATCAGTTTTAACACTTATCAATAATGGGCGGAATATATACATAGTGCATATACAGTGTCACCATTAAAGTCCGCACCATATGGAACTTTTTTTTATTAATGAGGTTAGTTAAAATTAAATTTCGGCAATCGTTTTTGCTTCAAATTAGACTAAAAATTATATAATCAAATGTCACCATCTGTCATTCGGTATCTGTCAAAAATTACATTTTAATCAAAAGATGCTGAAAAATGGCATTGTTTTACCGAATTTCAAAAAATTTTATTAGATAAAGTTGTTTCTAGTACAATTCTTGGCCTAAATACAAAGTTTCAGTTTTCTAGCTCAAAGTTGATTTTTTTGCCATTTTTTCTAATTAACTTTTTTTTTATTTAATGTATAAGTTCGCTTAATGGATATTAAACTATTTGCTTATACCATACTCAATATTTTATTTAGTTTGTATGAGCTTTTTTTTACTAGAATGCCATTTTTTTTCGAAATTTAAAATTAGAGGCAAAAAAATTTGACACAGGTGGTGCAAAGTTATCCTAATTTAAAAATTTTAACACATAGACGTCAGATGTTTCGTTTTTCAAATGACAAATACATCTAAATATTTGATAAAAATTTTATTTTATACTTAAAACTATCATTATTATTAAAAGGAACAAAAAGGAACTTTAATCATTTTAAATAGGTAACACAAAAGCAATATAAATTTCACATTTCAGTGTGACGTCCTTCTCGCTCTATACAAACACCCGTCCGTCTATAAACGTCTTTGACAGCATTTTGTAAAAAGCTTGGTCTTATATCGGCACAACACTGTCTTATCGTTTGTTCCAAATGCTCGATATTTCTAAACGGTCGATTCTTATAAACTTTCTGCTTAAGATAACCCCACAGAAAAAAGTCTAGTGGGGTTATATCAGGCGACCTGGGTGGCCAGTGACATTCTCTATCACGCCCTATAACTCTGTTTTAAAATAATTGGTTTATGCGTTCTTTCACTGCTACAGTTTGATGTATGGGTGCACCATCAAGCTGATACCATAAGTTATGTCTATGGTGTAAGGGCATGTTATCCAAAACTTCGGTAATCTCGTTATCAAGAAAATTCAGGTACCTTTCACCAGTTAAGTTTACTCTAAAGAAGTATGGTCCAATAAGCTCATCTTTCAAAATTCCACACCAAACATTGGTTTTAAAATGATACTGGTCGCGACATTCAATTGTGAAGTTAGGATTTTCTTGGGACCACCATCGGCAATTTTGTGAGCTCACGGTACCATTCGAAGAGAAAGTGGCTTCATCTGTCCATAATATCTTGTATGGAAAAGAATATTCTCCTCATATTGTCCCTGATACCAAAACGAAAAATCAAGTCGGATATCAAAATCGCGTTCTTTTAATGTGTTTATAAACTTGGGTTTATATGCCCGAAATCGATCTTTCTGAAGAATTTGTCTAACGCTTTCCCTCTTGCACCCTGTTGAATCACTTATCTTGGTTACACTAGTTTGACCGTGGTCAATAACAGTTAAACAAACATCAAGTTGTGCTGCTTCATCGTATTTACTTGCCGCGTGAGATTTCTTAAAATTATTTTGAACAGATCCAGTTTCTCTAAATTTTGACATTATTCTTGAAACAGTGCTATGCTGCAAATTTTTTTCTAGATGCCTCTAATTAAAAATGGCAGATACTTGCCGGTGAGGCATATTCTCTCCACAAATTAAGACAATTTCTATTTTTTCTTGAATGGACAACATTGGTGATAACACTGAAAACTATAACTTGCGAAAATATTCAAATTTATGACATTTCTTTTATTTATTCGGCACTCTAATTCGTTTTTTTTTCCATAGCCTACTTATAAAATTCAAAATTGCCTTGATATTTTATTGTGGATAAAAAGAAAATGTGTCTAAATTTTGAACTAATCAGCTGAGATCTGGGAATTTTATTATAAGTTTTTTAAACTTCTTAGGTGTATGTACTATCAAAAAAATGGAATATCTGACGTCTATCTGTTAAAATTTTTAAATTAGGATAACTTTGCACCACCTGTGTCAAATTTTTTTGCCTCTAATTTTAAATTTCTAAAAAAAATGGCATTCTAGTAAAAAAAGCTCATACAAACTAAATAAAATATTGAGTATGGTATAAGCAAATAGTTTAATATCCATTAAGCGAACTTACATTAAATAAAAAAAAAGTTAATTAGAAAAAATGGCAAAAAAATCAACTTTGAGCTAGAAAACTGAAACTTTGTATTTAGGCCAAGAATTGTACTAGAAACAACTTTTTCCAATAAAATTTTTTGAAATTCGGTAAAACAATGCCATTTTTCAGCATTTTTTGATTAAAATGTAATTTTTGACAGATACCGAATGACAGATGGTGACATTTGATTATATAATTTTTAGTCTAATTTGAAGCAAAAACGATTGCCGAAATTAAATTTTAACTAACCTCATTAATAAAAAAAAGTTCCATATGGTGCGAACTTTAATGGTGACACTGTATATGCATTTTTTGCATATTTTATCAATTTTATAATAAAATGCATATTTTTCCCAAATTATTATTTTATAAGCAAATTTTCTTGTTTTCGGCTCTATCAAGAAATTAAAAACGCACAGTCATGAAAACTCGTAGACTAATAGGTTTAATGTCCAGTACGTCACTTGTTTCAGGGATTCCCCAAAAACACAAGATATTTATTGAGGGTTTCCGGGGTTTGCAGGTATATTGTTAAGGGTTATTTATTGTCGTTTAATAATGCATTTTTATTACCTGCTCAACAAAACTGTATTTATATCGAAATATTTTAGTATTTTCAGTGTGAAACTAATGATTTCAAATTTTTGTTCAAAATGTCTAAACAAGCGAAAACCTCTTTGTGGATTAAAATTCCCAGAGTTAGAGTTTAGGAGAGAAAATTTATTCTGTAAAGCTTGTGAAAAAATTATTGTTTGTGAAAAGAAGTTCCAAATCGATCAACATTTAAAAACACCGCTGCATATATCAAAGTTACAAAAAATGAAATGTGAGCCAGTTTAGCTGAGTGTAAAAAACGCATTTTAAAATGTTGGAGAAAAATCGAAATCTGATAAGGAAATTTTTCAAGACTTATGCAAGGCTTTGGTCGCAGCAAGCATACCCTTAAGAAATTTGCAAAATCCGCAATTTAGAGGATTTTTGCAAAAATATTGTCAACCAACCATTCCTGACGAATCAACGCTTAGAAAAAAGAACGTATACGAAACCGTTTTGGAAGAGATTAGAGCTTTACTGGGTGATAAAATTTCTTACACTATTGTTGATGAAAGCACAGATGCTTGTGGCAGATATATCGCACATCTTATGATTGGTGCACTTCAAGAAGATAAAGCAACAAACCCATATTTAATAGTTTCTAAGCAGCTAGACAAAACTATTAATGTGACCGTAACCAGATTTATTCAGCAGTACCCATCGAGCTTTCTCTCACCAAACGCAGTCCCAGATGAGAAGTCTTTAGTGGTTTTGTCTGATGAAGCACCGTATATGGTAAAATTAGGCCAAAACTTAGGAATCCTTTAACTCAATATGGTACATGTGATCAACCGAGTCGCAGAAACCGTCAGAACTGAATATCCTTTAGTAAATAAATTAATAACAAATGTAGAGAAAGTGTTTCTAAGAGCACCTCTAAGAGTTCAGATGTATAAGGAAAGATTGCCAGGATTTAGTTTACGGTTAAGAAGTAGGTCAAGTAAGGAACAAATTGGATGTAAAAAAGAATGAAGGATTTAAATTCTTAACTGCAGTAAAAAGCATTTATGGAGGTAAACCATCCAACAAAGTTGTATATTGGCCTTATACTTTACTACCTAAGTAGTAGTATTATCCGATTACATCAGTAGATGGTGAAAGAAGCTTCTCTTTGTATAAACATATTTTTACTGATAGAAGACAATCCTTGTTAGTTGAAAATCTTGAAAAATATTTAGTAATAAATGCCTTTTGTACAATTTCAGGTTAAAAAGTTGTTTACTTTTATTTTTATTTGTTTAGTTTTTGCACTTTTTTAAAAATAAACATCGTCTGTAGAACCCAGTGTGCATCTTTACCCTAATAATAAATTAAGAAATATTGCACACCAGTATGCATACTTGGTCAAGAAAATGCATATAACTGCATATGTTAAAGGCAAACAAGACATATATATGCGCATATTTTGGCTAAATTTAAGTGCATATATTCCGCACTGTACTTATTGTAAAACCTGTAATAAAAAAAAGCAGGTTTTATAAATTTATGAACTGCGTCAATTATTAAGTTGTTATATGTTTGTTGGTATTTATTAAAAACATTATTATCCAAAAAACGTCTCTTAGCATTAAATTTCTATTATCTTCAAAACAGTTCATAGACCCAGGGGACCTTTTTTTAGATGAAAATGTTGACGGAACCCTAATTTATTTGAAAAATAGCAAAATAGACTCTAAGTAACCTACCACCCTTTTGTTACCACGCCACTGGATGCACTAATACGTAAAAGTCATTTCCGTATTAGAACTAGATTCCAATGAATAAAAAAAATACTTCGATAACACCATCTTCAAAGGCCTGAAGCTGCGTTTGTTAATATATTAATATGAACTTTGTTTCATATTTTTCATGTTGGATCATTCCTTAAAATTTGCCATTGCCATTTTCGGACACACCGTATTAAATTATTTTCTAAAAGCATAATTTTGGGTCACCCTGTTTATTTCAGTTTTATTCTGCAATAAAATTTTAATTCGATTTTTACACATTTTAAATGAATGATAAACAACTGTACTATCCCCAGAACTGCAATAAAGTATTTTCTCTCATAAATTTTGGAGCTTTTTAATCAATATTTATAAAGTAAGGGTTAGGAATATATCAAAGGGATAACTCCCCGGAGGCAAATATTCCGGAAGTTGTTAGAGCGTAATAAGCTTTTTTAACCTCTATGAAATATTTAAATGTTTTGCTCGCACAGAAGTGAGAAATGCGAGTATTAAACATCTTCGAAAATTATTTAATTAATAATTTAAATAAACATGTTCAAAATATGAATTAATTGTGAGGGAAATATTTTATTAGTAAAACTGAATAGGTAGTTTACTCATGGTTAGATGTCAGAATTGCTAAATATTTTTTGTTATTAAATCTTTTTTAAACCGAATCAATATTATTTGACATAACTACTTACTCATAAGCATCTTAGTGATCGTAAATTGTTGACGTACCTGAAACAAAACAAATTAATTTATTAGTTCACACGTATTGCAAGATCTGACTAATTGAGCATGCGAAAAGTATACTTTGCACATACTATGTAAAGCGTGTAGTTATCAAGAGCAGCAATTATGTCTATAGAAACAATTTTATTGTCGATACAATTGAAACTACAGCAATTATTTTGAAACTAAAGATATTGAGAAGTGAAAATACCGGCCCTTGGGAGCATTAGTTTTTATCTATTAGCTGTAAGTTATTTTTAAGCTTTAGGCAAAGTAGGTATGGGTAAACGTAACAAAACAGGCCTGTATGTTTTTTTTTGGCGATACGGGCTTTTGCATAATACATCCATAAGTATAGTTGTTCCAAGCTTAATTTGATGACATAAAAAGTACTAAACTAATGACCATAGGCGTTCTACCAAATAATTAAAATGCGGATTGATTGTTTAAATTTTTAATATGATTAAATAGTATATATTACAGCTTGTCCATTATAGTTTATATCGATGAAAGGTTTGTACCCGTGACTTCGCCTGCAGAGAATATTTTTAAAATGGTCTTTCTGTAAAGAGAAATGCTAATTTTGCCTAAAACAATTTAAAAATATAGTTAATATCGATAAGAGGTTTGTACCCGTGACTTCGCCTACAGAGAATATTTTTGAAATGGTCTTTTTGCCGAGAACAATTTAAAAAATTGTCCTTGTCCAGCCAGAACCGCCAGGAGGTATGAGTTTTCCTTGCCAAGAAAGAATAGGGGCAGGTATTATGTTAGTTGGAATATACAGTTAGTAGTTAGAATTCACTATACCGGGTGTTGCATCGTCGAGCGGGATATAGGAAATCCCATGTAATTTTAAATGGGGTCAATTATTGGCTTCCCTAATTATTTTAGAGAAAAATTCTATTTAGGTTTATTAAAGAGCACTAAAACCCACATTCAAAAGAATAACTTTAGATATTTTTGATGAGCCCGTTTACGGGTTATCGCCGATTTATTTTTAACTATTTCTCCTTTTTATGGCCCCGTATTTGCGGGCACCAGTCAAGGTAAAATATGACTGTCAAATAAAGTTGTCATTTTGAAATGTGTGCTTTATTGTTATGAAAACTCGTACATCGAAAATATTAAAGGTGTATTTATGAGTACAAATTAATCTGAATAAAACTAAAATAAAGTATCCAATTACAAGGTTAATTATGACATTTTACATGTTTTAATATTAATAGGTAGGTACTGTTAAATTGTTAGAACTTTAGGATTTAAGAAGATGTTCAAATATTCCTCAAAATGACAACTTTATTTGACAGTCATCTTTTACCTTGACTGGTGCCCGCAAATACGGGGCCATAAAAAGGAGAAATAGTTAAAAAGAAATCGGCGATAACCCGTAAACGGGCTCATCAAAAATATCTAAAGTTATTATTTTGAATGTGGGTTTTAGTGCTCTTTAATAAACCTAAATAGAATTTTTCTCTAAAATAATTAGGGAAGCCAATAATAAATAACAAATTGATCGTATCGGCAGAATCACAGTAAACGTTCTGTAATATAACAAGTTTTTAAGATACGTATTAAAGGAACATAATTAATTTAAAATTCATAAACAATTTAATGACTGGAATCGTAAGAACCTTCAGAAGTAGAATCGTTTCCAGGTTGTATTACTACTCGAACTATAGGTGGTGAAACAGAATATCCATTTTCTGTTTTTATAAGATGAGCTACGCAATTTTGCCATACACCGCTACTCATTTCGTTATTACCTGCCGAATATTATCAAGGACAACTGCGCTTAAAGTTGCAGATTGATTATTGAGTGATATTATTTGCTGAAAAGAGCAACATATTAGGTACAAAGTCATCTTTACTTCCGGCTTGATAACGCGTTCTCCTCTCGGTACCAAAAGTACAATTTGTACTACCTACCCAACCATACTTAACAACATCATGAGTATTAAACCAAGTTTCGTCTAAATAAATTATGCTTTTATCCGATTCAAGGTACTCCTTTCTTTTGCGCAAATAGTCCTGTCATAGTTCAATGATACGCGGGGATTCCGTTATAACAATTGGATTATCTAATTTTTTTTAATTTAAAGCCACATTTTAACAAAACACCACGCAATATTTGTAAAGATTGTTACTTATAATCTGGGTAGTCTCGCAATTTATCACGAACCAGTTCTAAAGTTGACACTATATTATCCTCGTAAAAGTTGTAAATAGTTCGCAGAATAAAATCCCTTATAGTATTGTCAGCCGCTTTGAATTTTTCATTTATTGGGTTTGCGCTTTATGGAATGACCGGTTACAGTCCCAAAATTATTTACGTTATAAATTCTTATAAAACCCAAGTTGTGGTAATTCATTACAATTACATTCTTGTACAAAGCGCATTTTCAGTTTTTCACCGATTTTAATTTTTTAAACACGCGTACATATTTGAAATAACCCACTTATTTCGCTTTCGATGGCCCACTTTGGCATCGACTCATTGTATTCCTGCGATAATTCACCTTGGCCTTGTGTTTAAAATTACAAGATTAAACGAACTTACCTTAAGTGAAGTTCAATCTTGATTATATGTAGCCTCGTTGAAGTAAATAAAACATATGTAGTATCCCTCGTAGAGTGGATCCGAACACACATTTACTAAGAAAAAATCAATATGCCTTCTCAGCTCTAAGCGCGCAATCTTTAACCCAATCATTCTTTTAAAGCTTGATTGTTGCTGTAAGGGGGCCTATTAGGGTTAGGGAGGTAAGTTCGTTTAATCTTGTAATTATATTTGCCTCGTTTCCGTAAATAAAACATATGTAGATATTTAAAGCCTTAAGCAACAATCATTTTTCCTCAGACTTATCAAATCTTTTTATGTAGTACCTATATTCAACAAGAAAACTTATATTATATTATCAAACCAATGATTCATTCACTAAAATCTAAACTATCGAACTTAAATTAAGTTGTTTATTTTGCTGGCGTCAATATCTGGAGAAAGAAATATACATAGTCTTAGTAATACGATACTTTTTTATTTTCTTTTAAATCAACATCCTTAGATAAACGCACAACCAGCTAAGCATTTTAGACATTATAATTACACAAAATAATAATATTTTAAACATTAAGAACTGTTTCAAGAAAATCTCCTTTTTTGGCTAAAGGCCTTTGATAGAATTTCGCAAAGGTCTGAGATTTAGTGGACCATCCTACGGACCTTTGAATTACGTCAATGTTGACGCCTTTCCGGGCAGCCGCTGATGTAGCGGCGTGTCTGGTACTATGTGCTGTAAAAATATTGTGTCCAAACCCCTTTTGGTTCATATAAATTTTATCCATCTACTTATAGTTTGGGTCGAGACTGCTTTAAGGGGTTTTTTAAAAGCAATAAAAAATTCTGACAGTCAGGTGCTCTTAGATCTTTTGTTATATTTAAATAATGTAAAAGAGTTTTTGCCACACAGACTTGGGGATCAGCATGGAAAAAAGGCAACGTAATTGTTGGTTGAGATCTATTCGGTCCTGACGCCTTTATCAATTTTAATTTGAAGTTGGTCGTCAAATTTTTCAATATTATAAATTTCTATGGTTCTTAGGTCTGTACACGGTGGCCCGTTGTTAAGGCTAGCAAGGTCGCTAATCTACATGATAATATTTTTAAGGAGATTTGTCATTGGATAGGTTTCGAAGGTAATTTATAACGTTAGATGGGTCCCAATTGGTGTCATATTTGGGTGTGGTAGGTCTAAGGCTGAATCAAGGCTGAATACTCCTTTGAAAAATCTTTTAAGTCTGACATCATGCACAAGGTCCTTGGAAGATATTAGACTAATAGCAGATCTGTACGAATTTAATGTCCCATAGGATGCTCCCCTTTTAAATTGGGAAGTTAAAAAATTTATCACTAAGGGCACAGATATATTAAACACAATATTTTTTCCCCTCTTGGCAGAATTGCCACCACAATTTCAGACCCGAATTATATTGGCGAATAGTAGAATCTGTGACAGTGATCTGTGCAGAGGGTGGCGGTTTCTATCAAAGAGAGAAGTAATGAGTTACTTGGTTTAAATATAATCAGCTCGCTATTTAGTAAGGATAGAAAAACCGGAAATCAAGGCTGTGTTGTCCAGTTTGGTACAACGACGATTCCTTCGGCTCTATCTGACACATTTTTTTTTTTTTTGTAAAAACCGTAATATTAATGAAAAAGGTGGGAATGCGTAAAATTTTAGATATTTCCAAGAAATTGTAAAAGCGTCAACCGCACAGCTATCTGGATCTTTAAACCAAGAAGTAAACTTTTCGCATTTTGTGTTATTTCTAGAAGCAAATAAATCAATATTAGGATATTTCAATTTGCTAACAATTTCTTCGAATGCTTTTGGATTTAATTCCCATTCCGTTTCTACTGGTAATCTTCGAAACTCAAAATCCGCAATATCATTATTTTTTGAGCTAATATAAGAAGCTAAAATAAATAAGTTACGCTGTTCACACTACACCATTGCCATATTCCTCTCGAAAAAGAGTTTAATTCAGGAAATTGAATACTTCTCATACGATTAATATAGGCAATAGCAGTGGTATTATCAATTCTGCACAGAATATTGCAATTTGAAAGACTGTTTGCAAAACAACGTAATCCAAAAAATGCAGCTAAAACTTCTAAATAATTTACATGGAATTATTGTTCTTTTGTATTCCAGTACCCGTGACATCGTTCTTTATTGCAGTATATGCCCCACCACTTCTGGAAGCATCTTTAGATTTTTGTAAAGCTAAAAACTTTTCTCTTTCCAAAAGCTTAGTATAAAGAAAACCATATGGAACTACCGTACCAACGGAATTTAGTGTCCCTATGTATTTTTGAGACAAGGTAATAATTCTCTTTTTCTTTTCTTGAGGCAAAGAAACTGTCATATTCTTTGAATTGTATATAAAAGAGCGAACTGACATTTAGAGTAATTTATAATAAAACCTAATGATTCCAATAAACTAATTGTTTGTAAAATATTAGTTGTACAATCTGGTACGGAGGCACCTAAAAGAAGGAAACCATCTAGGTATAACACTGACTGCATTCCTTTTTGTCTATGATAGCTTACAATAGGTTTCATTATTTTAGTAAAAACAAAAGGGGCACAGCTGAAACCAAAAGGTACACATTTAAATTCGTAAAAATTTCCTTTAAATTAAAATCCGAGATATTTCCTATATGACCGAGCAACTGAAACGAGCAAATATGCATCCTTGAGATCCAAGGGTGCAAAAAAAAAACAATCTTTTTTGATAAGCCGCGTTACCGTTTTATGCTCTTCTAGTTTGAAATGATAATTTGAGACATATTTGTTTAGAGATTTTAGATTTAAAATCATTCTGTGTGAACAATCTGGCTTTGGTGCTAAAAAAAACATTTAATAAATATTGTCCCTGGCAAGGTTTAACCTTAGTTAGGGCCTCAATGTTTAAAAATTTATTTATACACTTTTGTATTCCTTTCAATTGTGTGACCTATGAAGCTCCTTAGGTGCTACAATTTATACAGGTTTCTTTAACAAAGGTATCTTAAGACCTTTTATCCATGACAATATTATTTTGTCTGAAGTTATATTACACCAAGTATTATAAAATAATGGAAGCCTATATTTTGCCCGCATCCCGTCGTCGGGATACCTGTTGTACCATGCGTCGAGGGTAAGGTTGTTGTGCTTGATAAGTTGGTTGTGCCTGCTTCCACGTCGTTCTTCTTTGTTGGGAAACTGGGGTGAAAGAGTGTTGTCTGCTTTGATAACCCAGGTTTGTAGATCGAAGCAGACTTCTCGAGTTTAAATGCTTTTTTGGGGATATTTGTCGTGGATTTACTAGTAGCTCCGCACCCGACTTTTCCAATTTTTTAGCAGACTTTATTCTCTTCCCTAATTTTTCTCCAAAAAGCCAAGTATCTATTGGAGCATTATGAAGGGTCTCCTTCAAGGGTCCTTGAAATCATAGGCGACGAGTTTTCGCCGGGACAGCGTTTCTAGATAAAACACTTCCAACAGAATGCGCCCCGCGTCGCTCAACTTTTCAATATGTTCTTTTTTATCACCCTCATCTAAAAGAAGAGAAGTAACTGTTTGACCAATTGCTGTTAAAGCCACTCCTAACTCCTTTTGGAGATGTGCCAATCTGTTATCTCTAACTAAAACCGTCTGTGATTTCTTTGTCTTTTCTAATGCTGCCTGTACCATGCGATTAAGCTTAAAACAATGGAGATCAGGATGAGGAGAAAAAACCAAACCTCTAAAAATCTGACGTCGTGATCTATAGATTTATATAGAAGGTAATATATTTTTGACATCGTGATCAAAAATATTCTGCCATCGTGAGTAGAGGTATGTGGAGGGAATAGATTTTTGACATCGTGATCAAAAATATTCTGCCATCGTGAGCAAAGGTATGTAGAGGGAATAGATTTTTGACATCGTGATCAAAAATATTCTGCCATCGTGAGCAGAGGTATGTAGAGGGAATATATTTTTGACATCGTGATCAAAAATATTCTGCCATCGTGAGCAGAGGTATGTAGAGGGAATAGATTTTTGACATCGTGATCAAAAATATTCTGCCATCGTGAGCAGAGGTATGTAGAGGGAATAGATTTTTGACATCGTGATCAAAAATATTCTGCCATCGTGAACAGAGGTATGTAGAGGGAATAGATTTTTGACATCGTCATCAAAAATATTCTGCCATCGTGAACAGAGGTATGTAGAGGGAATAGATTTTTGACATCGTCATCAAAAATATTCTGCCATCGTGACCAGAGGTATGTAGAGGGAATAGATTTTTGACATCGTGATCAAAAATATTCTGCCATCGTGAGCAGAGGTATGTAGAGGGAATAGATTTTTGACATCGTGATCAAAAATATTCTGCCATCGTGAGCAGAGGTATGTAGAGGGAATAGATTTTTGACATCGTGATCAAAAATATTCTGCCATCGTGAGCAGAGGTATGTAGAGGGAATATATTTTTGACATCGTGATCAAAAATATTCTGCCATCGTGAGCAGAGGTATGTAGAGGGAATAGATTTTTGACATCGTGATCAAAAATATTCTGCCATCGTGAGCAGAGGTATGTAGAGGGAATAGATTTTTGACATCGTGATCAAAAATATTCTGCCATCGTGAACAGAGGTATGTAGAGGGAATAGATTTTTGACATCGTCATCAAAAATATTCTGCCATCGTGAACAGAGGTATGTAGAGGGAATAGATTTTTGACATCGTCATCAAAAATATTCTGCCATCGTGACCAGAGGTATGTAGAGGGAATAGATTTTTGACATCGTGATCAAAAATATTCTGCCATCGTGAGCAGAGGTATGTAGAGGGAATAGATTTTTGACATCGTGATCAAAAATATTCTGCCATCGTGAGCAGAGGTATGTAGAGGGAATAGATTTTTGACATCGTGATCAAAAATATTCTGCCATCGTGAACAGAGGTATGTAGAGCGAATAGATTTTTGACATCGTGATCAAAAATATTCTGCCATCGTGAGCAGAGGTATGTAGAGGGAATAGATTTTTGACATCGTGATCAAAAATATTCTGCCATCGTGAGCAGAGGTATGTAGAGGGAATAGATTTTTGACATCGTGATCAAAAATATCCTGCCATCGTGAACAGAGGTATGTAGAGGGAATAGATTTTTGACATCGTGATCAAAAATATTCTGCCATCATAAGCAGACTTACAATCCACTAGCCGGTACAAAAATTAATACACTTACCTTCTGACGTAGATGAATCAGAAGAACTGCTTTGTATGCGCCTGACACAGCGCCTTTTTGGCTTAGGCGTAATGTCTTGGAGTAATTAGGAAGAAAGCTCCGGAGACCGGGAACGAGAACGCTTTCCTGAAGAACTACGGGAGCGAGAAGAATTCTCCGAAACACTTTGATTCTGTGAATGTAATAACGACACTTCCCGTTCAAGTTCCAAAAAACGAATTCGTCTTTGTAAATTCGTAAATTATTTTTCCCATCCCGAATTATTTTGTTTATCCCGATGAGAATTTTTCGGCATCTTTAAAATAAACTAATCAGTCTAAACACTCAAAACGTAATTTAATACCGCGCACTAATCAACGTGTGTATTCGGCGAAACACACTAAGAAAGAATGATTGGGTTAAAGATTGCGCGCTTAGAGCTGAGAAGGCATATTGATTTTTTCTTAGTAAATGTGTGTTCGGATCCACTCTACGAGGGATACTACATATGTTTTATTTACGGAAACGAGGCAAATATAATGACTGCCAAAAAGCCATACTGATATAATAAAATATAGGTACCAAGTAAAACTTACTTGTCTAAAACCACACAGTTATAGCAGAAAATTTAATATAGAAATTACAGTAAATCGTTTTAACCAGTCACGCCGCTGTCCGATTGCAAATATCGCAAACCTCAAACATCAACTGATTTTAAAGCTGATAAGGGATCATCCAATTGGCAAAACCTTTAACTATTTGCTACTTTTTTTCTACAGCATATAAATTTGTATTTATATGTCGCTCTATTAATTTTCCCGCCTCGGAAAAAAATAGTCCGCCCTTTAAATTGCCAGTGGGTCTCGATGGTCTATTGGCAGGGTGTTGCAAGTTCTATAAAATTTTCGTAAGTAATTTCGTACGACACAACACTGTTGGCACGACAAAAACTTTGACGTAATAATGAAAGGTGACACGCGTGCACAGTTTCAATTCATATTTTGTTTTTCCAATGCCTATTTGACTCTTAAAATAACCTTTACAATGGCAACTTAAAAATAAAATCATAATGTTCCGTAATTATGATTATTGTTGTTGATATCTCCGGATTTAAAATAGATATTAACTTGCGGTTTTCGCTGACTTCTAAGACTTTTAATCATCCTTGTAATCAAGTTAAGTTGAATATAATATTATATTTACAATTATGGAAAAAACGCGCAATGTATGTAAAGTTGTAAGACAGCGCCCCCTAGCGCCTAGTGTAAAACACATATTGCCGTAGTTCATAAGATGATATATAAAGTGAGAAAAGCCATTTTTAACAAAACTAAGTTTACTAAATTATGTTAAGCCAGACCGGAGTTATCAGCATTTATTATAAATAATGTTCAACCTTCCCCCGCCACTTTATTTGAAAAGTGACGAACACGTTCTATAGGTGAATTTTATTAATAAATCTTCGAAATATACAAAAATGTTATTTTCGGGATACCTTAACTAGGCGACTTTTGAGGAAACTTCGTGATTCATATTTACCGTTACTGTTGCGCCCTCTAGCGCCAGTCTGAGAAACTTGAAAATAATTTCCAGCAATTTTTCATGACCACTTTACCTAATATACTTTTTTTTCCGCAAGCCATACGACTAACGAGATACGGCCGACAGCCATTCTTAGTGGGACACCCGGTACAAGGAATTCCGGTTTTTATTCATTTACTCATCGAAATAATCCCAATCTTTTAGAAAGATCCCTTAAATCATCTTAAACACGTTCCTCAAATAAATAAATCTAGAAATGCTCTTAAGAGGGTACAAAAAATCAGTAAAAATCCCTAAACTAAACTTAAAAAGCATATAGGGGCGGTCGAAATTGTTTCAGCAAGAGCCCCGATTTCTCTTGCGTGAAATAGGTCTTCTTAAACGGTCTTCTCAACAAATAAAGGGGATGATTGACCCTCATATTGAAAGTCTCACTGGGGTAGTTCAAATCAGCAATGATTTTTGTCCCTGAAAGGTTGTGTTGTCACGTTTTCTTTAGGTGCGTTAGGGTCAATATAAGTAAGTTTATGTTTCCCGTATATTATCGATAGGGTGCCATAATGAAAGACTACACTTCAACATTTTTTTTAATAGAGGCTAGGCCCCAAGTAATAATAATAATGTCTTTATTTAATTGATATGTGATGGGCTACATGCTTGGTGAAATGGATATTCCATAGTAGAGGAAATTAAAGTCGTACTTGTTCTTTTCACAATTTAATATAGTTTCTGACACGTGTTTCAACCCTTGCGGATCATTATCAAAGGCATATAAGACAATAATAAATTCTACATATCATTAAAATAAAAATTGACAAATGATGGGTTATTTTGGTCCTTAATTTACAGGTATTGGCCAATGGTACAACTAAATTACAGGTGTGATAATAGAGGTATTCACATCTAAGTAATAAAATTAAGAAAATGATATTGTGTATGTAATTATGGGTTTTTTCGTTCGTAATTATTGACAGTGTTTATTGCATATTTATCTTAAGTTATTAGGCTATTAAGTATTGGATTGGCACCTGAAGGTATTTCAATTGTTAACAACATTACATCAATTTTTTAAGGCTTTTTTGATTGCTAATATTTTTAATAGGTTGAGTTTTCTACCCAATATCCAACAAAATAAAACCGATATATACTCAACACAAGGGTAGTCCCGGTGAAGACTGAAACAACCAAATTCTTATATCAGATAACCGCATACAAAAATCTACGATTCATTTCGATGCCTTTATCCAATAGAAATGATTGTAGCCTTCTCCTGAACATTCCCTCACTGTGGAATTGCAATTGAAATGCGGACCTTTTTTAAACATTCTGGTTTCATGCCGAGGAATGCTAAGGCTGCTCTGGTAATCATATTGTCATATAGTAAGGTGGAGCGAAAAAATTTTTTTTTGAAATTTGATTGGCATTACTCTTCAAAAGTTACCTGTTATATTAGGGATTTAATAAACATTTTACTTTTTTTGATCAAAGGCAGTCTTGAGGATCCGCTCGACTCCTAAAAAAATCATTTAGAACAAATTTTGACCTATTTTACTAAAATATTTTTGAGTATCAAAAAAATATATTTTTGTTTTGCATTATTCATGATTAAGTAGTTGGAAGACATCTAAAATCGAAAAAAAAAATGTAACCTAAACATTTATGTTCTATTCAGGGTCCGCCGCGTACCTGAAAAATACTATTTTTTGGAAATTCCATAGCTAATTAACATAACAAAAATGCACGACCACGTGCCCTATCTCTTGTCGGCATATTTTCAGATCTTTTGTCTGCGGGCTTTTAATTGCTTTTTAATTATTGTTTATTACCTTAGGCCTTAGACGCCCAGGCCAGCACTTTTACGCCTTTAGTTGTGTACGAAATAGTATACGAAAAAGTAGTGCGACGAAATTAATAATTTTTTCAATGGATATTTTTAAAGTTCGTTAATGATTTTGTAGATTTTGTTATTATATTAGTATAAAATGGCAAGTGCAAGTAGTGTAAAAACTAGAAAAAAATCTGCGCGTCCCATATTCGAACAAGGAAGTGATTCGAACAAAAAAGTTTTACCGACATATTACGATATTATGAAGTGTTACATACATATCCGTGATAGTCTTATGCTGTTACGATAAATCTCACATTTACCGAAACATCTTTAAATTTAAATATAAATCTCAAATTCAGTAATACTACCGCCACCTGTTGAGACGGGATTGAATTTCAATTAGGGTATCTGCAACCTGGCCACGGCAGATATGGCTGTACCGGTTTTATTTTTTTAATTAAGATGGCACTGGTCAACCAGCGTGATCTCATTTTTAGTCCGGGTCATGACTGTCTCTTTCTAACATTAAAAGTACCTATTCATGTTTAGCATCTTTCGTCTCTTTCTTCCGCACTGTTAAAATTTATACAGTTTATCGTCCCTTTAGTGGCTTTTATAGTCACGTTTATACTTACATAACCTGTTATAATTTAATGAAATGTCATTCTAGTGCGAACACGGAATTTTCATTATTTTTGTTTAATAAATTAATAATTAAAATGGATGTTTTACCCGCGAGTGAATCGAGCAAGGTGTAGACTTTTTTGTGCTAGTGCATGTCCTAAATTGTGATCTCTAATAGGTCCAAGTGAGGTTGCAGGGATGTGTAGAGGGGATTTTCCTTCGGCAGGAGGACAAAAAGGTAATTTTTCTCGCTCTCTAGTGTTGAGGCTTTTGCACAGGTAAGTACTAAAGTACTTCTTCTTAATTTTTAATTGTTTTTTTTGAGTTTCATCATAGAACCCCGAGCTCAATTGTCTTATTTACTTTAAAATTATCTTTTATTTTTACCCTAAAGATTGATTATTCATTTTACCTACTTATCTTGTCCTAAAGGACATACATTGTTTCTTTAAAGACTTACCTGGTCGCCATTTTGTGCATATGCACATGGGCACCCTTATCTTTGGTTTTGAATCTTAGAGGTTCATTGCCTATTTCATATTTTGGACAACTTTAAAAAAGCTTCACAGCCCTGGTTTTTATTTTTTTTTATAGATTTTGGAAAAGAGACTAATTGCTCTTAGAGTCGGCTTATGCCATTTTTGTAGTTTCTTCCCAACGAGTCTAATTTAGAGAACCGAGCATAAGTTTTAAGTTGCCATTATACATTACGCTATCTTTGGTGATTGATCACTGGGTACTGAGTTTTTCTTTGTGTTAATATCTGATGATTTGTCTCGGGGGTTCTATGATAAAATCTTACTGTATATCTCTTTAAGTTTTCATTCATCTCTTGCTAATCTAGTACCTATTACCTGCCTTGCTTGTACAGTAGTTTCCACTAGAACATTATTTCATTTTATGCTCTTATAGCTACTATTTTTTATAAAATTACCATTGATTATTTTTATTTAAACCTGATGGTTCTGTTGCAATAGCCACCACTAGCGCACAATTTTATTTTATGCTCTTATAGCTTTTATCTTTTTTTATAAAATTACTATTATTATCAAGTTATTGATTATTTTTATTTAAACCTGGTTCTGTTGGAAAGGAGTATCACTGCAATTTGACAATTCAGTTTTATTATTTCATTAATTAATTAATTAAAATTAAAATATATTTCTTTTTTTTTTTGGTTCTGTAAATATTCCTTTTCAAGCAGAGCAAGGGAAATTATAAGGTTTTATCTGGTGAGTCTAACACCTTGTCTTTTCTCCGTACCCAACTTCGGAAATTCATTATTGGAGCCGGACAACATAGCTGACGTGACGTCACGACACTGTCCCAAAGTCTGTTGAGCTCTATTCGCCTATACCTGTAGAGAGTCGATTCCTAAGCTTCACCCGAAGCTCTGGCATAAACTGGTTATATCTCTACAGGGATCGGAAAACCACCATTGAAGAAAGGGTAAAGGTAACTGACGCCTTGTGTGTGAGTAACCATAAAAATCCTATCAAAAATCTTTATTTCACTTTTGTTATTTTTCTTGTCTAATTAAATATATCAACATTGAAATTGCTTATTACTTCAAAGTCATTGGAACTATTATTTTAATTTTCCTTCATAAAAATAATTGTTAATTTGAGAAGAAAGTCATTCAAACTATTTTTGAATTTTCCTTTGTAAAAATCTTTGTCAAACTACACTTATGTAAATAGACTAATTGTTAAGTTGAGCTGAAAGTGTTTTTATTTCATACGGGAAGGGACTGTTAAAATTTAACTCGAACTTACCATGCCCTGCCCTGAGCTAGCAAAGCAACAAAAGGTAAGAAATTGGCTCTCAACGACCAATTTTCATTACAATGCCTGAGCTTAATTCCAAAGAAGCAACGTTTTTTAATATTTCCCAGATTCTTATACAAAAGATACAAGACCAGTGGGATACACCTTCAATTTCGACCCTCAGTAAGCCAAGAATGGTAAAAATGTTGAAAGGCTATCATAAAAAGTATATATGAATATAAAAAAATCTTTGCACAAAAAAGATCTTTTTAAAATAAAAAGAGAATATTTCTTAGAACACGCAAAAGCAACACGTTTTGATATATCTTACAGTAAGTGTAAGGATTTTTTAAATTGTCATTGAAGTAACGATAAGAAAATCCCTACATTGGAACGCCAGTTTATTGTCGACCAGAGGACAGTTCGGAAAATGGGTATTGGTAACATTGATATTACAACAACAAAACAAATGGTTAAGAAACGTGATAATAAAAGCTGTGTTTAATTCATGTGATTTTTACCTTTCCTATGGTTCTTGAAACAACATGAAATTTAATAATATTCAAAAACAACGTTAAGTATGACACTTAGCTAAGAACAAACATCGATGTTTTTTATTCGATGCTTTTTCTACATCGATGACTGGTTTCATGTTAACATCGATGCTCAACATCGATATTTTTTTGATATGCCTACCCCAACATGGAACAGTATAAACACTCTTCCACAGAGCAGTTACTCCTTGCAACTCTATGAACTCAAAATATCAAATTTAGTAGAATCTCAGCATAAATTGTTATCCCAAAAGACTAGTAGATTAGGTCATCAAGAAGCGTCGGAACCACACCATTAGACAGAAGGAATACTTCCCAGTTAAATAGCAGTATTTGGATTACCATATTTCCCAATGAATTCAAAAGATATGTATTTTTGAAGTGATTTGAAGACTTATCACAATTTCGGTATTTTTCGACTTATCCCACTTTTTCTGAATAATATCTATGCATGGTTTTATTTAGTTTAGCTCGTTTACTAACGGCTGGAAAGATATTACAGACAATAGTTGCACAGTTCTGCAAGATAATGGAACGGGGGTGAAAATACCTTTTAAAACAAATCCGAAATCAAATCATCATAGGTTTAAATTTCAGTTTAACTGTGCAGAAAGTAATTGCGAAATAATAAGGTCTTTGACCAAGAATGTCATGAGATTCCTTAAAGGCCCTTCTCTGCGAATAGCAGACACATTTAACATCAATGCCGTAGTTCCTCAAAGTTGCTTGTTTCGTCCTTTATTTTGGATGCTCCAACATCGACTGCGAATACGCATATCTATAGACACCAAGAGGTCACACATCTCAACAAACACATGGAAGACATTCTGTCTCTCAGTTATATCAAATGTTATGGAGAAGGTCATCAACGAAAAAGTATTAATGTACCTGGAAGGCTTTAACATTGTCAGTGACTGCCAGTATGAATTTCGTAAGTCTAGATGAACAGTTGACCTTCTCGCTTATGTTACTCACATTTGGAATAACGCAATAAAACATCCTGGAGCATCCCAGGGGGTAGCACTGGACATTTCCAAGACCTTTGACATGACATGAGGGGCTCCTAACTAAAGTGAGAGGTTCAATTTGGTTTACGGCTGTCAAGCTTCTATAAAGACCGTCCTCTGGGAGGGGCGATGTATAAGATTCAGACACATTTAACATTAACATGCCGGAGTTCCTTATCTATATTGTCGCCCACCCGCTTATTCCTATATAATTAACGTTCATTTTGGAAAAAACTAAAAATCCTATATATAGCTTCGCAAACGACAGCACACTTGTTTCACCGTTTATTTAGGATGCTCGAACATCGACAGCCAATGCACATCTCTATATGCAGCACGAGGTCTCGCATCTCAACAAAGACACGGAAGAAATTTTGTCTTAAGATGACAGTAGCCAAGTAGAATTTAATGCTAAAATACCCCAGGCGGCAATTATTTTCTGAAACAGTTAATGTTGAAGAACCTAGTATAGTCATGGCGGGACACTCGATTCCCTTGTTTTCATCAATTCATTTATTGGGGTTTTTGGATTATCATATTTCATGGCATAAGTCACGTTGCGGCCGTTGCAAAGGCAGCCTCGCAGATGATTGGGATGTTTTTCCGAACTAAGAACAGCTTTCGATGCTCTATAAAGCCAAAATTCGGTCATCGCCGGAATACTGCTCACATATTTGGGACTTTGTTCCAAAACATACTATGAGATTACTAGGTTCCAATCAAGGACAGCCATTCGCTTGATCTAACAAACAATCTTGAACGCCTAGAACATTGAAGACATGAGGTGACTTGAGCCTCTTTTACAAATATTTTCTGGGCAGGTGCCCAACTGAGGTTACCTGCGTAATCTTACCCAAATCGGTGCATGGTAAAAATGCAAGATGCATCTCATCTGTACATGGTTCAGCTTAGTATCCTCTCGAACGACACTGTTTAAAAACTCCCTGAGGCCGTGTTCCTCAACAGTCCTAAGATTCAAGGCCAACCTGAATCATTTCCTGTGCACACATACCGTTCGCAGATCGTCATTAAGGATTTATCCTGCAGTGCTATGTCTGATTTCTAAAATACAGATAATATGCTAATTTATAGCTTCTCTGTGAATGCTAGTTCAATACAGCCATCTAATCTTGTTCTCCTGAAAACTACTGGCCTGAAAAATTTGTATTTGTGTCTTAGATTATTTTTCATGCTGTTGTTTCCAAATCTTCTTTTTTTATTTTGACATCTATCTGCTCAATTTCTTTTTTAATTCTGTCTACTTTAGAAACCGCAATAAAAACAAAACAAATGCTTATTTTATTTCTTAAGAAAATTCAGCCAGACTGCAATTGAAGCGCATATCGTTTCCAGTACATATTATTTCCTTTATCTTTCCATTTGAAACATTTTTAATATTTATATAACAATCTATATTCTAGCATGTCAAACCCATATATTAGTTTTTCGCTTTAGTTTCAGCGCCACTACAACAGAGTAAACATGCAGATAACCTTTTTAAAGGCATATCTAATTGAAAAACCCACATACGTGCCTGCAAATTCTTTGCATAGTTGAGCTTTGCGATAGCATCGTCTGTCGGTGTGTGGATGTATGTAAAACATATTATTAGGCTTTGTTAAGCTAAAAGGGCTCTAATTAAATTCACAGATTTTGATTTTAAATGATGAAATAAATAAATATATCACAATAATTATACAGATATTTAGTGTAAGGCCTGAATAGTATCTGGGTAGGCCTAAACAGTATCTGGGTCCTCTGGATGTCTGCCTTACCAAGGCCTATTGTTGCCATTTTTTTTATTTTTGTAAAATGTTTGTAACTATTGAATGATTGAAACAAAAAATGTATTATTATTATTATTATTATTATTACATATTATTATTATGTTAAAATTGCTTTAAAATAAACTAAAAATAACTAATTTAATAGAAGTAGTCGTATTAAATATTCAAAAGTAACTACCTGGACTGTGACAGGACTTTTAAATATTGAATTGAATTGAAACGATTCATTCATAATTCCCATAAAAGTATCGAGTATTATTGTTTTAAACTAATTAGCGAGTGCAAGAGAGAAAGGCAGATCTCTTAGACGCGATCGGCAACATTGTAAACCGTCCCTTGGTTTTGATCGTCAGTGGTGTAGAGGTTGAAACCTAACAACAATGTATGAAAATAATACTGAAACGCGTATGTCGCTGTTTTTTTTTTGCTGGAAAAAAAAACAAAATATATAATCAAAAAAAAAATTATTTATTTTATTAAAAAAAAATAAAAAAAAACAGGAGATGGTACTCTTCAGCGATGCTGTGATGAGCACCGCTGAGTAAGCCGAACCGTACTTTTAAACTTTATTAAAAAAAAAAGAATAAAATTGACGATAAAAAAAATTAACTAAAGTGGTGGCAAGAGCGCACGCACAGAACCAGCCGTGGAGCACGCATGCCAAATGTCCTAGCTCGCGGGAGGGGGTTTCACAAGCGCCACCAGCTTTACCACAGGAAAAGCTGGAAACCTCCTAGATGGTCGTGGGGCTAGCTCTGATCGTGCAACCTGACACCAAACAAACACAAGTTAAAAAAAAAGGCACAGGGAGCTGTGTAAATAAAACAAAAAAAATGAAAATAATTGCTGGCTTTATTAAAAAAAAATACTTATTATTTCAAGCAATCCAGTACCTAAGTAAATTTAAGTAATCAAATACATCAGTGAAATTAAGCAACCAAATCTTAAAATCGAATTAAATTATAAAGCCAACAAGTACGCCTATGCACTAAAGTTACATCATTAATTAAAAATTAATTATATACACCAATCAGAAAAATATATACAAATATATAGCACAAGTGATGTCAAAATATTAATAATCAAATAGCAAACCAATTATTAAAGGCAGGGCATAATAAAAAAAATGGGGTTACATAACCATGATATGAAGCGATCAAAAAGAGATATAATTAAACTGTAGAGTTACTTTCAAAATAAAACGATACACATTAAAAATGTCTAATCAATAATTTAGAAATGTTCACTACTTATACAATTAAATACCATAATAATAATAATAATAATAATAATAATAATGAAAACAATGTCCTATTGTTATGTAAAATGAAAGAAATTATCAACACTATATGGCAATAAACCACCCTAAATTTCTTCAAATAATTTATTCTGTGAGAAGTGAATGCTTTGATTTCTGTAGGTATCATTACATTGGTTAAGCTATTTTATGTCTGTGGATGTTTAAATAATTTAAATTGTAATCTGTGCTAGTCTGTAAGTTTACTTTGTTAATGAGACTATAGCATTCTTTTAACAATAAAGGATATTTGGTTTTGATTTTAAAACACTTAAAATATTTATATTTAGGGCACACCCTGTACAGAACACTGCTAGCATTTTAAATTTAATCGCTCGATTCTTTTATTGTCCACTTTAAAATTAGGATAGATTGATTAAGTTATGCAATTAGTAGATGTAAGTGTATTGCATGAATTAAAATGTCATGTAACACTGATCTTTTAGCTAACTTGTGCTATATAAAGCAAAATACATTAAGCAGCAGGACCCCCGTGTAAAAAAAATTATAGAATTTAAATAAAGTTAATTAAATTTGAACGTCAAGATTAATTAAATATAATTTTATGTTAATTTATATTCAATTACCTGAAGAAAATCCTTTCTATTACTAATGATACCCTTATTTTCTTAGAATCAGACAAAAGTAGGTAATATCCCATGAACCCACAAACTCCTCTTCTGTATGGTTTGCCAAACATACACAAAAGAGACATCCCAATACGTCCGGTGGTCTGCTATTCCAATTCCCCTGCCCAGAAACTTGCCTCTTGGCTAAACTAAACTATATTGGAATTAACAGATTTTTCTAGTAAATTTGCAATTAAAAACTCATATGAACTAACTGCTAAACTTAAGAACATCAACATCCCTGAACATGCCATTTTAGTTTCATTTGATGTTAAAAACCTATTTCCTAGTGTTCCTCCCGAAGATTGTATTGAGCTCGTCAGAAACCTTTTATTCTCCAATCACTCTATCTCCACATATTACGTCCTTAACATTTGCCTTTTACTTGACACAGTTCTAAAACAAAACTTCTTTCAGTTCAACAACCTTTTCTTCACTCAGGTTTCGGGCTTGGCCATGGGATCGCCCCTTAGTCCTCTTCTGGCAGAGATATTTTTGACTAACCTTGAATCTTAAATTGAGTCATATCCTCTTTTCATTAAAATAATCCATTTTTCCAGATATGTTGATGACACATTTGTTACCTTTACGGGTTCTCATCACGAATTAAATTCATTCTTTAACTATTTGAATACTTTACACCCCGCCATTGAATTTACGATGGAATTAGAGACCAACAGTTCTATTTCCTTTTTGGACCTACTTATAGAAAGAAAGGGAGGTGAATTACAATTTGGAATATATCATAAACCTACCAGTACTGACCTTGTTATTCCCTTCCACTCTAATCATCCGCATAGCCACAAATCTGCTGCTTTCAATAGTTTTTTCCATAGACTGTTTAATATTCCTCTTTCCCATGAGAATTTTATGTCTGTACTCAACCTAATTAAACCAATAGCCTTTAACAATCAATATCCTTCAACTTTTATTAACAAACTCTATTATAAACACTTATCTCGTTCTCTCAACAAAAAACTATTCATTCCTATACAACCCAAACAACAGAGATATTTCTCTCTTCCATTTTTTAACAATATTTCTTATAAAATTAAAGACATTTTCAAATCTCTTGATATAAACATTTCTTTCAAAATGCAATCCACCTTACGTATGTTTTTAGTTCAATCTAAGGACAAGATACCTCCTCTGGATAAGAAGGCGTTTATTCCATCTCATGTAGTCATCCTGGTTGCAATGTGTGCTATATTGGTCAGAGTGGCCGAAAGATCACCACTAGAGTTAACGAACATCTAAAAATTATTGAAAAATACCATAATCAAACTGATATCAACACAAAATCGACGTTTGCTAACCACATCATCAATGACCAGCATTCTTTCGATCCCTCTACTGGTACAAGGGTGCTTCATGTGTGTGAGAAGGGGGCCACTTTGAACCTCTTGGAGATTCTGGAAATACAGAGAGCTCTTAACAATCCTAATTCACAATGTATTAACGACCAAATTAATTTTTTCTGTATATCTTTTTTCAATTCCCTGCAATACATTAATAAATAATCAATCCCAACCCTATTTTTTAACCTCAAAACCCTTTTTTTAGCCTCAAACTTGCTACACGTTTTATTTCTTGTTTCCAGTGTCTCTACTAATCGTTATAATTACCCCGACATATTGCTCCATCTATGATTGATTATCACAACTACAACATTTACCTTATATAGTTTTCTCATATTTTTCTACTTTAGTTACAGTTTTCTCTCCCCACATCTTACTACTATCTAGCGACTTTCGTTTGAACTTTACCTTATCCATCTGTTCATTTATACTTACTATAATTTATTAACAAATATTTTCACCTTCCATCCTCATCTAACACTCATTGTTCTTTTCTCTCCTTGTTTGGTTTTTTACTCTAGGTGTCCCAGCTTGTCTACCATTGACATTGTGGAACTGCACTAAATTTCAACGGTTTTTATTGCAAAGAAAATACAAGAAAAACTTTTTATACATACATTCTCTTTATTAAAAATTTTAACTACCATTTGATACAACTCTAGCAAGATGTTCGTATCTCTTATTTTGTTTTCTCCTCATTGGACGAAAATGTTTGGTTTTCATATAAATGAAAGATTCAAAAGGATATGTACTATTTAATTAAAAATTTTATTTTTTCATGTATTGTTTTAAATAATGACAACTTTTTCTATTTTCTATTTTATTTTCATAACTATACTTAAGACAAAATGATGAAGTTTTTTGGCGACACTAGGTAAGTCGACACTATTTGGTTTTATCATGGTACAAATCATTTTCTCTCTTAAGGATTCTCCATTTTTATTATTATCATTCCGCGCTCTCTGATGAGCCTCTTGTCGTTTAAGTTTTTCTTGTTTCACTAATGGCCTTTTTTTTTCTCTCTTTATTTTGCAGTTCTCACAATGTTTCTGGTCCTTTTCTCTTCAACTTAACTTAATTTAATCCCACTGATGATGGAGGTTTATGCCTCCGAAACATGTATGGTTTGACAGTTTTACATTAAACTATTGAAGCAGATTGTGTGTTTTACTTTACGTTAATTAAATATGAACCAAATCTCTCATATTTTACATAAAATTAACAGTAGACAGGAAACGAGAAAAAGAAAATAAGAAATCCTTTAGAATATATAAAATGGGGTGCACTTATAATAGGTGCCCAGTGGCTTCCTATAGGAATCGTAAAATAATAAGGAATATTAGTTACTTAGCTAACGAGGCCCTTATACCCTCGGTTATACATTCACCTGAGAAAAGCACGTGGTGTTCAATTACGGGACTTAGCAGTAATATACAGGGAATATGATGAAATAAAATGCCTTCACTTACCTATTCGGGGCTCCTATAGGGTCCTAATAATTGTTTTTAGGGGGTTCCCAACGTGGTGGGTGCTCCAAAATGTATTGCCCCTATAGGTCCTGGTGACCTGACTTGACTAAAATAAATCCCCAGAAGGCACTTTAGAACAAAGATGACGGAATGACACAGGAAAACAGCATGGTATAAAAAAAAACTCACCTTCACCGCAAACAACCCCAACACACGTATTGGTTTTCTGTTGCCCCGGGATCAGCAAACCAAAACTATAACTATAAATCCAAGCAGACTTAAGGGAAAGGGAAAGAAAATAAAGCCTCTAAACCCAAAATCCTTTAAAGATGATTTGAAGAGTCGTGGATTTAGAAAGGCTTGTTGCTTTGTCGGCCGCCGGAAGTCAAGTGAGGTCAGAAAAACGATTAGGTTAGTGTCATTCCGCCTCCGGTACCATAGAGAGGTGAGGCGTCGAGGAGATAAAGCACATTTCAGCGAAAACTCCAGAACAGTACTGCTCCGACCAAAAATAGGCCGGCTCACATACTAGCGAGTGATAATGATATACGTCTAATGGGCTCGACTACCCAGTTGCAAGTATTTGAGCTAAGTGAAATAAAACAGAGGTACCCAAATTTAGTTATTCCTGTATAATCCATGCAACCAAAAGAGTTAAATATTTGTGCATTCAGCATTTCAGACACACCACAGTGAGGTTGAGGCTTTTTACTGTTAATTATGTCCCACATTGCCACCTGGAGATTACCAGCCTATATAATCATCATGTGCCTTTTTTTTAGCTTTGCATATTTTAACCCTATATTCATTTTTATATTATATATCTAAGAAAGGATTATCCATGAATGTGGTAAGTTTCTCCAAAGGTGCTGGTCAGTCCTTTTAAAAATGTGAAAAGACGTGTAAATTTATGCTTGGAGCATGGCGGTGGCCACAAGCAGTTTCTATAATTTTTATTTTCCTTTCTCTACATTCTTACTTTGTTAATTTTGTAAACAACAAAAATAAATTTGTATATGTTTACTAATTTTAATATTCATCAGTTTGGCATAATCTCATGTCATGATACGAGTTTGGCCCAATCTCAACCTAGATTTGGTTAGATATATCATCCCCTTATAATTTTGAGCTAAACCAAGCCCTAAGGTTTACAGTCTAATTTCTCTTGAATGAAAATAATTTTTACTCCCACGGTATTACACCAGTTCTGTTATTTATATTAAAACATATTTTGTACATCTACTTATATGTTAGTTTGAAAATTAAGTGAGAAAAGGACGACAGAACTACTGCATTCTTCTGCAAATTAGCGTTTGCCTTCAGCTCTCCCCTAAAAATCCAAATTCTACAAGTATAAGATTTTTATATTCAAAATTATTTAAAGTGTTAAAAGTAACAAAAAAAACACCTGAACAATTCTAAAAATATCTTCAAAACAAGATCACCAAAGCGAAACCCTATCATTCCATCATTTTTTAAAGAGGGAAAAATATCAGCTGTCAGTCGAACTTTTATAAAACAGAATACACTGAAAATGAACTATATATATTATGCAGTGGACTTTTGTGAATTGAATGTCCGGAATGTGATAAAAGTTGCAATTAAACCCAGCAATTTTAAAATAATTATGATAAAAATGCGTTCATGATATTGTGTTTGTTTTATTTAACAATAATGTATGACTGACCGACATGTTTTGGAGATTTATTGGTACTATTTATTTTATAACAATGTTTCAGTTAGTAAAGATATCCAGTTATCTTTAGGTGAATACAGGTATGTATACACACGAGTCTGCCCAACAAACATATTAAGTAATGTAGACCAGAACGGAAGGAAAATAATCCTAAATTGGCAAATATTTGGTTATTTTTGCCTTAAATGTTTTCTTAAAAGTCACAGAAGATTCGAACTCTAAAATCTAAGTCAAAATTTGGATATTTACAACTTAAATAATTTGTTATAGAGAAATCTACTTTTAGTTTAATTTACCTAGTTAAAAATTACAAATAAATTGCCTCTTTGAGACATTAAAAGTATTTAATCCCAATAAGAAATATGATTAATCATAATTTACTTAATATTAGCATTCATAATTAAGGAATTTTTTTGGTTATTACGCTAGGTAAACATTACCTAATTATTGCCTAAAAAAAATCCAAATAATTTACTGACTATGTAGTTTTAGAAATAAGTAATATTTTGGATAATTTTTCCATATAAATTGTTCCCAAAGTTATAGACCTTTTGTGGTTAAATATTGAGCTACTTCATAACTTTCTGATTAACCTCAAAGGCTAACATTGCTTGAACAATTGACCTGTTAGAAAAGTTGTCCTGATTGAAGCCGTAGATTACATATTACAAATTACCTTCAAGTTACATGTTCCCCTTTTCCCTTTATATCCAGGGTGGGGACTTTAAATGGAACGCTGCTTATAGCTGATCTGAGAATAAGATTTCACTAAAATACAAAAATACGTCCTCAAAGATTTTTTATGGGCTTCGTTTTTGTCAGGTAAAAAAAAATTTAGGCCCCAAAGGGGGAGGGGGCGCAGCCCTAACCAACTTTTTTTATAAGATTGGAAGACACCACTCGTGACCCCTTTTTGGAAAGCTCATTGAAAAAGGAGTTTGTCAATCAATTTTTTTTGACATCTGTCAAACCATGTGCCAGAAATTTAATGAAATCTAATTTTAAACAATTGTATTAACCGTAACAACAGTTGGCACAAACCTAACCGATGGTAGAACTCTTCCCTTACTCTTCTCAAAACTTCTGGCGTGATTAAACGTATCTCTGCCCGAATCCTTGCCTTCAACTCTTCCAAATTGTTAGGTCTGGTAACATATACCCTTCTTTTTAAATCCCCCCACAACTAAAAGTCTAAGGGTGTAATATCCGGTGATCTGGGCGACCACTCTAAAAATCCTCGCCGCCCTATCCACCTATTTGGAAATGCAGTGTTTAAGAATTCCCTTACAATCCTTGCAAAGTGGGGAGGGGCTCCATCCTGCTGAAAAAATATCCTTCGATCTAGATTTCCATAATTTGGGAATATTCTTTGGAGTTCTGGTATTAAAAATGTTTGAAGAAAATTTAAATACACGTCTCCATTTAAATTATGTTCAAAAAAGAATGGACCAATTATTCTGTCGCCTATTATTCCAGCCCAAACATTCACTTTCCCTTGGCGTTGAGAGTGGCATTCAACAATCCAATGAGGATTTTCGTCGGCATAATACCGGCAATTTTGACGATTAACCTAAAATGGAAATTAATTAATAATCGGTTTAGAAAGTAAGACTTTGCCCAGTGATTGTCAAGAACAATGGTTAATTCCCTTTAACTTTCAAACTTACCTGGTCCTCTAAAGAAAATGTTGCTTCATCAGAAAAAGTATCCACTCTAAATCAATGTGTCGGTTGTCCAATGCGGTCATCATAACTTCGCAAAATTCTACCCTTCTATCTAAGTCATCCTCCAATAACTCTTGCACTGGCTGCATTTTGAATGGCTTTATGCCAGCAGATTTTGTGATCTTCAACACCGTTTTATGATCAATATTGTGGTCGCGAGATAATTGCCTTGCTGCAGTAATTGGGTTTTCTTGATAACTCAATAGGACATTTAATTTGGTTTCATCTGATACTCTTGGGGGTCTTCGTCTCGGAACATGTCTTACATGACCTAATTCCCTAAATTGCTTTTCAATTTTGCTGACTGTACTTCGCGACAGAGGTAGCCAATCGGGATGAATTTCATGAAACAACTCACAAACTTCTTCTTGACTTCGTTTTCTTTCTCCAAACCCGACCATCATCAGTATTTCAATCTTTAAGGTTTCAGTTAAATACATTCTTAAAATTTTTAAAAGAAAGCGTCAAAAATAAAATTTTAATTAGTACCTGCTTGTCAAACGTAACAAAACTGGCGGCATTACCAAGGAAATAAAACAATAATTGACTTACGGTTGACTATGCCAACAGGTAAATGGGGCATATTTTTAACAATTGTTAAGCTAAAAAGATGACATTATAGTTTTAATGGTATTTTAACATAATTGTTTACCAAATTGTTTAAAATTAGATTTTATTAAATTTCTGGCACATGGTTTGACAGATGTCAAAAAAAATTAATTGACAAACTCCTTTTTCAATGAGCTTTCCAAAAAGGTGTCACAAGTGGTGTCTTCCAATCTTATAAAAAAAAGTTGGTTAGGGCTGCGCCCCCCCCCCCCCTTTGGGGCCTAATTTTTTTTTTACATGACAAAAACGAAGCCCATAAAAAATCTTTGAGGACGTATTTTTGTATTTTAGTGAAATCTTATTCTCAGATCAGCTATAAGCAGCGTTCCATTTAAAGTCCCCACCCTGTATATTTAACGACATTTGTTTATGTTTTCAATTGTGTCTGTATTTTCTTTCTAACCGTAGCGGGGTAACATTTGCAATGCCAAAACAAAATTCGAATAATAAGAAAATATAAGCATACAGACATCCACACAATATTACAGGATCATCAAGAAAAATCAACGCGAGTGGCAGCAATCATCGGTTATGAAATGTGTCAGTTGTCAAAATCCGCGGTGCCAATTGTAATGTTAAAACGGAATCAAATCGTTTAACGATCAAAATATTATTAGAGAGAGACAGTGAAAACGAATCAGGTTCATATCAGACAAAGGCTGCAATGGTCCAGACTACTCCGGACGATACTACACTACTCGAAATTTAAAACGAATAGATCGGTTCCGGTATTGGGTAGCGCGGATCCTACAAATTGCCCTAAATTTAAGTTTGACTGTTAACTAGAAATGTCTTATTTAGAGACGATTTAACTTTGAATTCGATAAATGACTGCCAATTTAACCTCGGACCAGGAAAACGTGTTCTCAAAGTTAATAATGAAGGGAAAAATAACTGTAAGGTTAAAAATATAAAAACGGCCATATTTAATATATATTAGTTTTCCTGTTTATCGACAACTATAAAAAAACAATAATTAAAATTTTAAGAATTACATAAGGTGAGTGGAAAATCCATTAGACTACGATATCTTTCGTCAATGAAAGTTTTTTAAAACTTTGGGTACATATAATGTTTATAATGAAGACACTAATTTTAATATTTAAAATTATCGTAATAATACATAGAAAAACGCATATTTTAAGGGCGCGTTTTGTTTTTCGAAGTATCATCACCATAATTCACAAACACATTTCTTTCGCATCCAAATTTCGGTCCAGAAAAATGATAAAACTTAATTATATCACTTTATTGTTGAAGTTATAATAAGCGGCTATCCCAAATATCTACTTAAGTCGAACTCCATTTTATAATTTATTTTGTCCTGTTGGAAGTGTTGGCATAAGTTGTTGTCTTTTCTTGTTTACGCCAGATAAAATATGTTTTCTCTGTATTTTTGTCTAGTGTCTTATTGCTCCTATTTAGGTTATTTATATTAAAAGTTGGTCTCACTTTCCACATTTAGACGTAAAATCGGTCTATATTTATTTCACTTCGTTTTAACTTATTGGACAGAAAAACCCTATCAACCTATTTTCGACCTTCAAATTACTTCAGTTTCTTTCCCCACATTGGGCAATAGGAAAACAAATGTAGGTAAATTATCCCTATATATAATTGGTCATGCAAAATATTTGACCCGTTTAGAGGTCGAATAAAGGTAAATTTAACTTAAAATGTTTGTTGGGTGTGGATATGACGTATCGGTAAGGGAAAACTTTGAATAATAACGAAATTATATTAAGATTTTTATAGTTTTTTAAATATATTATTGCTTATTTCCAATGAAAACATTTAGTTTAAGTAATGGTATGTGGTAACATCGTAAACCACTGAACGGTTTTTGTCCGCATTCTTTCGGCAGCTACAGATAAATATGTTGAGCTATACTGGATAAGTTAACAAACTTTAACAAGCCTAGGTACGTTACTGCATGATCAAAGGCTAAGTTTATGATATCTACTTAATTGGGGTGTCCAAATATTGCTTATACCTGAAGACGACTCACCAATGTAATCAGGAATCTGGTTTATAACAGTGGTTTCTTGGTTTTTGTTTTTTGCCAATCTTCTCCTTTAAGCATCACTCCATTCATGTTTGTTTCAATTGTTTTTTGTTCCTTATTTTTTCTAAGAATGATAGGGATTCATCAACAAGGTGTACATATACATTTCTTCATGCCCTTTTGACTAGTTGGTTTTATCTTCATCGGGTGGCTTGTCGGAGGATCTTTTTAGCTAAATACTGCAATTTAGCTGGGGTTCTGTGTATTGGTGTGGTTTTAATGCTTCTTGTTGGCCTGAAGTACTAGTGTTATAGGACAACTATTTATGCTGAGATTCTATTAAATTTGATAACATTAAGTTCTTGTGAAAGAGCTTTCTCGGAGTTGATAAAAAAATATTGAGAAATAAAAAATTTACAACCGATCTAAGAAAATGCAATACTTAAATTTTTCCAAGCTATCTCAAAAACCGAAACAATCATAATCGATTTCCAAGTGCCAATAAACTGCTAACGTAATTGCTCTTCCCGCCTTTCTCCAAAGCTAAAGCAGTCACATTATACTCAGACACGTGTGCCGGTCAGATTTAAAAATTCATTCTTATCAGATTATCAGATGTATTAGTGATAGTTTTAAAAATAATTTTAATCTAAAGATCAAACGAACTTACCTTAAGTGATGTTCGATCTTGATTATATAAAGGCCTCGTCGAAATAAATAAATGATGTAGTACCTCCGCCTCTGGCCGGAACATCCACAAGTTTAAAGCGCTCTAAAAATCACCATCACTCCCCGCCCGTACCTAAATACTTACTTTAGTCTATTTTAAAGTTATTGTTGCAACACCCATGGGGGTTATCCCAAGGATAAGGGTGGGTTGGGACTTATTTATTTCGACGAGGCCTTTATATAATCAAGATCGAACATCACTTAAGGTAAGTTCGTTTGATCTTTAGATTATATTCGGCCTCGTCTCATAAATAAATGATGTAGACTTTTAAAGTAGTTGCAACAACTATAATTATTTTTGTTTATAACATGAGAAAAGAAAAAAACAAATCAGATAAAGGTGAAATATAAACTAACATATGGTAACAAATAACTGTATCCTATAGCCTAGTGTAACAATTACAACTTATAATCCTAGTATAGTATTTGCAAATTGTTCGTTACACACTAAAGGTCTGTTATAAAAATTTGCAAATGTCTTAGAGTTCTGGGTCCAACCAGCAGCTAGTCTTATAGAATCAAAGTTAACACCCTTTCTAGCTGCTGCCGATGTTGCAGCATGACGAGTACTTTGTGGTTTGAATTGATTTATGTCCACACCACTTTTATTTAAAACCTTTTTGATCCATCTACCAATAGTTTGGCAAGTGGCTTTATGAAAGGGTTTCTTGTACGTAATAAATAGATATTCGCAGGAACCTCTTAATTCTTTTGTTTTATCTAGATATTTCAAGAGTGTACCTGCTACACAAACATTAGAATCCGCGGTAAAAAAAGGTAAAACTAAAAGAGGATGAAATTTATTAATAGATGAGGTCTTAATTCTTTCAGAGATTTTAATTTCTATCTTGTCTCCCCTAGTAAAAATATTTTTAATATTAATTAGACTTAATGTTTGGATTCTTTGTCCTGTTGCAAGGGCCAGTAAACTGGCTAACTTTTCTGTAAGAATTTCCAGAGTGATAGTGTCATTAATCAATGTTCGTACATAATTTAAAACTATACCCGGGTCCCATGTATTTTCATATCGTGGTAAGGGCTGCCTTAAACTAAAGATACCTCTAAAAAACCTTTTTAATCTAAAATCCTGCCCCAGGTTTGGGCCAGCTAACTGCGCTACAGCGGACCTATAATTATTAAGAGTGCTATAGGATGCACCGTTTTTAAAATGCACAGTTAGGAACTCTAAAACATTTGGTACTGTAACCACAAAAGGATCATTGTTTGTTTTGGAACAAAAATCCCACCATAATCTTAATCCTGAATTGTATTGCTTTAAGGTAGTCGGCGTTATTGATAACAAACATATATCTAAGGAGTCTTTGGGAATATTGCCTAACAAAAGCGATTTCCTGATAGCTTCCCTACCGCCAGGGAAAGGTCCTGCCACATGGGGTGAGGAGAGCCGCTAAAAGAAAGTAAAGACTTTTTAGGTCCTAAAATAATCGGGTCCCCAACTAATAAGGATTTAAAAAGGGGGAACCACGGTTGAGAGACCCAATAGGGAACCACTACTATACCCTCCGCCTTGTCTTCCAAAATTTTTTGAAGGGCTCTCAAAACCATCGAAAAGGGGGGAAAAGCATAAAAATTAAGATTGCTCCAACTAATAGTGAATGCGTCAATTTTAAAAGCCTCTGGGTCTCTCATCCATGATAAAAATATGGGGCATTTGTTATTTATCCTGCTGGCAAAAAGATCAATGGTTGGCATTCCAAAAAACTTAACAATTTTTTTAAAAGAGCTACTAGACAGGCTCCATTCAGTTTCTTTGTGAAGCTGACGAGATGCTCTGTCAGCTTCTATGTTTTCCTTAGTATTTATGTAGCTAGCAAAAACAAAAACATTTCTCTCCTCACACCAGTCCCAAATCTCTTTAGTAATACTATTTAGGTTTATGTATTTTACACTCCCCATTCTATTAACACAGGCCACTGCTGTGGTATTATCTACCCTACACAGGATACTACAATTTTTTAAAATTGAAGCAAAACATTTTAAACCAAAGAATAATGCCAGAAGCTCCAGGTAATTTATATGAAATTTTCTTTCATTTTCCGACCAAAAACCAAAAATACTCTTGTTTCTACAGAAAGCGCCCCAGCCTGAACAAGATGCGTCGGTAAAAATTTCTATCTGAAAACAAGGAATTCGAATGTGATTTATGGAACTTGGAATTTTATTAAGAAAACCAGGCAATATCGGGTTGCAAACCCTGTGATAAATTCATCGTAGCATTGTAGTTACCCTTCGATTGGTCTGGTGCTAAATATTTATGCCTTTCAAAAAGTTTTGTATGTGCAAAACCATATTTAATTGCAGGACAAGCAGCAATAACTGTACCAATGAGTTTCGCAAAATTTCTAATTTTACATATATGTAAGCCTGACAGGTGCTTAAGCATTTTTATTAACTTCAACTGTTTTTCTTTGGGCAATGATAGTGTCATGTTAATTGAATTGTAAGTGAAACCCAGAAACGTGCATATCTTGTTGGGGATGAGACTACACTTTTCAAAATTAACTAGGAAACCCAAGTATGTTAGTAAGTCCAAGGTTAAGTTAACATTATTAATACATTCATCAAAAGATCTTCCCAAAATAAGAAAGTCATCTAGATATACTACTAAAGATACGCCTCTTTCTCTCAGTCTCTTTACCACAGGTTTTAATATTTTTGTGAAGATCAGAGGTGCACAACTTAAACCAAATGGCAAACAGGTGTACTCGTATAAGGTGTTATTAAATGTAAATCTTAGGTATTTGCGGTGAGATCTTTTAATCGAGAGTACATGGTAAGCATCTCGCAGATCTATTTTGCACATAAAGCAATTTTGGGTTAAAAGTCTGGCAACTATTTTATTATCCTCAATCTTAAAATGATCAGCTATCACAAACTTATTCAAGTTTTTAAGATTTAAAACTAAGCGATAGGAACCATCTGATTTTGGTATTGCAAAAATGTTTGACAGATATTGGCAACTATCATGGTTAACAACAGCTATTGCACCTAGCTGTAATAAATTCCTTATTAAATAATTTATAATCTTAATATCATTGTTTGACCACTTATTTTCAGTAGGTACAACTGTTTGCTTTGGTTTCTTTAAAAATGGGATACTAATGCCTCTTATATAAGATAAAATTTTTCTATGCACAGGTAAGCTACGCCACCTTTCAGAAAAGACCTGTAAACGTCCCCCTAATTTACAAACCTGTTGATCTAGTAGGGACGGGGGCGGTGTCGCCTGTTGGTGTTGAAACTGTCCGACTTTTTGTTTTGGATCTGGTATTGCCTCTTCTTGGCAAATTCCGTGGGAGCCCGATTCATGTGTCCACTCTTTCTGGCTCTGAATTTTTGAAAAAGCGGACTCCTGTAGTTTTCCTGGAAACGAGAAGTGGAAGGCTTTGAGGTGATCTTAAATGATTTCTTCTGAATCTTTAGCTGCTGACTAGACTTCTCCAAATCCTTTAAGGTTTTGATTCTGTCTTCCAAGTCATTGCCGAACAACATGTTATTTACTGGTGTGTTTGTCAGAGTCTCTTTAAGTTCTTTATTTAAATTGATTGCAAGCAATTCTCTTCTAGACATTGACTCTGAATGGTGAATATTTGCCAACAGCCTCCCTGCATCACTAAGTAGTTGGATACATTCTTTATTTTCTTCAGTCGTATCTTTTAACATGTTTGTTAACGCAATGCCAATTGCAGACATGCTAGCTCCAACCTGCTGCTGTAAATGAGCCAGACGTGCATCTCTTCGTAAAACAGACTCCGAAACAGCTACTTTTACCTCCGGGTTAACCACTGGAGGATTAAGGGGTTGGCAATTTACAGGGGCCATATATTTACCTACAAGCTTGTCACGGATTTCCCCCTCCAGACCTTTGGCTAAAATAGATGACCAGCGGGAGGCAACATCAGTCTGTATTGGCTCAGAGAACAAATTATCAACAGGAATATCTTCCCCAAGGAGAGACAATATCTCCTCATGTAATTTTTGAGGTTCAACAGTAGCAGGGGATTCTGGTTCATTCATAGGTCCCTCCACTTCTTTATTATTAGATTGATCTAGAAGAAAAAATAATAGCTATGTTTAGCATACTTAAGTCACCTATAAACGGACGTATTCAAAATGTCATCACAAACTATCTTCCAAGGTGTAACATAGAGAAATAAATCCTCTATCATCACCAACAGAAAAAAACCTGGATATTCTCCAAACAGGCCGAGTGATTAAGCATGTTATCACTAACATAAAGAGTGAGTTCAAAAACCAACCTTAATCTATTATCACAAACAGATTTTGGCAGTAACTCTTAAACATCTATGCATAAGACACAAATAGCATAATATAGAGGAATGAATCTGCTACCACAAACAGAAAAATGTCAAGTCCAAAGCCAACCTTAATCTATTATCACAAACAGATTTTTGCAGTACCTCTTAAACATCATATATGGCATAATATATAGAAATAAATCTGTTACCACAAACAGAAAAAAGGCAAGTGCAAAGCCAATCTTAATCTATTATCACAAACAGATTTTAGCAGTACCTCTTAAAACAAGACCAAACAAAAAATAATCTGGCGATATTATACTTACGACCTAAGGAAATTAATGCATCCTTCGATCTGGTACCGCCTTCGCCTATGCTACTATGCCCCGGATCGTCGCTCTCCGAAGAAATAACCGACATCGAGCGAAGAGCCCGAGAGGACGACGGCTTCGCATCCCTTTGTCTGCTTTGTCTCTGTCTTGAACGCCCCCTCTCACTTGCACCACTATCGGAAGACGACGACAGAACCCGCCTGCGGGTGCGATTATAATCTGGGAATTGAAATTGTCTTTTTTCCACATTATCCAGTCTATCCTCGATCCTACGTAGAATTTTAGAAATACCGGAAAGCTCTGAAGAGTTACTCCGACTCCTGGTCCTTTTCTTAGATTTTTTAGGCATAATAAACACAAAATACACAACGATTAACAAAACTCTGTGCCGGCGCGACGTGAATGCTCCGCACAAAAAACGTAGACTAAAGTAAGTATTTAGGTACGGGCGGGGAGTGATGGTGATTTTTAGAGCGCTTTAAACTTGTGGATGTTCCGGCCAGAGGCGGAGGTACTACATCATTTATTTATGAGACGAGGCCGAATATAATTTATGTTTTACAAACCACGAGTTTCTCGAACTAAACTACATGGGATGCGACATAGGCCATTCAATAGTAGAAACAAAAAAGAAATATCCATGTCCCATTGAACATCCACGAGATTGAATGAATCTAGTGAGATTGTATGAAAATACAGTTACGGACATGTCCTGAAAAGACTTTTATTAGTTTTTTCTCTTTATACAGGGTGTTTCATTAACATTCCAAAAACAAAAAAATCAGGATGAGTTCTCTGCTTAAAATTATGAAAAAAGTGTATGTCCGGAAATGTTTTTTCTAAAAATTTCGATAATATATTGGATAAAATTTTTTAGTTAACTTTAATTTTAATAAAGAATGCCAATTAAATATAAACTTTACGAACGCATCTTAAGAAATGTTTTCATTTTGAAATTTAGCCATGCTCTGTGATATTTTTTAAAATTTATATAGCGTTCCTTGAAAAAAAAACCAAGCCTGACCTGCCTTCTTATCTCTCTTTGACATTTTCTTGATTCAGTAAAATAGAAATCAAACCATGCCCGATGGGGGCTGTTAATGCCTTTAACAACAAACAATAACCATTGTCAAACACAGCAAACCTAATATTTATATCCGCAAAGCTTCTGCAAACAGCCACGTAATTTACCTGATTGAAAACACAATCATGAATGTAAACTGTCCATAATCCTTAAAGCCCTTTGTGTTCGAGCTCCAAAGGATTATCTTTAATAATATGTCCTGCCATAATATACTCTGGCAAGCAAGTTGATAGATATTTTAGTAGCGTAATATACAAATTTCCATCATAACTAGCACGATAAACTAACGTTTAAAATGTTATTTACGACCTTAGTTAACGGCAAAGTTGCTGAAAACTTTTATTTCGTATAAACCTTTGTTATTTACAAATTAATAGCTATACATATGCAATTCGATGCTCAATTACTCGACTATTATTATAGCTAGAGATAATGTTAAATTGGGAAAGTTTTAGAGAATGCTATGCCTATTTTAAATAATTATCCAGAATTGGTTGAAAATATTTCCTTTTTGAGATATGTCTAAAAAACTGAAACTTGCTCATATAATTTTAGTTATTGCCACACAAACTATTCATTTCACATAATATGTCAAACTTTGTCATTATTAGGACAATTTTTGTGCTGGATATTTTCGTCAACTTCTGTTTTCCTTTCTACAATAATATCTTGTGTTTGCCTTATGAAAGCCATCTTGAATTTTTATTTCACTTTCTAAATCCAAAAATTACAGATTATTGTCGATCTATTTCATAACACTATAAATTCCATCATTTCGTGTCCATTTTTTTTTTCTTCCGAGAGTCCGTTCATGTGCCGGACGCACTTCGGTCAAGATTTGCCCATAGTGCTCACTCTAGTTTGTTCTTACACCCACTTATTTATTCCAGTTCCTTGCACTAGCTTGTGTAGGGAGAGTGTCGGAATATCTTCTGATTCTAGTCTTGGTTGCCCGAGTATTTGTTGCCTTTTCCGATCCAAAGACTCTCAGTGGTAGATAATATGCTGTACCGTTTCACTTTCTCGCCCGCATAACCTGCTGCTTAGGTCTCCGTTGTACAGTTGTATACGGTGCAGGTGCTTCTTGACGGCCATGTGTCCTCTCGGAATTTATGTGGTAACTCTCAGCTCATTTCTGCTTATCAGAAGTAGCTGTTTTGTTACTTTCGGGTCTGGGTCCAAAATGAAAAACTTGCTATGGTTTAATCCCTGTCTGTTGTTGCAGTAGATTTTGTAGTTATTCCTTGTCCATCGTTTTATGACATCTCGTACTGTGCACCTTGGGACTCCGAGTGCCGCTTCTGGACCAATGAATGCTTGTTTCGACTAATTTCTTGCAAGTTCGTCAGCCTTTTCGTTTTCTGTATTACCTTCATGTCCTGGTACCCAATGTAGTATTACTTTGTTGGCTTTTGCCAGGTACACTAGTTCCTCTTGACATTCCCATTCCAGTCTTGATGTCACCTTATTGCATGTTAGCGCTGTAGGGCTGCTTGGCTGTAGGAGTATACCGGGTGTTGCATCGTCGAGCGGGACATAGGAAATCCCATGTAATTTTAAATGGGGTCAATTATTGGCTTCCCTAATTATTTTAGAGAAAAATTCTATTTAGGTTTATTAAGGAGCACTAAAACCCACATTCAAAAGAATAACTTTAGATATTTTTGATGAGCCCGTTTACGGGTTATCGCCGATTTCTTTTTAACTATTTCTCCTTTTTATGGCCCCGTATTTGCGGGCACCAGTCAAGGTAAAAGATGACTGTCAAATAAAGTTGTCATTTTGAAATGTGTGCTTTATTGTTATAAAAACTCGTACATCGAAAATATTAAAGGTGTATTTATGAGTACAAATTAATCTGAATAAAACTAAAATAAAGTATCCAATTACAAGGTTAATTATGACATTTCACATGTTTCAATATTTTACTAATTAATAGGTAATTAATAATTCTTGCATCTCTTCTTTGTTCCTGCCTTTCTTCACATCTGCAGTTATTTATTACAGTGCCTTTTGTCTCAAATTTCTTGATAGTCCTTTCGACTGTAGATTTTGCAGGTATCGGTCTATTCGGATACAGAGCAGCAAACATGAATGACACATTTTGATAACTATTTCCTTGATAATACCATTTAATCATCAATATTTTTTCTTCAGAAGTGTAATTCATGGCTAATATTTTCGATGTACGAGTTTTTATAACAATAAAGCACACATTTCAAAATGACAACCTTATTTGACAGTCATCTTTTACCTTGACTGGTGCCCGCAAATACGGGGCCATAAAAAGGAGAAATAGTTAAAAAGAAATCGGCGATAACCCGTAAACGGGCTCATCAAAAATATCTAAAGTTATTCTTTTGAATGTGGGTTTTAGTGCTCTTTAATAAAACTAAATAGAATTTTTCTCTAAAATAATTAGGGAAGCCAATAATTGACCCCATTTAAAATTACATGGGATTTCCTATGTCCCGCTCGACGATGCAACACCCGGTATGTCGATTCACTTACTAAGAAAAGTCCTCCTATTGTTTTCATACGCGCACTGTAGGATGGCGTAGATATCCGCTTGGAACATCGTAGGAGACTTACCCAGGGAGAAATAAGCATCTTTCTCCGGTCTTACTCCGTGTATCCCTACTCCGGTACTGTCTTTGGTTTTTGAGTCGTCTGTGTACCAGAATATTGTCACCGGAGTATCTGGTGTTTTATTGTTCCACGCGTTTCGTCGATTACGGTCTTGAATGGAATGTAATGGCCATATGCAGGGTTTGTGTGGTCTGCTCTTATTTCTCAGATCCCCTTATAATACTGCCTACATACTATGATACAACCTACAATGAATATATTTAGACTAAAAGATATTAAGACTGAAGCATTTGTATATATTAAAAATTTGTATATTAATACAGACAATAAACTTAAAAAGAGAAAATTGAGATATAAAATTATTAAAATGAGTTAGAGTTTACCAACATTACACAAGACAATGTAATGACTATCAAATCACCCGAATCATATCTAATTCAAGTAATAAAAAATTTTAAAAATAAACTAAAAAATCATCATCATTCTGGAAAATGATTTTGTTAAAAGGTTGTGAAATAGATCTTTTATTGTGAAATTATTATTTTAATATTATTTTATCTATTGCTTCAAGTAATAGTATTCTACGTTTGTGTTATATTCCCTCAAATAACTGTTTTTTTATGGAGCATTGCGAGCAGTGCGTGTGCGCAAGACATTATTCACGCTGGTCTTGAATCTTTGGATATTATACTCGTTGGGGAACGCGGCCTCGGGGAGGTCGTTCCGGAGTGATGACGTTCACCAGATTAAAATTTTTTTTAAACAATGTCGTTCAAGGGACACTAACTTGAATCACGTACGGGTAGGCTGCAGTGGCTCGTCGTGTATTTCGACCATACACCGCTCTGGGTGGAACCAAGCGGGCAACCTTTGTTAAGCACTTGCATTCAAAATATTTGTAAAATAGACTCAAGTCGCCAACTTGCCTTCGATGTTCATGGCTTTTCAGGTTGTTTGTCAGATCATGGTCACCGATCAAGCGAATGGCTCTTCTTTAAATGAAATCTAGCAATCTCAGGGTATGTTAAGGAGCAGAGCCGCAAATATGCGAACTGTACTCCAGCGATGGTCGAATTTGAGCTTTATATAGCATCAAAAGTTGTTGGGGTGTATAGAGGTCCTTAGTTCGGAAAAGTATTCCAAGCTTCTGCGAGGCTGCCTTAGCAATGACCGCAACATGACTGTGTCAAGACATAAGACTATCCAAATTGACGCCCAATAAATGAATTGATGAAGTTAAGAGAGTGTCCCGCCATGAATATATCCGGTTCTTCAACATTAACTTCTTTAGAAAAACTGCCGCCTGGGTTCCTTTAGCGTTAAATTCTACTTGGTTACTGTCAGCCCAAGACAAAATTTCTTCCAGGTCTTTGTTGAGATGTGAGACCTGTTGCTGCCTAAAACATGTGCATTGACAGTCGATGTTCGAGTATCCAAAGTAATAGATGAAGCAAGTGTGCTGTCATCAACGAAGCTATATACAGGATTTTTAGAGATTTACAGAAGATTGATAGTATATAGTAAAAAGAGGGTGGACGACAATATAGAACCTTGAGGGACTCCGGCGTTGATGTTAATGTTAGTTGGGAATAAACAATTTAGTAATATTATACTGTATTTTTCTGTATTTTTTTATTCTTCATATTTTCACAGGCCGAATTTGAAACATAATATTATGAATGTGGAGAATATATGTGTTCGATTTTAGAGAAAAATAACAACCCCTATATTGTACAGGAGTAAATATGGCAGAGCAAAGAAGTAGCACTGCGAGTATATTGTATTTTTATGACAGCACAATTGTGATTTTCATATGTATATTAAACGATTTTCAGGACTGTGATTCTTAAAATATTAATAATTCAAAAATATACAATTCCTCTCCTCATTGCAAATTGATAATATTCGGCAAGTCTTAGAAGACTCGAACTCCTTACAATTTTAATCTTTAATAAGTTATATGTATATATGTCTGTATACCGGACGATTCACGGCTTAGTTGAAGATAGGAAATCCCATGTAAATTTTGAGGTGTCTAAATATTGACTCCCCTGTGCATTTTAGTTCATATTTAGCTATAATTAATGCGCCTTCAATGAAAATGTTGTCACTGATGCTATTTTTCGTTTTGTCAATGCCAAATAATAATTTGCTGGTGTTTGCTGTATTACCTAAACCAGCGGTTCTCAAACTTTTTTGGTGACGGAACCCTTTTGGGAAGCAAAATACTTAATGGAACCCTACAATAAAACAATAGTTTTTAAAAGTGTATTCTTTATTAATAAGCATAATAAAAGTACAATGTAACAGTTACTAATTATTACTTACTTTACCACATGGCAAGTACAATAATAGAAGATATTAAAAAAGAAAAAATCTAACTAATGGGAGGTATGAAACTGTTTTTTATTTTTCATCAATTGGTTGATATCAGGTTTGATAGAAGACAGTTGAAGTCTCATATCAGGTTCGGCGTCCAGTCTATTGCGATATTTTGTTTTCGTGGCTGCATAGGTTGAGAATCCTGTTTCGCACAAATATGTTGTTGGGAACGGGAGAAGAATATTCAGAGCCATTTTGCCAAGCATTGGATATTCATCACGGATTCTGCACCAAAAATCGTTGAGAGGCGTCGTTTTGAACAGTGACTCCATACTTGTGTCTGATGACATTTCTAAAAGAGATTCATATATCTTGTTTGACATACTTTCGGGCTTTTCCAAGTTGGGTAAAAAAGGATTATGAATCCATGAATTCAGTTTCATTTTTGTATTCTGTTCTTCGGGAAAATACTTTTCAAAAGATGCGCGCATCGAACTGAGATATTGGACCAATTCTTCAAACACATCATCTTGAAACATTTCTGAGTCGTTATCGCTAACAAACTCACTGAGTGACGTAAAGCTTTCTATTTCTTTCTTACCAACGCAAATAATCCAAAAATCTAATTTTCTTTTGAAGGCAGTTATTTTATTATTGGCCTGAAACACTGTTGTCTCTTTACCTTGCAATGATAAATTCAATTCGTTCAGTTTTTGAAAGATATCCGCCATAAAAGACAATCGGAACAACCAAGTTTTATCATACAAACGGTCCTTCAAATTAAAAGAAGTATCTGCTGAAAGAAACATTTGTAACTCGGCTCTAAGTTCAAATAGCCTTGTTAAAGTTTTACCCCGAGACAGCCATCGCACTTCTGTATGGAGCAGCAGTGTTTTATGTTTGCTGCCATAATCTTCACACAATAATGAGAACAATCGGGATTGTAGTGGTCGTGATTTGATAAAATTAATTATTTTTACCGCTTCATCCATAACTAATTTTAGATTTGACGGCATTTGCTTTATCGCAAGTGCTTGTCTATGCAGAATACAATGGCTGGAACTACAATTAGGCGCTTTATTTTTTATTCGTGACACTGCTCCTGCTGTTTTACCTGTCATCGCCTTGGCCCCATCTGTACAAATGTCAATGCAATTGTTCCAACTGAGATTATTTTCTTCAAAAAATATATTTATTTTATTAAAAATTTCTTCCCCGGTAGTGTTTGTGAGCAGCGGTGAACACATAAGCATGTCTTCTTCAAAAGAACTTTCATATGGATATCTCACGATAACCAGCAAGATAGCCAAACTAGCGACATCAGTTGACTCGTCCATTTGCAAGGCGAATCGTGTTTTTTGTAGACGTGTAACTAGTTCTTTTTTGACGTAGCTTGTCAGATCATGGATTCGCCGTGAAACAGTTATTGTTTGATAGCGGCACAGTAGAAAGATGCTTTGCAGATTTTTCATCGAGCATACATTTTGTTATGTCTAATACACATGACTTTATTAAATTCTCAGCGATAGTGTGCACTTCACCTGCTTGTGCAATGCGATAGCTAACTAAATATGATGCCTCCGTGGCCTTTTCGTTGATAGTTTTTGTTACATGCATCATATTTTTTTGACTTTCCAATAACTGATCTTTTTTACGAACAAAAAATTCTTTATTCTTGTCTTTAGACTCGGGGTGTACAGTTTGTAAATGTCGGCGCAATTTGGCAGGTGCCATGGAACTATTAGGAAGCAGTTTACTACATAGCATGCAGAGAGGTGAGCCGTTGGAATCAACAAATCCGAAACTGATATATGATTCATCATACTTCCTTTTTTTCGTTTAGGTCCTAAACTATGAAAATTTCATAATTTTGCCATCACATTTAATTGAATAAGTTATTATTCACTTATTAAAATTTGTTAAAACTTGGCACATAGGTTAATTATATAGGCCTCTACAAAAAACTAACATACAATTTTTCTCTAAAATCTACAGGAGCGCCAATATTTAGCCACCTCAAAATTTACACGGAATTTCCTATGTATCAACCGGCATAAATTTCAGCACATGCGTGAGGGACTGCTCCTATAAGGAATCCTGGACAGAAAGAAGTACTCTCAAGGTGTTCACCATGAAAATTAAATCATGGAAGCAATAAAAAGGAAAGTATTAAATCATTTATAGCATTTGCATACTCGATTAAGGACGAATTATTCCGAAATTAAAATATTAAGCACGCAGATGCACAGATGGTCACAAGAAAATACGTGGACAAAGCGAATTAGAAATAACATATTGTTCTATTTAAAAGAATGAAATGCCGACATCACAAACGTTGTTCAATGTACTTTAATTTTCCTTCGTCCTGAACTAATTGGTATTCTGCCGAAATTCCCAGCAACTCAGTTATTAACAACCCAAAGCCTTTTTGTCCTTTTTCCTTATCCCATTTTCGCTTCACATCATATTTCTTTATTTATTTCCCGTGTCGCATTCAATCAATATCCGAAACGTGCAATAAGCCCAAACCAATTTGAAAAGGCCGTATACAGATCTGCCTCAAAACTTAATTAAAATTTTACGTACTTTGTATTTTGGTCTTTCTTCGTTTTATGCCCAACATATTTCACAAACAAATATCACAATTACAGTTTGTTTTTCTTTTGAATATAAATATTTACTAGAGACCACGAATGGTGGCCTAATAGTTACTTATGACATTAGTATTGAGGGTGTCAATTTATTTTCGGCTACGGCAAATTAGATAACGACACCAATATCTATTGTTGTTAGTTACGGAAAAACTCGCTGTCGATAACTTCTAAAAGGCGCTCTTTTTTGAATTTGTGCGATTTTGGATGGATAATCTGAAACTAACCTGAACTAACCCAAAGGTGGAAATAAATAAAGCTGTTTGTAAAACTACCTTTGAGTTATTGCCGAAAAAGTTAAAGAAACAGTACGAAACAGTGGTGTGATTTGAGAGTCGTTCCTCAAAAATACTTTTTCTTCTTTTAGTGCCGTGCAGATTTCTGCGTAGGCGTTCATCTTCTTCTTATCATATGCTTCTATTAATTGCAGCGTTCTGTAGTGTTTGAAAGTCCTTTATTCCTGTCTATTGACGGATATTTCTCAGCCACGACATTTTTTTTCTGCCCAATCCTCTTCCTCCCCTTCAATTTTACCCTGAAGAATGAGGCGTTCAAAGTGGTATCTCATTTTTCTTGATATTTTCGAAAAGTTCTTATTCTGCTAGACCGGTTCTTTGGAGAACGTCCTCATTTCTTACGTGATACATCCAAGACACTTTCAACATTCGCCTTAGGATCCATATTTCATTTTGATAATGATTGATACCTTCAACGTCCACGCCTCAACACCGTACAGGAGAACGGACCAAACATAGCACTTTACCATCCCATATCTAAGGTTGAAATTCAAGTTCTTGTCTATAAGGAATTTTTGAAGTCTTATGTCAAAAATACAATGAAAATATATTTCTAGCATATTCCGAAGAGAAATCTAAGGTATGGAAGGAAGTCTTCATCGCTTTGATCCCATTACTTAATGATTGTTGAAACTAAATTGCAATATTGATGAGTTAATGATCAATGTAGTCGCTATATTGGGTATATTTGGTGCTTGTCGCAGAGAAGGGCTGTGCCATTTGACAATCGAAAATATTGAGGATATTGATACTACATTAGTAGTGAACATTTAAGATACAAGACTTAGGTTCCGCGAACATTCCCTGTAGTTGAGCAATTTGATTTGAATTGGTACAGAAAATACAGAGCTCTTCGGCCAGCACACATCAACGAATGTTTATCAACTACAGGGCGTCCCAGAATATATGAGCAATCTCCCGAATTCAGACCGAACTCTTAAAAATAATTGGATAACTTTCTATACATTTTTTTTCTTACGGCCCCTCCTACAGATATACGGACCCATAAAGAATGCCCCTGGAAATCGTTTGTTTTTAAATAACTTTTCAAGTACTAGGTGATTAGGTAAGCCTCCTTAAAATGGGCATTTTCAATCATATTCGGCTTATTTAGTTTACCAGAGACGGACTAGCTCTAACACAAAAATGCTATTTTTCCTACACCCCCGCTACAATGCCATATTATTTTTAATACATTGTGAGTTTTAACGGCACCACATGGCCTCCCCTGCCCAAAAGACTAAAATTCAGGAGACATTTCCACAAATCTGCCACTTCTAGCGCCCATCGTCGAAAAGGTGCGAGTAGCGTTCCCTCTCCAGCATTGTTGCCAAATATCGTCGACAAATTAGTCATACTAATCAAGAAAATCTATAAATTTTTTAACGCCATAACTAAGGCAACCTACGTCAACCAACGTAAACTCAAAAATACGCCTCAATTAACCAGACGTGGCCCTGAAAATCTACAAAACTGTCAGTCCTATTCCTAATGACACTGATCTGCCTAACAAATTATTAACTTTAAACAGCTGATTCACAGCAGCTGAAATATTTGACCCACATCTTGTATACAAGGTAAAAAAGGTATTACTATTGATAACTTGAAAAGCTGATTAATTACTAATTAACTAAAATCAGGATCTGAAGTAAGACTTTTTACAAGTAATATGAAATAAAGGAACAGGAAACAACCCACTTGGCTATATCCTACAAGATACAAAACATTCATGGAATATGATGATTATTAACAAAGGTTCCGAACTGATTTAGGTGAAACTATTGGTTATTAACAGGTAACTAAATTAGTAATTAATGATTAAGATAAGTCTATAGGTACATTAAAATTTTAAAACGGAAAACTTAGCATAGATAATCAAACTCTAAAATTGCAATTTTCAAACTGTAACAAACTAAGGATTATTCCGATTGTATATTTTATTTCCCGATCTGGATCCAGTTATTCTGTGAGATCAGAACAGAGGTATTCGACATCAATTTGAGCAGGTAAACGCCATAGAAAAATTCATATTTTAAAATATTTCATGCTTTATCCCCATATAATGTGTCTGCCCTATCATCTTGAAATCGTTCACTTATGTGTGTCTTAAGGATCTGTAATAGTTTTTTGCCTGTGAATTCTGCGAGCATATTTACCCCGTTATCTGTCTTGACTTTATATCTTTACTATTTTGGACTCTATGAGAGTAAACAACTGTTTTAAATGTCTCCAGAGAAATGTGTCTATTATTGTGAAATCGAGGCTATTTGGTGGTCATCACATAGCCATTACGATCAATCCATTCGTTGTAACGATGGATTAAAAAATTCATAACATCGCAAGCTGTTTGAGGTAGAGCTCCGTCATGTTGCCAAATAAAGATTCCGATATAACATGAGCGGTAATTCGTCCAAAAAAAAATTCAAATTCATTGGAAAGGAATTGAAGATGATCTTTTTTACCAGTTATTAAAAAAAAATCGGCCCAATTGTTCTATTGCTAATTATACCATACTATCCATTAACTGATCAATGTTCTACCTTGATATTTGATAGTTTATTTGATACCTTCTGAGGTTTAATTGATACGAAAAGTGCACGTTGTGTCGACTACAGAGTGGAAAAATGTCGCGCATAATGCCTGTAACTTTTGAATTACCTCGTATACGAAAAAGTGACCTTTAGGAAAGTTGTTCAATAAATTATTCCCCACACTTCAACCTGCATGAATTTTTTCTGTAATTTCTGGTATGGTTGCCATAGAGCTTAACTTAGTTGTTTTTAAATGGAACACCCTGCATAATATGATCGCATATTTGGATTCTACTGGGAAAACTGTGAATATTTTGTATTTTAATATTTAGTAGTATTTCCGAGATAATGACAGCTCAAAAATGAAAAACTGCCTAATTATAATTATTCCTACCTAACACCCACCAGTTGACTCAAGGTGTTTTCATGACAGCGACCTAAGAGGTGTCAGTTTTGAGTTTAATTTTCTGTTGTCTGATTTCTAATTTGTTTACACTATGGTTCATCTGAATGAGAAACAACGAGTTGAAATTTTAAAAATGAGCGGTTACGGAAATATAAAGAGATCGCAAGATCAGGTTTGTCAACTATTCAATGAATTATATCCAAATATGCCTCCAATAAATCAGTCAACGGTGTGTCCAGTGGTACAGAAATTTCGAAAAACAGGCAGTGTTAGAAATGCCGCCAGATCAGGTGGACCTAAAACAGCAACCGGGGGAGACAAAGCTTTGGATATCATGCTCTTAATACATGAAAATTCAACACAATCATCCAGGCCAATGGATTTTAGTGTGTCTTATCAGTCAGTGAAAAATTTGTTAGGCAGGAAAATTTGCATCCCTACAATAAAGTTAGTGTACGAGTCAAACGAGAACGATTTTAATAGAAGAGCTGAATTCTGTGTGCTGATGATAGAGAGATGCAATAACGATAATAACTTCGCAACAAATATCATTTTCTCGGATGAAGCTACTTTTCACTTAAATTTCATTGTTAATAGAAATAATTATCGTTATTGGTCTGCTGAGAATACTCACTGATTCCAGGAAGGGCATACTCAGAGGCCCGAAAAAGTTACTGTTTGGGCGGGCATAGTTGGTGAACATATTGGGGGACCTTTTTTCATAGATGGTAATTTGAATGGCGAAAAATATCTGGAATCACATAATCTCTTCTTGCAGAATGGTTTTACCGGGTGTAAATAATGGCATAAATGAACAGGCATGGTTCCAGAGAGATGGAGCACCTGCGCATTATGCGGTAAATGTTAGACAATATATAAGCGAACAATTTCCAGGACGTTGGATAGGCAGAAGAGACCCTATTGACTGGCCAGCGCGATACCCGGACTTAACCCGGCTAGCTTTCTTTTTGTGGGGACACTTAAAGAACAAAGTCTACATTAACCGTCCAAATGATTTAGAATCTTTAAAAGTCAGAATTAGTGCTGAAATTCGGGCCATTCCAGCGGACTTCATTTTAAGCGTTGTTGTCGCTCTGCTTAGCAGAAAATGGTGGTCATTTGGAACACCTGATACACCGAAAACGTTTCACTTGTTAATGATTCTGATGTCAAGTTGTTCAATTTTCTAGGCTATTGATTTTATTATTATAAAGTTTGTTACAATATTTAACAAACAAAAACTTGAAATACAAAAAATTCAGAGTTTTTTTCAGTAGAATCCAAATATACATCCCTGATATTGGGAATGTTGCCTCGTCTGTCCACATGCATCTTTTGGCTGCAGGAAAGAAAAACTTCCCTAATTACATTGTACACATAAGTAAATAAACATTTTGGTAGTAATTTATACAATAAAAAACAAATTGGTAATATTATAACGTTTGCCCAAAGCTAAAAATCGGCCCTTTTCTATCAAAGCTATTATCATCACGTTTGTGCTATAAGAGTTACGCATATTTAAAGAAGATACGGCATCGGCAGTAACTGTGATCAAAACTTATAACGTCTGTCTGCGTACTTGATGCTAGACGGTCAGCCCATCGTCTAGTCAATCCTTGGCTCGCCGATGCATGAAGTACGGGCGGGATAAGAGCTTATGCTTCTGGTCTGGTTATATCTGGACTAATATCTCGATACTTAGCTGAGTTACTTCGAACTTATTTCTTACTCAGTAGAATTTTATAAAATCTAAATAAAAGCATGTTCTATCCGAACTCTACCGAAACTGAGTCAAGGTGGCTCCAGTAACTAAATAAATTTAAAACCTTAGAAACTACTACCCATATTTATTGGTGTGCTGTACGTCCGATATCTAAGACCATTGCATGCCGGCGTTGCATTTAACCGTTATTTGTTGGGGTAAATTGACCTTTTATAAAAGATATTGGTCTGATAAAATCTTTTATGACCATTATAAGTATTCTAAATTGTCGTTTATGAACAGTTCATTACTTTTATGAAAGCTTAAATGGTTTTTAACAGCTTATTACAGTTAATTTTGTTTTTAGAGTCGAAGAGTTAATTAAAAGAATAAACACCCCCTGTGGTATGCATGACTATGCCTTATGTTCACAAAAACTTTTCTTAGACTTTGTTGTATTTCTAATTGAAAAGTCTCATTTGATAAAATGTCGATCAATATAGAGTCATATCCGTGTCGCTTCACATCCTTTACTATTAAACCAAAATAAACGAATACCTCAACTCTTTTAACCAGCACGCGTTGGATGGTATTATATTTGCAGAATTATACCGTTGACTCTTACTGCCATAAATAATCTACCTGATTAAATCCTATTGTATACGCCTCAACCTCTTCAAAGCTGAATAAATGGGATCAGGGTCGGCTTGAAAATGTACCTACACCACATAATTTATTTTTATAATTTAAAATAAATAGACAGGTATTTTTAGTTTTAGGTACCTATAATAAATGTAAAATAATGATAACAATTAATGATAATTGAAAATAATATAATTTCAAAGTATAACTATTAGGATAACAAGTACAATAAAAATTAATTAAATTCTTAAAAACTATTGACAATTTATTCAAAATTTAACTCTGTATCACTATCACTATCTTCATCTAAGCCTAAACTTATAATTAAGGGTTAAACATTTGTAATCATACAATTGTAAGAATTTTCCACCTTAAGTACATGCTGTACACAGTTTTTCCAGCTGTCTGCACAAATTTTTCTTACTTCGTTTTTAATTAATTCTACTACAGATGCATTTAATGTAGGAGAAATATTATTTCTCCTAATATTGGATTTTAATTGGTGCCATATTAGCTCAATAGGATTGAATATACAATTGTATGGAGGAAGACGCAACTCTGTATGTCCATTTTCTGCTGCAAGTTTGTCACACTCGTATTCCTTATTTATTTTAAAAGCTTTTAATATTTCTAGCTTATTTTATTATTTTTATTATTTATATTCTAGTTTTTTGTAAATTTCTTCAAAATATAAATCATTTTCAATCATAAAATTTTGAATTTCTGCTTTTGTATTATTATAATTGGGAATGATTTTTGCTTGCCGACTATGATAACTAGCATTGTCCATTACAATGACGCTATTTTCAGGTATATTTTTAAGGAGTTTATGTTTAAACCAACCTTCAAAAAGTTGTGCGTCGGTATCTTAATGGTAATCTAAAGAAGAATCTGCTATGTTTTTAGCTGAAAGCAACAGACAATTTGGAACAAACCCGTTCTATCATAACTTTCTATCTAACCTGAACTAACTTGAACCAGCATGTAGTATTGTGATTCTTTTACCTTTATTTGATGGTGCCTTGGTTTGACAATTTTTGAAAGAATCATCCCAACCTTTTCTTGGAGTGTCATGGGTATCGAACCATGTTTCGTCAAGGTATAATTGGACGATTTTTTTCTCTAAATTGTTTAACAGCTGTTAAATATTTAAGTCTCCATTCCCGTAAACGTTGAGATTCCATTATTGTTTGTTTTTTATTAATGCTTCGGTATTTAAAACCCATTTTATGGAATATTTTCCTAAGACTTGAAAGGCTACAAGAGATATTTGTTTCGTCTTTAATCAGCCGCTCTTTGAGTGGGTACAGTTTGTGCCTCATACATTTGGTAAATCTTTCTTCTTAATAAATCCATGTCATTTTCGTCAATGCTTCTAAATGTGCCAAAATCACTCCGATTTTTTCTAAGATTAACAGGTTTAAGTACTATGTTTCTTACCAAAGATAAAGGAGTTTTTGTCAAAGTAGACGTCTCTGCTAAAGCATCCATCGAATTAAAATTTCTACTCAACAAAGATTGATACACATTTTTAATTATTAGTTTGGCATCAGTAGATAAATGCTTTCTTTTAAAAATGACACTTGAAGATGCCCCCTATCAGCACAATTTCAAGGACGCCACATTCTACCACTAATAAGCCCAAATAAAAATTACTCGCCGGAAAACCACTAAAGACTAAAATTATTAAAAATCAGTTTGTATTTATATATGCATCAGGCATAGGTATAAATTGAATTTGTACCTGGTCGGCCTCTACTCGAAAAGGTTTTAAAATTTGGGATTTCCTTATTTATTTTATGGTCAAAGGGATAATGAGGGTTTTATTGCAGTCTAAAGATCAACGATATAATTCTACAAATACTATACTGTACTTACACCACAGTATCCGCGAAATTAGCTTAATAATCTGTCTTAATACCGTTTACTCTCTTTCTGCCTAGATATTAAACGAATGTATATTATATTTATTTCTTTTAATAAATACAGGTATATCAAAAAAAAAACTTTTAAGGGCGTTCTATCCTACCAATTAGGGCACCCTGGTGATGGTTGTCTATAATTATGCTCAAAACTGTCCAAGATAAAAGCTTCAATTGCTTATTATAATAATTGTTTTGCTATTTCCGGTGTCCACCACCAATGAGTTTTCATCCTTTATTTTCATTATTTTTATTTTGTTTATTTTTTTACGACCCCTTCTATTTCTTGCCTACTTGTTTTATTGTATGTCCTCGCTTGGGTTGCAATTTTGATTTCTATATATTTCTGGATACTTTGCGTCTCTTGCGTTAGTACCCTCCAATTAGATTATCTTGCTGCTATCATCTCTGTGCTATGCAGCGCAGTTTTCGAATCTAGTTTTATCGAAAACGGTGTATGTATGCGACATTAATTAATATTTTTCTTTTCTATTTAGACATATTGGGGTTTCACAATTTATAGATTACAAATCTCTACTCCAAAATGGCCCCCGAATGTTACACCTCTGACTAATTTTGAACAATATTGACTTCCACTTATACCACCTGTACGTGGTTCAACTTAGTGTCCCTCGAACGAAACTATTTAAAAATTATTTTATCTGGAGAGCGTAATCGACCTGGAACGACCTCTCTGAGGCTGTGCTTTTCAACGAGTATAATCTCAAAAGATTCAAGACCAACGTGAATCATTTCCAGTGCACAAGCACCGCTCGCAGAGCGCCATAAAGGATTAATTCTGCAGCGGTTTGTCTAATAAAAAAAAAGGCTTACAACTGGCTCGACTTATTAGGTTTATTAACAGTAGTGGCTGGTTCGAGTGAGCTGCCAAGATTCTTCCTATACGTCACACTAGACATAAAGGAGATGATGCTGATAGGTTCCGCAAAACATGTGTGGTATCACAACGGTCCTTAAAGGACTACGTGAGACTGTCTGGACATACCAGAAGTTTACCACTCTAACCTAACCAATCACGTGTTCTTTTTAGTTGAAGTCATGGTAACCGCGCATGTTGATTGTTGCAATTTTGACTTTAGCAGCATCATTATTGACGTTGAATTACGTTTAAATTAAAGTTTTAGTGAAAGAGAATATAAAATTGGGTGATTCTAATTCTGAGAGTGTTCCTTCGGATGTCGAATTTGTAATTATTAACATGTACAGGGTTATCCAACCAAGACTGGACAAGGCGATTTTTTGACTTTTCCTGTACTTTTATAAAAAAACTGAAATAGCTATCTTAAGTCATTTTCTCCCGCGAATTCGAATATCTTCAGCAAAAAACAATTGAACATCAAACAAAAGTACTAGGGGTCACTTTGATATTTTTTTAAATGGGATGCCGTATTTTAAATGAGCTTATCCGATTTCTCATATAAATTTTGATCTAAAATGTTGGATTTTTAATTCAAAAACGCCTTTTTTCTTCAGTTTTAAATTCGGAAAATGTTCGTCTACCGTAAGATTAATACCTGATAGATGGATACCCGTTTCACCTGTTCACCCTTTAACCTGCTTTAAAGCGTCCGTCAGTTAGACAAAATAATCAAGTTTCAAATTTCTATATATTTTTCAGGAATTAATTACAAATTTAGTAGTTTTTGCAAATCTATTATTGCTTACGTATAAAAAAAGTATGACATATTAGAAAAAACTATAAACTAAAGTGAATAACTTTAATCTCAATAATATAATTGTTCTATGTGTCCTCCATTATTTTCAAAACATGACCGATGCCCCCTTTTCAATCTCTCCAAAGAATCTCTTACAATATTTTGGTCCTGGTTAAGTCTATTAATCTCATTTCTAATTTTTTGCTGAATGTCCTCCAGACTTCTGTTGGGTCGTTGATAAACTACATTTTTTAAATGACCCCATAAAAATGTATCCATTGGCGTGATATCGGGGCTATTTGGTGGCCAATGAATTGTTCCGTTACGGCCAATCCACTGATTGTAACGCTCGTTTAGGTATGTTACCACTTCTCGAACTGCATGAGGCGGAGCACCATCCTGCTGCCAAATGATATTGTTGAAGGCTTGCAATGGCAACCTTTCCAAGAAATCCTCGATATCGTTATGAAGAAAATGGAGGTATCTTTGGCCTGTTAAAGAGCCACGATAAAATAGTGGTCCAATAATTCGATTTTCTAACATCCCACACCAAACATTAAGTGAGCTCCAACCTTGAAACTTTATCATTTCATATCTATGAGGGTTAACTGCTGCCCAGTATCTTGTATTTTTCCGATTGTATACCCCCGATGTTGTAAATGACGCTTCGTCACTCCATAGAATTTTATTATATAAATTATAATCTTCGTCTTGCTCTCTCATCAGCATTGAAGCAACAAATCGAAATCGCAGTTCTTTTTAAAGCTGTGTTAAGTATTGAACGGGAAGGATGCAATATGGTTTTAGACCACATTTTTTTAAAGTTCTGTGAACTGTTCCATAGCTTACTCTCCGGAGCCCTGGACCATACCTTACTTCTCGTACCGCTTGCGGAATAGAACTCTTCGGATTTATAGTAAAATATTGAACAATAGCTCGATCCCTTATATTCCGTCTTTTCATCTTTCTTGGCTTATCTTTCAATGTCTTACTTTCTTCAAATAGGGTCTTAATTCTGAGAATTGTATCCACTGAAATGTGTCTCTGGAAACTCTCAAAAAATGTTCTTTGTGTTTGTCGAGCATTCTCTCCACTTTTGTAATATAATTTTATTGCATTTAGCCGTTCTTCTAAAGAATATTTCATTATTTGTAATTAATTCGTGAAAAATATATAGAAATTTGAAACTTGATTATTTTGTCTAACTGACGGACGCTTTAAAGCAGGTTAAAGGGTGAACAGGTGAAACGGGTATCCATCTATCAGGTATTAATCTTACGGTAGACGAACATTTTCCGAATTTAAAACTGAAGAAAAAAGGCGTTTTTGAATTAAAAATCCAACATTTTAGATCAAAATTTATATGAGAAATCGGATAAGCTCATTAAAAATACGGCATCCCATTTAAAAAAATATCAAAGTGACCCCTAGTACTTTTGTTTGATGTTCAATTGTTTTTTGCTGAAGATATTCGAATTCGCGAGAGAAAATGACTTAAGATGGCTATTTCAGTTTTTTTATAAAAGTACAGGAAAAGTCAAAAAATCGCCTTGTCTAGTCTTGGTTGGATAACCATGTACAATAAATAAATGTTAATGCATCTTTTCAATTTAAAGATTGTGCCGTAAAATTACCTTTACAAGGCAACTTTACGTACCATGGTGATTATGTAGAAGGCTCGGAGTCCTTGCCTTAAGCAGTTGTACACTTTTTTGATGTCTTGGACGCCACCTATTTTAAATTGGTAAAAAACTTAATACTTACAAAGCGTTTTAAAATAGGAAAACCGCTTGCTTCTAAAGATGGTAATAGTTCTTCTTGCAGTACAGTGAGTAACAATAAAACACAGATATGTAAAACAACAATGGGAATCAATTTATTAGGATCACTAAACTGGATTCCACCAATGAGATTAAATATCGAAATCAATAACTCAATTAAATATTAAAGTTAAAAAAAATTATACAATCATGCGAAGACCTGAAGGGTTTTTACTCGCCTGGTAACTGGTTTGGTTATCACCTATAGTTTATGAAAAGGGGAAAATGTTCTAGAACCTTCATACTTGTATGGTCATTATACCTAGATTCTTTCTAAATGTTACCAAGGTGGTATTACAAATTATAGTTAATTTTCGAGTGAGATTTATGGTATTAAGGTTATAAAGAAATTTAAAATTATCACAATACACTGGCCTTATTTTCCAGATGTTCGAAATGCCATGTGGTTTTTGTTTCAAATTAATAGGCACCCTGTCTCCAGTCTGGTGGACCCGAACAGTACAAGAGAGCACACATTTACTGGTTACAGGCCATGTGGTCTTTAAAAATATGAATATATAACGTCTGTTACGTACTCAACAATAAACGCTTCGATAGAAGCAAAAGGAAAATTTAAACTAAAATATAAAACCGTCACTGGTTGTCCGGTGCTACCATCTCAAAAAAATTACAAAGAAATGAGGCCTTATGTGCAAATCTAAAAATTAAATTGCACATGTTGTAGAAAATTGGAGGTTATAAAAAAATTAAGGAGACACAAAAAAAGAATTAAAGAAATCTTACCATCAAGGAGATGAGAACGCTCTACTACCCTTGAGGTGCCAACTAAAGTTGGGGCGGCGGACCTTTTCAAATCACATAATAGTAGGCCCCTTTTAAAAACCGCCGACTTCCACCTTTAAGGGTGATCTTAAATGAAGTGCTCTAAAGTCAAAATCCTTCCAAAAAGGTAAAGATCAAATGACAGGTGTGCCTTAAAACTGTCATGTCAAAAAAATTGGTACGTTTAGACAATTGATGAAAGTGATCTCAGTCCGATAAAATGACAAAACTAAACCAACTTGACAGGTGGAGAACTAATAGCAGTGTACCCTGCATAATATGCAATTTAAAAACAAATAATGGCATACCAATTTATCGAATGGTGAAAAGTGCAATATCATCAATGGTCTAGAGTGAACCAACCAAGGTTCAAATGGAACAACTCAACGAACATACTATAAGCCAAATGAACTACTGACGGGTTATCATAAATGAACATAACCCCAAATTTTGACAATAAAAATATTTAAATATTCAGATATCTACTTCGTTCGAGTTAATTAAAAAGAAAAGGAATGAAGGATGTACAAAGAAAATATTCATGATAGGACCGTGGCCTGTAAAACATGAGCATCTGCACCAAAGCATTAAACCTAAAATCCACAGAAAATATAGAAAGGTAATGTAAACAAATATCTTACACAAAACCATGTAGCATTCTATAAATATACATCTATAGCAAAAATGAATACTACAAGATAAGAAGCAAAAGTGATGACTAACTTATGCGTGTTATTATAAATTTATAATGGCACTGAGTGTTATTATGCAGACCATAATGACATCCAAATGAGGATGCTAAATGTGTCACAATGACGCAGATTAAAACTTTAACATGAAATACACGCAACGGCACTTGTTTAGATATCCTTGGGATTTATATACAATCGGTGAGAAACATACTTTCCTTGTTGGAAGATAACGTTGCGGTAAATTGGCAGAAAGAACCTTACCTTCTGTTGGGAAACATGCATATGCATTTTAAGACTAATTAACATAAATAATTGATTTGTGATGGGCTACATGCTTGGCGAAATGGATATTCTATGGTAGAGGAAACTAAAGTCGTACTTGTTATATTTCACAATTTAATTCAGTTTCCTGACACGTGTTTTCAAACTCCTACTATTGCTTAATACTTAGACCAAAACCATAATCGCATATCAGTTAAAAGTTGATAATGATCGACAACGCCGCATGTGGCCCATGTTCTACTGTTCTAAAGAAGTAAATAAAACTCATCTTTTAAAATATTTTAGAAACTTAACTGTGAATTTACGTCGCATTTGATAATCTTTTCGGTGAAATAATACAATAGAAAACCCTTCATAAACAAACAGCTTGTTTACGTTTTTATAGACCCTCAACTTGCGTTTAGCCAGCAAGCAGTACAATATATGACTATGCGGTTCTATTGAAGAGCGGTGGAGATCAGTGTTCGGCGAGGCTTCTCCAATTATCACAAAAGGCGATCGGCGACAGTTAGAGACGTTGCGTACGTGTTAGAAAAGTCAGTTCTGTTGTTCTGGGTCGCGGGATGAAGAGTGAGTAACGGAATGCGGTGTTGGCATATGGTTTTCGCGTGGGAGGGATGGTCAACGAAGCGAACGGTTCCACTTTAGTAAGAGTAGAGTTTAGAATTCTCTACGTGGTGTAAGTCTGCCGGGATTTTAATCGCCACGTGTCTTTGGGCCAGCAGCGCCTAGTGTTTTTAAAGTGAGTCGAGTTACAGATTCATTTCGTGGCGGAACGTCTTCTCCCTTTTCTCGGGCCGTCAGCGCCTAAGTAGTCGTCAGTTGTTGTTAACCTTTTTTCAAAAATTGTTAAATCGTTTGTTGCGGGTTACATGAACCCCCTTAAGTGTGATTAGTCAATGTGGCCATTGATTAGTTAAGCGATAGCAAGTCACGTGAAGTAGTAGTATGATTTCACAATTTATGTAAAAACCGGACATTATCTGTTCCAATGGCATAGTTTGGTAGAATAAAAAAACGCTTCTGTAGAGAAAAAGTGTTTTCTTGAGAGTGAAAGTAGAAAAAAGAATCAGTGAATCGCCCTATGGAGAAATAGTATTTTTTGTTGACGAGAGTGGGATTTTAAAACCCAGGCTCGCACACCTCTTTTGGTGAGAAAGTGACGAGAGAATCATCAAAAGCCCGAAATCCTCTAACTTCCTTTCCCTATCCTACTAGCTCTCGACCAATGGGATTAACCAAGGGATGTAACATTATATTATCATATAATACGTTGTCATGCTAACGTCAGCTATCATTTGTACACTGTACATCAAAAATAAGCACAAATAATATGCGTTTTAGAGTTTTAAAATCGCGGTTCGGCAAAAAACTAATCTAATTTACGTATTTTTGCTATGAATACTTATTTTCGGCTTGCAATAAAGAATGTAAATCTATAAACGGACATGTTTTTGAATGATTTAGATAGATTTAGTCTTATTGTGTAAGGTAAACAATTTTAAAATCAGGAAAATACGTGATTTTCTTTGTTAGTGATACCGCTCTTAACTACGTGTTAAATTAGTTGAAGTGTATTTAAATAAGAATAATATATTCTAAATATAATTTTGCCTTAGAATTCAACTTGCTTTAAACCACGTTTCGCAAACAATATTTTTTTAATGTATTATAAAGCTCTCGTACATACGGTAGTATTTTATTTCTTTACAAATTGGGTTAATAAAAGTTTCTGCTACTTATATTAATTGATTACCCATAAAACGATCATTTTTCCTCTCATAACTTTCAATAACATCCCGGTGAAGTTTCAATCTATAAAATACAATTTTAGAAAGGTCCAATTTCCTGTGGTGCCATTATTTTTCTGACCCTCGGAAGGTATAAAAACCCAATAAACAGTTGACTTTCACACTTTCCTCACTTATTAAACAAAAATTATTGCTTCCCGAAAGGCCAAGCCGATTCTGGGGGAAACTGTAGCATATTCTTATACGATATTGCTTTTAACTTTTGATTAACGATATTTAGAACGATAAGATTGTGTAGGAGTAATACGTGCTTTTAGCAAGTGATAATAAGAATGCTTTTTTTTTGTATAAATGTGTTACACAAATCGTGTCGGAAGTAATAATAATTAATTAATAACCAGACGCGCTTTTTTTAACATCTACCTATTTTTACCGGGCACATAAAAGGATCACTAGATTCTGCATTTCAATGAGTGCTACCAGGAAAACTCACTGTGTCGCGTCACATCGTACCGCAACAATTTCGATAAATTTCCGAAGTAATTCAAGTATATTATTGCAAAATGGATAAGTTAATCATTAATTGTTAATTTTTCATCTGTATGTATTTCAGAAGATTGCGTAATGACAATTGTTTACACAATCTTACCTTCTTTGCCTCCCTTACTTCAGATTCTAGAAAGGGTGAATGAAACGAGCTGCATCTTTTCGAAATAACTTGATTTTTGACTATAGTATGATTTCTCAAGAAAGAGTTAGTGGCTAAGCGATTATCATTGTGGTGAGACGGGTGAGGAGGAGGGGGGGGGGGGTTGTTAATAACAAAATAAAGTTAAATGAAATACTTCTTTTATTTAAGTTCTGCTAATCAGTCGATATTTCAAACAATCATCCGATATGACTTTTACGTGCATACAATATGAGTACTTACAATCAAATAACAGGTGGTAATAACTTACAAGTCAATGTTAAATTCATTCCGTATCTAAATCAGAAGTACTCTCAGAGTCATTCAAAACATTTATGCTTAAGGGAGCAAGATTTCCGTCAAACCAGACTTATATATCCTACATGACACAGCCACATTATTCGAGACGCAGCGTAGTACATTCTTGTATTATATTTAAGAAAATGCCCCTTGATTCATCACGTATGTACAAAAATTTCCAAATATATGTCTGGGGTGATATGAAAGTTGTTATATAAAAAATATTTTTTCGTTAAAACTATAACACACATGTAGATCAAAAGTTAAGAGGCTAGGACATTATATTAGAAAGGTTGGAGACACTGCTAGATCCCATCTTTAAAACTTCGTTAAGAATAAGGATGACAATTCCCTAGAATGTGTGTTGGCCGCTGCCGTTATTTGGCTTGGCCAAACATAAATTGTTTACTGTATTTCCATAGGTTGCATGGTTTAAAATATGTCAGTTAAAATATTGAGAGGCTCCACAAAAATATAAAAAGTTTAGTGTTCCTGTATGTGAAGTATAAACGTTTCAGTTTATAAAAGTTCTAGTGTACATACCAAGGTGTATAAGTTCCAGTTTGAAAGTTCAAGATTATAAACGTTCCAGTGGGTAAACGTTTCAGTTTATAGACGTTCCAGAGTGATCCAGACTTTCCTGTGCATGTTTAGTGTCGCAAAATTTCCTAATAGGAAAATACCTAAGTGCGCGAGTGTATGGACATCGTTCAAGACTGTACAGCAGCAGCAGTCATCTAGATTTTCGAAAACTTCAAGATCATCCAGCCAAGCAGAGAGTGGTACTTGGGTAGTGTGGTGTTGCGAGTAGCTAGTAGCAACAAATCCGTCGACAAGGTTTCAAGAAGAACAGTAGTAAGTTTCTACAAAAAGTGCATGAAAATCTTATATCTGGTTAAAATGAATATGAGGGAGTTAACGCCGGGAACGTATTGTTGTGACGTGATGTGTAGTGTTGTGCTATGATGTGATGCTACACAGATCATATAGCTTATTTCTCGCGTATTTAAATGGGCGGTATGCACATTAATCGGGTGCTATGCCACCTGACGCGATCTGATCTGTTGTGTCGTGATAAAATCCGAGCCGACCAGATTTTCGCCACAAGCATCAGAACGTTTTGGTGCAAATACAAGCGTTTCGTTAAGAGAAAAATGAATGAAAATTCGCTAATTGAAAACGTGAGAAATCATGATTCTTTTTTCACCAACTTTTTCTTTAAATTCGTATGACGAACGCAAACTGATTTTGAAACACGGCTATTATCGCCATAATACATTAGAACAGTATGTTTACGACTCGCCACAACACAACATGTCAGAACAATGTGTCACCGGCTTTTACTCTTTTACTGATTATTTTTCATCGATCGGTAAATGATCAGCTGTTGGTGTTATATCTGGGGTCTCGTAGAGTGCACCTCTTGCTCCACTACTGGTTATTTTAACGTTTAATTAATGATGCCACCAATTGTTTTATTATTCTGAGTATTATACTCTATACTGACGATCTAAAGGTTCTTGAGAACCGTTGTGTGAAGTTGTGTATGATAAACAGATTCTATCTCGATATATCCAAATGTAAGTGTACATCTCATTTAGCAAACTTAAGGATCTTTTACGTATTATTTTGTTGATAATAATTGATAAAGTTAATGCTGAAACAACGAACCCAATCAGGAATCTGCGAGTATTATTGGGCAGAAAACCGACCTTTGTATATCACAATCTAATAAGGGTTTCGTAAAGCGCAACACCTCAAAATTTGACAACATTCTTGCTATAACAACTCCTAAGGCAGTCTGGCATGTTCACAACTTAAATGTTGGACTGCAGTTTGGAGTAGGTACTGAGAAAATTCCTTAATAATATAACTTTAAAAAAATTCTATTTCAAATCTTAATTACTCTAAACTGTAGACCTAACTGAATTTAGAGTCACTCTATGTCAGACGCAGAGATTATAATATGGTACTAGCTCATTGCGTCACTCATGGAGGACTTGCTGAGGTGTTACCACTGTCGACACACTAGAGCTCTATGAAATTCTCGAACATTTAGTGTTGATTTTCAGTTAATGAGACTAAAATCAATTCAGATAATTTTAATATAAGTAATGCTTTGACAAATTGAGTCAGGCTTGTCTAAACATGTGTTTCTATTTTAAATGTATCACTAATCTAAGTAACTGTGGTTTAGTTATTATTCACATTTAATGACATACTTTTTCCGTATGCACCTGTGCATACTGTATTCTTAACGCATTTTTTATACTAAACTACCTATAATTAAGCCATGTTCCGTAATTAAAAACAAACACATAAAAAATTGGGAAGACCGAAGGCACTATGAGGAACCGAAATATAGAGAGCCATGAGTGCCAGAAACATTGGACATGGATAAGACAATTACATAATGATGGACCTTATGATTCAGACGGTAACGAAATACGTTCAAATATCTTTCCATTAGAATAGAATTCAGTTAAATTCGGCTTGACATGTTTTACAGAAAATATTCAGTTTTGGATTTTATTTTTATTATAATTTGTTAAAATTCAAAAAAAATATATATTGTAATTTTCAAGGCCTTCTGCAATTATTTCCCCCTCGACTTTCCATCCCAACATTATTCCCCTAAAATCTAAACTACCTCACAAACAAAACCTAAACTAAACAAAGTGCAATAAACGGCCAAGGAATCAATCCTTGTAAGCCACGTGGTCATCGTCCTGGAGAATTCCTGCAGGACAAAAGCTGGATTATGTCAGGCCATTTGCCTGATGCGATTAAGCTGTTGAAAAATGTTTGATATATTAAGGCAAGGATTTACAAAGTCGGGGGTCAATTCAACTGCTATTTGTTGGATGTTAAATTGACCAGTAATGTCTGGTCATATACAAATAGAGAGACTGAGAGAAATGGGGTACAGAAAAGAGACAGAGGGAAAGAGAAGAAGAAAACTATGAAAGCGACTACACATTTTAGAAGTCTTTTAAGATTCACACGCAAGACAAATATGATAAATTAACAACCAAGAAAGTACTTGTTTGGTGCCATAACTTTGAATATGCAGCAGGATTATATATGAAACGCTGATATGAAAAAATCATTTGGAGTCGCTCAAAAAGGGATTTTAGAATAACCCAGAAGCAATACTAGGGATATTGACGACATTCACAAGCCCAACCTTATAGTTTTTACTTTTACTATTAAATTTTGATATGATGGATATTCGCAACAATATTGAACTATAAAAGTAAAGTCGGAAACTATTTTTATCGTAATTGAAATAGTATAGAACACGAAAGCGGGAGTTCAGCAGAGTGACCGAAAATTCCAATATAAATAAATAATACAGTTTTGCCGAATATACGTGGAATATGGGACGACATGCAGGGCCAATAATGCAGTGTCGTAGAACTTTTTAGAAATACATTTAAATTGGTGCGTTCTACATTTATTTGTAAAGCAATTTATGTCAAGGGAAATATTAAATTGAAATCATAAAAAATCATTATGAGGCTTGTTCCAACCGGCAGCCTGGGACTAGTTTTTGATCAGAAATAGAGTCTGCCAGATGAATATTGCATGTAGACCCCACGATGCCTTGTTAAGTCCTACAACTGGGTGGTGATATTTGACAGTTTAAAACTGTCAGGGACTAATGGTTGGAACATACCTTTGGCGTGACACCACTGCTAGTATCATGAGGCTCACCATTGTGATCTGCATAATATAGATAATTCACAATTTTAAATTGGTAAACCTTATTGCTGGTTTACGCTGTTGCCAGTTTCCTTGGCTTTATATAATTTTCTGAGTTACAATCCTTATGGATTTGCACTTTACTATGACAGAGGATCAAGGGTTGTAGTAAGTGTAAGCGTTCTACTCCTATAGCCACGACGACGAGCAGGTAATGACAAATTAGGATAAAAAAAAAATAATAAAATAGCTTTTACAAGTAAGTAGGTAAGTACACTATATCATTCGGGCAGGAAATCATTATAATGATCATTGGTGTCATTACGTCCATGACCTGGAAGCAACTGATCATGACAAATACATGATTATATATTATCAACAACCCTATTCGAATTGCCTTGACGTATCGCAAGATTGTATAGTCAAGACAAAACAGAACATTCTTACGCTAAGCGGCAATAATAAAAAATGAAGACCAGTCAAACCTATAACGAACCAGTATTTAAAGTAATCGACGATGAAAGCCTTACTGCACTCATATTCAGTAAATAATGTATCCGCCAGCAACCTGCTGCAAAGTACCATTTGGAAGAAAATTCAGCACAGTTCATACCCGACCAGCCCAAAGGCAACCGACGACTAGAGGCTAATTCTAAAAACACTGGTATGATAGAGCTAGAGCCGTTAGGGGAATCAAGCGACGCTGGAGGGAATGTTTAACCGACATCCGTTTTATTTGATTTTTGCTAATTTTTAACATTTTGTTAGTATTTATTTTACCCATATTTACTACTTTCAATCCTGTATATTAAGAGGTTACATAACATAAAACATTACACCTTGCTGACGTCTAGGTATCGGCAATATACCGGAAAAGGAGTCAAGCTCATATGTTATTATAAACAGGAACATTTTAGATCCAATAACTTCCGTCTAAATTCCACTCTTTTAACATGGTCTATTGCGTTTACCCAATTTTGCTTCATTCTTCAGAAAGCCTAAAAGCTCTGTTTTTCTCTGGTTACCTCATTTTTAATCTGAGCCCAGATCAGCTGAATGGGATTTAGAAAATAATGTCCATGATCAATAGGTACCTTGTCAGTAATATAAATGCTTTTATCCAACACTTTCATATAAAGTGAACATTACTAGTTCGATTTTAGGCTAATAAAGTAGCTTATAACTCACTAGTGGGTTATGATTATAACTCACTGGTGGGTTGTGGTAAAATATGCATTCATATGAGGCTTCGTCATAACTGTCTCTTGACTTGTGGGGAATAATAAATGAACATGCAAGGTTCGCTTGCTTTTAAATTTCGGCTGAAGTTTCTTCCATATTTTGAAAACTACCCTCGAGAATCGCAAAAATAATAATTTTATTTAGTGCCTTCAAATTTTTATTGTTAATCAATTCCATAACAACAAAAATCACCTTAGCCTACTTTAACGTGTCAAATTTGTCATTTAAAAATATGTCAATTAAATAATTTTCTATTTTTTCATAATATGTATCAAGTGTTGGATAAAATTTTGTATGGCACAAGTGTGTTAAGTCATATAAGTCACTTGGGAATTAGCCCTCTTGGCCTACGGCCTCAAGGGCTAACCATTTCCCAGCGTGACTTATATATAACATAACACACTTGTACCATAAATAACTATTATATATAACTGTCATATAATGACTATGATTTGACACTCTTTTAAATGTCATAATAACCCTTATTGCCGCACTAGCGCTTATTTGAATTTTAAGGTACATATTTCTTGATGTCAGCATTCTTCTTGATTAAAATTTCCGTTTAAACCATTAAGTAATAGCACCAAAGAGATAAGGACTTCTGTGTTTTTGTTAATTCGTTGAAATATACCTAATCATCTTTTCTCGCATGGTGTGGTGAGTATCTTGTTTTTACTGCACCATTTTTCGTACGGATCAAAAGCTTCTTGGTATTTCTTCCGTGATCTATTCGGCACAAAATTCGAAACAACATTGAAAGCTTCGTTCTCAATATCAGATGGCAGATCGTCGCTTGAACTTATTTTGAAATGTGGTGCAATTTTTAGACACAATTGTGACAATGATTGGCAGAAGAAATTTAGTGACAATCGTACCTATGCCTGTTGTTAAGGTAATACAAATTCTTATTATCTGTATTCTGAATTCAATTTTTAATCTAATTATTTTTTCTCAAATAATCATATAAATAATAATAATAGTTATAGTTGTATATACAATTTTGTACGTAACACGTAGACTACTATATTATTAAAGCACTTCTTAACTATGGATTCCGAATAAGAGAAGGCTTCAGCCATTAGTGCCAGACAAGTATGATATAAAAGCTGTCAAAATTTAGCCAACCAGCAATTGGAGCAGCTGATCATGCGTCCCTGAAAGTTTATAAGCTTGCCGGTCAGATTTTAGGTTCTAAAGAAGGGTTTCGATAAATGAAATCATGTATAATTGCCAGTACTTATTTGCAACATTCCAAATTCAGAAAAGTTATTTTTTATGTGACAATATTAGGTCAGCGCATTGAAATAACAAAATGTCATCTACACTAAATGTCATTTTGAACAACACCGTAGTAAAGTTTTAATCAATTCTATTTAACCATGATAACGATTTTTACTTCAGCAAGGTTTTTCTTCTTCTAGTTAGCCTCCAGAAACTAGAAGGAACTTTGTATTATTTTTTCGGGTATTTCAATAAGGTTTCCTGTAGTATCTAACTTGAATTTAAACTGAATCTAAATTTAAATAAAACTAAATCAGACAGTTTTTATTAATGAAATAAATAAATAAGATTAATGGAAGGTACAGCCTACGTTTTTTGAAAAAAAGGCTAAGGAGGGAAATACTTAAACATAAATACCCTTATTTCTTTTTATTAAATACTTATAGTATCATTAATTTGAAAAAGTAGTTATCAAAAATAGAGCATATTTTAGTTGAAAGGAATTTACTATAATAAACATACAACTAAATGTTAAAAATATCACAATTTAGCCGAATATAGTTAGAAAAGCAGAAAAGCAATTTCTATCCAGGTCTAGCATGAAGTTGCCATCATTTCTTTAATAGCATTGATTATTTCTTGAGATAGACAACAATTCTTAGAAGGTAAAGCTTTAGGTTTTGGTATCAAAATGATCGATGCAAGTGTTGAATTAAATTTTGTCAGTCCTGAGCTTGCTGTATATGAGAACTTTGTCTCCTTTAATGTTTCCTTTTTAAAGTCCTCTCCCTGGTTCAAATTATATTTAATTTCTGAAAGATTTCCTTGAAGCAGCTTTAGAAATCTTTGTGATCCTGATCTTGCATTGGGAATATACAATAATTAATTGTGTTACCGAATTTTACATTTTGTGCGAACGACGTAGATTAGTAAAATTCAGCTTTAACCATGTATTGTATTCAAAGCTATTTCATTTCATAATATAATGAGATTCAAATCAATTCGCCATGTTTTCACGATAAATGGAAATTAAAATTTAAAAATTTAAAGCTGTCAAAGTGTTTGAGAGAAATATCAGTTAAGCTGGCTAAATACTCAACGTTCTTTTGCGGTAGAAACTTATTTTAAAAATATCAACACTGTTGCGACTACACAGCGTTTATTTCGTCGTCACTTTCATTTAAATCCACACCATCCAGTTCTTAGTCAAAAAACAATTAAAAAGTGGGGACACAAGTCTCGCAGCACTGTTCCATGTGCCAAGAAAAAAAAACAAATAGTGGAACTCGTTCTTTGACGGTCAGTATCCCATCACAACGTTATTAATAGGTATTACAATTGAATTGATTCGGCTTTTACTTGGTGGAAATCCATTGTTAATTTAAATAGATGGTAAAATAAAAAATATAATTTTACACTTTCCACAGATTAAATCTGTGGAAAGTGTAAAATTATATTTTTTATTTTACCATCTATTTAAATTAATAGGTATTACGTTGTGACGTTGGTATATGTGAAGAATATGGTTTCAGCAGGACGAAGCCATTTCCTACACTGCTAGGGATTATATGAGAATTTTGCGAAATATGTTTCCTGCTCGTGTCATTTCGTAATTTGGAAAACTCAGCTAGTCAGCACGGTCACCGGATCTCTTAGCTTGTTATTTCCTTCTATGTGGTTACTTGAAGTCAAAAGTGTTCTGTTGTCGACCGCAGCAGCTATAACATAATATTCGGACAGATATTAACGCAATCCGAACTAAATTGTTGATCGGGTGATCCAAAAGTTTTGTGCCAAGCTTGAAGAGTACCAGTAGTACGAAGGAGGTCATTTGACTGATGTAGTATTGAAAAAATAAAATTTTTGTGTTTCCTTAAAAACCTTTTGTAACAATAAGTAGCAAAAGAATACTACTTGGCAAGTGGTAATCATAATATGACATATAAATATGTATATATGTGAGAACTTTGTTCTCTAGCCACTTGCTAAGACCTTATACAATAAGGATTAACCAAATTATGCTAAAATGGCTATTCTCTGAGCTACATGCCCCAACGGGCGCTGAATTATACATATTGCAAAATTTGGCGTATTTTGACTAACACTGTTAGTGCTAAAATACAAACTCGGATTGCAGAAACTACCGGAAAAGAAAGGAATGAATTTTTATTTCCGATGATAGGATGCTACACTGCTGCTACTTGTAGACCGGTTTCGAACTCTTTGGTTCTCGTCAGTACAGGGCAAGCATGACAAGCGAGCATAGCTACCATTGGAAATAAAGATTCATTCCTTTCTTTTCCGGTGGTTTCTGCTATATAATTCAGCGCTGGTTGGGGCATGTAGCCTAGGGAATAGCTGTTTTAGCATAATTTGGTTAATTCTTATCCATCCTCAGGGAGAAACTTTCTTGAGATTGTTCATAAAGATGTTCGAATAAAATAAGAGACATGTGAGTAGAAAATTTGTTGAAAATTAAAGTCAATGATATATTATCGAGGGCATCATAACATAGAGGCGTATCAACGAAATTGATATAATTCAGGAAACAAAAAGAAACGTTTTAAAAATTCAGTAACTAACCGTTTTATTTTAAAATTGTATTTGAGAATATACCATAGCTTGGTTATTTTACAAGAATATAAATTTTCCCATTTATTACTAAAATTAAAGGTTTGTAGTCGATACGCCTTTTTGTTACGCTATAACGAAGGGAGTAACTTTAAATTGTATAGATACTCCTTTAAAATTTGTTGACACGCCTAAAAGGAAACAAAGTAAATAAGAAAAAGTTGCTAAAGACATAATTGAACCAAAAGAACTGATTTTTGCGGCCACTGTGCTTTTTTGATCTTATCCTATTTTTTATAAGGGCCAAGCTTACTTCTTCATCGGAAGTATCTTCATTTGCGCCGCGGGGCAAATTTTTATAATACTGATGGTATATACCCGGTATAACTTCTCCTTTGCATAATTCCTGTAAGTCAGCGTACTTTTTTTCATTAATTGAAAGAAGTTAATAATACAAATTGGGTACTTCTTCCTCAAAGAAATGAGTCTGGGAAGGTCGGCCTGACTTTCTTTTAAGAATATCGACTTCGTGATAAGTTTCATCCCGTCTTTTATGAATTTTATTGCCCTAACATTCTTTCAGTTCAAAATTTCTCCCTGTTCTGCAACTGTATAATTAGGCATAACTATTTCACAATAAGCTTTAAAATTTTTAAAATCTTTGAAATTTAAAGAATGCACTTTGTAAGCTTCTCCCTTTCTCTTAGCTAGCTGAATAACGTTAAACCAGTCCTCTGGAATAAAAATGTTTGCATAACGTGATGCAGATTCAATTGTTGCGTGCATTGAATCACACTCCATGTGTGTATGGTCCACTTCTAAAAATTTTATTTCAATACTTTCAAGAGAAGGATGTTAAAAAAGAGCATGATGAAGCATGGCAGCTACTGTAGAATTTCTGTTCTGTCCAGGACAGTTATCAGAAAACAATATTAGGTGTTTTATGGTGGGAGACACATATTCCTGTATAAACATAGAGACGCATGTCGCAATTTCATTCGAGCCACGTTTTCCATTTGTCTCATCCCAAATATAAGAATAACCTGCCTTCTTTTGAGTTGCGTAGATAGTGAAATTGTATGCAGCTAATTTTCGCTTATAAAAAAGGGGTTTTGCAAAAAAAAGTGGGCTATATAAAACTGCTTCAAGGTCAAAATTGCTAATGAAATAAGTTAGGTCAGTTCTTGCTTTTTCAGCATCTTGTTTTTTTATTAAATTGTGTGTCTTTTCTTTTAATGTGTAGCTGGTATTCAGGTTGGCGGGGAAGTTTTGCATCTGCTGTTTGTAGTACAAATTCGTAACACCAGCATTGATCTTTTCTTGGAATATAAAAAGCAATATTTTTCTCTATTAATCTTTCTTTATATTTTGACTTACTGACTGGTTTAGTATTAAGACCTGCGCAGTACTCTAGGTAAAGTGTATACATTTTTTCTTTATTTAAAATGCTTTCCAAATACTTTTTGTGCTGTCTTTTCTACACCAGTGGGCGGCCACAGTCGGAAAAGAATCAATGTGGTTATCCATTATTTGAATAACATTTTTAGAAAGTTTGATACCCGGGGAGTGCCTACCTCTGTTATCCGGAGATGGCAGAGACACGTCGTTGCGATAAGATTTTTGCAAAGAAGTACGCATCATTTTTTCCGAAATGCCCAGAGTTGTATATTGCCTGCGAGATAATTAAACTTTGCCCGTCATAGTTACACTTCTTTTTACTCTTGAACTTCTAAAATCTCTTTGTCGCAAGAGATCTTTAAGCATCCAAAAACTATTAAAAATAATTTGTCTTCCCCCAAGGTCAATTTTGTCGTTACATTTCAATTTGCAACTGTTGCATCCTTGTGTTACTGTTCTTGCTGGAACTAAATTTCCCTTAGAATTAATGTATTCTATGTCACTATTTCTTTTCTGTTTTCGGGTATTTTCCACGTTTGTGGCTGTTTGCGCTTATTTCGTACAACTGCCCATTGTTATAAAAAATGCTAATTAACTACAAACTACCTACTTAAAATATTTACCTGGTTCTCTAGCCATGACAACCAATTTTTTTGTTCTAGATAACATTTTTGTTTACGAAAAAATACTTCGCGCATATAACGATGTTGACTATACGAAAATCACACGTCGAGTAAAATATAAACATTTTAAGGGTTATGTTTTTGGGTTGGTTCTGTTTTAACTTGTATGATTGTCCTTCAGATAGGTAACCGAAATGTAAGGAATTTTTAAAAAAATTTTAAATTCCAAAGACAACTTTTAAACAGTAGTAGCAGTGGATATTATGTAGTCTAAAGTTTAATTAAGTAATACGCCTTTTTGTTAAAATTTATTTGCTATTACTTCAGCTAATAATATTTAGGCGTATGTACATACGCCAAAATAATTTAAATTGTTCTTGTTATAACAAAAAGGCGAATGAACATACGTCTTTTTGATAAACTACAAAGCTGTCAATATGTTTATACGCCTAAATATTTTGACGATTTTCTCGAAAACTATTAGGAATGCAAATACGCCGTTTTGTAAAAATGTGTCTCACATAGAGATCTACCATACGCCCTAAAAAGCCATTTTACCAAAAATTGAAGATACGCCCCTATGTTATGAAGCCCTCGATATATATATGAAATGAAACGAAATATATGATTTCCGAAAGCATGGAATAACTTTAAAGAGTATTCTTTCATTTGCTGCACTCCCCAATATGTGCTAGTCTATTTCTCAACTAGTCAGCAACGACTACCCTCTCGATATATGTATTTATATGTCATATTTACCTTTTATTAAATTTTTGAAAAATAAGATAAGCATTAATAAAAACATCTAAATTTAAAAAAGATACTTCATTATGCCGGATCCTGTATTACTCTGTACTACACTTCTAATTCTTCGATCATAGCCTTTTTAAGATTGGATTTTTTCTAAGGATATCAAAAAAGGCAAATCAGATAAAGGAATTCCTATTCTCTGAGATAGGAGTCTCCCCAGGTAACCAAATGGTTTATTATATTAACTTGTTCGAAAGCATTTCTAAATTATGATACCATTATGGTGCCACTATGTCATTGTCTCGCCTCAATTCATAGGTATGTCCAGTTGTTGGCAATATTATGTTGGGCGATTCATACTTAACTTTTGTGAATACATCCGCATGAAGGTTATTGTGTTCTACAGGTCAAAGTTTAGCGTAGGAATCTTGCTTTTTATATCTTTATTTTCTTAACTTCAGTTTGTTCTTTATATCATTTTTATTTGTCCGATGTAATCGCCTTTGTTTTTTATTTAATTTTATGTTATCTTTACACTTTAGGCACATACCTTTTTTTGATATGTGGAGACTATAATTGAATTCCGTTATAAAAATGTAACGATATCTTCATGTGTGTGAGTTTAATTTCTTCACATCTCCTGCTATATAAGTTTAACATCTTCGATACGCTAGTAGTCTGGATATCCTGGGATCTATATTTTTAAACACTTAGATATCATTACACTCATGTAAATGCATTCTAGGTATATGTTTTACCATGGTAGAACATTCAACTATTGGCTTAGGATATTAAGATTCTTAAAGAACCTTTATTGCCGCAGAACGCTGTCCTACTTAACTTAACTTAGCAGGGTAGAACCATGTTAAACAACAAACAATAAAAAAAACCCTAGGTATCTTCTTAGACAAAACATTACAGCACCTAACGCTAAACATATGCCTTAGTAATACCAAAAAGGTGACAAAATCGTTTGCAAATACAGCTACGCCAGTGGCCTAATATGCAAGAGATATCGATGCCGTTGGTATTGCTAAAGTACAGACAATTTAAAAAATAGATCCAAAATATACTAAAATCTCGATTTAGGTAAAAAGTGCAGATAGAACCAAGTTATTTCAATAAGACGATGTCTTATTTCTAGTAAATTGAAAATATTGTACGCCACTGAGTTAATATCTTATTGGAAGAGATGCACACGTGGTCAGTTCGTATCAGATGCACTCGATGACCAAATGCCGAGGGAACGGGAAAATCGAGCTTCGACCCGTTCGCCTATCAAATCACGAATTTTGTTTCTCCTTTGATACGTGGATAATGTTCGAAAATGTGAGAATAAAATTGTTAAAATACGGTATTAATTTATCTGAAACAGATTTAATATCTAAAATTTCATATGTCTAACAACTTTACGTAAAATGTGGGCGTTCCTAAGAGAAGTATTTAAACATGGTTCAATAACCGAAAACAACTAAGAAAGTAAAAGGGCCGTTTACACGTTGTTTCTTTTTTTCTCTTTTTATGATGGGGCACATCGCTGCAGGATTAATTCTTTATGGCGCTCTACCAGCGGTACGTGTGCGCAGGAAACGAATCTAAAGAATCTTTAGAGATTATATTCGTTGGGGAATACGGCTTCAGGGAGGTCGTTCAAGAGCGATAACGTTTTCCAGATAAAAGAATTTTTAAACAGTGGCGCTCGAGGGATACTAAGCTGAACAATGTACGGATGGGCTGCAGTGGCTCGTCGTTTATTTCTACCATGCATGACTCTAGCTGGGTGGACTCAAGCGGGCAACATCATGCCATACCATGAAAATGTTTGTAAAATAGACTCAAGTCGCCAACCTGCCTTCGATGTTCAAGGCTCTCCAGGTTGTTTGTCAGTTCATGGTCATCGATCAAGTGAATGGCTCTTCTTTGAATGGGATCTAGCAATCTTAGCGTATGTTTAGGAGCAGAGTCTCAAATATGCGAACAGTACTCCAGCGATGGTCGAATTTGGGCACTACAGAGCATCAAAAGTTGTTGGGTGTATAGAGGTTCTTAGTTCGGAAAAGAATTCCAGGCATCTGGAAGGCTGCCTTAGCAATGGCCGCGACCTTACTATGCCAATAAGACATATGACTATCCAAATTGACGCCCAATAAATGAATTGATGAAGTCAAGGGAATCGAGTGTCCCGCTATGGCTATATCCGGTTCTTCAACATTAACTTTTTTAGAGAAAACTGCCGCCTGGGTTTTTTTACCATTTCTTCTACCATTCTACATGGTTACTGTCACCCCAAGGCGAATTCAGGCCTTTGTTGAGATGTGAGACCTCTTGCTGCCTATAGAGATGTGCATTGGCAGCCGATGTCCGAGCAACCAAAGTAAAAGAGGAAACAAGTGTGCTGTCATCAGCGAAGCTATGTATTGGATTTTTAGTCTTTTCCAAAAAACCGTTAATATATAGTAAAAAGAGGGTGGGTGACAATATAGAACTTTAAGGGACTCCGGCTTTGATGCTAAATGTGTCTGAAAGAAATCCGTCCATTGCCACTAGCAGAGAACGGTCTTTGAGAAAGATTGACAGCCATGAACAAAACTGAACCGGCATTCTGTATGCTCTCACTTCAGTTGAGAGCACCTCATGCCACACTCTGTCAAAGGCCTTAGAATTGTCTAGTGCTACCGCCCGGGACACCCCATAATGTTCTATTACGCTGTTCCAAGCGTGAGTAACATAAGCGAGAAGGTCTCCTGTTGATCTAGACTTACAGAATCCATACTGGCGGTCACTAATAATGTTGAAGCCTTCTACGTACTTTAATAATTTTTCGTTGATAACCTTATCCATAACTTTTGATATAACCGAAAGCAATGCGACTGGACAATAGTTGTTTGGCAAGGTCTTCTTGCCTATTTTTGGTATGGGCTGAACTCGTGCAGTTTTCCAGCAAGAAGGAAATATTCCTTTTTTGTAAGATAAGTTAAAAAGCCTACAAAATGTCGGTGTCAATTCGTCAGCGCATGTCCTAATTACGATGACTGAAATATCTTCAAGACCAAAACCTTTTTTGTTGTCAAGACTCCTCAAGATTCGTTTAACATGGCGGTGCCGGAAATAAAATCGGACATTATTGATTCTACAGGGGGAATGTTCGGTGGTGGAGTTTTTCTCTGAAAATTAACAGTTGAATAGGAAGAGAATTGATTCGCCAGTAAGTTTACTTTTTCCTGTGCTTTGGTTGCAATGGTGCCATCAGTACGTGTTAGAGGTCGAATGGTTGACTTTGTAATGTTTTGACTGACGGCCTTAGCTATCGACTAAAATGATCTTGAGCCGTTAGGACATTCAAGAAGTCTTTGATCCTCTGGTTGTGTGCTTGTTTGCTTTGTTTTATCGTTTGCTTGCATTGGTTTCGAGCGTTAACAAAGATGGTATGATTTTTGGCGGTAGACTGTAGATGTTGATGGAGTGCATTGATGATCATATATCGGCCAAAATACGTAATTTGAATTGGGTTACCATAGAGCAAAGAAGGCTGGTGCACTTCTGTTGTTTCGTGCGAAACATTGCTATGAAAAAGAAGCCTAACGTCCTTTACTGTAAGCCAACTTAATGTACCTCCCATCACAACGTTCAAAGTAGGTCAAGACACCGCATGCACATTTCTCGTCATAGATCAGTTTTCTTCCAAAAAACGCGTTCCCGCTGCGCCCCGAAATTGTTAATTAAATTTATTGCTAAGTGTCAAGTATAAATTATAAAATAATATGAGAAATAAAAACGTTTAGTACCTACGTCATTTTTACTTTCAAACTTTGATTTAGTCCTATTTTCAAGTTTTGTAAATTGGTATAACATGTTATGGGTACTAAGAGATAATGATCCTGGTCATGATTTCGTTTTTGTTTCTGTTTTGCATCTAAGCATACAAATCAGACCTGTTGCAAATAATTTAAAATTATATACCATATCTAGGAATTTTTCAAGAACAATTGCTTAACTTAGCTAATATAACTGTTACCTGATGCGAATTAGGTTGCCTTTTTTTTATGATAAGGCACAGCACTACAGGATAAATCCTTTATGGCGCTCTAGGAGCGGTGCGTGTGCGCAGGAAACGATTCACGTTGGTCTTGAATCTTTGGAGATTATACTCGTTGGGGAACACGATCTCAGGGAGGTCGTTCCAGAGTGATGACGTTCTCCAGATGAAAGAATTTTGAAACAATGTCGTTCGAGGGACACTAAGCTGAACCACGTACTGGTGGGCTGCAGTGGCTCGTCGTGTAGTTCTACCATGCACCGCTCTGGGTGGTATTAAGCGGGCAACCTCAGTTGAACACTTGCCATGAAAATATTTGTAAAATAGACTCAAGTCGCCAACCTGCCTTCGATGTTCAAGGCTTTCCAGGTTGTTTGTCAGACTATGGTCACCGATCAAGCGAATGACTCTTCTTTGAATGGAATCTAGCAATCTCAGGGTATGTTTAGGAGCAGAGCCCCAAACATGCGAACAGTACTCCAGTGATGGTCGAATTTGGGCTTTATAGAGCATCCAATGTTGTTGGGGTGTATAGAGGTTCTTTGTTCGGAAAAGTCTGTAATAGCTTCTTCTTCTTCTTCCGGTGCCCTGTCTGTCTTCAGACGTTGGCGATCATCATGGTGATAACATCTTGAAAGGTAATACGGTCGGCGGCCGCTCTGAAAAGTTGTTTAGGTTGCAGTCCTGTCCACTGCCTTATGTTCCGTAGCCATGACAGTTTTTTACGTCCAATCCAACGTTTGCCTTCCACTTTCCCTTGGACAATAAGGCGGAGTAAAGAGTATTTGGGTCCTCTGATGATATGCCCGAAATATTCAGTTTTTCTCGCCTTTACTGTGTTTATGAGTTCCCTGCTGGCATTCATCATAAGAAGTACTTCCTCGTTAGATGTGTGGGTAATCCAGGAGATCTTCAACATTCGGCGATAACACCATAGCTCAAATGCCTCAAGCTTATTTGTCGTTGCTGTCTTCAAGGTCCACGCCTCGCTGCCATAAAGTAATACGGACCAGACATAACATTTGAGGACTCGTTTCCGAAGGTGCATGGAGAGATTTCTGTTGCATAGTATAGGTTTCCAGGATGTGAATACTCGTCGAGCCATTGCAATGCGTGTAAATATTTCCTCGTCAGAGTTTCCATTTTCGTTGATCCAACTACCTAAATATTTGAAATGACTGACTCTTTCGAGAGGTCTACCATCTAGTAAAACTGTCCGTGTCCCACATCTATTTTTCCTGCAACCATCCATTTTGTCTTACTAACATTTATCTTGAGGCCCCTAGTTTTGCTCGCCTCGTGTACTGAGTTGAGCATTGTCCGTAGATCATCCAGGTTTTCAGCTAATATGGCGGTGTCATCGGCGTATCTTATGTTGGTGATTATTTCTCCTCCGATCTTTACACCTTCCCTCCTATCCATTAACGATTCTTTGAATATCTCCTCTGAATAAACATTAAAAAGTGTTGGTGATAGAACACATCCCTGTCGCACACCACGTTCAATTCGAATTTTCCTTGTGAACATCTCATCCACTTTGATGGTAGCTATCTGGTTATAATAGAGATATTTCAGTAATCTGAGATCGTAGTTGTTTATATCTTTCTGTTCGAGGTACTCAAACAGCAATCCGTGCATGACTTGGTCGAATGCTTTTTCGAAATCTATAAAACAGATCAACACGTTTTTCTTGAATTCACATATTTTCTGTATGAGAAGTCGTATACAGAAAAGAGCTTCTCTTGATCCCAATCCGTCTCGAAAACCGAATTGTTCAGCACCTAGCTCGTTCTCACAGCGTTTGTATACACGGTTTTGTATTATTTTTAGCAATATCTTGAGGGTGTGGCTCATTAGGCTAATGAGTCTAAAGTCACCGCATCTGCCCCATTTTTCTTCGGTATTGTAATGAAATGGGATTCGAGCCAGTCTTCCAGTACTTTGCCGTGATTATAAATCTGATTAAAGAACTTCGTTATATGAGTAATGCTGTCGTTGTCTAATAGTTTTAGTAATTCGCTTGGGATTTGGTCTGGTCCGGGTGCTTTGTTCGATTTTGATTGATTTATTGCTCTTATGACCTCTGATTTAAGGATTGGAAGTTTGTCATTTTCTTCATCATGTTTATCGTGAAACTGTGCAGGTTCCGGTCTCGCCGCGTCTGTAAAAAGATTTGAGATGTAGTTTTCCTGTAATAGCTACTCTAGCTAAACTTCGCCTGATTGTATCCAATCTTAATAAAGACGATTTATTATTATTATTATTAATATTATTATAAATTAGGAATATAGAGATAGAGATTGATATAAAAGTAACTAGTAGTTTAACACTCCCTACAGTTACAAAAAGAAATAACTTTGCAATCTGTAGTGGACGTTTCAAGATTTTTTTTGTGAAATACACAGGATCTATCTAATATACACATTAGATACATTCTGAGAAGCGTACCTACTATCCGAATTAAATTGAAATGTATTGCTTACCCGTCCAGATAAAAAAAAAATAGCTCAGTCTAAAATTTGTTCCCTTATTTATCAGTTTAAAACGTAAATTTCCGTTCAACAATTTTTAATCGACATTCGCGATAATATTGCTTTTTAACAGTAAACAGCACAGTAAAAACACACCTTTAGTTCTATTATAATAATTTAGATTTGCCATCAAATTTTATAATCATATCCGACGTAATATTCGAACACACCCCTTGACGAAAACTCATCTTACGCTTGCACAGGCTGTCCCAACGTCGATTTCTGATTCCAGCAACGTTTTCCAATCTGTTTACTTCGCTCCATTGATTCCCTTACCTCATTGCTTTGGTCGGCTCGGTAATTTTTCTCTTGTTTTCTTATTATATGATGAGATACGCGGTTGCCAGATAGGAACCTATTTTGAATTTATATCCAAAAGTATTAAACGTGTCGTAAATTGGATCACTTTATATTTCTGAGAAGCCCGGTTATAATTAATTTAAAATTTAATTACAAGTTTATGATGTTAGGCAGCAATTATTGCGTCAAGATTTAAAAACTGCAAAATCGATATTACGTTCTGAATGTGAAAGTACATCATAGAAGAAAGTGTGTATTCCGTAATATCAATACATCTTCAGAACCATCCAACTCAGAGATTGTGCACAAAGACAAGAACAACAATACTACGTCTAATTATAATGAGGCTCAAAATTCAAACATTGGTTAAATATACACCTCTATTGTTCTTCTAATACTCAGATGAAGAGTTAATTGGAATCTGATCCACAAGTTCCGGTTGTTAGTTTACAGGTTAAAGGTAACCTCTAGTTATAAATACGATACATTTTAAAATTAATCCCTCCCACCTTTGAACCCATCAGCCAGAAATGTTCAAAAGTAATTGGATGTCAAGCTACGTCCATTTTTAACATTTTATTTTTTAATTCATTCTGATAGCCCTACTTTTCTCAAGATCACACTAATAATTTTGTTTTCATATTTATTTTACTCAAAATTTCCAAATATACTAATCGAACATACAGAAAAATAAAAGTAAACAATATTAATATTATTACTGCTAATATCGAGTAATATCCCCAAGAGTTTGGATAACAGCATTTATTCTTCTTGAAATATCTTACACCAAGCGACTAATATCATCCTGAGGGATAGTGCCCATTGCTCGTAGAGTGCTCTTCGCACTTCATTCAAGGTTTTGGGGGCAGGTACTTGGTTACGAATGCTTCTACCAAGTATATTTCAGACATGTTTAAATCTGGGCTGTATGGTGGCCAGTTAATTAATGGAATGTTAGCTTCATTTAGATAATTACTAACTATCCGATCTATATGAGGTCGCTCGTTATCGTGCATTAGGAGAAAACCATTTTCTACCAACTGTGCGTGTAGAACAACATAATTTGTTAGTATCTCACTGATTTATCCTGAACGTTTCAGCATTAATAGATCATCTAGGAACAAGACGGTGCAATTCCTGCTCAAACCATAACTGAACCACCTTGAAAGCTTACTCTTGGACTGAGCGTTCACCAGTTCGTCGCCAAACTCTTTCCCGCTCGTCTGGCGACCTTAAACAAGATTTTTGTTCGTCGGTGAATAATAGACGCGTCCAATCATTTCCATGTCATTCTTTAGCAATTCGCATCATAATCGAGTTCCTTATTAAGCTCAGATCCTGTAGCAGGTCTTCTTGACACGAGATTTGCTTCATTTAACCTGCTTCCAACAGTTCGTTCACTTACATTTACGTTCCATACATGATGTATTCTATTTCTTATTTGTACTACTGGTAAAATTCGATTCTTCAGTGATAAAATTATAATAAAAACATGGTCCCTATCAGACGTTCTCCTACGAGGGCCTGTTCTTGGACGCCTGTTGTAAGAAGCATAAATACGCTTTTATGTCTCATAATGTGAGAGTATTAAAAGCAACAGGTTAGGTTGGCCCAGCCTAACCTTTAATACCATCAATGGAACTTATTGTTTTGCTTCTGTGAATACAGCTGTCATTTACATCTGTCTTCAATCACATGTCACCCGAACTAACCTCTATTCTTCTGTGCATGCCACTTTTTAACCTGACAAGTAAGTGACGACGTGGTTTCTCTGAATTGCTTTTAATACTCTCACATTATGAGACATAAATGACTAAAGTATAGCCTTTTAGGCCCTACAGCACTACCGCTCTGTCATGTAACTGTTCCAATTTTGTCCCCTTTTACACCAATAACCGCGACCCTGCAGATCTGTCCTTTTTGTTAAATATTCTACAATTTTCTATCCATTCTGACTTCTACCCTATTCTACCTTCACTTCTCTAAATTGGCTTTGGACCTTCATCTTTTCTAGTGAATTAATTAATTCATATCAACATTAAAATAATTTTTGTTTTGAAGACGTTCATAAAGATTTCGAACACCTTACTGTACTGAACTGTGGAAATATTTAGGGGAATTTATGTTACGCATGATGTAATAATTAAAGATTGGATATGTTTAAATCCTAAAAAGGAAGCTGAATCAAGCCGAAACTTCTTTTCTTTCTTTCTTTTTATTATTGGCTCTGCCCTGAGGAAGCCGAAACCTTTTGTTTTGAAAAATGAAAGTATGACACTGACACTTTTTGCAGTATAATTATTTGCTTAGACGTAGCAATTCTAGTAGTACAATCATATCTGTAAAAAGATTCTATGGATATGGATTATTCCGAGTATTACATTGTTGTCATTCAAGGCATGTGAGCATTCTTAATGATATATGATGAAATTACATATGCGAGATGTTAAACGTGGCGAGATGTCGCCACGTGTAACATCTCGCATATGTATTTATACATTATGTGTTGAAAACACTGTAAGGTCCCTTTCCTTTTCGTCAGACTCTATAGCCTTGCCGATGAGCCGTAATACGGCGAAACGCGTCCAGGGATTGGGTCTGACGGAAAGAAAAGGGAAAAACATCTTTCTTTATATGATGAAATTACCTATATTCATTCATGGTGTTTTTAATTATTTTATAGATTCATTACTTGGTGCTACCTACTTAAAATGTACTACTCCCACACAAAGTATTTTAATACCAAAGTTAAAATGCAGGGTTGAATAGACCTAAGACTGCTAATAAAGACTTAAATCCTAAAGAGCAGTCAATCAAAGAGACTTAAAATGTTAAGAGGCTTAAGAAGTCTGCCGACTCTTCATGATACTTCGTTGGTTTTTACTTAATGCGGTAAAGTTTTCGAGTATTATTACTTTGTTGTATGTTTTTGAGACCAGAAACTGCGGGATATGAAATTAATATTAGTATTATTAATGTATCTTCCGTTATGAATTTATTATTAATTAGTTTGCGTTATCTACTAAGCGCCTAAAACATTATTCTGCATGCATCTAAATGGAAAAAAAAATTATTGTTATTGGAACGAAAAGAAAAGCAGAAAGTTTTCCTCCACAAGCGTATGATTTTTTTTTTATTTTTATTATAATAGGTCTATACACGTTTTAAACATAGTGACGTTCATCATTAGGAGACAGAGAAAAAAAGTTATGTTGCGGAGGCAAGAAACCTGTATCCTTTCTTAGGGACCCGACGGACGGAGACAGAATTGTCACCGATCCACATGAAAAAATTGAACTGTTTGCGGAGAGTCCTCGTAGCCCAGGCAATTGTCAGAAAGGGCTACTTCCGAGATGTTTGGAAACGAGCCAAAGTGGTGTTAATCCCAAAAACTGGTAAAGATCTTTAGATGGCTGTCAACTATAGGCCGATAAGTTTATTATCGTCTCTCAAAATCACTGAAAAAATAATACTTAATCGGATTTCCGCTCGGATTTCCGATTTTGTACTAAACAATGATGTTTTACCACTGGAACAGTTCGGATTTCGAGCTGATCATTGCACGGTGCGCCAAGCAACACCGTTGACAACCAACATACTAAGAGGGTTCAAATTAGACACCTGTCAACAGGAGCAGTCTTTTTTGACGTTTCTAAGGAATTCAATAAGGTCTGGCACATTGATCTTATACTTAAGCTAATGAGTAGGTATGCCAAAGGTTTTAATTCATACTATCATATTATTCCTTGAGGACAGGTCTTGCGTGGTATCGTCTGAACACATGCTATCAGCAGTAATCCAAATAAAAACGGGAGTGCTGCAATTTTGAACAGTATATACACTAGTGATATTCCAACGCACCCGCAAGCAGAATTATATCTGTTTGCAGAGGATTCTGCAATTACCGCCACCTCAGGGACGCCTCGGATTGTAGTTTCAGCGCCATATAGCTCTCCTTCAGAGATGGTTGGACTTTTGGAAGCTCCATCTCAACGTGGATAAATCCCAGGCCATTTTTTTTTTAAAAGCTCGATTAAAGCTCCCAGAAGCAACAGTAAAAGTTATGAATAGATCAATATCATGGTCACCTCAAATTAAGTATCTGGATATAATTTTTGATAAGAAAATGACCTGGAATGCAATGCAAGTGATAGAATGCGAAAAACGCAAAAGCAATTATTCGCCATCTACTCCCTAATAAATAAATATAGCGCAGTTAGTCTGAGAACGAAAGTTACCCTTTATACAACACTAGGGAGACCTGTACTTACTTACGGTATACCAGCCTGGCGTACCGTAAGTAAGACAAATCAACTCAAAACACAAAGAGCGCAGAATAAAGCACTAAAAATAATCAGAAACATACCGAGATATTTTCCAACGCATTGAGACCTAAGAATAGTACCAATAAAATAATTATTTAATAAAATAATTAGCCAATACTATAAGCGCGCCGAAAACTTGACAATCAGGCAAATTACCTAGTCACACATAGGATCTACAGATAGAAACAAACACAAATACTCGAAAGTTTGACTCCCACCCTGACAGCGACCGCTGTAGTAAAGATTATATAACTTTAAAAAAAAATGTTCAAAAACATAAAATAAAATATTTCTCTCACCAACAAAATAAGCAAACAAAAAAATCACAAAATTCCAACCATTGTAATCAAATAGACATCTCTAAGAAAAACAAGAGTAAAGGATCACTTTGATCCAACTCAATGACTACCCCTTAAAATGAAGTGACGTGAAGTACTTATGGTACTATTTGTATTATTTAAAGAGAAAATAGTTAGTGGTTAGGGATGCACAAAATTCTAAATTCATCGATACATCAAAAATCGATACATCAAATTTCTTTCCATCGATGTATATTAGTGCATTTATCTCCCTCCGATGGACATTTATAACCCCCCTTTAACAAAACCATGTAACTTAGTCATTCGTTGACAGATGTCTATGTTCTGCCTGTTCTCAAGTACTTTAAACGTCCAGTGATGACAACTGAGGATCAGTCGATTCTGTATTGATCTTATAAACCTAATATTGAGTTATTCAAATCTTTTCATTTGATTTCGACAATTATGTTTTTTGTAATTTTAATATTTCTGATATCAATACCTGAATATACATCTTTAATATCATTATTCTTTTCAAATTAACCTCACTTCAACAATCACGTTGCAGCAGATACCACGGTTCTGATTAGGCACAGGTTATATTTAATTTTTTATAACCACATTAAAAACTTTTTATAATTCCCTAACATAAAACTATTATTCTCTTTTTCTAAAATATGGAGCATACAATTTTATATAGCCTCAATTTACCACGTTAGTTAACAATACTAACAGTAAATTTATTTTTTCAACAATTAGAGTAATATTTTTAATCTCCTATAAATTAATTTAAATTTAATATTAAAGTTAAAATTTAATAGCTTCAAAAAAATCTCATAATAAAGAACCCTGTTATAGCTCAATTTATTATCTTTATTCACAATGTTTCTCCACTAATCAAAATTTCACATTTATAATCAAAACTTTATTTATATCGGAATCTCAATATAATTAATATGTTAATATACCAGTTCGTACACCAAGTCTTCAACTTTACATTTCTCATCCTGTAGAGTTATACTCATTAATCTGAGACAACTTACATTACAGTTCCGCTAAACTCGATGATAGGTAAGTCCTACTTAAACTTTTATTTTATATCCATTGTTCGTTTTTAACTTATTGGTACTATCCTTTTTTAATATCCCCTGATGATGAGTTCTTAAGCATTCAAAACATGTAGGGAGCTTTTTATTTACTTTATAAATTACTAAACTGCGGAGGAAAACTGCATTGTTTCATTTACATTACTTTGACTCCACTGCATGTATGGACTATTTCTTCAACATATGATGCCATCATATTGGCTAAACATGTAACCTAATAAAAAAAGAATAATATTTTGTTGAAACGGACACTTCGCGTTGTCTATTTTCGCATTTGAAAAATTTAGGTCTCTTAGAGCAATATTAGGCAATCCAAACCAGGTTACGTTTGCCTACAACGGTCATATTGGAGTCACAAAGTGCTTCCAATATGGCCGTCGACGGCAAACGTCAGAAAAATTAACCTTTATTTTTGTGTGAACGTCAGTGTCAGTTTAAACAGCGATTTAGGTTTTGTGTGTTTTATTAAGTTATTGTTGTTCAATTTGTGTTTTTTTTTCTGTTATTTATGTTTATTAATACTTAAAGTTTTTTGACCAACAATTTGGTCAATTTGGCGGCAAATCGATTTTCAGGATCGTGAGGTGCACAGAACTCGACTGAAAACTAAGCATTGAATACGTGTATATTTGGCCACATAAAGTTGTTAGTTGAATGTTTTTGAGTTCTGTGGAACGAATTTAATATGGCCGTGGTAGGCAAATCGTAATTTGACACATCGTTGGACTGTCTAATTGACACCTCCTTTGATCTGGATATATCTATCTATGGCCCAATTGGTGTACAAAACCAAACATTGTCGGTTCAAATCCAGCACGTAGATCTACATTTTTCTGTTTATATTTTAAAATTAGTACAGGTGCTAATAATATATCTTTGTACTTATATCATGTATCTTGTCTTCGGGGGTAGTTTCGGAACTATTTTAAGGACTGTCAGGACTAGCACTGGGACTTAGAATTTAGTCTCAAAGTGTCGACGAAGACCTTTTTGGTCCAGGTCTCACATCTCAACAACAACCTGGAAGAAATTCTGTCTTGAGGTGACAGTAACCAAGTAGAATTTAGCATTGAAAAAAACCAGGTGGCAGTTTTTTCTAAAAAAGTTAATGTTGAATGAATGGCGAGACACTCGATTGCTTTGGCTTCATCAATTCATTTATTGCGCATCAATTTGGATTGCGATATATCTTGGCATAGTCACGTTTCGGCTATTGCTAAGGCAGCCTCGCAGAAGCTTAGAATACTTTTCCGAACTAGGAACCTCTATACACTCCAACAACTTTTGATGCTCTATAAATCCCAGATTCGACCATCGCTGGAGTACTGTTCGCATATTTGGGGCTCTGCTCCTAAACATAACCTGAGATTGCTAGATTCCATTCAAAGAAGAGCCATTTGCTTGATCGATTTCGCCCACTGCATTGAAGTTGTCTGCTATGGCGAACATAATGTTTGATTGAAGAGAGTAAATGGGATTTTTTGGAAGATTTTTCCCCAAATGCCAAGCCGTATTCCAGTTGATTATCGTAAACGCGGGAAATATTTTTGAGCCAGGGCAATATATACTTCCATAATACACTGTAAGGTCACCACCGGAAAGTTGTTCACTACCTATATTAGTTGTAAATATGCGCCACTACCTAGGCCAAACCGTAGTTTAAGCGCATATGTAGATAAAGTAGATTATGAAAAAAAATGAATTTCAAAAGAAAAAAGCTTGATCGATGACTATAATCTGACAAACAACCTGGAAAACCTTTAAAATCGAAGGCAGGTTGGCGACTTAAGCCTATTTTACAAATATTTTCATAGCAAGTGCTCAACTGCGGTTGCCCGCTTGATTCCACCCAGAGCGGTGCGTGGTAGAAATACACGAAGCACGTTATTCAGCTTAGTGTTTCTCGAACGACACTGCTTAAAAATTCTTTCATCTGAAGAACGTTATCACTCTGCAATGATCTACCTGAGGCCGTGTTCCCCAACGAGAATAATCTCCAAAGATTCAAGACTAAGGTGAATCGTTTAATGTGCAAGCGCACCGCTCGCAGAGCGCCATAAAGGATTAATCCTGCAGTGCTATACCTTGTCATAAAAAAGGGACTTACAAACCCTTGCCGCGATATGTAAAGCGCGCGAGGGAATCTGAACTCACTTTATTTAACTTATAACTGAAACACTACCTTCTCTTTTCTCCCCTTTAAAGGACTGGTTCTAACAAATATTTGCCAACCTGTATTAATGTAATAAAATACTCCATTTTATCACTTTATTATATTTTCGTCTGTTTAATATTACGTTATTTCTCAAGTTTAACAGCATGCTTTATCGTGAACTTCTCCCTTTCTAAATAAATTTCTTTGTTTTTAGTAAGTAATTTGCAAACATTATTATTAGTCTAAAAATGTACAAATATTTTTCTAGTCTCTGTACCTATGCAAGCTATATCCTTGGTTAAAATATAGGACGTCACCCTGTATATTATGCGATATGCCGTATCCTAATAAGAAGTCTATAAAAGGGAACTATAATGTCAATGTCTTAAATAACTAAACATACCCTTTTCACGTGCCATTCATCATTACATTCCCATGTAATCAAAACAGCCCCAAAAAAAATTACCCCTCGACACCCTCCGAATGGAAATCAACCCCTGAATCTTGAGACCGCATGATAATTGGGCTTGATTGGGGTTACCTCGTAGGTCTCTTAGGATGTGCCAAAGGGGCGTGTCTAATGTAAGGGGAGTTTTTGTAAAATAAGGGTTATCACTAGTCTCAGGAGTTTTTTTTATCTTAATGTTTAATTACATTAAGAGCTTATGGTGATGGAGAAAAGAGTAATTTCCATTTAATAATGATAATTTAATTAACTTACTTACCATGAATGTGACGGTTTCATTCAGATGCGCATATTATACAGGATGTTATGTATATGTATACAGTGAGTCACAGAAGTAATGTCTAAATTCATTTAAAGTTAAGCGGAGCGTTTTTTGGAAAAATACTCGGACTTGTCTGTTTTCATTTCTAAATGTGTTTTTCTTAAGGTAAATTTATGTATACAGGATAGCCTGAAAATAAGCTACGACCATCAGTTCTTCGTCAGGTGAGTCTTGTTCCAATGGATTTGGAAATAAAGCCACTGATGTTGAAATTAATTCAAGTTGGAGAAATTCAAGAAATACTTGTTAAAAAAAAAATGGACCAATTACTCTTCCGCGCACTATTCCACGCCACAAATTTGTTTTTGGGGTACTGGCTGTGGACCTCCATCATCCAATGCGGATTTTCTGTTGCCCAATAACGACAATTTTGTCTCTTCAGATTACCATTTAAATAGAACGTAGCTTCATCGAAAAAAATAATATTTATTACTAAATCATTGTCTAGATAGCATATATTTTGCATGCGTTCACAAAACTCATTTCGCCTATCGAAATCATTTTTAAATAACTCATGCACTGCAGTAACTGTGTAGGGGTGATATTTGTGCTTTTGAACTATTCGGTGATCAACAGATTTTCGATATGCCAGAATAAAATTGTTTCCTGTTTAGAAAAAAGGGCAGGTGAAGATTGAATATAACCTGTGCTTAATCACAACCGTGTTATCTACTGCAACGTGATTGTTGAAGTGAGGTTAATTTAAAGAGAATAATGACATTAAAGACGTATAACCACGTATTAATATTATAATTCAAAACTAGTGTTGAAATCAATGGGAAAGTTTTAAAGAATTCGATATTAGGTTTATAAAATCCGTACAGAATCGATTGATCTTTAGTTGCCATCACTAGACGTTTAAAGTACTTAAGAACCGGCAGAATACAGAGATCTATCAACGAATGACCAAATAACATGATTCTGTTAAAAGGGGGGTTATAAATATCTATCTGAGGGAGATAAAAAACTGCACTAAACAATGCACATGAAAGGGATTGTGACGACGCTAACACTAGCTGACATAGTAAATGTAGGAAATTTAGATTAAAAAAAAAGCAAGATTATCGAAAAATAATGAAAACGTTTTCAAACTTCGAACAGTGGTTGGATACAATGGATATATCTATAGTAGAAGATAGAAGTATCGTGCTAAAGAAAATTATAATTATAATTTACCCAGATTCAATGCATTGAAAAATTTGTGCTGCTATGGATGATTTGGTCGTTATCACAGTTTATATTTAGATTTTTAATCATTTTATTTATTTCCATTATTTCAAGAAGGAAGAAAAATTGGACCTGATTCTAAAAGGGGGCAAGATAAGGTAAGAAGTTCTGACTATCCCTTTACAATGTTCGTTGATGCGGATTCTAAATTTCCTCCCTGTTTGTCCAACATAGGAGGTAGAACAAACCTCGGTCGAACAACTCATCTCATACACACCACACCTACCTGAAGGGGGGACATGGTCCTTGGAATTACAAATAAATGAGCCTAGTGAGAAACTTTTTATCAAACATATGAATAACAAATGTGCTCTAAGTCCAGTCGGTATCAATAGTTTCGGTAATATGCCTGCTGTAATAGCAGAATTCTTAAAACTCCCACATCCGAAGCTTTAAACTGATCACTGTTTCCGTCGGTCATCGATGACTTTACTGGCAGACTCTTGTGCGAGCCTGAGAACTATAAAAAAACACGGTGGATGGAGGTCCTCAACAGTGGCAGAATGATATACTGAAAACTCATTGGAAAATAAGAAGAGAATTGCTAAAAACCTTCATATGGCGTTTATTCTTTCCATTCTCTCCACAGCATACAAAATGTCAACAAAACCCTGATTAGTGGAACTGCAGAAGGAGCTCATATTTTTGGTTTGTAAAATTGTTTAATAAATGTTAATGTTAATAATAAAAGTTAAAAATATCCTTGCACTTATTTCTAATATTGGTATCATAAAATGATATCCTAAACACTAACAGCAAGCACTGAAAAGTCGTCAGGATTGTAGATAAAAAATAAATATACACTTGGAAGAAAAATTGCTAAAAGTGTTAACCAATTATTGGTTATGTGTCTTTCTAAATGTACTTTCGATTTTATATGACCCATTGGTAATAAATTAAAATAATTGCTAGGTGCATTATATTTAATTATATATGTATACAAAACAGGTCATTTGCTAAACCTTGGTACTAAAACCAAAATTTCCTGCCACTCTAAAAATATATAAAACTCTTCTTTTAATTTTACGAAAACTCCTGAATGCCCGGAAGCAACTTTCCGACTTCGTCAGTGATTGATAGGGGTCTTTCAAATTAGGATCTCATTTACGGTCATATTGAATTAGTTCTGGAAATAAATACCACGGGGATCAAATAAATATCCATATATCGACACGTTCAAGGCAAAATAATGGTGTAAAAGATTTTTTTTTGATAAAGGCTAGATTATAATATCACTGCCACACAGGACCTTGGGGGGGGGGGGGGGGGGGGTTCATGTGAGGTAAAACCTTTGACATTTATCCTTTCTTCGCGTGCTTATGCAGCATATTCATTGCAATTGGGAATTTTTAACTCGGCAATAGCTTTGGTTTGGTCGTGTGTAATGTGTGTTTCTTTGAATTTTTTGAGGTGTTGACCCTCTCATGGTAAATAGACTCTCCTATAGGGAGCAAGTCTCTAGGTGGCTATGTAGAATCCTACAAGATAAAAGCAACTTTTCATGCTAATTTGTGACATTGTAAACGAGTGATGACTCACAGTTATTTGAAATAGCAGTTATTGCAATATCATCAGCAAACAGATAAAGCTGTGTAAATAAATCTGTAAACGAGGCTTGAGAATTTCCCTATCCTTTCAGTTCCTGGTCGTCAATCAAGCGATTGGTTTTTGCTTGATTGAAATACAGCAGCCTCAGAGTACTTTTGGGAAGGCCCAATTAAGCTGAATATGTCTGACCAACTGATTATGCCTACACTTATCAACAATAAATCAAATGATAAAGCTTAGAGAGTCAAGAATCTGCTTATGTTAACTTGACTATCGTCACTCCAAGACAAACTTCCTTTAAGGTCTTTGTTGCCATTCAAGACTTCGTCATATCTGCGAATATATACAATATACAGGGTACATTAGAAAGGTGTTCTTCTTGCATTGCACCCAAATTACAAGGGATACAAAAAAAGTTGTATATAAAAGTTATTGGGTTTATCAAAAAGCATAACCTACATACAACAAGTTTATTACAGGATACTGAACGGCTATTCCATAAAATATGGGTTTTTAAAATGATGCAGGTTCCCGCTAAAGCATATCTTGTACCCACTGACAAAAAACACTGTTCTTTCATAATTCTGGGCCTTATTTCTACAGTAGCTGAATATCATAAGGACTAATATGTTAATTCTGCAGCATTTCTGTCACTGATTGTACACTGAACAGAAGCATTGGTGTGGGGTGAATAAAAAAAGAAGACGTTTCTTCTAGCATACAGTTTGTGCTAACTAATATGACTACCATTTGAGTACCTATTTTACAAATGACGCGCATCAATCTTTTTGAAGAAGAGGACATTGTTATCAATACAAATTTCCTAGTGGCAACTTATGACAACGAAAACCCTAACTGTATGGGCGAACTCTGCCAATCCTACAACCATATCTGGAGTTCTAGCTAAAGAGTGGATTGCTGTGATAGGTCGTATCTTATCAGCAATTTGCATCAGTTAGCATTCCCTGAGTAAAGGTCTTTACGCACGTCGTCGGTTTCTAAGACTATCGGACAACCCCATACCCATACGCACCGACAGAATAAAATCATATTTCCTGATAAATACGCATAATAGGCAAGCCATGGACTTATGTTCGTCTGACACCGACCAGGTGAACGGAGCCATGTTGGGTCGTCGAGTTTGTCGCCAACTGAACATGTCTGGGATATGATTGGTCGACGACTCACTAAGTATCCCAGTCCAGCCATCAACAATTACGATCTTTACCAGCGAATAGCAACAGCATGGACTTGCATACCCATTAGGCCATTTCCTGCACTTCTAGAAGCATGCCAAAGGCATCCTAATGCATAAAAAAGACGAGGACCCGACGGAGCAATCGAGTTACAGACCGATTCGTCTGTTATCGAGTCTGGAGCAAATTGCGGAGAAAATAATTTTAAGTCGTCTAAATGAGTTTGTGTTTGCATGCAGCGTTCTGTCTAACGAGCAGCTTGGTTCTGGGGTTGAAAGTTGCATAGTTAGCCAAACAAAGCGTTTAACATCTAATATTGTAAAAGGCTTTAATAGGAGAGGGCCACAGAGGCGGTTTTCTTCGACGTAAGTGAAGCTTTCAAATAGGTACGGCATAACGGTCTGGTACTTAAGTTGATAAGGTTCAGAGCTCCGAACCGCTCCGATCCACCTAGTCAAGGTTAGTTCTCTTCTTGAGAATAGAAGTTCTCTGACGAGACCGCATTTCCTTAAACGAAAACATCAAAGCGGGAGTGTCGCAAGGTTCACCTTTCTCCCTGATGTTGTATAATAGATATACACACGATATACCGCACGATAGACCAACGCAGCTCCTCTGTCTATTCGCTGACGATACGGCAATATTTTCAACTTCAAGCAACGGTGGTTTGTCATCACTGGGATGCAGCGTCACCTAATCCAGCTGGAAAAATGGCTTTCGGCTTGGGAGATTAGCCTGAATCCCGCTAAGACGACGGCCATATTTTTTATCGAAAAGCCGCGCAAGTCCGGCCAAAACAAGCCCAAATTAACTGGTGAAAAAAAGTTAAATTCCTGGGACATATCTTTGACCAAAAAGTAAACTGGAGACTAAATTCAATAAATAAAGTATAGCTTGCATGGCGATAGTCACACTCTATCTACCCCCTGCTTCAAAAGAAGAGTCTACTTGCAAATAAGATAGAGGTTAACCTCTAGTACAAGGTATTGGCCAGGCCGATTCTCACCTATGGTGCACCTTCCTGGCGCAACATAAGAAGAGCGAAACTGAATATGTTCCAGATAATTTAAAATAGGGCGCTTAAAATTATCGCAGATGTCACCATTACCAACATTTCGACGAACCTACTTATTACTGACTAGCATACGAGAGGAAAACAAAATGCGACCTACAAGCTACCTCAATACTGGCTCCCCGTCTGTCAATAGTAAAGAAGCACTAATAGTAGAGGGGCACTTCATCTTCCAAGACAACGGAAAAAGGCACCATGAATATGCAACCCAAAAATTTTAAATCAAAACACATACGGCGTGAGGGGACATGATTTTATATTTTGGTGAGTCAGAATTTAATAAGAAAAGGGGGGGGGAGGGAAATTAAAAATTGTTTTTTAAAAACCATTACGTCCCCCCCCTTTTCTTATTAAATTCTGAACCACCAAAATATAAAATCAGTGAGGGGACACACTGAGTTGTTTCCGTGAAACGATTATTTCATTGAACTTTCTTCTTTTGACATGTTATTGACATCTATATAGCATAACATAACTATAAATTATCCCATTAAGAATATTGGCCTCCATTACTTATTCACATTTAATTTCCTTAATTGCTTAATGTAGCATCACGTCCATAACTATCTACTGTCGAATCCATGGGCTGCACACAGTACTTTTTATGACCGTATATTGTTGAACCACTCTTCCCCCTCTTCCAATTTGTGTTATTTTATTTAGGTATATCCTAAAAAATAAAAAAAGATTTCTTAATTACTGGGTTGCTGAAGATGACTTTTTCTAAAGTCGAAACTAGTACAACCAACTGTCAAATTTAAATTATGTATATTCTTTAACCCTGATTTCACCATGGGGGACAAACATATTTACTTTGGTGGTATAGACAGACCTTGTTTTCTTTCATAATCTCGCCACAGAAAATGGACTAAAGTCTGTGCGTTTTAAGAAGTCCGCTAAGCCATAAAACCTCTTGAGCATTATGTCGGTGGCTCTCAAACAATAAATTATATTGAAGGTAATTTTGGATGTTGATGAATTACATTTTCTAAATAAAATAATTTAAAGTAAATAAAAAATTAGTTTAGGTAAAGAAAAATAATAATTTTTTAGCTTTTGTAGTATTCAGACAAATTAGTTTTACAAATTCTTTTTTATAAAGTTTTGGTTCTAAAAAGAACCGATTTTGTAGTCTTGCGACAGAACGTACCTACTTGTAGATAGGTACTACTAAAAGTAGTCTTCCTCTGCATTTGAAATTTCACCCATGCTTTCAGACTCATCAGAATCAACATCATCGTCATCATCATCATCATCATCATTCGTAATAATTAACGGTCTTACTTCGTCTATAACCTGTTCTGTCTCATAAGATTCAAAAATAATTTTTTCTGTGTGTTCAATGCATTTCCGCCATTCTTCTTTGCCCGCTTGGCTAAGCGCCTCCTCCCATAACTTTATAACGCTAGGCTTACCGATATTTTTACAGGCATGTTTGTCATAATAGTTCTTGCTAATACCCCATACCAATTCAATTGCGTTGTAATGACAATGGTAGGGCGGGAATCTCAAAACTTGATGTCCATATTTGAGGGCTAATTCGTCAACAACATACTTTTTTTTAAATGACTGCTCTTTACACTTGCTTAAAAGTTCACTTTTTAAATATAAATTTTCATGGTTTATGTTTTTCTTTGACAACCACTCTTTTATTTCTTCCTTTTTCCAGCTGCTTGTAGGGAATTTCTCTTCGAGTCTCGTATGGTAAGAGGCATTGTCTAAAACAATTGAGGAAGGTTTTTCTAAAATTTTTAAAAGCTTTTCCTCGAACCAATGCTCAAAAATTTCAGCATCCATATTGCCGTGATAATCATCAGTTTTTTTTGTTGATGAAAATATCAAACTGGCATTTAAAACAAAACCTTCTTCATTACCAGCATGTAATATAATATACCTTTTTTCATTACTTGCACGGGTACTTGAATAACAATGCTTTGAGTCATGCTGCCAAGACGTTTTTGTTGAAGTTCCGTTTGCAAATACCCATGTTTCGTCAAGAAAAACAACTTGTCTTGACAATTCCGATTTTTTGTTGTTTAAATAATCCCTTAAAAATTGCCATCATAATTGGTTCTTGGAAAATAGCGATTATTATATAGATTTAACTATAATAATAGCAAAATAATTTAATTATCTATTTAATTATTATTTATGCTCAACGCGTAATTCTAAGATAACTTTGTTTTGAAACCTCTGATTTCGCCCAGTAATAGAATACAGTAAACCAGTGGGATGTTCAGTGTGATCAAGTATAGCGAAGGTGCGAAGATAATGTAACTTAACCGACTTACTGTTTTAAAAGCGATAACATCCCTTGGTGATTTAATCCGATATCGGACTTCTTAAAACGCACAGACTTTACCTCTTGAATCTTTTCTTATAACAATTTGCTATAAAATAAAAATTAAGGGTACTTCCCTCTTAATGTAATTCTGTATTTCTATATTTTTTTGCCGCCCTGTACATGATATCTTTAGTTTTGATATGTCAATATTATTTGCGCATCAAGCAGAACTTTTTATAAAGAATACCTTTTTTTCGTAAAATTAACAATAAAGAAAATTTCCATACCTACGTCTAGAACTTTTCTGGACACGCTGTAGAACTTTAAATTTAATTTTTATACTTTTTCAATTGAAGTCATTTATCATGATTTTTCAACAACGACCAAAGTCTTGTCCGTATCGTGCGTAAATGCTCAATTAAATTTTGATACTTCCTTCCACAACTGTTTAAAATTATGTACCCGTTCTGGACTCTTTTTTTTTTCGATGTCTCCACCGACAAAAGGATCCGAATTCAAAATGTAACCCGCGTCGCGAGTTGTCGAATACTTCGGCTCTGCAGAAGAGCGATGCCCCAAGGAAAGCGCTGTTTCACATTCAGAGCGCAAGAGAAGCCAATAATTGGGCTTGGAGATGTCGAGAGAATGCCGATAGAAAGTGAACTGCAGAGGCGGGGATTTTTTGAATTAAATTAACTATATCTAATTAATATGGTAATTAAGTGAGTATCGGTAGACTGCGGTTCAAACACTAAAGGGAGTAACATAATTTTGGATTCTCTGATGGTTTTTTATTCCATTATGTTAAGAAAAGTATAATATTGTTCTGGCAAGGCAGTTTTTCCATTTTTCGTGAACTCTACAGAAAATTGTATATTTATTTTCTTTTACTATTTTTACGGTTCGTCGGCGTATCTAAGGCCATCTTGAACCGGTCATCGACCGTACAGTTTTTAATCGTGCGGTCTACCGACTGGGGAGTGTGAAATGGCACCTTCATCGTACGAGATATCCGATCTCATCCGGCCTGTCCGGCGTGAATAAGATGGTTTTGATGTCGATTCATTTTACACTCTTCCCTAAGGCAAGAGCACGCGGTGTTTCCCAAGTGGTCACCCATCCAAGTACTAACCGCGCACGACACCGCTTAACTTCGGTGATCTGACGGGAACCCATTTTTCCATTTTAAGTTCCTTTATTACTGCTATTTCTTTTTACAAATCTAATCTTAGTCTATGTATTATACCTATTCTAATCTACAAACTAAACTAAAACTAAGTATATACATAACAGTTTTGGGCGTATATGGGCCGTAAGCATACGGCCCAAAATACGCTCAATAAACCAGGCAAGCCTGGCGGCCGGTATTCTGGCCTGTGGATTAAAACTAGATTTTGAATTACAAGAATGTAATAACGCACGTTCCGGCAGCGCCTTGACGGGTACTTTACTGTCTATTACTCTTGCAAGTACAATCACAATTTATGAAACATTTATGGTCAATGAGACGCCAATAGCAAGCAATCTGGGAAAAAAAGGCATTAAAAACCCAGTAATTGACGGGAACCGGTGCTTTATGTGTCGCTAGGCCCTCGTTAAAAGTAGGAATTTACTATATTATGCTATACAGTATATAGCACAAGAGCGCGAGAGTAATGATTTACATTAGGATGCTAAAAGAGTGGGGCAATTACTATTGTTTAAGGTAGGTAATGGGGCCTGTAATGCTATACTACTACCGGTAAAAATAAGTTCTGCATACACAAGTCGTTACGCATCTATCTAATGGGACCCCAAATGAGCTTTGCCGCTGCTGTAAGCTGCAAAAATAGACTTGAAACATTTGTTAGGAAGTGGAAACCCCTCTGCAAAGCAGCCACGATGGAGGTGGAACCCGCTTAACTATATCAGTCAATGACAAAGCATCAGCAACTAGAACATACAAAATAATACTAGTAAGGTAAATAATAAGAAAGTAAGTAAGAGTGATAAACGTCGCTTAGTTGCTGCTGGCTACAGATGGATAAGTACTATACTTAAACCTTTTTTTCAATATATTATACTATTTGCCCGGGTAAACCGAAATATTGTCCGTGACTGGCTAGAAATTGCCTCAGCATTAAATGAGTAAGATTGTAATTACTGGAAATCGTATAATATTAGAAATTTACCACATCTGCTGACTATCCGAAGTAGTTTGAACCAAATAACAATTTTATCATGATGAATCATTTGATGATGGCCTGGTCAAGTGGCAGCATTCTCGCTTCCCATACTATAGATACCCGGTTCAAGCCCGGGCTGAACCAACAGACTTTTTCAGTTTGCATGGCCCAGGTCGCCATAGTAAGTCGTGTTGAGCATGCAACATACATCGGAAAATTCTCAATTACAAACTATGCATGTCATCTTCCTCTCCAAAAATCGCATTAGACGGCCCGAAACGAGGCTGATAGTTGGTAGTGTTCGTTCAAGTTAATTGGTGCCAGGAAGTGAGATACCTGGGACTTTCGATCAAAGGCTGAATTGGAGGGCTAGTTCAATCAACAGGATCAAACTAAGGGTGCGACAACTAAGCTCTATCTACCCCTTGCTTCACAGGCGGAGTAGACTTAGAATAGGATCAAAGTTAACCTCTACAAAATCTTGGTCAGACCGGTTCTTATTTATGGAGCGCCATTACGGTGCAACATAAGTAAGGCGGAGCTGATAAAGTTTCATGTTGTTTAGAATCGGGCACTGAAAAGATACAAAGAATACAAAGGATGACGTAAAAATACCCTTACGATCCAATGTAATGTACATCGCGTTATGTGAAATAAGAAAGTACACAAATATACATTAAGCGATGTTTAGGTTAAGACAAGGTTGATTCGGGTTGGTAATAGGTTAGGCACATTAATAAAATCTGAAAAAATCGAAACAAAAAAAAATTACCAATTTACTTAAACAGTGTGTATAAAAATTGAAAGTGGCAGCTCAAAAAAGATATGACAACATGACAAGGAATTCCAAGAAGTGGGCATAGAGGTAAAATTTACGATTTTTGAGAAATATTAACAAATCAAGATCTGAAAGAGCTGTATAAATAAATAGCAATTATGGCATAAATAAAAAAGTTTATTAACGACCCAAGAAAACAAAATGTGTGAATTTAAGTCCAAAAAACAAACAAAGAAAGCGCGCAAGCCTTGTGCCTTCCAGATTCGTACTAATATCAACGTATTTTTATTTAATTAAAATGCAGGTGGACAACGAAAAAGAAGTACACAATGATAGTTATCAGTCGTTGTTATTATACTACAGAATATGGTCTTCAAGTTAAGGTAAAATTATTATTTAGCTACAGCTTTTATTTTAATAAAAGACACCTCATCTATCAAAACATCTTTATCGTCATTTGGTAAATAGAACGATGTGTTACTAAAATATGGGTGGCCCATAAGTCACGGCGGAATTTAAACTTCTAATAACTTTTTAGTTAGATTCACTGTCAATTCAGGACATGAATTACAGTAAACTATTTTATTCTTTAAGGATTTGTAGTGAAGATTAGTGAGATTTGTCATGGAGAAGTTGACAACCGCACAGCCAATCAAAATCATCAAGAGTTATTTTGAAAATCAGCGATCCATTATAAACACTGAAGGAACCTATTGCCGACAACTTGGTTCTCGAGGATGTCCTTCGGAATCAACCATTCATCGTTTAGTCTAATGTTTAAGACAAGGTGGTGCAGTAAGTAACCGTCCACGTATTGGCCCACCACGTTCTGCTAGAACTGAAGCCAACGTTCAGCGGGTGCATGACAAGTATCAGAGAAGAAGCAAAAACATCGACATAGCTGAATACCACTAGAAGCTGTGACTTTGCAGCATGTCGTATATTGATTTACAATAGATTACATTTGATTTCGGCAAGCAAAATACCTTGTATTTTATATTACTTCTAGTATTCAGTTACCTACTATAAAAACTTCTGTTTGATATATACAGCTATAGCAGCATTTCATGTTACTGATCGGTTTTAGAAGCAGTGATTGAACTCTTTCGAAAAAAAAACTGTTTGGTGCGGTTTAGGTTTATTTAGGTTTTTGAAGCTATTTTGAGTAATATTGATTTTCAAAGTAAGGCACTGGTAAAATAATCCTTTGGCGACTAAACAATTCCTGGAAAGAATAGTATTCTTTCGGCGCCGCTGGCAAAAAAAGATTTTGAAGTTTTATCCTCGGAATTGTTCCGTGGATGGAATGAATGCATCTGAGAGTGGTTTTGCTGCTGCCTGCATCTATTTTATCAGAATTAGACCTAATTGAAACGAACCGCATGAATATGCTGAAAGAACTTCATAATTGCCGACGATTTCATTACTTTTCTCTTTCTCTTTTTTTCGCTGCGGCTTTATTATTCTTTATCAGTGACCTACTTATTAGAAACATAATGGAATGATTACCTAAGAGTACGCTCTCGGTATTAAAAGAGCAAAACGAGAATAGAAAATAAAACTAAACTAGCTTAAACATTTGTTGGAAGACCTTAATCGCCTAATAAATGAAATTTTGGCAAGAATATAATGTTTGAATGCAAAGACAAAAACAAACTAGGTACATAGATATCTGCTTTTTAATTTCCAGAAGCTCAGTTAGTTTATTTATTTAATTAATTTAAATTCGATTGTTTATCATTACATATTTATAGAGTTTGGGAAAAATGGCATGGTAGCACACATTGGTTGAACATTTCTATTTTAAATTCTATTTACTTCAGACCAGTAAAAACAATTCTGGTTTCTTGCTTTGCTGCTTTGCCTAAATGGAAATGAGCTGTGCCAAACATCAGTAAAAAATTTAACTGATTTATATAATTTGCATTGTCTATAGAAACCAATAAGAATAAGTTTGTTACCATCTGTTAATTTATGAACTACTTGAATTTTAGACGAATGAAAATACAAAATTTTTCGTAAAGTTCTATTGCAAATGTGCAAGGCAACTGAATGTCATGATGCAGACTGATTCGGACTTCTTTTTACAGCTTGTTCCTATCCGTTCGACATTTTCATTTATTCTGACTGTAACGTACGTGTGAGTCAATATTCCGTCCATTATCAGACTCCCTGACCCACCTCACTACGGTTTGTCGGGTTGAAATTTTTCCGTGTCTATACATATTAAACTCTATGAATCATTAAACAAATGAACTCTAGCGCATGTTTCTTGTAACTCCCGGAACTATGCATCCTTGAAAGTATTAGCTTCCTTCACTCTTTTTTTTATGACTTATTCTCTAATACTTAATATTTTATGACAGTGTAACGTTGTTACTTTCAGGCTAGTTCAGGTTAGGTTTAATTTTGTGTGGTAGAACCGCAAATCCGTAGATCTACCTCCTTGCGCAAAACCGCATTGCATTTTAAGGTTGTGTTCTCCCAAATATAATTTATTCTCTGTGACGTTCTCGGTGGGTTCTAGGGGCTTGACCAAAAACTGACATCTGGTCAGACCTCGGGTCAGACCATTTAGTCCTTGTGGAAAAATTCGGGAAATCCTTCCCCATCCTTGTGTTTTCCATATCGAATCTTAATTGACGAATGAGAGTTGCAGCACGTGGCTACATCTCGTGGCAACCACACGTATCAACCCAACCAGGACAGCGAGAATCCATATAGGTTCAAACGCTGGCAAGGCGGCCAATTGAGAGCAAACTACGTTGGGTGTCGCTGGAAGCCAATGTATGGGTTCAGCTTACCGAAAGCATGTATTTTCAAAAACACAAACTTAAAATAAGTTTGTGCACAAAGTTGTCCCTTATCCTTTCCGTCAGACCCAATCCTTGGACGCGTTTCGCCGTTAACGGCTCTTCAGCAAGGCTCCGGGTCTGACGGAAAGGTAAGGGACCTCAAAGTGCTTTGACACAGAAATGTAAGTTTACGAATGAGACGGCGAAACGCGTCCAAGGATTGGGTATGACGGAAAGGATAAGGGACAACTTTGTACACAAACTTATTTTAAGTTTGTGTTTTTCAAAATACATGCTTTCGGTAAGCTGAACCGATCCATTGGCTTCCAGCGACACCCAACGTAGTTTGCTCGCAATGGACCGCCTTGCCAGCGTTTGAACCTATATGGATATCTTGGCTTGCACATCAGCATGCTTTGGGGGTCCATACTCGTACATATTGTAGTTTACTGGCATGAACCCTACCTAAAAAAACCCCCCCGTGATCCCGGTTTACAGTTGCTATGAGCTTCAGCCAGCTGAGTTAGGTGGTAACCTTAAACCTTAATAAATAATTAAATTTCTATCATTTATATATATATAACTAATAAGGCTATAACAGTTATGAGCAATGTCAATATATTTGCTGGTCTTGATTCATATTACATATTATTTGAAACCGTTCATTCAATAGTCATACAACATAGTCTGGAGAATGCATTAATAATCATAAAAGTAAAGAACAAATCGATATTGCAAAACTGAACAACTGCTTAAAGAGGTCTTAATATTTATAGAGAAAGAAAAAGCAACAAAACATAGAGAATGGAATGAGATTCTATTACGTATGTGCGATCAAAGAGAAATACAGGCAAAGACAAGTACAATCAAATAAATAGTATGATTAAACACACAATCACAAAGCAAATACACGACGCTGGATTGAAGAAAAATGCAAATAAACAGGATACTTAGAAGTCCAATATGACTTATTCCGGCTGCATAACAAAGTTAAGGAAATGACTCCCTATCAAAATAAAAGACAAGAATCCATTTCTGCACATGAAAAGAAAAATATGAATGGTGGTCTACACTGTTGCCAAATTAATTTGCACCCTTTTTTGATAGTTCATAACTTTTGTATACACAGGGTCCTGCAACAGTGCGTCGTGCTTTCATAGCTCCTAAACGAATTAAGTTAGAAATTTCATTTATATGCGGGCTTATACTGTATCATAGAGTGTATTTCACGAAAATATTTTGGCATATACAGGGTTGCCCAAAAAAGTGTGATAACATAATGTTGAATTTTTTTAAATGGGACACCCTGTATTTTCTTGCATATTTTGATTTGTATTATTATCTTTTATAAATATCTATAATTGTATGCAATTTGCTTTGGTAGTTTAAGGGCAATAAATTAAAAACTAAGATAAAAAAATTTAGCAGCTCTGAAGAAAAACCAAAGAAAAAATCTGAAAACATTTTTGGTAATCACCGCATTATACAGAAATAATGAAAAGGAGTCCAGAGTAACGATGAATTAAAGAGTTTTCATCAATTTTATACCGGGTGTTCTAAATAAGGTTTCAAAAATGAGACATTGAAAACTCATTTTTCTCAAATTTTTCAAATGGAATACCCTGTATATTTTTTACTAATGTAACGTAAAATTCATAAACAAATATTTTTTACAATACAAGCATGTAGGTGATTTGCAGCCGTTTACGAAATAATTGCAAATTTCGTAAATTCTGTTGTGTAAAAATGTAAAAAGAACGTTTGTTTTATCAATTAAACATATTATACTTTAGAACACACCCTTATATAGGGTGGGCCACTGAAAACTTACAACAGCTATAATTTTTGAACCAAAAGAGATATCAAAAAAATAAAAAATACCGTTTCTATAAAATCAAGGGGGAATACATATGACGTATTTTTCAAACCACCCCGACCTACCCCTTAGGCGCCACCCTTACTCAATTCAAAATCTTAAATGACAACACCCCACCTGTGGCATCTTTTTGGAAAGCTCATGAGAAATGCTAAAAGATGATCATAACATTTTTAGGGTGCAATTGAAAAACACCCTTCACACAGGTGGACATAAATTGAACAAAAAAAAAGGGATTTTTTCAGCATAAGTTACAAATAGGGACCCAGCTAAAATCAAACGAGGTATTTTTTAAACCGCCCCGACCCACCCCTAGGCGCCACTCCCACTCACTTTAAAATCTAAGATAGCGATACCCCACTTGTGGCACCTCTGTGGAAAGCGTATAAAAAATGCTAAACGATTGTCATAAAGATTTTAACCTAACCTATTTTATAAGAAATCGTATTACCTACCTATCTACTTTTCTAAAACTTTTTTCTAGAAAAATTAAGACAATTACTGGTAAGTAGTGATAAGATATGTAGGTTTGACAATTTGAAAAAAAGGAACCAAATTAAAAATGATCTAGATAATTTATTCTAACAATTTCAAAATGACAGCCGTTTTGTTCCATACAAAAATACAAACGATATTCAAATTCTTCTCTCACTTTTTGGAAAATCTCTCTCGGAATATTTTGACATGCTTCAATTATTCTCTGCCGCAATTCTTACAACGAAGCTGGTTTTGTCTTGTAGACTATGGATTTAATGTAACCCCACAAGAAGAAGTCTAAAGGAGTGAGGTCAGGTGATCTTGGCGGCCACTGGATTGGACCCCTTCTGCCAATCCATTGCCTTGGATAAAATCTATCTAACCACCGCCTTGTGACAATAGTATAATGCGGAGGGGCTCCATCTTGCTAAAAGTGTATGAGGCCTTCATTAAGATTCAAACTTCCTCCCAAATCTCTTTGATTTTCAACCTCATTTACAATGGCTGGCTCTATCAAATTGTTCAGCATGTCCACATAAACAGCACCCGTCAAATTTCCGTCGATGAAAAATGGACCTATTATTTTATCGCTTAGTATTCCGCACCAAACATTGAGCTTTTGGGGATTTTGGGTGTGTCCTTCAACAACAATATGCGGATTCTCATCGCTCCAGTATCTGCAATTCTGCTTATTTACATTTCTATTTAGAAGAAATGAGCTCTCATCACTAAAACAAATATTTTTAGTGAGTGAAGGTTCCCTTCAAATTTCCTCCTTCATTAGTTCGCAGAACAGGATCCTTCTATCTGGATCGTCGTCGCCAAGTTCCTGCAGAATCTTCATTTTGTAGGGATGGAATTTTTGCATTATCAATACTCTTCTGACAGATGTTCGGGCTATGGCTGTTATTGATGCCAACTGGCGCGTTGATGCTTCTGGATTGACCGACACCTGACCAATAACTTCCATCTGCATTTCTTTATTCAGTACCCTAGGCCCTTCCCTTTTTTTATTTTTGACCGATCCCGTTTGTTGAAACTTTTCAATCAAACCCCTAACATAAACGTGACTAACGTCCGGATTTCTCTCATTGAAAGCACGGACTGTTCTCAAATAGCACATACCTTCAGCACCACAAAGAAAAACTATTTGAATTCTTTCTTCCACGCTATAAACCATTTTTCTAAGTTTTAAATAATTAAATCAAATAAAGGTATAATTATATCGTCACCAAATTTGCAAACGACTGAAAATTGATAAGTGAAGGAAAGTAAAAGAAATGTAGATAAGGAAGAATTTGCGTTATCGCAAAATTAGGCTGAACGATATTAAGTAGTAAAACATCTTTTTGTTGCTTTTTTTTATTATCTACATTTCCTTTAGCTTCGCATTTTAGGCGTTTCAATGTGCGGCATTGATCTTTTACATACGCAGGTAGGATATTGAGTAGGTATCGATTTGTAGTACATGGATACAAAAACTATTCATTTTATTAATTTTAAAATTTTTTTTTACTTTTAGGTCAATTTTTTTATTTTATCGTAAAGTTCGCATGACGGACGTTTAGCATTTTTTATATGCTTTCCATAGAGGTGCCAACAAGTGGGGTATCGTTATCTTAGATTTCGAAGTGAGTGGGGGTGGCGCCTAGGGGTGGGTCGGGGTGGTTTGAAAAATACCCAATCGAATTTAGCTGGGTCCCTATTTGTAACTTATGCTCAAAAAATCCCTTTTTTTGTTCAATTTATGTCCACCTGTGTGAAGGGTGTTTTTCAATTTCACCCTAAAAATTTTATGATCATCTTTTAGCATTTCTCATGAGCTTTCCAAAAAGGTGCCATAGGTGGGGTGTTGCCATTTAAGGTTTTGAAGTGAGTAAGTGTGGCGCCTAAGGGGTAGGTAGGGGTGGTTTGAAAAATACGTCCCATGTATTCCCCCTTGATTTTATAGAAACGGTATTTTTAATTTTTTTATTATCTCTTTTGGTTCAAAAATTATAGCCATTGTAAGTTTTCAGTGGCCCACCCTGTATAGAACACCATGTAGTAACGCATCTTGTGTTACACTACGCACTTAAATAGAAAAAGAGGACCGAACCTCCTGCATTCGCTCCCAGAACCCATCATTACGTTTCAGTGCGTTACACGATACACTGCTTGATCCTCTGTTGTTCTCTTCGTGTTGTTTTTTCAAAATGCCAACCAACACCCCAACTCAAGTTCTGTTTATCTATTGTAAAAAGCAGTCTCAAGTTCGTAGATACGATAAATTCTTTAAGGTTTAAGAATATAGTAGTGTATCCCGATATTATTGCTTGTTTAGTGATGTAACGATAGTGATATAAAAATGTATAGCTGTTTATTGCAGTAAGTAGTTACCGTACTAAGTTGTAATAGTAGAAAGCATTGGCTGGTCCGCAGAAAGTATATGAAATACCAGAAGTAAATAGATATATTTTGTTTGAGAAAAATGCCTTTTATTTCAACTGACATATTTTGAACCACGCAACCTATGAGAAATACAGTAAACAATTTATGTTTGGCGCAAGCATATAACGGCGGCGTCAACATAAATAAATAAAAAAAAAAGATCCGCTATCTACCCAAATACATTGTATGTTCCCACTTACTTTCCCCTATTATAAAAAAAATCGTAAACAATAAATTAGCCCAAAAAAAATTATTTAAGGAGCCAAAAATTCCTTAAATAGCCATAAAGTTAAAAATCCGAACACACTTTAAAAATGAAGACATATCGCCTTTTTTAAAACCAAATTAAATCATTTACTTCATGGCTCGTCCGGGACCGAAAGTTTTAATTCGCTTTAAAAATTTGCATTCATACTAAATTTGGACGACACATTAAAATTAAAAAGTTTTTGTGCCTTTAAATTATGCAAAACAAGGACAAATAATAAATGTTTTGTCGTCTATTTCTGGATATGAAAAGCAAAAGTTTACTTGGGGACGGGGAAGAGCTTGAAACTTTTAATTTACCGCCGACGTATTTAATAACGAAAATGTTAATGGGTAGACGTGATAAAATATTTTAACAGGGTGTTTTTTCAATTAGGTTGTCGTTTGTCTTCCTATGGTTTAGAAATCTTTGAAAGGTGCAGCTTTTACGCTTCAGGGATGGCAAACCAACCGTCAAGTCGCAGAACGTCCACTTTGTCCCCTTGTCAATTTTATGTAATAACAAAATTGTTTGGATTTATTTTTTTTATTTGATTATTTAATTTATGTTCTGGCAAAGCCTAGACTCTCGGGTCGTCCTAACCATTTGAAGGGTATCTCCTATTCTCTTTTTTTTTCTTGGGGTTATGTTAAGTTGGCAATACTTATGATTCAGCTGTTTAGGGAAAAGGGGTTCTTGAAATTCTCGTGACTTTTGATCGAAATCCCTTCAGCAAGAAGGTCGAACCACTTAGCAATTTTCTTTAAAAAAACCACGAGGTCTTCACTCCTCTTTTAGAGGTAAGTTCCTTTTAATTCTTTATCATTCGTTGTTTTATTGAGAATTCAGTGAACAACTTTCTTTTTTTTTGTTATTTTTAAGGGATTTGGTTTTTACGGTTTTCGCCGCGTCGGTCGATTTTGCAGTTTCTTTAATAATTTTTTAATAACCACAATCACATAGGTTTTTAGGACCCACGCAGGTTTTTTTTTTAACTAAAAGGGGCACGCAATAAAAAAAAAATCTTGCGCATCTGCAATCCTGTAGCTTTTTCCATTTTCACCCCCCCCCCTAAGTAGGCTTCTAAACCCGCCACTGGGCCCACGTCATAGCCCTAATAGCAAATAGTTTCGGCGGGAGTGAGATCGGCGGAGAGGATGATGACCACAAGGGTCTATACTTGGACCTCTTTTATTCATAATCTGTGTAACTGATCTGCCAAACGTGGACCCTGTAACTGCCTGCACCCTCTTCGTAGATGAATGCAGGCAGGCTTTTGTGTCCCTCGCGATTCTGACATTACTCTTCCTTTGTATTTTGGAATGTCTCATGTTTACAAGGTGTCATCTCAACCGACATCAGAGGCACAGTGGCTTCTTCATTTATCTTTAAAAATATCAACAGTTTTATTTTGTTGACACCTTAATAAATCAAGTTTTTTTTCGTACCTTTATGTTTTTATTTTACGGTTTACTGATTAGGTCAGAAAATATGGTGTTCAAAGTAGCATTAAACTGGCCATATTAAAATTTATGCAGTTATAACATCATTTGCCTTTTTATGATTCTCATTTCTTTCTTTTATTACCATTGGATTAAGGGAAAACCGAGAATCATACAAAATTAGGTTAAATAAATTTAAAAATTAAATAAGATCATATATTATTATTATATGGTCGGCATGATCCTAATATTTGTAATTTAATATAAGTTATTTTATACAATAAAATTATATTACATTTATGTAACGACCCTCTACCGGTGGGGGGGAGGGGGTGTACCGCCAGACTGGCCATAGGAAATCCTATTTAAATTTTGCTACCGTCAAATATTGGCTTTCCTATTAATCTTACATCAAAATTATATGGGACGTTTCCAAAGGTCCTTCTATGATGGACTTACACACCAAGTTTCATTATTTTCTAATAAACCAAGTAAAAGTCATTTAGAAAAACTCTTCGCCAAATTATTAAAAATTAAAAACGGCTCTGATACAGGCTTCAATGGAATCACTATACTACGATCCCAAAATAATTGGCAAAACTGTTCTTATCACCATTGACGGTGTGCGGAGAAAATAATTAACATCGATCCACACACTTTTAACTGAAATTAAAGCATTCAAAACCGCTTGGGAAGATTGTGCATTAATAAGTCGTTACATGTTGCCAGGTTTTAAAATATTTCATTTAAATTCTCATAAAATGTACCAAAATCAGCATGTCATTAAGGGCCTTTTCACCCTACGGTACTTGATTTGGCAACGCAGGTAAGAAAAACCCATGTCTAAAGGCGCTCGCACGCTTTCTTATCGCCTCCAACCAACGTTCAGTGTCGTAGACAAGTTTCAATCAAGAGGATATTAGCAATTCAGTTTTATCATTTTGGTGTTATTTTGGTGATTATTTATAACAACAAATATTATAATGCAGGCGAGTTCTTCAAGTGATAGTAACCAACAAGTTACAAAACGACGTCATTTAAAACCTGGAGAGCGTACAATGTTAAAAAATGTGTATAAGGGAATTCTGTATTGAACGTGGGTCGGTAATCATGATGGATAAAGCACCAACCCACAGCCGTCGGATGGAAGCTTTGCCAACTTCTGCGTGGCGAAAAGGAAAGATTGTTGACTGGCTCGAAGAAAAAAATATTACATTTGGCGAAAAAATGCTAAAAGTGCAGTTGCTCGCTCTTGCAAGACTTCACAAAAAAAAATATACGAAATATGTAGTGGATGAAATGGCTCGTGAACGAGGTGTTACAATATTACGCTTACCGCCTCACCATTGTGAACTAAATCAAATCGAGCTTCCATGGGCACAGATAAAAGCCGAGGTGGCGCGTGAAAATAAAACTTTTAAAGTACAAGCAGCAGATTGGCATAAGTGCGTATTACATGTCGAGGGCGTAGAAAAAAAAATGTGGGACTTAGATGTACGCGTTGAAGTCATGGTAGAACATATTATTATAAATCCTGCAGATGACAGCAGTAGCGACAGTAATGCAATGTTTTCATCGTCAGATAGTGAATAATCGCTGTAATGGTAATAATGAATTTAAAATTGTAACGTATTGACATTATAAGACTTTTTAATGTCGGCGTGGAATATAATTTGTCAAATTATTATCAATTAGTGTTCATTAGGGAACAATAATTAGGAAATTTATAAAAATTTATAATTTAGGTTTAGGTTTTGCCCTTTATCCACTATTATATATTTCTGTTATTATGTAGTATAATAAAAACATTATTAAAATAACACATACCGTTGCTTTATTATTCTTTTTGGATTTTACACCTCCGTAATTTAGTTTCTCTAATTACTTCATTAGATCACCAAATGTAAAAGCTTATTTTATTCTTCAGTTTAATTTATAATATTATATTTATTGTAGTAAATGTAAATATATTATAATAATAAACAAAAAATTCATATATTTTTTGAATTAGTTTAAAATGAAACGCCTCTGGAATTGGCGTTCCCCTTACGCCTTGCACACCCCGGTAAAAATGATTGGTACCGAAGTAAGTATAGTAATAATTAATTATGATATGTAAAATTTTAGTTGTTTTACGGTGTTCAAGAAAAAACAATGATAAACACAAGTTCTTAAATCGAAATAAAAAAAAAAAAACTTTCAATTGACTTATTAGAAAATAATAAAATTTGGTGTGCTTGTCCATCATCAATACAGTTGTATAAAATTAATAGGGGAGCTAATATTTGAGGGTAGCAATATTTACATGGGATTTCCTATGGCCAGCCTGACGGTGCACCACCCGGTATAAATTTGCGAATATGAGAAAAAATTATAGGGGACAATGGTTTTCTTCTTATAAAAATGAATATATAACAAAAACTCATCATCAAGCATTTTTTCTTTTTTCAATCTGTAACACGTTACAAGCATCTGCGCCGTTTTTATGATCACGCCAGAGAAATATATAAAAAACAACACACGTTTTCGATAATATTTCTCTATAAAGTTTTCCATAAATTCCTGAAAAGCGCACATGCTAAATAACGTAATGAAAAATTGTTTTACTGTGGAGATATAATAAAGAGACACATGGCTTGACAACGTCGTAATTTCGTTGCAGAAAATAATGTGCCAAATGTTTTATGGCGCTAGTTTTCTTTGTAGCACCTGTGACTTTTTTATGCTAAAAAATAATAAACTATAAATTTTATTGGACGGATTTATATCGTCAATATATCTGAGCATAATTTTGGATTATATGATTATGCTTTCTTTACAAAATGCATACAATAATACATTGTCAAACGAGCGTCACAACTAAAAAGGCTCTTAATATATATATTTTTCCCCATTTTGAATTGACGATAATATCCTAATTAAAAAGCGCTCTCTCACAGTTTCCATTGCAAACATAATAACACACATACAGTTGATGCAAGACAAAAACCGATGCACGTCATCAATCAGCTGATCATTGTTAGCCCGTAAGAAAACACGAGGAAATTCAATTTGGGCACAAAGTATCAAAACTTTATGCGATATTAAGTTTACTACAAACTAAAAGTATTCTTCTTTGATACGAACCCACTTATAGCAAATATTTCTTTATTTAAGCTTGTAACAATTAATATAATTTGAATTGTATTAGCCGATAGTTGGTAACACAATTGTAAACGGTGCAGTGGCGCCAGCTCGTTCGTTGGCTTTTTTTGACGTTTCATGCAAAATTAGCCTTAATGTTCGTATTTGCCTGTTGCTGTTCGTCTATTTTTTAACAGAAACTCCAGATCTTTTCATAAAAAGCATTATTGAAAAACTGTTCTATTAAGAAATTGTCGATTACGTTATTTACTATTTGTGAAAAATGCCGAAGCTTTTAAATAGTCGGTGCTTAGCGCTAATAGCTAAAAGCTATTTTCAGAAATAACTTAACAGCAATGGCCTATTGTTACCATGGACTACAGTACAAAGAAGTAAATTTAAAGAGTATGTTAAGGTATAGATACTTTATTTCTACTTTACTAATTTTTAGCGCATAGCAGCTGCCCTAAATTTTAATAGCGCAGTTTCAACAACAGTTAAGGAAAATAAATTATTAGAATCACCTCAAAACAAACGTTCTTATTCAAGGAGAGTTGTAAATGTGTGAACATTGGATATAAGTTCTATCCGTGACAGTATTTATGGAATGTACGAAACAACTAAGTTGTATTATTTAAAAATTATAATATTTTACATCGGTTATTCATAAGCTGTAACTTTTTTTAAAGTCTGTGCGTTTTAAGAAGTCCGCTAAGCCATAAAACCTCTTGAGCATTATGTCGGTGGCTCTCAAACAATAAATTATATTGAAGGTAATTTTGGATGTTGATGAATTACATTTTCTAAATAAAATAATTGAAAGTAAATAAAAAATTAGTTTAGGTAAAGAAAAATAATAATTTTTTAGCTTTTGTAGTATTCAGACAAATTAGTTTTACGAATTCTTTTTTATAAAGTTTTGGTTCTAAGAAGAACCGATTTTGTAGTCTTGCGACAGAACGTACCTACTTGTAGATAGGTACTACTAAAAGTAGTCTTCCTCTGCATTTGAAATTTCACCCATGCTTTCAGACTCATCAGAATCAACATCATCGTCATCATCATCATCATTCGTAATAATTAACGGTCTTACTTCGTCTATAACCTGTTCTGTCTCATAAGATTCAAAAATAATTTTTTCTGTGTGTTCAATGCATTTCCGCCATTCTTCTTTGCCCGCTTGGCTAAGCGCCTCCTCCCATAACTTTATAACGCTAGGCTTGCCGATATTTTTACAGGCATGTTTGTCACAATAGTTCTTGCTAATACCCCATGCCAATTCAATTTCGTTGTAATGACAATGGTAGGGCGGCAATCTCAAAACTTGATGTCCATATTTGAGGGCTAATTCGTCAACAACATACTTTTTTTTAAATGACTGCTCTTTACACTTGCTTAAAAGTTCACTTTTTAAATATAAATTTTCATGGTTTATGTTTTTCTTTGACAACCACTCTTTTATTTCTTCCTTTTTCCAGCTGCTTGTAGGGAATTTCTCTTCGAGTCTCGTATGGTAAGAGGCATTGTCTAAAGCAATTAAGGAAGGTTTTTGTAAAGTTTTTAAAAGTTTTTCCTCGAACCAATGCTCAAAAATTTCAGCATCCATATTGCCGTGATAATCATCAGTTTTTTTTGTTGATGAAAATATCAAACTGGCATTTAAAACAAAACCTTCTTCATTACCAGCATGTAATATAATATACTTTTTTCCATTACTTGCACGGGTACTTGAATAACAATGCTTTGAGTCATCCTGCCAAGACGTTTTTGTTGAAGTTCCGTTTGCATGTTTCAAGAAAAACAACTTGTCTTGACAATTTCGATTTTTTGTTGTTTAAATAATCCCTTAAAAATTGCCATCTTTTCGAAACAACATTGGACAGCTCGCAAAGCAGTTTTGTGTCGTTCGTTTTTTTATATTTGAAACCCATATGTTTTAAGATGATGGACAAACTGTTAGTTCCAATATCGCAAAGTTTTTTCTGCTTTATCTTTTCAAGAATAGCTTTGAGGGTAACATATTCCTTGGCTTAATACATTTCATAAACAATATTCCTAATAGAGTTTTATCCCTTGGGATAAATCCAAGGTTTTTGAATGGAGTCGAACCCTTTTATATGGTCTGTCCAAATCCTCTTCACTCTTTTTTCGAAGTCTTCTTAAAGTCTTCTCTGAAATGCCGCAAGCATCAGACGTTCGTTTTTGCACTGCCAAAACAGACTCTAACGGGCCCGAGTTATCTTTTTCTAAAGTAAAATAACGTTCCACTTGTAATACCAAACGGCGTTCACCTGGAGATAAATGCCTTCTAGGCGATGTGCCACCTTGCTGAACATTTTCCATAACTTTGCTTAATAACTGATTTTAATTCACACACAATGAGAAACAAACTAAAAGTGAAAAACACAACTACTTATTTAAAATAAAGTAGAACATACCATCCCGCACTTCAGCAAATTTTAATTATTTCTTGGAAAATAGTAATTATTATGAAGATTTAATTATAATAATCCCAAAATAATGTCATTATCGGAAAAGTATAGGTATACCTGACAAAATCTTTAACATATTATATAACCATCCCGCACTTGAGCAAATTTTAATTGGTTCTTGGAAAATAGCGATTATTATATAGATTTAACTATAATAATAGCAAAATAATTTAATTATCTATTTAATTATTATTTATGCTCAACGCGTAATTCTAAGATAATTTTGTTTTGAAACCTCTGATTTCGCCCAGTAATAGAATACAGTAAACCAGTGGGATGTTCGGTGTGATCAAGTATAGCGAAGGTGCGAAGATATTGTAACTTAACCGACTTACTGTTTTAAAAGCGATAACATCCCTTGGTGATTTAATCCGATATCGGACTTCTTAAAACGCACAGACTTTAGAACATCATGTAACTTTGACAACTTTAAGTTAGAAATTAAAAGACAGACAACTAACTGTTTGATAGTTGTCTTAACTTTTTAAGAAGCATCTTCAATAAAATAGGCTTCGGATGGTAAAAAGATGAACTGAGGCGAGGGTTTATGGAACTTTCCCATGTAGCTTTCAAATGACTAGTATTTCTGAAAGAGTATATTAAAGGAAAAGAAGCATTCTTGTACCAATTCGTTTTCTTGAATGAAACATGAATTTTTCAGAATGGTACCATTGGTCGATCTTGGCAAGATGAAAATAAAAAGAGTGTTAGATCTACTAAAGTTAATGGTAAAAGGTAGTATGCAGTAAACAAATATATAAAGTATGGACAATTTTTGTATATTTATCAAAATCAATTTTATGAAAAAAAAAACTGTAATTCCCTCACTCGGATATGTTGGTTACAAGCTGGCAACACTGTCGATAACTGACGTCACTCGTGCATCAGTTTTTGTTCTGCATTAAGTATACACAATAAAATTAACAGTATATGTAGCAAGTATATGTGCGAATATTTTTGAAGTAACATGTCCGCATTGGCGACATAATATTAGGATGGATTTGTTTTTAAGGGGGTATATTGCTACATTAAAATTATGTTTGTCTCTTTATAAAATAACTTCACTTAAACCAGTAAAACCTATTTTCAAGACGCTAACGCTGCTTGGAGAGCCGTTTTATCACTTTATTATAATTTTTATAGTAGGAATTTTGATACTTGAATACACCTAATATTGTAGCAATTTTAAAATTGCTACTATTGACTTTGTGGGGAATGTTAGGCTTGCCCTTGTTTTTTTTGGAGTCATATTTCCACAAAGTTCATCTTATACCGGGTGATGCATGGCTTAGTTGAACATAGGAAATCCCATGTACATTTTTAGGTGGCCAAATATTGGCTCCCCTATACATTTCAGAGAAAAGTTTTATTATAATTTCTTAAAAAGGCCGATATAATAAACTCATGTGCCCAGTTTAAATAAATTTTAATAAGCCAATCCTAACTAATTCGTATCGTTAGTAAATTTGAGTCCCAAGGCCCTGTATTAAAAAAAACTGTAAATGCTTAACGCAGATAAGACTAACAAGGAGAATAAGTCAGGGGTATATCAATTAAACTGTGAATCTTGTACAAAAATGTATATAGGTCAGACAGGTAGAGCATTCAAAACCAGAATAGCTAAACATAAAAGAAGTTTTTTACGTTTAAAAACATACTCGACCTACACCAATCATATCACTAAAGAAACCCATATTTTTGGAGATAATTTTAAAATTCTTCATACAGAAAATAAAAGCAATAAACTAAATTTGTTGGAAAGTCCTGAAACTAACCGTCATAATTTTTATAATAACAAAATAAATAGCCTAGAAAATTAAACAACTTGACATCGGAATAATAAACCAGTAAAACCTTCTCAGTGGATCAGGTGTTCAAAATGACCCTGAACCCGTCTACAAAGTTAAAAGAAAGTCCTTTGGAATGTCCCGAATTTCAGCACTAATTCTGACTTTTAAAAATTCTAAGTCATTTGGACATAGACTTTGTTTTTTAAGTGTCCCTACAAAAAGAAGTTAAGCGGGGTTAAGTCCGGGGATCACGTTGGCCAGTCAATAGCACTATTTCTGCCTATCTAACGTCCTGGAAATTGTTCGCTTTTGTATTGTCTAAAATGTACTGCATAATGCGCAGGTGCTCCATCTTGCTGGAACCATAACTGCTCCTCGTTTATGCAATTGTTCACACCCCGTAAAACTATTCTGCAAGAAGGAATTATGTGATTCCTGAGGAGGTTTAGATATTTTTCGCCATTCAAATTACCATCTATGAAAAAAGGTCCCACAATATGTCTACGAACTATGCCCGCCCAAACATTAACTTTTTCGTGCCTCTGAGTATGACCTCCCTGAAACCAGTGAGTATTCTCAGCAGACCAATAACGATAATTGTGTCTATTAACAATGTCATTTAAATGGAAGGTAGCTTCATCCGAGAAAATTATGTTTGTTGCGAAGTTATTGCATCTTTCCATCATCAGCTCACAAAATTTAGCTGTTCTACCAAAATCGTCCTCGTTTAACTCGTGCACCAAGTATATCTTGTAGGGATGCAACTTCTCCTGCTTAAACAAATTTTTCACTGACTGATTTAAGACATTAAAATGCCATTGGCCTGGATAATTGTGTTGGATTTTCATGTATTGAGAGCATGATATTCAATGCTTTGTCTCCCCCGGTTGCTGTTTTAGGTCGACCTGATCTAGCGGCTTCCCTAACACTGCCTGTTTTTTGAAATTTCTTTACCACTCGACACACCCTTGACTGATTTATTTGAGGCCTATTTGAATATAATTCATTGAAAAGCTAACAAACCTGATCTTACTATCTCTTCATATTTCCGTAACCGGTTATATTATAAAATTTGTTTCTCAATTCTCATTCAGATGAACCATTAGTGTAAACAAATTAGAAATCAGACAACAGAAAATTGTTGTTTCATAAAGTAGTCATTATGAAACGCAAATAGAAAAACGCAATTTTTGAATCTTTGTTATCAAAAGATTACTTATTTTTACCAGCTTTTGACTTCGAGTATAATTAAGTATGAGCTTAACTGTAGTCTTTGTTTTAGGAACTGGCGGTGATGACTTTTCAAGCGGTAGTACTTTTGAACAACTATCATCAGGATAAACAGGAACTCAAAATTGACACATCTTAGGCCGCTGTCATGAAAAAGCCTTGACTCAACTGGTGGGTATTAGGTAGGAATAATTATAATTAAGAAGTTTTTTATTTTTGAACTGTCATTATCTCGGAAACGCTTACAGATAGGTTTTCCCAGTAGAATCCAAATATGCAAGCATTCGGGTGTTCCATTTATAAAAAGTAAGTTAGTCTCTATGGCAACCAAACCAGAAATGACAGAAAAATTCATGCACATAGAAATGTGGGGAATAATTTACTGAACAACTTTCATGAAAATAACTTTTTTGTTTACAAGGTAATTCGAAAGTTACAGGCATTATGCGCGACTTTTTTGCCACTCTGTATATACCTATATTTAAATGCTTTTACATGGTCTAATGATAATTATATACCTAGTGTAATATACATAGGATAGATGTTCTTGATGTGTGCTAGTCAAATCAGCAATATTGCACTTTTTTATTGGCATTCCTTTCATAGGGCAATACTCGTACTTCAGACTATAGCTCTTTGCGATGTCTTATCTACAAAGGATTTTGTCAACACATTTTAATAGCATTTACGAATTAGGCACCATCTATGGTAATAATAGATCATTGATGAATACCAACAAACCAAAAACAACAACTTATCCCTAAAATTTCATTCCTATATTAGAACTGGATTAAAACAGGTTAAGAAGAAAACACTTTGATGACACCATCTTCAGGGCCTGCAGCTCCGTACGGAAGCATTTGCAGATCTATGTAAACATGAACTTCTTTTATAGTTTTTATGTAGAATCATAGTTAAGATTTGTCATCGTCATTTCCGGACACCCTGTATATTGTAACGCCTTCATAATAACTGAACAAATATTTTTTTAAAAAATTGTAATAGGTTTCCTGTTTATGTTAAAAAAATATCTACCTTTCCAACTCCAGTAACTTCTCTAACCCCGATTCTTCTAAGTAGCGCAGGTGGAACAGGAGGCGGACTTTTCTGTAATGCTCCACAAAACCCTCCTGGATCGGTCTCATCTGAGTTGTACCTTTTTCGTCGATGAGGAGAAGAGGACAGATTAAGCTTTTGGGCAGCTCTGAAAAAAAATTAAATATATATAATAGGTGTCAAGGAAATTATTGCACAAAGCACCACAGAGTTAGGTTTAAAGATATTTCAATCAAAATAGGGTCTTTGCCATGGTTGAGCGGGAACTTAGTTTTTACTTGAAAACCAAATTACTTTTTTTTACCGGAAGTTAGGCCACTTTTTTTTTTAAATGATAACCTGTATCTTTTATTACTTAATCAAATTCTTCTCAATATTATCTTTTCAACGATATACAACAAAGTCACACTTGCTTTCAAAATGGCGGCTTATGAGCCATTTTACAAAATTCACAATGGCGTCTATACAACAACGTATGCCTTTGATACGGGAAAAGTAGTAATAAAATTAGTTAAATGGGGCCCATTCATAATTCTCTATGCAATGATATTTACATTTTTTTTTTCAGTTTTTGAAGAAATATAATTTTTGATTTTTAAGAAAATTTTTTCTTTCAACCCTAGTTATACAATTTTTTTAAATGATATGATCTACTTTTCATTATCTAATATGAAAGGCCAAAGTATCCTTAATCAAACATTCTTAACAAAATGAATAATGCAGACAAGTTAACCATAAATCAAACATTCAAAACGACTACCATTTTGGTCATGGCTTAAGTTTATTCTTTCGACATTTTCTCGCAAAACATTTTCTAAATTAGTTAAATTATTGGTACCTATTACCCGCTCTTTGAATTCTCGTTGTTAGGTCAGCTAATGACGTCGCTGCAGTGGCATACAATTTTTATTTCGCATTGACCCGTTTGTCCCAGTCCACCTATCGCCAAACATTTCATTTAAAAAGTTTACGGCAATCCTTGAGTTATGCGCAGGAGCGCCGTCTTGTTGGTAATAAATTTTGATTATTACATTTAAAGGTAAGCTGTCTACAAATTGTATTTTGAAGAATATTTAAATATTGAACAGAATTCAAATGATCAGGAAAGAATACTGGACTATGTTCCTACTATTCCCATCCAGACATTTATACCTAAACGCTCCTGAAAAGCGACTTCTCTAACTAAGTGGGGATTTTGAAAGGTCCGAAACCGTGTATTGTTCTTATTAAACATACCCATGTTTTGTTTTTTAACTTTACCACCCTGTATCTCGGAAACGGAGCAATTTCGGACTAAAGTAAGTTGCTTTAGATCGCCTTATTTTGGCTTCAGGAATATGTGCTCAGATTTTGTACAGACCTTTATAATAGAAAAAGGCGCCAAAACTTTGCAGACAAAAACTTTTAAAAGAGAACGCACCAACCAAAATTAATTAAGGCAAGAGCCAATAACAAAATTTCTATCAACGACAATATCTAAACAGTACACAATGAATAACAGATGTGAAAGGATAAAACTTTGACGTAAGAATACATTCAAGAACCCGAAGGTTGTCATTTAAAGAAAAATAAAATGGTGTAACTTCCGGTAAAATCGAAAGTGATATTAATTTGGTTTTTAGGTAAAAATTAAAATCCCGCTTAAATAAGGCAGTAACCAAAATTGGATGTGGGAGCCATCCAAACGTCAAATTCAAATTTCGCATTTCGAAAAAATCCCTAGACACCACTCGTAGTTCAAAAATCGACAATATTCCAAAAATTATTTAGAGAAAACAAAAATTAAATTAAAAGTTTAATACCCTGTATTTTCAAAACAAAGCATGTGAACATAAGTTTATAGGAGCTTTTTTTCATATTTTTATGAAGGGAAACTTATCCTGAATTTTACCGTGATATTAATAATAATAATATTCTAATAAGTTTACCATAAATATTTAACAATAGCAGCGGCATATCATCGATTACGGGAGTCATTAAGGCTGTTATAAAGTCAACTATGGTTCAGCCTTTACACTTATTTTATTTTTACTGTGTATCCGTAGGCTGGAATAGCTGGCTCGTGTGTAGATCTGTTGATTTAATAAAACACTGTATTTAATCCCAACAGCGTTTTATTCGTAAGATAGCACTAACATTTTATGTACAATATTCACTTTACGAATTCCCATTATCTGAGAGTACACTACATCATATTACTATTTACACTTTAAGTTGTATTTACACGTACGTTTCCATATTACTCAATACTTCTACATTGTATTAACTTATTAAACCTTGTTTTGGTTAACTTTGCTTACATAGTGCAAGAAATGTGGACACCTTCCACCCTGGCGACGTGCTTTACATTTTAAAACAGTCGTGACACCGAACTCTCGGTGAACAGTGTAGTCGTTAAAACTATATTTAATGCGTTTAGCCAAAACTCTGCTTGGCGACCGTCTGGAGGCTGCGTTGCCTTATCCCTTCTCGCGTTTTTCTCCCTTTCTCAAGCAGCTTAGTAGGTGTTTATTGTGGGTGAAGCGCCTAATTACATATGACAACAATGCCGCGCTGTTACCAGGCAGGTTTTATGATACATCTTGGATATTTACTTACACGTGAGAAAGTGAGACGAACTGATAAAGACGCAGACAGCGCAGAGTTTTTCCTTGCCTCGTGCGGTAGCTACATAAGCTTTATATATCTTATACACTATATACATCAATTAAACTTCCAAGAATGCCATCAGTGGCGTACTTTATTTTAACATTCGGCGTGTTCTCAACAAAGGCAACGGTAGAATTTTGGACATACTGTACCAAAGTTAGTGTAAGACATATCGGAAATTCTCCTAAATATTGTGAAACAAAAGTACTATAGACGAGCAAAGTAAAATATAAGATAATTTAAAATTCAAGAAAACTTTAAAACCACAATATTTCGAATATTACGACATTTACGAAATACCTAACAAAAAAAAAACACTTAAACATAACCGATTGCCCTAAAACAAACGAAAAGCATATTCAGCTATTCAAAGCTGGAAAATTGAATTGGGAAAACTGGCTTGCGAAAAATTTCCACAAAACCGCAAAAATAACACATTATCCTTTCGCAAACGTAATATTTTGACAGGACGGAGGACAAACAAGAATAGAGGAATTATGTATGGACGTCACGCGTTTTATGGGGTGGTAAAAATGGGGGAGAGGAGAGCAATGAAAACAGGGTAGATGGAATATATAAACATAAAGGTTTTTTTCAGCGGCCGTTTTTGGTAATATCATGTATATTTTATCTGTTTTATTTCGAAATCATGATATGGTAAATCGCGAAAGTGGGATTGTTTGTTTTATCTTTAACAATTATAACCTTTTATTGTTTATTTTATGAAAGGTGATAAATACCACACATGATTTTTGTTAAAAAAAATTCTAAAACCAAAAGTGAAGTATTGTATTAAAAAATAAATAGTTTTCTGTGTTTAAGGTATATGGTGAATTGGTGACAGGCTAGACTACAATAATTCGGCTTTGTCATTATTGCATTGAAGAAACAAAACGTCTTTTTTATTCTATAGTCTAAGGCAATATGTCCTAGTGTTCGCGACTGAGTAACCTCAGTGGTCGACATACATTAGCTTATTAATTGACATGACAGCACTTTAAATAACTAAAGTCTATCTTTAAATGATGCCAAGTAATAAATCAAACAGAACCAGCTTCTCCATGGGCGTGCAAGATATTTCGGCATGTATAGATTTAAATAGGCCTGAGTTTTTAAATTTCTGCAAAGTTAGGACAGGTATCGAAATTAAATTCAAGTATTGTCTTCAAATATTAATTAGTAATAAAATTAATATTAAAATATTAAATTTTTTAAGCTTAAAATCATGTACATCCGTACCATTTACCTGGAATTTTAGAAAGCAACTTTTTCAAAACTAATTAGAGTACTTATTCCGTTTCTGCTTTAATCATTTTATTCCTTTTTTTTTGTACCTAATCCAGGTTACCTGTTTGCTAATTATGTGGTTATTATGCCTTTCTGGATGCCTTCATTGGAATAATACACCTATATATATATATACCGGGTGTCCCACTAAGAATGGCTGTCGGTCGTATCTCAGAAAGTGTTAGTCGTATGGCTTGCGGAAAAAAAATATATTGGGTAAAGTGGTCATGAGAAATTGCCGGAAATTATTTTCAAGTTTCTCAGACTGGCGCTAGAGGGCGCAACAGTAACGGTAAATATGAATCACGAAGTTTCCTCAAAAGTCGCCTAGTTAACGTATCCTGAAAATAACATTTTTGTATATTTCGAAGATTTATTAATAAAATTCACATATAGAACGTGTTCGTCACTTTTCAAATAAAGTGGTGGGGGAAGGTTGAACATTATTTGTAATAAATGCTGATAGCTCCGGTCTGGCTTAACATAATTTAGTAAACTTAGTTTTGTGTGAAAGGGCTTTTCTCACTCTATATATCGTCTTATGTACTACGGCAATATGTGTTTTACACTAGGCGCTAGGGGACGCTGTCTTACAACTTCACAAACATTGTGCGTTTTCTCCATAATTGTAAATATAATAGTATATTCAATCTCACCTGATTACAAGGATGATTAAAAGTCTAAGAAGTCAGCGAAAACCGCAAGTTAATATCTATTTTCAATCCTGAGATATCAACAACAATATTCATAATTACGGAACATTATGATTTTATTTTCAAGTTTCCATTGTAAAGGTTTTTTTAAGAGTCACATAGGCATTGGAAAAGCAAAGCCATACGACTAACACTTTCTGGGATACGGCCGACAGCTATTTTTAGTGGGACACCCGGTACAGTAAATGAAAAATAAATAATTCATAACTAATGCGATTCTATTAAAAGTAAGAATGCGGATTTGAGTGTTGAGAATGCAGTACAATTTACAGCAGATATGTGCTTAACGAATGCGAAATGCGATATGCGAAAACAACAATATTTAAACTTTTAAAAGAAGAAAAAAGTGTTGGCGCCAAACCTTAAAAAACTTCTCCAGGACGACCAAAACTTGAGCTAGATGACGTTATAAATGCAAAAAATAAGGCGAAAAGTTTATAGTTTCTTTTCAACAGTAATATACCGATAGAGGAGGCGTCTTATCGGTTATACCGATGTTTTTAACAAGAAAGCGATTTTCTGAGAAATTTTTACGAAGTGTAATTTTTACTTATAATCTGATATGATCCCGAGAGCTTTAGCTCGAGGGTCTTATCTTTGATTATAAGTAAAAATTACATTGAGTGAAAATTTTTTTGGAAAATCGAGTATCGAGTGAAAAACGAAGGTATGAAGATAAGAAACCGCCTCTAGAGGTGTATTTTATTGGATAATTTACTGAACATAAAAATGAAGGCCGTCTGATAAAGGTAAATATACAAGTTAGAGGTGTTACTAATTTTTTATTTAAGTAAAAAAGCTACAAGCGTCTTTTCGAAAGCGTCTTTTCGAGCTAGCGGTAGTCTTATCGGGTAAGACGACCGTTACCAAGGTGGTTGCTATGAAAATGAGCGTTTTGATTGGTTCGATAAAAGTGAGGTGAATTATCATAAAAAGATGTTCACACGCTGGACAAAATTTATTCCTCAATCCGGGAAGACCAGGACTACCCACGTATGTATAGAAATACGCTGTGGAGATTATTAAAAGAAATAGGTTTTCGGTGGGAAAAACATAATAGGTAATCGATTTTAATAGGCAGAAGAGGTATTTTCTGTTGGAGAAGAAATTACGTAAGAAGCATCGGAAAGGTCAGAGAAGAAAACAAAAAAATATTTTACCTAGACGAAACATGGCTAAATGAAAACCACACTGTGACTAAAGTTTGACAGGATTAAAATATTAGAAGTTCAAGGCAAGCTTTTTTGAAAGAATTGTCTACAAAATTAAGACCGTCATCTGGAAAAGGACATCGACTTGGACTGGATGTTCTGAAGGCTTCACAAAGGTGGTCTAGTGATGTTCCAATCTAAAAATACACGAGACTATCACGAAGATATGAATGCCGATGTCTTTGAAAAATGGTCCGAGTAAATGTTGTGTGGCGTAAAAGTCAAATAACAGAATGGCTAAGTTTAAGACAAATAGAATTTTAATGAGATTCCTTTAAAAAAGAACTATTGGTACTAGCCAATTTACATAAAAATGAATTAAAAAAATATGTAGTCGATGAAATGGCAAAGTTACGAGGAATATCTGTGCTCAGACTTTCTCCTAACCACTGCGAATTAAACCCGATCGAACTTATATGGGCTCAAATAAAGACAGATGTCGCCTAAAAAAATACGACTTATAGAACGGTGGATTTAAAAACCTGTTTAATGAAGCTGTGGGTTAAACCAGTGCGTAAAAGTGAAAAAAGTGTATCGATCATGTGATAGAAGAAGAAGTCGAAATGTGGCAGGTAGATATTATAATCGAAAAAATGGTTGAACCGCTTATTATAAACGATGTTAATAAAAGTCATCTTCCGAATCGAACTATGATTAACCCAGAACGACAAAGTATTTTTCGATTTTTGAAAATGCCTTGTTTGTAAAATTCTATATTATATCTTGTTTTTGTAAATATATTATGTAAAAAGTACCACCCATTGTATTTAATAGTTAATACGATTTTTTAAAGGTTTTCATATAATATAAATATCTACGAATATAATAATATAATACAATTTTAGGAGAGTAGTATTTTATTTGGTGATCCAGATTTATGTACTGGGGTAATAACAGATGTTTTCAAATGAGATGGGACCGAGAATGGGACCATACCACTTTAAAAAATTAAGTTAAGGATGTGTACGAGAACCAAAGAGTTCGAAACCGGTCTACAGGTAGCAGCAGCGTAGCAACCTATCATTGGAAATAAAGATTCATTCTTTTCTTTCCCGGTAGTTTCTGCAATCTGAGTCTGTATTTTAGTACTAACAGTGTTAGTCAAAATACGCCAAATTGTGCTATTTAATTCAGCGCTCGTTGGGGTATGTAGCCCAGAGAATAGCTGTTTTAGCATAATTTGGTTAATCCTTATTGTATAAGGTCTCAGCAAGTGGCTAGAGAACAAAGTTCTCACATGTATAAATATTTGTATGTCATATTATGATTACCACTTGCCAAGTAGTATTCTCTTACTATTTATTGTATTTATAGTACCATAGGTGTTATATTTATGTAAAATGTTTTTATTAGCTGTACAGATATCCTATTTTTTTGCGGAGCGATGTTTGCTTTTAATAACGATATATGGGAAATGATCTCTGCACATGGGAGTCAGAAACATAGAGCAGTCCAATGTATTAAAATACTTTCCATTTGCTTCTCGATCAAAAACAATTGAGTTCTGTAGGTCAACTTCCTCTATGACATCAATGTCCCGAGATTTGTCAAATTTGTATTCGTTTTTATGTAGCAGCGTATGCAGGATATACCTCTATACCGGGTGTTGCATTGTCGAGCGGGACATAGGAAATCCCATGTAATTTTAAATGGGGTCAATTATTGGCTTCCCTAATTATTTTAGAGAAAAATTCTATTTAGGTTTATTAAAGAGCACTAAAACCCACATTCAAAAGAATAACTTTAGATATTTTTGATGAGCCCCTTTACGGGTTATCGCCGATTTCTTTTTAACTATTTCTCCTTTTTATGGCCCCGTATTTGCGGGCACCAGTGAAGGTAAAAGATTACTGTCAAATAAAGTTGTCATTTTGAAATGTGTGCTTTATTGTTATAAAAACTCGTACATCGAAAATATTAAAGGTGTATTTATGAGTACAAATTAATCTGAATAAAACTAAAATAAAGTATCCAATTACAAGGTTAATTATGACATTTTACATGTTTCAATATTTTACTAATTAATAGGTAGGTACTATTAAATTGTTAGAACTTTAGGATTTAAGAAGATGTTAAAATATTCCTCAAAATGACAACTTTATTTGACAGCCATCTTTTACCTTGACTGGTGCCCGCAAATACGGGGCCATAAAAAGAAGAAATAGTTAAAAAGAAATCGGCGATAACCCGTAAACGGGCTCATCAAAAATATCTAAAGTTATTCTTTTGAATGTGGGTTTTAGTGCTCTTTAATAAACCTAAATAGAATTTTTCTCTAAAATAATTAGGGAAGCCAATAATTGAGCCCATTTAAAATTACATGGGATTTCATTTGTCCCGCTCGACGATGCAACACCCGGTACAGGGTGTCCCACGGTGGATAGCGTATTAGACGTTTATGAAGAACTAAATTTGGCAACCGGGATAAATGATCATGTTCTACAGTTTAAAAATATTTTTGACTATGCGGCATTGCCGCTTTTACTCTAAACCGGTGGCAACATCGCTATTTTAAATAGAACACCCTGTATATTCTTCTATTTTCGAATTCCGCATATACTTATGAGCAACTTCTCTTAATATTTCACTATACCTATCTGTAGCCGTTTTTCGGGAATAAATTAATTTCAATTTTTCCTTACGAAAAAAGGACTTCCAATAAATTTTAATATCTCCCGCCTATTAAACAATTTTGAGCTGAAATTCGGGTCATACCTGAATAATGCATCTAGGCATTTGATCTTTTAGTCACATCTTAGTTTAAGTATACAGGGCCGTGGGCCGTACAGAAATTAATTTATGTCGGTAACTTACAAAAATGCCTGAAAAATTATTTTTTTAAATAAAACACCCTGTATAATAATACGGATTTGAAAAGCCCATAAAACTAGCTTTCAGAGTATGTACACTTTCCCTAATACCTAACTTCAAGTTTTCGATTTATTAGCGTTTATTCATAAAACTTCATAAATCGACAAACTTTCAACGGTTTTAATAGTAGTGGGCTCTGGAAACAAATTTTTTGTTACATAGTCACCATGGCAACTTGTTTTATAGAAATGTCATTATTTAATAATTTATTGTGATTTAAGTACCTACGATGGCGGAAAATAATAATTACTCTAATATAGTTTTAATGAATTTATTTATTTTCCATGAACAGTTTGATCAAATAATTAGCAGAACCTGCAGAAAATTTAATCAAAAGTATCCGCAGATGAATAACAAAAAAACTATTCGGCTTCAGAACAATTTTAGACAGTTTGGATCATTTCTGAATGCAACAAATAATAACAAAAATAATAAAAATATTACAAATCGAACTAGATAATAAAATACGATAAAAGTAAAATAAAACTACTAATAAAAAAAAATGGACTATTTTTTAAGCAATTGTTCAAAATGATGCCCATTAACTTCTAGACACTTTAAAAACGGGTATTGACACCATCCGTTGTAGCACTTCGAAGTTCATTCGCATCAAGGTCGTTGAACGCTTGGATGACTCGATGCTCCAGATCTTCTCTCGTATTCACAGATGTTTTGTAAATTGTTTCCTTCAATACACCCCACAAGTAAAAGTCTAAAGGGGTTATATCAGGTGATCTTGGTGGGCAATTCCATGGTCCTAAGCGTCGAAAACATCGATCATCGAATATCCTTCTAAGCTCCACAGATACTTCAGCGGTACAATGTGAAGGAGCTCCGTCAAGTTGATACCAGCATCTCCTGTACTTTTCAAGTGAGAGACTATCCGTAAAGTTTTCAACTGTTGTGTTTAAAATACCTACATATTTCCCAGAGTTTAGGTTTTCATTGTAAGTCACATACCTCACTTGATTATCCATTATTAAGCAGAATACATTAAAACTGAATTTATCTTGAAAACCTGCCTCTCTTGTGACATGGGGATTCTCATTCGCCCAAAAGTGGCGATTGTGACGATTGAAAATGCCCTCTCTCGAAAATTTGGATTCGTCAGTCCATATAATTTTACTTAAGAAATTTGGATCTTCCTGGATATGCACTAGCATCATTTCGCAAAACACGACTCTCTTTTAACTATCCTCAGGCTTAAGAGCTTGAACCCTGGTAAATTTATAATCATGCATTCCATGTTTCCTTAGAATTCTTTTTACCGATGAATGTGCAATGTCTAAGTCCTCTTCGGCGCTGCGCATTGAAGCGTGAGAATATGCAAAAAAGTATGCCAGAACATTAATTTCATTCTCTTCATTAGAAGTCACGGGTCTGGGGTCTGGGCAAGTTTCTTGGTGCTTTTAAAATTGATCCAAACTGTCTAAAAGTGTTCCGAAGCCGAATAATTTTTTTGTTATTCATCTGCGGATACATTTGATTAAATTTTCTGCAGGTTCTGGTAGTTAATTGATCAAACTTTCCATGGAAAATAAATAAATTCATTAAAACTGTATTAGAGTAATTATTATTTTCCGCCATCGTAGGTACCCAAATCACAATTATTAAAAGAATGATATTTCTATAAAACAAGTTGCCATGGTGACTATGTAACAAAAAATTTGTTTTCATAGCCCACTACTATTAAAACCGTTGAAAGTTTGTCGATACATGAAGTTTTATGAATAAACGCTGATAAATCGAGAACTTGAAGTTAGGTATTAGGTAAAGTATACATACTCTAAAAGCTACTTTTATTGGCTTTTCAAATCCGTATTATTATACAGGGTGTTTCATTTAAAAAAAATAATTTTTCTGGCATTTTTGTAAGTTACCGATATAAATTAATTTCTGTACCGCCCTGTATACTTAAACTAAGATGTGACCAAAAGATCAAATGCCTAGATGCATTGTTTAGGTATGACCCGAACTTTAGCTCAAAATTGTTTAATAGGAGGGAGATATTAAATTTTATTTGAAGTCCCTTTTTCGTAAAAAAAAATTCAAATTAATTTATTCCCAAAACATAGCTACAGATAGGTATAGGAAAATATTAAGAGAACTTGCTCATATTTATATGCGAAATTCGAATATTGAAGAATATACAGGGTGTTCTATTTAAAATAGCGATGTTGCCACCGGTTTAGAGTAGAAGCAGCAACACCGCATGGTCAAAAATATTTGTAAACTGTAGATCATGATTGTTTATCCCGGTTGTAAAATTTTCAAAATGATCCGTTATTTGGTTCTCCATAAACGTCTAATACGCCATCCGACGTGGGACACCCTGTATAAGATGATCCGTGCGCGATATTATTCAATTCTCGGTAGTTTTCTGTATATTGCATCCATACTGCAGGTAACAGGTATCTCAGAAGTTAAACTGCGAATTGATAAACCAATTTTCAGCCATGAGAAACAAGTGCTCTTTAAAAAAAGAAATATTATTCTTAATATCACAGATCCGACAAAAATACTCAAATAGGTTTTTGTAAAGTTTTGTCTAGTGTTGATTTGTGTGTAGTGGTCCAATCTCTAAACAAATATTTGCAAGTTTCTCGAAGAAACGAATTTTACAATGTTACATACCTATTTGAGTTATTTTTTTTAGTACAAGTTAATAGCTTTATCAGTATATTTCATAGAAGGGTGATTCTTTGGTCCCCAAGTAAATACCCATATCCGTAAACAAACCTACACTTAAGCCCACTGTCCCAGTAAACCTTTTTAAAATTTCAGGTTACACACAGCAACAAAAACGAACATCACAGAAACTTTTTCTTTGTTTTATCGAGAGTAAATTCTTCTTTATACTTGTAAGCCGTTGTGTATCTCCGCCCATCAATATTCCCTTTTTCGCAGTAAATAAGTATGCGAAAAGGCTTTTTCGTCACTGAATATTTCAGTTAATATTGAACCGAAATTTTCAGCTCATCCGTCTCTCAATCTTTCAGACGTCTTGACAGCCCTTGGCTAAAATTTCAAAACCGCTACAGACAGCTTTTTAAATTTGCTGCCAAGTGAACTTAAATGAAAAAAATTAATGCAAAAAAGATGTATTGCTACCGGTGTTTTAAGAAATTTACTACCGCAATGTCATCGGATTGGCTACTACAGTCAACTTTAATAATAATTTTGATTTTTTAAAGAAAATGTCACTTAAATAACCCATAATAAAAAGTTTTGGTTTTCTTCGGAAGCTATAATAAGTTACAATAAAATAAACATAATGTTCAAAACAATTAAAGGTATGGGACTAATTTTAATTAAAGTACTCCTATTTTACAGTAAAAAAATAAATTTACCAGTGAAGAGATAAAAAATTAATATACCCCTGAAGTTTCGTACCGTACTTTAAGAAATCCTGCATGAAAACGTATTAACTGAATAATTCAAAAGTTTTAAAAGGTGCTGCTTTTTTCTGTTGTCAGTAATGACTGTGAAAGATAATACCTAAATTGTTAATTGAAATAGAAATGGAGTTTGTACTTTTCGAAACCAATAAAGGGAGACTGATCACTATAGAAATAAAGCAACACAAGTTAATATAAAAACTGACCTCTATTATTGCTTTAAGAACCTAATAAAAATAAAAAGATGTGTTTGGGCTCAATGTCCCCTGTCTCCATTGTAAAATTGATAAGAGAATTAATTGTAGGGCCCCTAATAAAAATAATAATTAAAGAAAATATATTTCCAACGTGTCTAAAAGAGGCCATTTTTAAGAAGGGGAAGAGGGCAGAAATATCTATTATCTATATATATCTATCTATATTCCGAAATAACTGAAAAGTGCATATCTGTGCAGATTGTTGGGTTTCTGGGGAAACACTCAAAACAAAGTTAACAACAGGTAACAAGTAACAAGCACTGTTCTGTTTGTTCTGAATCTGCTTCTTTTTTTTTTTTTTAGATAAAGAACTGCAGGATAAATCCTTTATAGCGCTATGGGAGCAATGCGTGTGCGCAGGAAACGATTCACGTTGGTCTTGAATCTTTGGAGATTATACTCCTTGGGAAACACGATCTCAGAGAGGTCGTTCCAGAGTGATGACGTTCTCCAGTTCTCCAGGTTCTCCACATAAAAGAATTTTGAAACAGTGTCGTTCGAGGGACACTAAGCTGAACCACGTACTGGTAGGCTGCAGTGGCTCGTCGTGTATTTCTGCCATCCACCGCTCTGAGTGGTATCAAGCGGGCAACCTCAGTTGAGTACTTGCTATGAAAATATTTGTAAAATAGACTCAAGTCGCCAACCCGCCTTCGATGTTCAAGGCTTTCCAGGTTGTTTGTCAGATTATGGCCACCGATCAAGCGAATGACCCTTCTTTGAATGAAATCAAGCAATCTCAGGGTATGTTTAGGAGCAGAGCCCCAAATATGCGAACAGTACTCCAGCGATGGCCGAATTTGGGCTTTATAGAGCATCAAAAGTTGTTGGGCTGTATAGAGGTTCTTAGTTCGGAAAAGTACTCCAAGCTTCTGCGAGGCTGCCCTAGCAATGGCCACAACGTGACTATGCCAAGACACACGACTCTCCAAATTAACACCCAATAAATGAATTGATGAAGCCAAGGGAATCGAGTGTCCCGCCATAACTATATCCGGTTCTTCAACATTAACTTTTTTAGAAAAGACTGCCGCCTGGGTATTGTTGGCGTTAAATTCTACTTGGTTACTGTCACCCCAAGACAAAATTTCTTCCAGGTCTTTGTTGAGATGTGAGAACTCTTGCGCTGCCTATAGATATGTGCATTGGCAGCCGATGTCCGAGCATCCAAAGTAGAAGATGAAACAAGTGTGCTGTTATAAGCGAAGCTATATATAGGATTTTTAGTTTTTTCCAAAAGATCGCTAATGTATAGTAAGAAGAGGGTGGGCGACAATATAGAACCTTGAGGGACTCCGGCATTGATGTTAAACGTGTCTGAAAGAAATCCGTCCATCGCCACTCGCAGAGAACGGCCATTAAGAAAGCTCGACAGGCATGAACAAAATTGAACCGGCAATCCGTATGCTCCCACTTTAGTTAGGAGCCCCTCATGTCATACTAGGTCAAAAGCCTTGAAAATGTCCAGTGCTACCGCCCGGGACTCCCTATGATGTTCTATTGCGTTGTTCCCAACGTGAGTAACATAAGCGAGAAGGTCTCCTGTTAATCTAGACTTACAGAATCCATACTGGCGGTGAATAATCTAGCCTTCCAGGTATTTTAATAACTTTTCGTTGATAGCCTTCTCCATAACTTTTGATATAACTAAAAGCAATGCGACTGGACGACAGTTGTTTGGCAAGGTCTTCTTGCCTTTTTTGGGTATGGGCTGGATTCGCGCAGTTTTCCAGCAAGAAGGAAATATTCCTTTTTTGTAGGATAAGTTAAAAAGCCTACAAAATATCAGTTTCAGTTCGTCGGCGCATGTCTTAATTACAATGACTGGAATATCGTCAGGACCAGAAGCCTTTTTAGTGTCAAGACTCCTCAAGAGTCGTTTAACATGGCGGTGGCGGAAAACAATCTCGGGTATTCTCGATTCTACAGGGGGAATGTGCGGTGGACTTCCCTGAAAATTTACCGCTGAATGTGAAGAGAATAATTCCGCCAGTAAGTTTGCTTTTTCCTGTGCTTTGGTCGCAATGGTGCCATCAGAACGTGTTAGGGGTGGAACGGTTGACTTTGTAAAGTTCTGACTGACGGCCTTAGCTACCGATCAAAATAATCTTGAGCCGTTAGGACATTCAAGAAGTTTGTTTTTGATCCTCTGGTTGTGTGTTTCTTTGCTTTGGTTTATAGCGTACTTGCATTGGTTTCGAACATTAACAAAGATGGTACGATTTTCGGCGGTAGGATTTTTACGCCATTGTCGGTAGAAATAATTGTTTGATTTAACAGCTCGTTCGCAATTTTTGGTAAACCAAGGCTTGCCGTTAGAAGGGCACTTTTTTGAGAAATAGATGAAGGCTTCCATGCCAGTAAACATAACCTCCGATCTTTCTGTTGCACAGATGGATGGATCATCAGAGGTAAAACAAATGTCCCGCCAAGAAAAGGTTCGAAAATGGTACTTTACGTCATTTCACTTAGCTGATGTATAATGCCAGACCTTGCGTGGTTTAGGAGGCTGCTCGGCACTCACTTGTAGTTTGTTTAGTGCCGAAATAAGGTTGTGGTCAGATGATCCTAACAGCGGCTTCACGGTGACAGTGTACAAGTCGGGGTTTGAAGATAAGAAAAGATCCAACAAACTAGCAAAATCACCATCTCGGTCTGGAATCTGAGTTGGTTCACCCACGAGCTGGGTGAGGCCAGAGCTCATGGCAAAAGATTCGGCTTCGCGACCTTGCTCCTCCGTCATATTTGAGTATTTGAGCCAGTTGACATTATAAACGTTGAAGTCGCCAAGGATAACAACTTCGGAATTGGGATGGTGGGTTTGCAAAGAGTCGATAGTATTAGCAAGAGAGGAGAACCACTCTCTATAATGGGTATTGCTTGGCAGCCGGTAAAGGCAGCAGATGAATTTAGTACTTCTCTGCGTTGATATTTTAAACCACATTACATCAATTTAGTTAGGCTCGAGTGTCTTCCCTCCTTGACAAGAAATATTATTTCGGACAAAGAGACAGAGGCCAAAATTCCGCCTAAATCGGTGATGGAAGTCGTACCCAGGATATAAATAACTGACCGTACTAATCGATGAGCTGACTTTTGTTTCGGTTAGTGCAAGTACATGAGGTTTGGTAGATTGTAGATGTTGATGGACTGCATTGATGTTCGAGTTCAGTCCTCTTATATTGCAGAAGTCAATTTGGAAGCTGCTAATCTCGGGTCTTTTAACAACTCCAGTTTTCACACCATTTCCATTTAGAATATTGTTCGAAGGGCCCGCATGGCTACTGGAAATGGTGGATGATTGGATAATCTTGCTTGATAAGGCGCCAGGACCCGCCCCCACCCGGAGATCCGATCGAGGGGCGATTTTAACTCCGGAATATTTTGATCTTGGAACCATTATCATAACATTTTTCATATATTTCCTAACCTGGAAACCGGAGACATCGACACAGTGACGAAACGTTAGCTCAAAGAGCAACTTCACGCTACTTTCCTTTATAATGGATGGATTTGAAAACAGGGACATACCCGAGCAGTATTTTGTGACTTAAGTAAAGCTTTTGACTGTGTCTCACACGGGCTGCTCATCAGGAAGCTATCTTACTACAATTTCGGCATGGGAAACATTTATCTTCTCAAGTCATACCTGGAAAACAGATTCCAAAGGGTCATAGTAGATGGGGTGTCCTCAGAGACAAGATAGGTAGATACTAGAGTCCCACAAGGAACTGAAATGGGCCCATTGCCTTAAATCAGCATTAACGAACATTGCGTTCTGTTTGCTGATGACATTATGTAACGTACAAATTTCATTTTACGATTTTAATAGTATCAATAAACACAAATTTATAATAATAAATTACCTTATTCCACATTTAGTATAAACGTTAAAATCTTGTGTGTATGTCAGCAAAATTATTAGTGGTTCCAGTGACATTCCTAATTTGTCCTGGTTTATCTTACGTTCACTGCAGAAGCTTACTGAGAGGTTATTCTAGGAATTGGTCACTTGATACTGAGTTTCGAGGGATTCCAGCTATTCTGCTATCAGAAATAGCTTATACGTTGTCCTGTGTCCTGTGTTTCAGTAAGTTCTCCTTGAATAGATGGATTTAATGTACGTTACCTACGATAATTTCTAATGTTATGTGGTGACAGTTCAAGTCAAGTTTGTTTACCTTGGTTATAGGCTTAATTTATAACGGAATGTACCTCTCTAACTAGGATCGTGTCCTTGTACTTACTTTGACGTATTATATGATGGTTTTTCTGGAGTGTTAAACAGCTGATCTTGACAAGTCAAGGTTTCGGGGTCACCATTTTGCTAGGGCCCTGCGTATATTGGCCTCGTTGCACGTGTTCTACGGTGTTGCCAGTTATTTTAGGACAAATCCCCCATGAAATCGGACCTCATGGTTTCGAACCGATTTGTACATGGCCAAACAGCCAAGCGGTGCTCTGGATGGTGAATGCCGTAATCTTGAAGTAATCAGCTCTTAGGATTTAGACTTAATGGTGGAATTGCTCGATTGGTCGCTTCTTGGGTATCAAATTTTTATAAAGGTATATCTAGTTGCGGCAGTACGTTGGTGGTTTCCCCATAGCAATATCCTGATCCTGACGTTTGACAACCCTGTTGACATTGCGAATCACGTGTTCTCATTGAGTTGCGTACTGGAGATTTATTCCAGATGCTAGAGAGAAACAATTGCTCTTCGTAGCGGGTAGGAAAGGGACAGTGCTGTTCTAGACCCGAAGATCTTGGAAGTGCAGGGTACAGCAAGCAGACATTCCAAAACTTTCGACTAGAGTCGGTGTCTCCTTTTTGTCTCCTTTTTTTTTCGGCGTGGCGCCGCCATTTTAAATTAAAGATTTCGGTAATGTAACGCCGAGAAGCCTGTGAGCTTGTAAGTGCCACTTAGATGGATTAGCACCGCAAATCTTTGTGATGTTATGGATTTCCGATTGAATTGATGTAGTTAGATATTGATGGAAGTACTTCACGCCATGTTGAATGGGATCAGATTTAATGGCCGCCATATGCCGTGGTTCCATGCCCCGCTTAATGTCTTCAGGTACGGTTGTCTTCATATATTAATATATTTGACTATTAAATCGATATCTTAGTCCTCGAATAATATTTCAGAGGCGATATAAATTTAGAGTAGAGTTCACTGGTGGTGACGACCGCGTGGGATCTTTTGTTTTGGGACTACAGTATGGGCATTCAGGCCTAAAAGGACCATCTACTTAAGTGCAGAGGTAATGTATATTTGGTAGATACTTATGTCAATTGGAAGAGGTAAATCTTCATAAATTAAGAGGTATTTTTCCTCTATTTTAGGGTTTTTAGTCTTGGTTTTGGTTTCATTTGGATTTTGGAGTGTTGAGGTTCATTCAGCACACTTGTTGGCTTATTAATTCCATGGAGTCTCTACACTGATGGTGTATTAGAGAGGCGGTTACTTCGAGTTCCATAGGATCCCTCAGGCATTGCATATTGCATGGCCTTGAGTTGAAGCTGAGAACGCAAGTTTTTAAACATATTTTCATCTATTAATTCAATGAACCCATTTAAGACTTATTGACCAGTACACTCTTTTTTTTATAGCGAGATCACTTAGAGAGAATTTTATTTGAATTAAATATTTTTGTTTATACTTGGATTAGTAACTCCTATGATGGTTCTTGACTAGGGAAGGGATCATTTCAGAGGGTTGGGGTATGGACATATTTAGGGTATTATTTTTGTTTGGGATATGTACATATTTGGATTTTACTAGTATTTAGGATTGTGATTATTGTGTAATAAAGCTAACGCCATAGCTTACATAATAAGGGGCTAGATATTACAGAGCGGGGATTAGTACTTATTTGGGATTTTACTACTACATTGAGTCATTGTTATGCAATAATGCTATCTGTCATGACTTGAATAGTACAGTAAATAGTAATCGTACATTTTAGCTGCTTATTTTATATTTCGGTTAGGATACTGCATCAGCGGACTGCGGTCTGGTAACTGTAAACAAGGCGTGATCACGTGTTGTACGCCTACATACCTGAGTAGCGTATATTGATAGCACCCTGTATATTATTTGGTGTCACTCACAGTCGGTTTATTTATTTGACTTGTAGTCGCGTATCAATTTACCTACATAAATGTAAGTATCGCTGTAGTACTCCTGGCTTCCATAGTTCTAACGTTGCTGGGTCATATCCTTAAATCTTCCTGTACTTTTTGTACTGTACCTCATTGCAAAGCCCAAGCTTTATGCCCGCAAACAGGGTAAATTGGAAAGAATTGGCTTGTAACAAAAATATTGAAAAAAATAAATAATGTTAATTTACGTCACTAATTTTTGAAGGGACCTTTTCGATTCGGTTGGAATTCGTTTTCTCTTAACAGCCTTGCTTTTATTACCAAGAATCAGATTTACTTTTATTATTTTTATTTGAATAAACAGTATAATAATATGAATTATTAAGAACACAAGAATACTAAAACAAGATGCCTCACATTGTAGCAATTTTAAAATTGCCACTATTTTGACTTTGTAGGGAATGTTAGACTTACCTATGATTCTTACAGTCACATTTCTACAAAGTGCATCTTCTGTAGTTATTTTGTTAAAAAACTTATTTATTAAATTGGTCATCTTTGTTTACAGGAAATTAGTCAAACTATGTGGGGCTTCAGAAGTAGTGCGTTCGCCTTTCTGTTTGTTAATTGCACTAGGCGCCGCATATAGGTTGGCCATGTATTTCCGTTTCTGTTTCCCGTCAAGTCGCAGAGCGCCCATTTATACTTTCGGCAATTTTATGTATAGACAAAGTTGTTTGGAATTATTTTCCTTGTTTCATTAATTAACTTATGTTCTGGTAAAAAATCGTTTTAATATTTCGTAGTATGTCTCTGTTCTTTTCTTTTTTTGTTGGGGTTATGTTAAGTTGGCAAAACCTTGTGCCAGCTGATTGTTAAAGAAGAAGGGGTTTCTTCGGAGTTCTCGGGGCCTTTAGTTGGACTTTCTTAAAATCCTTCAGACAAGAAGGTCAAGCCAGCCGCCGTTAGGCCATTTTTTTGTCAAAAGGCCACGAGGTCTCACCACCCTTTTAGAGGGTTTTGCTGGTTTCGGCAGTTTTTGCCGTTTTTCCTGCCATTCGGCACTTATGTAGGTTAAACCACATAATTAATATCACATGAGATTTTAAGGGCCACATAACAACCTAAGGTTCTCCAACTAAACCCGAAATAGTTTAATTCCACCTGGCCTTCCATAAGAAACCCCATTGGGCCATACTGGTTTGGGGAAGTAGCCACCTAACAGGATTCATCATAGCTGCCCAGATACATGTTTTCTGGTATTTAGTTAACTATAATTTGTTTAATTCACTTAAAAATTCACTTAAATTTACTCAATAACTTCCTTTTAATAATGTAAGGTGATCTTGACTTGAGGTCACATTTTTCATATAATCAAAGGTAACAAATTGAAGTATTAAAGGTTCTAGAATCTTTAGAGGTTATATAGATACATAAACCCATGGGTTTTATAAATCCTTGAGTCATAAAAAGCTCAGTTTAATTTTTTTTATACTTTATTCTTAAACATAAATAACTTTAATTCAGGCCAATTTTTACACAACTTAACACTGATCACATACCTAGCATAAACCCTTCCTTTTGGTCGAATGTTTTTTTTTATTTAATAAACACTTTATTGTAGGTGTGGGAAAACTCTGGTTGTATTTGTTGTGTAAGCTTTCCAATAAGTGCTAACGTTCGGTATATTTTTCCTGGTTTGGACTTCTGTCAAATCAGGTGGCGCCCAAGGCAAGAAAATGACGAAGGGAGAGTGTAAGTATGACGGACCACTACCTAGTGCCTCCACATAAAGAGCTACCGTCAACAGATAGTGACAACCTGTTGTCCATGACAAAAGGTTGCCACTGTGATAACCTGGCTCAACCATCTAAAGTGTAACAAGTCTAATCATGCTCGTTTGAAAATTAACGTCGTGCTCATCGGAGATTGTACACATTGCAGGTCAGATGTCAAAGGAGATTGTACGGTTAAAAGTCACTGCCACCTTTTAACACTAAAATTTTTTTGGACACTGTTCGTTTTAATTAGAATTACACATTTATGCGAGTTCGTTGCAAAAACATACTTTAGAAACGCCGTTTATCGTATTTTTTTCCTAAAAAGTGGAGCTTGTACACTTTTACAATAGTCCCCTCTCATATTATTGTTAAAGCTAACGTTAAAATTAGGAATTAATGAGTACAGTGTACAAAATATACTTGGCAACATCGCTTTCCTTCCAAAATCACGTGATTGTGCCACAAAACTCGTTTCGGGAGCAAGGAAGTGTGAAATTGGAAAAGCTCTGGCGAAGATTTTTTCCTTTTCCGGCTTATTTTATTTTTGCCACCTTTCTTGTCGACTTTTTTGCATTACAATGACTAAATTTGAATTTGGGTTAATTTTATGAATGACAAGAGAGTTCTCCTGGCCTTATATAGAAAAATTAGCGTACGAAATATTCGCGATTTATTTTAATGCAAATGTTCTAATAAACAAAAAATAATAAACAAGGATTTATTATGCTGCGTCTGTACAGGGTGTTTCTTTTTCGCTGATATTATAGGGTATAGGCTAAATGGTAAGAGACACAAAAATACTAAGATATGTGTCCCATTCTCTTTTTTAGTGTTTAGTTTAATGGCGCAATCAGATCTACGCTAACTAGATTGGTTTAGAAGATACAGGGTGATTCTCAAAATCGGCAGTTTTTATTATCTCTTATAGCTTGGTTATTTATGGAGATAAAAAGAAACTTTCAATACGAACGTTTTATAACTTTTTACGTAAAATCCAGTGGCGTATTTAGAAAAAATATAGATGTGTTAATTTTTGAGATATTACCAAAACTAGCATTTTCCTAAATGAGATGTGTGAGGGTGTCTCAAAAAATTTAATTATTTCTTGCGATTGCAATAGTATATAACACTTAATATTTTGCTTTGTTCTAAATAGCTAAAATACCAAGAAACAATTTTTTTTTTATTTTACTATGGATTGAATCATTATTCTTTTATTTTATTATAGGTATTAAAATCCCAGTTAACAGGAATATTAAAACATTAATGAACTAAAACAACAACAACTACAAAAAACAAACAAAAATTTATAATAACAACTTAACAATTATTTAATATGCCTATATATAGCAACTAGCATAGGTGCTTAATCACAAAATGTGCTGAAATTGTCTTCCAATCTGTTCGATGCATTTTTGGACTCGGCTTGTAACTGAATGAGTCGCGTTATGAATGTGAATAATTGGCACTCTGTCGATGCAATTAATAAAATTTGCTCTAAGTTCTGCCATATAGTATTACTTCGGGTTTTCGGTTTTATATATTTCCTTCTTGATAAATCCCCAAAAATAAAAGTCGAGTGGTGTCAGGTCGGGGGAATCCGGAGGCCACCTGTTTGGTCCATATGTACCAAGCTAATTTTCGACAAAATTGGCAGTTAGTAAGTGCCTTACCATATGGCTATTATATGCTGGAGCCCCATCTTGTTGTAAATAACATTTTTTTCTTGCAGCTAATGGCATGTTATCCAACTCGATTACTACACATTCTTCCAAAATTTGGATGTATCCTACATCATTCAAATTTTCATTAAAAATCCTGTAGTAAACCCTGTTTTGATATAGCGCCACCCATACATGGAACCCAAGCCGTCCTTGTTGTACCCTGATGACCGTCTGATGAGGATTTATGTTTGAGCAATATCCATTAAAAATTCCTTCGCTAGATATAAAAGTCTCGTCAGTCCATATTATGTTTTGAAAAAAATTGGGATTCCGATTAATCTATTGCAAATACCAATGACCAAATTCTAAACGCTGCTCTTCATCTCCAGGATGTAAGTTATGAACCTCTCTTATTTTATACGGTTGATACTTATGCTTTCTTTACGTTTTTAAAACTTTAAATTTACTTCTGCCAATATCTTATTCAATATTACGGCTAGATACCGTCGGATCAGTAGCAACACAAGCTAATGTATTAATTTCATCTCTTTCTCTATTTTCCTTATTGTAAATCTTAGCTCTTGGTTTTCCAAATGATCCATACTCATTTAAACTGTGATATAATCTTTGAAATATTTGTTTTTCTTGCTGTCGTCGTTCTGTGTAAAGCTCAAAATATAGGTCTAAAGCTGCCTGCGCCTTTATTTTTATTACTCTCAATATAGCACTCAAACATGTTTATAGTTTTTCATAGTTTTAAAAAATATTCATTTTGGAAATTACATGTGCTGAGAAATTTCTCAAAAGAATAAATAGCTAAATAAGCAAATTTTTCATGGCACAAAGATTACGTAGAATTATTTTACTCTGCTAAAATAATATGAAAATTCGTCTACTAACCCAAGTAACTCAAAGCCTTTGTAGTTTTACATTTCTCTTTGAGACAAACATTTCGCGAGGCAGGTAGCAGTACGTTTACGATGTAAAGTATTTTAAATTTAATGTCTTGTGAAATTTACAAATTTACTTGGATATTCTAAGTGCTTTTAAAATTATCTTTTAGATTAACTTTTCTTAGGATTTTGTTTGTTTTAATAATTTTGCTTTAATTTATGTTAGAGAGTGTCCATTTTAAAATGTTTCAGCTGTTGTCTAAACATCTGATATATTTCGTAATTCCAGTGTCTGACACCGACCGAAATTGGAGTTTTCACGGGTTCTTCCTTAATCTCCCGCTATGTCTGATCTTGTCTGAGCTGCATAAGTATGAGGTATGACCGAGATGAGGATTTGTAATCGTGAAATACTACAACGACATATAGCTTAGAAGAGTCTAGCGATTTCTGATAACCTTGCAATCAGGGGGATACGTTGAGTTTTTAAAGATCACTTTTACTATTCTCTACATCTAATATTTGCATTGAACAGATGTATCATAAATTATTTAATTTCACGTATATGCAAATAGGTGGGTTTGAAAAATGTAAATAACATATTTTTTATTCATGATTATGTTATACAGGGTGTCTCATAAGCACGGTACGTAACTTAAGGGGGTGATTCCTTATGACATTCTACGAGAAAAAGTTCATATGAACATGTGTCCGGAATTGCCCGGCTATTGATATACAGGGTGTAAAAGTTAAAAAAAAATCGTTTCCCTATAATTTTTTTAAATAAACTATTCCCGATTTTATTGAAATTTTGTACCGTTGTTCATAATGATAAGGGGCCGAATTACTCCTAAATAGATTAATATTATTAAGTCCAGTGGCGTCCGGGGAGCACCTTACCAAATATTGCTGACAAAAAAATATACGCCCCTGACTTTTTTCTAATTTTAATATTTTTTTTTCTGATTTACCTACTAATAATACAACTTTCGTGCCACCCCTGAATCTTCCAGAGAAATAACATTGCAACCGTTAAACAAAGCAAATGTTGAAAATGGCCACCTTCTGATAAAACGCACAATTGCAATCGTCTTACAATAGATTCTCTTACACGTTCAAAAATGCCTGCATTATTTCGTATCGCATTGCAAGTTTCAGTAATTCGAGTTCTTAAGTCGCTTTCATCTAGTACAGGCGTCTTATGTACAAGAGACTTTAAGTGACCCCATTAATAATAGTCTAGAGGATTCAAGTCGGGACTACCAGCTGGTCAACCTTGGAGACCTGTGCGTCCAATCCAGCAATTAGGAAAAGTGTTGTCGAGGTATTGACGAGCAACTAGGCTAAAATAAACTGGGGCGCCGTAGTGCATGAACCACATATTAGTTCTTATTTCTAGATATACGTCTTCTAACAGAACGTCAAGTCCATGAGATAGAAACTGCGTATAGGAGTTTCCATTCCCTCGAGGTGGTAAAAAGTATGGTCCAATAAGATAGTCACCAATGATCCCTGCCCACACATTCATCGAAAATTGTTGCTGAAAACGACCTTCTCTAATTTTATGAAGATTATCGTCTGCCTAAAAATGTTGTTATGAAAACTTATAATGGCTTCTCTTGAAAAAGATCAGTAAATAAAATGTTCGGTAAAAAGTTGATATGTGCTACTTTATGCAACCATCTACTAAAATCAAAGCTTGACTGAAAATTACGGAGAGGCAGAGCTTGCACACGTTGAATATGGTATAGCTGATAAAGATGCAAAACCCTCCAAACAGTTAATGCACTTATTTGAAGTTGCACCCGGCTTTAGTTGAATTATCATCTTTTATATCTCGAAGTATAGCCTCTTCAGGAAGTTCCGTACTAGGCTTAAAACTCCCATTCTCACTCAATCTTGCATGCAGCTGTCTAAATGTTTTGACACGTGGGAGTACTCTGTTTGGATAGAGTTCCTGATAAATTCGCCGAGCTTCCTCAGCATTTCCATTTGCTAGGCCATAACTGAAATGCATCTGGGCTATTTTTAGCGTTAGCAAAGTTATTCATTTTTGACTTGTTATTGACAAAACAGGTAAATTAAACAAAAGAACTTACCTTTACGTCATATTTTAATTAACTTTGAAATACATAGATATTTTTTTTGTACATGTAATAAAGCTGTTTTATTTCTTGTCTCGAAAACGAAGTAAGATACGAGAACAACTCAAGGAATAAAAAACTTGTATTATTAGTTGGTAAATCCGAAAAAAAATTTAAAATAAAAAAAAATCTGTGGGGTTCATTTTCTTGTCAATAATGTGTGTTAGGGTGCTTCCCGGGACGCCACCGGACCTAATAAATTTAATCCAGTTAGGGCTAGTTAAGCCCCTTATCGTTTTGAATAACGGTACCAAATTTCAATAAAATCAGGAAAAGGACATTTAAAAGAATTATAAAAATACAAATTTTTTTTAAACTTTAACACCTTGAATATCAAGAAGTTTTTGCTGTAGAAGCTGCAGGTACTGATTTGGACGAATACCAAAGTGATGGTGAACATCAGGTGGACTTAAACTGTTTGGGATCACGTATACTAAAGACCAAATATGAAGTTTAGTCTACGAAGCAGTTTCAAAAATAAATCAGCCCGGAAATATCACAAAAAGATGATGAAAAGGGTTCCGAGTCGAGCGACGATGACGAACCTCTCTCGATATTAGAAGGAACGAAAAATTGCGCAACGAAATTGTGAAAACAAAGAATATCTGCCTTCAGAAGCTGCCAGACAGTGTTATAGCCCATTGGACTTTTTTAAACTCTTTTTTTCTCAAGATAGAATGCTGCATATTAAAGACCACACCAATATACTATTCGGGACAGAAAACTAACTTCTTGAAGAAATATATGTTATGATTATTAAAATTTTATTGAAACTCAATAATTTATTTGTGAATATTTAAAATAACCTAATAAAAGATTATTTTTGTCAAGCCTACCAGATGCTCCGACCATTCATCAAAGTAGCATTGGGCTAAATAGGTTTGAGTCGATTCTTAGAAATTTTCATCTGAATGATAACTGAATGATAAAATGAAAAACCAAACCAATCAGTTGTACAAATTGAGGATACTAACAAATCACTTAAGTAATGCTTTTAAGATTATTGATGGCATAGAAGAAAAGCTGTTAATAGATGAAAGCATGATGCCCTACTATGGAATAGTGATCAGCACTTGGATTTAAAACTTGGGCACCTTACAGAAGCTTTGGGTACCTTTTTGCTTTTTAAGTATACATAGGAAAAGCAGCAAAAAAAAAGAAAATGTGTTTCGAATTGGTGGTGGCATGGTCATATCGCTAATAAAAGAGGCAAATATTCCCGCAAATGAGGGATACAACATTTTTTTCTGAGAATTATTTTTCTTCAACGTACCTATTCGGTTACTTGGCAGAAACGGTCAGAACGAAAGAATGTCCACTTTTAGAAAAAAAAAATTATACTAATACTTTTGTTTTTGGTTCACCTCGATATATTTATATTTGTGGAAATTATGGATTTTTTAAAAACATTGCAATTTCCAATTATTTTTCTGTACGAAGAAGTAAGGCTGCTATGGAGGATGACAGGGACAGTTTTGTTGAATCATCCCATACTTGGACATGTCATTTACGGCTTTCAAAAGCTATCAAATTATTTTTTGTAAATTAATGTGTGTTAGTTCTGAGGTGACTTCTTACTTTTAACAATGGATATGTCTCCAACTGATGTTGTCAAAGCCATTGCTTTAATTCAGGATGAACGGTCACAGTATAACGTGGTAAGGACGATTCAGTAGGAGTCAATGTGGTAGTAAGGTAGTAAGAGGTGTACGAATGAACGAGATGATCGCTTTATTACACTAAATGTTTTACGTGACCGAAGAGTAACTTCTGTGGAGGTAAAAAATAGATTGGAGGACGGACGGTAGGTACAATAAAAAAGAGGTTATGGGACATTGGATTACACGCAAGGTGACCTGCATCCGTTCCCGAGTTGCTAAGAGACCACAGGGTTGAACGCCTTAGATTTGCTAGGGAAGTTAGTGAAAATCCCAAAAATGAATCCCCCCCCCCCGCAACCACGACTTAAACCCGATAGAATATGTCTGGTATTGGAAAAAAATTACGGTCGGGGGGTACCAAGCCAGTTTACAGGAGCTTAGTGAAGTACTCATTGAAGAATGGTAGCAAGTTGATTAAGATCATTGTGTACGGAACCTCATTAAAGGAATGCCAGTGCGTATGGAGGCTGCCATTCAATCACGCGGAGGAAACACTCGTTACTGAGTTATTTGTTACTGTTACTGTTATTGTTTATTGTTATTGTTATTTTTTAAGTGTCTTTTTATTTAATTCGCGTGTGCCATTTTAGTGCTTTTAGTTTAAAGTTTTATAACGGCTTTATAGGGGATTAATTAAACTTTATTAAACAAGTTTGTACTGCTTCCCTTAAAAAAATCGTATTTGTGGCAAAAATAAAAACTGTCACTGTCAACCTCCATAGCAACCTTAGATCTTCCTACAGAAAAATTATTGAAAATTTATTATTTAAAAAATCCATATTGTCCACAAAAATAAAGATATCGAGGTGAACCAAAAACAAAAATGTTAAGAATAGATGTGACTTGATTAATAATACTTAATTTAGAACAATATACTGTTTCGCCAATCCACAGACTGTCTTAAACTTATGGTAAAAAACATCTTTATGTTTAAACCTGTATATTTTAAACGTGCGTCTATTTTTCAATAAAATGTGGGCGATTCTCCATTAATTTATCTACAATATTCTTCCAAATTCGTTTAAATCCGACATCAGATAAGAAAGTTATTTGCGATTTGATTTCATCGAAAATTTTGGTGTATCGATTATTTTGCCTGTGAGTGTATAACTATCAAACAGAAAAAAATAATAAAATGTCGTCGGTTAGAAGAAAAGATAACAAAATTGTGACATGCATTACAAATTATGATAATATGAATAAAGGAGCATGTACAAGTATGGTAAGGGAAAAATATCCATTTGAGTCATTCCACAACCCAAACCCATATGTTACTATCAGTTACAAGGGTAAACAGGGTTCACCATTTAAAGCGAAACAGGCTAAATATCTGATTCCACGTTAATTTTTAAAAAAATCGCTGGTAAACGTAATTAGATTTGTCAAGGGGGAGGTTTTTTGTTATCATTTTTAACACTGCAACTTGAACCCTCTGGGGAGGGTGGGACCAACCCTTGCTATTTCAAATGGAATAAGGGATCGAGTGATACCTCTTCTAAAAGGGTATTTAATTCTCTTTCAAATGATATCTCATTCGTGAAATTCGGTCAGATAGTTTCAGAGATTATCTAATTGTGTAATGGTTTTTTTCTAATCTATTATTTAAATAGCAATAATAGTAATGATTAAATGTAATACAAAACTAACTTAATTATTTACACAGATGTTGAAAATAACCACCACCGGCTTCCATGCAATGATAAAGGTGATTCAAATTTTTCACGAACGTAACATTTCTGGTGTTATCAGTCGGCATTCTTGTAAAATTTGTTCCCTTGGGGGCTTTGTTGCATAAACTTTTGTCTTAAGATGTCCCCGTAAGAAAAGGTCGAGTGGCGTCAGATCTGGATACCTAGCTGGCCACTCAATGGGCCCCCTCCGGCCGATCCATCTTCCTGGAAATGTCTGATCCAAGTTTTTTCTTACCCGTACATAATAATGCGAAGGAGCCCCATTCTGTTGGAAAATAACTTCCTGCCCAAGAAGATTTTCATCTTCCTGTGCTACTCTTATATTAATATGATTTATTTTATTTTGTAATAAATTATGATAAACTTCTCCAGTCAAGTTTCCATTGATGAAAATGGGACCAATAATATGGTGGCCAAGAATACCCGCCCATACATTTAATATCTCAGGTCTTTGAGTATGATGCTCTCTGTAAAGGTGAGGGTTTTTATCGGACCAATACCTGCAATTATGTTCATTAACTACCCCGGCAAGAGTGAATGTAGATTCATCTGAGAAACAGATATTGTAGACAATAATACGATTTTCTAATATACGATTTGACATAAGTTCACAAAATTCTGTCCGGCGATCATAGTCATCTTCGTTGAGCTCATGAACAAGACTGATTTTGCAAGTTTTAATATTCCGTGAACTAAAGTTTCAGACACCCCAGATCCTTCTGACAATGATGTTATGCCATTAAATCGAGTACGGTCGGCTTCTAAAAGTTCAAGAACCCCTATTTGCATACCTTCATTGGTTATCGTCCACCAAGCCAGTTTCATCAAATTTTCTGACAAGTTCCATCACGTATTTGGCCTAAACATTCTTGTCAGTAAACTGCGCGTTGAAAGTTCTAGCAGCAGCTCTAGCGCAGTCATTGTTGCGATAATACAGTTTCAGCAGTCCTTTTCTTTCTTCTAAAGAGTAAATCATTTTTAATCACAGTATCTGACACTCTCAAACACAACCTAGACTGAAGTCAAGACTGAAAATGTTCAAAAACAACAAATACTTTTGGTTCTCTTATCAAAACACACAAAACAAAAAATGCACATGCACAAAAGATTTGTTTTCCTTGCGATGCAGTGGCGGCGCTATACCTATTTTTTTTTTGTTAAGAGACTCCCATCGGAGAAGGATTTAAAAAGCACGTTTTAACTTATTTTAATTATTATCTCTGAAACTATCTGACAGAATTTCACGAATGATATGTTATTTGAAAGAGAATTAAATGCCCTTTTAAAAGAGGTATCACTCGATCCCTTGTTCAATTTGAAATCGTAAGGGTTGGTCCCACCCTCCCTTGAGGGTTTAAGTTGCAGTGTTAAAAATGGTAACAAAAAATTTCCCTCTTGACAAATCTAATTACGTGTACAAAGGATTTTTGTAAAAATTAACGTGGAATCAGTATTTAGCCTGTTTCGTTTCAAATGGTGAACCCTATATGCGGAGTCAACAAAATAGGTCAATCCACCACATCTTACAGAACAAGAATTGTGACCTATTTTGTAGATGTTCCTGTATCCAATGCTGGGCTTGTAATGAGGAACGTTGACCCTAACAATCAGGATAGCTCAAAAGGCCTTTTACATTTTAGAAGATTCATTGCGTTAGATTTGCTACAAAACAATGTTTCAGATTTTGGATTAAGTATAATTAAACTATACTGTATGAATAGAAAAAGGTTTAAAAATCTAACAAGCATTTCTTTATTTCAAATTAAATTACGACTACTACTGAAAGTTATGAAAATCTTAGATTTTTTTTTAACTAGTGACTAATAGGTTAATTGTACTAAATAATACTGAAAAATTAACATGAATGTAAATAATACCACAAAGTAAGCATATATGCTAATTTAATATGAATCCTATATAATAAATCTTCAGACTCTCCTAGAAATAACTCTAGCTTAAAAAAAAATGTTTCTTATTTAGAGATTTTAAAATTTTATATTTTCCTTCAACCTTTTCTCTCAAACCTATTCCGCTTGAAAAACCTTTCTAAAAAACGTAATCTCCACTGACATCTTGACTAATGCCAGTGGCACCTTCTGTAATCTGGTCCTGTTTTCCGCTTGCAGGACGTCGCAAAAAGTGGGCTTTCCTGCCATTTATGCCGCAGCAGGAAAGGTATAATTCAGGATAAGTTGACAGAGAAGGTTTTTTTCTGTCGAAATCTTAAAAAAAAAGTTGGATCTTTTTAGGGTGATATGTGTTTATTTTAGACCGAGTAAAAGGTTGAGTGCCTTAAAATATCGAAAACGTTCCTTTAGTGACTTTTCGAAAAATCTCGTTACCAGCACTAAGGAAAAACTTTTTTTCGTGCGAATTGTATATGTTTCATCAATTAAAATATTTTGCAGGTAAGATATTCCCCGAAAAAATTTAGTTGATTGAATAAAATTATTTTAAAATAAAATTATTAGGGCAATTAAGTTCTGCTAGTTTAGTTTCCTCCGGATTTTGTTGTATTAATGCTTTACTATAAGAATTAAATATTAGTTCTTGCAAATATTAGATGAGAAAAATATAATAATAATAATAATAATAATATTTATTTTAACTTATGTCAAATAACATTGTAGAATACGATAATCCACAAATATCATCAAAAACCAATGAAATAGCATTAAGATAAACAACAATTATCAGTGATTAATATTCTTTAATTTCTTAAATCATTATTTCAATATGGCTTCAAATTTATTAGTAACTCTATAGTTGACTTTTTGATTTGCTTTTGGCTTGAAACAATTTTCATTTTATTAGGCAAATGGTTGAAGAATCTACGGCACATAGATCGTGTAACAGAAGTATGGAACGCTTTAAATATCTTTAATACCGTTTGTCCGATTTAGCTAAAATTCGGTATCCGTATATAAGAGGTTATCGCGGAGCTGCTAGTAACATTTCCAATGTTGCCAAATTTACAGTTTTTTAGCAATTTAAAATAATTTTTTTTAATGAAACATCCTATATATTACAATATTTTTGGATTCTACATAAAATTACAATTATTTTTTAATAAGTGCATTATAAGTCTAAACTTTATAGTTTTTGAGATATCGAGTTTTGATAAATGATATTTTTGAACTTTGACAGCGTCTAGCTTTCTAACGATACGCCATATAGCAAAACAGCTTACATGCCCCTATCTTACTTTTTTATTATATTTCCAAAAATGCCAACTTCCGGTTAAACCGGAAGTACTATATTTCAGGCTTTTGAGCTACATCCGGTTTAACCAGAAGTTGACACTTTTAGAAAGATGGTAGAAAAGTAAGATAGAGACATGCAAGCCGTTTTGCTCTAAGACGTACCGTTAGAAAGCAAGAAGCTGTCAAAGTTCAAAAATGTCATTTTCAATACTCGATATCTCAGAAACTATTAAGTTTAGACATATAATGCAGTTACTAATAAATAATTGTGATTTTATGTAGAATCCAAAAATATTACAGGGTGTTCCATTTAAAAAAAAAACCATTTTAAATTGCTAAAAAACTGTAAATTTGGCAACATTGCAAATATCACTAGCAGCTCTGCGATCACCTCTTATATACGGATACAAAATTTTAGCTAAATCGGACAAACGGTATTAAAGATATTTAAAGCGTTCCATACTTCTGTTACACGCTGTATAATAACTTCAGATAGAGTTAGCCTATGAATTGGATAGTTGATATTTAAGCTTCTAGTGTTATATGCATGATATGTTTGTACTTTAAAAAGTCTTCGGTGTTTAAAAAGGGCATCAGTGATTTATGTATTCAGGGTGTCCGGTGAAAATGTGGGACATCTCTCGGATTCAGATAGAACATGAAAAAATAAGACGACAAGTTCCTATGAAATCCTTTCTTACAGGCCCTCCCTACGAAGACATGTGCCCCTGAAGGACCCCACTGGAAATCGATTTTTCTTGAATAACTTTCAAAGTATAATATAACTTAATATAAATTTATTGTGATGGGCACTAGTAAGGACCTGTTGAAATAGTGTCCTTGAAACATATTTAGCTTTTTTTGTTTACCAGGGGTAAAAATGCTTAAATTTTTAACACCGTGTATGATAAAGACTTAAAAAAAATTAATTTGAGTAGCTTGCATCTTAGATAAAAAAAAAGATATTCTTGTGTATTGTCGATCAAATGAATCAATAGAAAAGTTTTATTTTGAGTTGTTTAATCCGAAAAAATACAAAAATTTTAAAAGCGCAATGATGTGATAGGAGGCACCTTAACGAAATTGTTAAAAAACTTCATAAGAGGGTTCAACATGGGCTCCGTGAAGTCTGATACACTCGCGGGCACAACGAATTGAGGACTGCTGTACCCACCACAATAACTCAGCCTTGGTCCCTATCACATTACAATGAAACGTGATTCTCTGTAGAAGTTCCTTCCTAGTGCCGACCGGAGTGGAATACACTAAGTCTTTCAGGTATCCCCACAGGTAAAAATCCAACAGCGTTAGTTCTCGAGATCGAGGAGGCCAGGCAGAAGGTCTCCCTCTACCTATCCAACGGTTTAAGTGCTCTATTAAATCCTGAAAAGCATTGTGGAAGAACTCCAATGCAATTAAAAAATTGTTAATGATTCCTGTCCAAGAATTAATTGGTTGAAACTGATAATGATTATGCGAAGCAATAGTAGCATGAGGATTTTCATCAGCCCCTACATGTGTGTCGTGTAAATTGGTGATATCCATAGACATCGATGTCTATGGTGATACCATTTTTGGTAAACTTTGCTTCATCCGTGAAAAGAATAATGCTAATGAAGTTTACCTTATTTCGTTGCTGATCTAATAACCAGTTTGCAAACTGCATTCTACGAGGAAAATCTTCAGGAATCAGTTTATGTACTTTTTGCAAATGTTATAACTTTCTGGCTTCTGAAGCATCGCAAGACGCAAGGCCATACATCAGATGCATATCTGCATACTCAATAAATGTTTATTATATATTTCGAATAAATTTACCACGAAATCCAAAAATCAGTTAAATAATATCGAAGTAAACGATCAATGTGTCAGCGATGTGAAAAATGACAAGTTCTAAAATGCATGATAATTTATCTATTTCGTACCATAGTAACGTTTGCAACAACGCAAATTCTTTGCGAATATAGGTGTTCTGCAACTATTCGTTTATTATTCTTTTTCTGGAAAACGGTTCATTTTATAGACAATAAACAAGAGTACATATTTTTTAGTAAGCGACTCAGATTTATTTTTTTTAAGTCCTTACCATACAGAGTGTTAAAAATGTAAGCAATAAGTTGTAAAGCTTAGTCCGCCCCTCGTGAACTAAAAAAGCTAAATATGTTTCAAGGACAGTATTTTAAAAGCTCCTTAAGCACTATCTTTCTGCTTTTTATAAATCTACACCAGACTTTTCTTATCTAATCCAATCATAATTTTTCATCTTTTTTTTTTTATTTTTCTTCATACACTTCGACAATGGAATATTATCATCACTATCATCGCTACGGTCTCGATTGTCATTATTGACATTATTTTCGTCGTCACCAGAATCCTCATCTGTCACATCGTCATTACCGTTGACTGGTGATAAAACAATGACGACATTTGACAAATTAACGAAATTATATATGTGCTCTGCCTCTTCCAACAGCTCATTCAGAGTTAAGGAATTTTTTCACAAATGTGTTACAGGAAATAGAATTAGTGGCGCCATTTTGGTAGGAGTAGGCAAAGTAATTTTAAGATGTAGGTAGATCCTGTAATTGTCCTTTTAAAATGAGGGTGCTAGTATTTGGAACAGATTTCTGGAAAAACTTATTTTGGTTGATTTTACCGTAATGAAATTAGCAAACCCTCACTTTTTTGGTATACAATGGGATCCAGTTTCGAAGTTTTTAAAGGAGGGGGGGCTGAAAATACTACCGGAAGATGAACAACAATTTGAATAAACTTCCGTGTTTTAGCGTTTTTCTTTAAAATAACTACAAAGTATGGATCTTATGCGGGACTTTTGAACAACCCTGTATATTTGCTGTGTACAAAACTCATCAATATATTTGGATTCCTTTATGGATCTGCAAAATATCGTGTGTTTGTCTTGCTTCCTTTTAAATGTTTTGTTAGGTTTCCGCTCCTTTCGCTTCTTAAAGTGAAAAAACGGAATTTCCCCGCCCGCCGATTGGACAACTAAGTGTTTTGAAGCATATTTTAACACTGTAATTAAAAAGTGGAATTAGATCTGCCACGACGAGTGCAGTCAAAAAGTGTGTTTTGTTGAATTTGTTCGACTTAAACGCGCCAAGAAACAATATTAATTAAAACTGCTGAAATAAAATTAAACACAACATTAAATTAGAGACCCAAAACACCGAGTCTCTACTTCCAAATACTTCAAAATGCGCTTGGACTATACTGATTGTGAATACTTTCCCAGGTAAAAATCTAACGTATTAAGATCGACTAATAACTTTTTTAAATAAATACTTATAAATCAGAAACTTACCTAGTTAGGTGTAGGTATGGTATACACAATTATTGAGCAAATTTCAGCAGCTTCTCAAACAAAAAAAAATATAGCATTCGATTTGAAGTAAAACTAACTATCCGTTTCTTTTAGATATTTGTTTAGCGAAATCGTTTATTTTACTTTGACAAGGTCATTTTAGACTTTAGAGACGAAATATACCATGTTAAACTTATATTAAAGTTATACATATATTACTAATCTGAAAGTAATATGTGATATTAAAAAAATTATAACAAAAAAATGCTATTATGGTAAGAATATAAAAAATTTAAAAAGAACCTGTTAATATTTTTTAAATTTTATTTTATTGCATTAGTGACACATTAAGAAAACCCAAACTAATGTTACATTTTTGCAAAAATGACATCATAAAAATATTTGCTATTGTGTTACTTATCCAGTAACTATTATACAGCGTGTGCCACCGGAAACCATAGGAGTTAGAAAAACGGTTAAATGGGGACAAAGTTGTGCAATTCGATGGTGATTAAAGTGCCGCTTTAAAAACTTTAAAATTCCGAATATTTCCGATATTATTCGAAAAAAACCGAAATTTGGCAAAATCGTTTTTATTTTTTCCTGAGCTCATTTGAATGGCTATTTAAAAATAAATGACACTTTGTCATTGCAACTTTTTCTCCTCTACAATATGACGTTATTAAGCTAAAGATCCGACGTTTCGTCTCCAAACGGCCAACATCAACTTTATTTTTTCCAATACGGACCTGGATTTTTATTACTTTCTCATAATAATGAATTGCCTTTGCTTATTTTTTTTTAAATTCATATTTTACATTTGTCAGTCCGGTCCTGGCAAGTATCGGGAATTTTAAAACTTTTAACACGGCATTTTAATCACCACCGAATTGCACAACTTTGACCCCATTTAACCGTTTCTCTAACTCCTATGGTTTCCGAGATTCCAATGCTCGTATGTCGAATTTGTAATACCCTGTATATATGGAAAACCAAACTTAGAAAATTTTTGAAAATTTGACAATATGCTATGTTCCTGTGAGCAACCCGGCTAAAATATTTCCAATAGGGTGACACTTCTGATTATACCGGAAGTAGGTGTCAACTTGCTTATTTTAAATAGAATACCCTAATGTTGTTACATTTTTGAATCCTACGTAAGATTTTAGGCAGATTTGTATATCTTTGTTATTTAATTTAAGTTCGATTCCTCATTAAGAGAAAGATTTTTTATAATATTTTGATAACTATTAATATAGGGTGTTCAAACAATAAAATTAGAAATGAAGTTTAGAAAACTGTAATATATAAATGTAATAAAAATATAAAATATTGCCAATTTTATATTTTTATACGGCAATTTTGCAGGCAGCGTTGAAAGCAGTCAAATGTTAAAGAAATGTATGAAGCTGTCACTTACCATTTAAAAATTATTAATAATGATGCCGGGGCGCTTAAATTATACAAACGAAGATTATTTAAACTTATTTATTATTTACGGAGAATGCGATAAAATTATATCAAGACCATGTGACACATTTGCCATTCTATATCTGCAAGAACAGAAGCCATCACAATGTGCTGTTAAACAAATTATAGAAAATTTAAATAAGTTGACACCTACTTCCGGTATGACCGTAAGTTTCACTCTATGGAAAACATTTTAGCCGGGTTGCCCCCAGCAACATTAGCATAATGTCAAATTTTCAAAAATTTTCTATGTAAAGTTTTCTATAAATAAATGGAAGCGGTTCCCGGTGGGACACCCTGTATATATTGTAAATGATAAGGGCAACTTTATTATTACAACATTCTGCACAGCGAGCTGCAAACCTGCCTTCAATTCTTGTAAATGTTTAAACTTTTGTAATTTAATTTTAAGCTGTTCATTATGTAAAGCAGGATACTCATCAGTATTTGAATTTTTTACGTTTCTACATGATAATGACCGAAGTTTGTTTCAAACAAAATTGTACTCTCCGTCGGAGTGCAGTGCAAATATGGATCCATCACAGTTAGCTTATTTGATTTTCTTTCAGGGCAACTCAAATTATAACTTCATGTTGATAGCAGTGCAAAATTATAAAAAAAATGTGTTATATAAGCAGTATCTATACTATAGGAAAGTGATTACATCTGGTTTCTTCACCAATATTTATATAGTAACTGGCAGGTGAATAAAGCGATTTTGTATTTTTCCTTTGATCAAATTATCGCATCACATTCCATTTAAGCATACCCCTTCTCTAAGATTTCTTGTTCCTTAGAACATTATTTTTTAATCAATGTTAAAACAAAGCATTGATCATAACTATTCTCCTATTTTGGTAACAAAACTTATCTAAACAGTTTATAATAGGATGTTTGGGATCACTACACTTTTTTTTCTTGATGTTATGGACCAAACAGCTTGCAAAAGTAGACGCAGATAGGTCACCTTCAGATTCTTTTACCAATAGCAAGAACACTGTTATGTCGCTACATTATAAGTTGTAAAATTGTGTCAATTTAACTTCGTCTTATATAAATTGCACTAGCATTAGTTACAGAACATCTGTTGACAGGGGATGGGACTATTCGCCGTCGCCGTTTCGCCGTCGCCGTTTCGCCGTCGCCGTTTCGCCGTCGCGACAATTCGCCGGCAGCCGATTCGCCGTGGGCCGTTTCGCCGTCAAATAGAATATAAGTCTATAATTATTACAATTTTTTTATATCTAGCATATACCGAATTGGACCCAAAAAGGTGGATTAGATTAGAAACGGCGACGGCTGAACGTCCTAGACCCGAATTCCAATAACCCTAATTACTTAATTAATATAATAATAAATTTAGCAATATATATTATAACCTTTTTTACGTATTTTATTAATTTCTATTTGACGGCGAAACGGCCCACGGCGAATCGGCTGCCGGCGAATTGTCGCGACGGCGAAACGGCGACGGCGAAACGGCGACGGCGAAACGGCGACGGCTAAATGTCCTAGACCCCTGTTGACAGCCTGCACATCTACAGACAATGTATAATATTCTATTCGCAATGCTTTTGCTTTATCTTCTTCTTTCTCCTTGCGCGCTCTATATTTTCTTTCTATGTGCTTTTCCTATTCTGTGCCTGATATATTATTCGCTTCAAAAGAACAACAACCATCATATCTATCTTTTTTGGTTAATGAAGAGAAATATTGATTTCTCTCAAAATATCATCTAATTTGGGATAGTTTAGAATGTAGCTTTTCTTGTCGTTACATTTGCAAAAGTTCCGATATGCTGAGAATAATATCTTAAGGCGATACGGCATGGAGAGAAGACAACTAACTAGAAACATCTTTTAGCGTAAAACCCAAAACCATTATGTCATCGATATGATACACCGAACAATGTGTTTAGAGATGTATGCAGATTTCAAATCCATGGGTAGGAAAAACAAATTGTTTTTTAACGAAGTATGTTATTTATTTACACTTAGCTAAGACAACATTAAGACCTCAAGACATTAATTAAAAACCCCTCAAAGCCTATTCAATCTACCACCTAAATCCATATATAAACCACTTGCCTTCAATTTCCGAAATATGCCAAAGCATTGATTAATAGCTCAATCTCAATGTTCTTATGAATGAAAAGCGAAAATTGTTTTGAATAATCACGCTGTTCCTATACTATACATAAATAGGGATTTATTAAGGGAGTTGAAAATGAGTTATAAAATATAGAATGTGTAAGTATATAGGTGAATATCAACGCTAAAGAGAAAAACGTAAGTTTTTAGTGAAAACTTATAATAAAGTGCCACTGGGTAAACGAACAAACTAAGATATAATGTACAGGGTGTTTCATAAATGTCGCGAAAAAATTCAGTATGAATTTTCCTGCTTAAAAATATGAAAAAACGGAAATTCTGAGCTTCGCAAATACAGGGTGTTACAATTCTTAAGAGGAACAAAAAATATGAATACCACTCTATTGATAACCCTGTTGTGTATAGTCTGTCGCTTAATGCGAGAGAGCAATAAATAATTATTAAACTATAAAACCCAGTGATCTTCGCCGTATTTCATAGGTGTAGTCCAATTATTATTATTAAAATATGTTTTTTGTCAGGGGTCCCGGGTTCGGGTAGGTAGAGGCACAGGTCGCTTACCTACCTGTGCCTCACTGTCTCAAAAATTTGAAATGTTTAGTTACTCTCCGGCCAATGTTGGAAAACTTCGTTCGTGAAAATGGCTAGTGTTTCTAAACTAGTAAAACTGCGCTTTCCAAAAATGAGAAAATTATTATTCTCAATGTGTTCAATGCTCCTCGCCACCAAAATTTGACACTTGCAGTTGCAAAAATAGTTGAAATGTGTTCGAATATGACTGGAGTCGGACAGTCAACAATATACCGACTTGTGCACGAGGATAAACGCGGCCCCATCAGGTCATCAAAGAGAAGTACAGGAAAAAATAAAACTGTAATAAATGAGGATGAAAAGACTGCTATCAGAAGAATCATACACTCGTTATACTTAAAAAAAAAGAAATACCTACCTTGGACAAAATAATGTCTGAAATGAAAAAATATGATTTCATTCCATCCATGGAAAAGAAGAAACTATGGAGAACTTTGAAGAAAATTAATCTTTGGTATGAAAAACTTCAAAACAGAAAATCACTTTTAATGAAAAAAGACGAAATCATCTGCTGGCGACGACGATATTTGAGGGCAGTTAGACAGTCTCAAAGGGAAAACAGGAATATCTATTATATGGACGAAACTTGGTTAAATGAAGGTTATCGTTGGTAAAATATGGCAGGATAAACATATAAAAAGCGCGAGACAAACTTTCATGGAAGGATGGTCCACTGGAATAAAAGCACCCTCGGGACAAGGTAAAAAGTTAATAATTACTCACAGGCAAAAATGGATTTGTCGATGGCGGCTTATTAGCATTTAAACCAAGATGGACTAGAGACTACCATGAAAACCTGAACGCTGATGTATTTGAAGAATACTTTCAGCAAATGCTAGATCTTATTCCTCCTGGGTCTATTATAGTAAATACCAACCTCTTCTTGGAGAAAATATGACATCATTCATTGGCTTACTGTAAATAAGACACAATTTCATAAAGATTTGCTGGAAAAGGAGCTACTGGAGATTGTAAGGTTTAATAAACCTCTTTGTATGAAATTTGTTGTCGACGAAGTCGCTTCAAAACGAAATATAACGGTACTTCGCCTTCCGCCATATCACTGTGAATTAAACCCCATAGAGTTTGAATGGGTGCAAGTAAAAGGGTTTATAGCAAGGCATAACACCACTTAAAAAATTAGAGACGTTGATAACCTTTTGCAAGAGGGAATAAACATAGTGGATTGTGAAAAATAGAGTAAATGCATCGAACATGTGATTGAAAGAGAAGAAAGAATGTGAAAAGCTGATAACTTGCTAGAAAACAGTGTAGAGTCGCTTATTATTTCTCTGGACCCCAACAACGACAGTTCATCGGACTACTCGGAACATGATGACTAAAATTTAAAAATTAAGTTGTTGTATTATAAATAGTAGCAATTTTTTTCGCAATTTATTGAAACACCTTCTATATAAGTTTTAAAGTTCAATTAACAAAGCTGTAGTATTAAGTTTAATGAAATTTAAAGTTACATAATAAGCGGTAGCCTTCTAAAATGTTTTAAATCAAGTCTGAACCTAAGAATAAAATTATTCTTGATCAGAAATTATTGAAATTGAAAAATTCATATTCAGCTCTAATTAATACTAAAACTTAAGAATTGAATTAAAAAAAACCTTAATGGGCTAATTGAAAAGTGTTCTGATAAACATTGGGAGGTTAGGTTGCTGGCGTTATTGTCAGATGAATACAGGAATTTTTCATTAATTCATTATTTGAAAATAAAAAAGTCAACCTCTCATTTGATTATTTTGTCAAATCCAAAAAAGCATTGAAGAACATGTTGTTTAATCCGATCCCTCAAAATTTTGATTAAATCTCCTATATCAACATTTTTTACTAGGGTTAGCTGGGGTGAATATACACGAGGGGTTAATGTAAATGGAGGATGGTTCTCCTGTTAAAAAAGCAGTAAACAGTGAGTCTAACCCATTCCCATTAGAAAAGCCCCGAGAAAATTATATATATTTAGCTCAGCCTGGTCCTTCAACCTCTCAGAAGTCACTGCTGTGTGCTGTGCATCCACCTTACCACAAACATCAGCTACAAGAGATGAAATGGAGTTAGTTGCAATTGATTTGTATACGAGAATTAATGAACCCTCGCCTCAAAAAGGACAAACACTCAAAAGTATCGTGGAAATATTTTCCAATATTATTTTAAAAAATCAACCGTTATAAGACATGCAAGGAAAAAAGTGCCAATTTCCAGACTTAAACAATCTAACTATGGTGAAGTGCTAATGGCTGCAGAAGCATTAGAGAGGCTAAAGGAAGCTCAAAAAAAGAAGGACAGCAAGAAAATTGAGACAAGGAACAGGAGAAAAACTATAGAAAAATATGTAGCTATCGAAAAAACAATTGATGAAACAGTTCCTTGTGCCGCAGAAGACTCAACTGAGTGAAAATGAAGAGAGAGAAATACAGCAGAAGTAACTTCCAAACATCCTGAAAAAAGATATGCTGATTCCTGGTTCGTATGTTTTAGTAGACTTTCTTGGAGGTAACAGAAAGAAAATGCATTACAGGTGTTTTCGTAATCAAATCTTTGTTGGAAAATTGTTACTATTTAGTCACTGGGATGAAAAGCTTAAATCCTACCAAAACTGATTTTATGGCATTAGAACCTTACACATCTACTATTAGCCATAAGATAATTAAAGCCTTGTTACCTGCACCCAAAGTGGAATGCAAAGATAGAAAACTCGTTTCTGTTCCTCCAGAGACAGTTGCTGTTAATCAAAAATGAAAAAAGTTTAGGTTTTCAGTTATTTTATGAACTTTTCAAATTAGTTCTTTTCGTGTTTGTATGTAATTTGCTTATTTTAAAATGTGAAATAAAAGTTACCATTTAAAATAAATATTTATGATACACAACTGGACTAATCGTGCTTATTTTGGGGTAAATGTGAACAACCTTACATATTTCTTATTATAACTTAGAATGCGTGAATTTACGAAAGCCGATTATTTAGACATTCTAATGCATGACCCGGGGCATTCCATCAAGCCATCAATGGACCTTTTGTTTTTACCTTTGAATATACAATATGGCGGAAAACATCCACTCTAAGCATTACAGCATCCCAGAACTCTAGTAGTTTCTATTTTCTTTCCCAGACAACACACTAAGAGCTTTTTTCGGCAAGAACTATAACAGTTCTTGTGTTAAGCTAAAGTCCCGTTTCGCCGACGTTAAATATGTTGCCGGGATTGTCAAAAAAAGAGTTTTCCTTTAAAATTTCCAGTTGGCTGGAATATGTCTGCACATTTTCCTGGACAAACCAGTAGAACGCGTAGGTAAAAAGGGTTTTAGTGATTTTTTCCATTATCGTTGTTAAGAAAAAACGTCAAAGAAATGAGCCTTGACATTGGCATGCGTGAAAATTAATAAGGACCCTTATTATACAGGGTCGTTGGTATGTATGGAAACGGTCGATTATTTCTTAAAGTAAAACAGCTGACAAAAAATATTCAAGACAAAAGTTTTATGGTTTTGTAAAGTCTATTAGAATTAAAAAAAGATAAGTATACAGAAAAAAGTCACAAAGCCGTGGAGAAATAAAGTTACTTATTTTTTAATAAAACACCCTATATCTTAGAATATTTTTGGATTTTACATAAAGTTACAATTACTTTTTATTAAGTGCATTATAAGTCTAAACTTAATAATTTCCGAGATATCGACTTTTGAAAAATTTTTGAACTTTGACAGCTTCTAGCTTTCTAACGGTACGCCATAGAGCAAAACGGCGTACATATCCCTATCTTACTTTTTTATTATCTTCCCAAAAATGCCAACTTCCGGTTAAACCGGAAGTACTATATTTCCGACTCTTGAGCTACATCCGATTTAACCGGAAGTTGACACTTTTAGAAAGATAGTTAAAAACTAAGATAGGGACATGTAAGCCGTTTTACTCTAAGACGTACCGTTAGAAAGCTAGAAGCTGTCAAAATTGAAAAATGTCATTTTTAAAAGTCCATATTTTGAAAACTATTAGGTTTAGGCTTATAATAAACTTCATAAAAAATAATTGTAATTTTATCTAAAAACAAAAAATGTATTCAGATATAGGGTGTTCCATTAAAAAAAAAGTAACTTTAACTTTACTTTTCTACGGCTTTCTGACTCATCCTGTATACATTCTTTTTTAATATTCCAATAGACTATAAAAGACCCAAAATCTTTTATCAGAAATATTTTTTGCTAGCTGTTGTGCTTTAAGAAATAATCGACCGTTTCCATACATACCAACGACCCTGTATATCTTTAACTGTGGAACATCGTAAAATCGTTTACGATTACCCCAGCTAAGCCTAAAACGCTTAACGCTTGTAAAAATATCGATTGTCTGCGTTTGTAATATCTCGGGTAAGTTCCTTCCAAACGTCTAATCTCGTCGACTAAAAATAACATCAGCACGAGTGAAAAGTAGCTCTGTGAAAGTTAGGGAAAAGGAGTAATCCATCAATTCGGGTGACACTATCAGCACCTGGATCAGGTCACGTGGTCACATGTGGAGATATATCCTTTCGAGGGTTGTTAGTTAAGGTGTTGTGTCTCGGATATAATTGTTTTTTTTTTAACCTTTTGCTCCTTCTACGAAGTTTATTTGAAAATTTTTATTGGGAGAAAAATAGACACGTCCTTACATAAAATGTTATCACTATACGAGTTAATTTGGGATAATTTTATGATGCAAATTAAAAAGAAATAATTAAGAGTTAAGTCAAAAAAATTACACTGTATACAGTGTGTTCCTAAATATTATGTACATATTGTCCATTTTTTGATGTTATTTGAGGGTATCTCGGTAACTAGTAAATATTATGTAAAAATACATTAATATTACATTTACAACTGGGAACCCATATCTTGTATTATGGTGACTGCTAGTGTCTATGTGGAGCTCATAAAATAAGATCCGTCAGACCATATTACTTTTGTAGCACACTCCTGTCGACTGGTGTTCGATTAAGATACAATTGCAAAAAATAAGTCGTCGCACAGCATTCCTAGTACGTAAATGGTGCACAATCTTTACTTCATAGGGTTTCAAATGATATTCATTTAATCGTTTGTTAGACAAGATTTTACTCCTCCGAGATTCTTTTCTAAAAGCAGTAACGTTCATTTGGTACCTTTCGCGATTCTTTTTTATTCTATATAATTTAGAACATTTCGGTCTTTGTTTTACAAATGATCGATTCTTAATTAAATTAAATTTGAAACTCAAAAATGTTATTTGATTGGGCTGCCTTCTCTCTGCATATCTATGGAAGTAAGTTTGTTTCAATGGTTTCATGGCCTATACTACGCTCCATTTCTACATTTTTCATTTTATGCGTTCATTGTAAGTAGTAACCATCGACTATTAGATATTTTCAAAAGCTTAAAAAGAGCCCAATCAAATAAGAGAAAAATGTATAGAGTGTTCCACTTAAAAAACATATATTTATCTTAAATCTCGAAAAGTAAAATTCCCAGAAAAGAAGTAAGTACGCCACTGAAACTCTCTCAGAAACAGTTTTAAATTTAAAGAATAACCGAAATACATGGGGTGGTCGAAAAGCAAACATTACCAATAACACCCTGTAGCTTAAAATCTAAGAAAGCTATGAGAATTGTGATTGCGGCACGTTTTGTTTCACGAAAAAGTTGCGTCGATTTTCAAATTTTACATCTTTATAAATAAAATTTTTTAAGTGACCCCACAGAAAGAAGTCGTTTGGCGAAAGGTCAGGAGACCTGGCTGGCCTAAGGATTAGATGCCGTGGGCCAATATTATTTCCGTTAAAAATATTTTGCAAGTATTCCCTAACCATGAGAGAATTATGGGCAGGACAACCAACCATTTGATGCCAGATCTCCTGATTTTCGCGTACAACTTCTTCTAGTGCGTTTTCAATTCGATTTTGTAGTAAGTCCGAATAGGTTACGGTTGTAAGGTTGCCTTACATAAAAAATGGTCCAATAATGTGATGTCCTACAATTCCCGCCCAAGCATTTATTATCTGTGGATATCTCTTAATAATTCATCCACAGATTCTACTGAAACTATAGATATCGACGACAACATTTGGCTCCGTACTGACGAAATAATAAATTATGATGTTCTGCCCAATGGCATATTAAAGATAAAAGATGATAATAAAGAAAATATTGTAAATACGTTGAAGAACGAAATCTGAAAGGATGTACTTAAAAATGATTGTACACAAAAAATGCCTTTGAATGATTTCAAGGAAAACAGCGAATATTGTAAAAATACCGAGAAAACTACTTCACTGGTAGAAAATAAAACGAAACAAAAATCTTTAACAGGATTTAAAATTTTTCTTTAAACTAACCTCTCGCATATGTATATATAAATTATGTGTTGAAAACACTGTAAGGCCCCATTCCTTTTCGTCAGACTCTATAGCCTTGCCGAGGAGCCGTAATGCGGCAAAACGCGTCCAAGGATTGGGTCTGGTGGAAAGAAAAGGGACAAACATCTTTTTTCTTTTTCTATAAAAGTTCTGAGTGCTTTGCAAAAGAGAATAGACATGACGATGTTACAAAAATTTGTTTAAATAATGGTAATTAAATAACAGATAAATCGAATGTTAAACGTAATGTAAAAATCGCAAGTATGTGTCTTTACTAGTTACCGAGATACCCTGCAAATACATCGAAAAATGGACACCCTGTATATATGGATTATCGTCCGCCCAAAAATGTTCGTTATAAAAATTCATAATGACTTCTCTCGAAAAAGAGTCCTCATGAAAAAAAAATGTTCGGTAAAAACTAAAGTACTAGGGGTCACTTTGATATTTTTTTAAATGGGATGCCGTATTTTTAATGAGCTTATCCGATTTTTCATATAAATTTTGATCTAAAATGTTGGATTTTTAATTCAAAAACGCCTTTTTTCTTCAGTTTTAAATTCGGAAAATGTTCGTCTACCGTAAGATTAATACCTGATTGATGGATACCCGTTTCACCTGTTCACCCTTTAACCTGCTTTAAAGCGTCCGTCAGTTAGACAAAATAATCAAGTTTCAAATTTCTATATATTTTTCACGAATTAATTACAAATAATGAAATATTCTTTAGAAGAACGGCTAAATGTAATAAAATTATATTACAAAAGTGGAGAGAATGCTCGACAAACACAAAGAACATTTTTTGAGAGTTTCCAGAGACACATTTCAGTGGATACAATTCTCAGAATTAAGACCCTATTTGAAGAAAGTAAGACATTGAAAGATAAGCCAAGAAAGATGAAAAGACGGAATATAAGGGATCGAGCTATTGTTCAATATTTTACTATAAATCCGAAGAGTTCTATTCCGCAAGCGGTACGAGAAGTAAGGTATGGTCCAGGGCTCCGGAGAGTAAGCTATGGAACAGTTCACAGAACTTTAAAAAAATGTGGTCTAAAACCATATTGCATCCTTCCCGTTCAATACTTAACACAGCTTCAAAAAGAACTGCGATTTCGATTTGTTGCTTCAATGCTGATGAGAGAGCAAGACGAAGATTATAATTTATATAATAAAATTCTATGGAGTGACGAAGCGTCATTTACAACATCGGGGGTATACAATCGGAAAAATACAAGATACTGGGCAGCAGTTAACCCTCATAGATATGAAATGATAAAGTTTCAAAGTTGGAGCTCACTTAATGTTTGGTGTGGGATGTTAGAAAATCGAATTATTGGACCACTATTTTATCGTGGCTCTTTAACAGGCCAAAGATACCTCCATTTTCTTCATAACGATATCGAGGATTTCTTGAAAAGGTTGTCATTGCAAGCCTACAACAATATCATTTGGCAGCAGGATGGTGCTCCGCCTCATGCAGTTCGAGAAGTGGTAACATACCTAAACGAGCGTTACAATCAGTGGATTGGCCGTAACGGAACAATTCATTGGCCACCAAATAGCCCCGATATCACGCCAATGGATACATTTTTATGGGGTCATTTAAAAAATGTAGTTTATCAACGACCCAACAGAAGTCTGGAGGACATTCAGCAAAAAATTATAAATGAAATTAATAGACTTAACCAGGACCAAAATATTGTAAGAGATTCTTTGGAGAGATTGAAAAGGGGGCATCGGTCATGTTTTGAAAATAATGGAGGACACATAGAACAATTATATTATTGAGATTAAAGTTATTCACTTTAGTTTATAGTTTTTTCTAATATGTCATACTTTTTTTATACGTAAGCAATAATAGATTTGCAAAAACTACTAAATTTGTAATTAATTCGTGAAAAATATATAGAAATTTGAAACTTGATTATTTTGTCTAACTGACGGACGCTTTAAAGCAGGTTAAAGGGTAAACAGGTGAAACGGGTATCCATCTATCAGGTATTAATCTTACGGTAGACGAACATTTTCCGAATTTAAAACTGAAGAAAAAAGGCGTTTTTGAATTAAAAATCCAACATTTTAGATCAAAATTTATATGAGAAATCGGATAAGCTCATTAAAAATACGGCATCCCATTTAAAAAAATATCAAAGTGACCCCTAGTACTTTTGTTTGATGTTCAATTGTTTTTTGCTGAAGATATTCGAATTCGCGGGAGAAAATGACTTAAGATGGCTATTTCAGTTTTTTTATAAAAGTACAGGAAAAGTCAAAAAATCGCCTTGTCCAGTCTTGGTTGGATAACCCTGTACTTGTTTGAAGTTCCAGTGCTTCCTTCCTGTTACTAGTTGAAGGATCATCTTCTATCTCTCGAAGTATAGCCTCTTCTAACTCAGGCGTAGTTACTGCTGCAGGTCTGCCAGGATGTTCCGTACTAAGTTTAAAACTCCCAGTCTCACTCTGTCTTGCATGGAGCTGTGTCTAAATGGTTTGAGATATGGCAGTACTCTGTTTGGATAACGTTCCTTAGGCCATAATTGAAATGCAGCTGGGCAATTTCAGCGTTAGTAAAGTTATTAATTTTTGACTTGTAATTGACAAAACAGGTAAATTAAACATCAAGACTTACCTTTAACGTCATATTTTAATTAACTTTGAAATACATATCTATTTTTTTTGGACATGCAATAAAGTGGTTTTTATTTTTTCTCTCGAGAACAAAGCAAGATACGAAAATAATTCAAGGAACAAAAAAGTTGTATAATTAGTTGGTAAATCCGAAAAAAAATATCAAAATTAGGTAATAGTCAGTGGCCTAAATTTTCTTGTCAATAACATTTGTTAAGGTGTCCCCGGGATGCCACTGGACTTAATACATTCAATCTAGTTAGAAATAATTAAGTCCCTTATCAATATGAATAACGGTATAAATTCCAATAAAATTGGGAAAAGAACATTTAAGAATATTATAAAAAAACGATTTGTTGTAGAAAACGTTAACTCCCTGTATACCTACCAAAAATGGGGCAACTCCAGTCACATGTTCATAGAAACTTTTCCTCTTAGAATATAATAAGGAATCACCCCTTCAAGTTACTTGCCGTACTTCTGAAACACCCTGTCTATAGACAAACTGTCCAGATCTTCATGGAAACATTTCTTAATAAAGAACGTGGCTTTATCAGTTTACTTGCAATTTGCAATATGTTGTCAAAAAAAACTTGTTCCCCTGGTAGTAAACGCAAACCAGAAATACGTTCGAATGTTCAGGTGGCCATTAGCAATTAGCGTATGTCGGAACTTTATGACGCCATTTGTCGCATTTTATGGGAATACTATATGCATGGGTTTGTTGTCCGTAATGCTCATAGTGGGTAAGAGTTTATGCGGTGCATCTTTTAAGACCGATACGAAAAGTTTAATGAAACATAAACTTCCTGAAGTGCAACAAAATATCAATAATTTACTTGGTGATTACAAGGACAAAATATAAATAAATTTACAAATCGCAAGAACTAAAAACGAAACATTGAGATAAAGAAAATTATATTAAAATTATGTGAGAAAACTGTAAAGGTAGATTATGCAGAGACCAAGCAGATTTAAAATTGGTTGCATTAAGGCCAAAAGGAATTAAAGAACGCAGATTGTTCCTTACATACCGAAATGGTAAAGGCATAGCTATGCCTGTGGGTAAAAATACACTAGGACGTGTTCCTCCAATCATGGCAAAATTTCTTAAGTTAGAAAGCGCCAAGGAATGTACAGGACATTGCCTACGTCGGACCTCGTCCACACTTCTTATCGAGGGTGGTGCTTCCCTTTCAACCCTTGAGCTACACGGAAAGTGGAACAGTACTAGCGTAGCGGAGGGTTATATAGAGGAAAGCATCACGTCGAAACAACACACAAATTTTTTTCAATATTTTCTTTAATAATAATTACCGGGAATTACGAAAATCCCCGGGCATTATGAACTTTATCGTCTGCTAATGTTTCCTATGATATTATGATGATGTTTATAGCAACCGTTTCTAAGGTATTATAAGTAAATAATTGATAGATGAAAAATAAAGTAAATAAATACTACTGTTGGTCATAATAGAGGACCCAAAGTAAACATAAAAGCTCCAATAGACATTGGTCCTATTCCCGGCCGTTACCGTTATACAGGGGTAAACAATATTCAAATTAAAATTGTTATTAAATTATTTATAAAAAGTAGGCTAGGTTGTATAGTTTTCGAAAATGCCACCATTTACTTCTTAACACAAGTCAGCTCTCTGATGAATAGCTCGGGTCGCTCTATGAATGGATGCGGGTATGTTTCTTACAGTTGCTGCTGCATTTATTATTCAATCGAGTATTGCATCGCTAGTGTTTACTTTACTTGGATACACCAATGATTTAAACTATCCCAAAAGACAATAATCCAGAGGATTAAGGCCTGACGATCTAGCTGGCCAATTATGCGGACCACCTCGACCAATCCACCATTTGGAAAGTTATTGTTTAAAAAGTTTCGTACTTGTAAACTCTAAGGTGCAGGGGCTCCATCATGTCGTAAATACATGTTCTGTCGTACATTAAGTGGAACATCTTCTAATAGGGTTGCAAGAAAATTTAAGTAGGTATACTTCTCCTGTGGGATTACCGTCGCTTATGAATAGACCGATTAATTGATTATTTAACACATTACACACACACACATTAATGCTGGATTTGATATTGAAAATTATGTTCTACAGTAGCGTGAGGATTTTCATAGGACCATTGATGTTCACTGTGAAGATTATTAATACCATGGCGGGCGAACTATGCTTCATCAGTGAACCGAACATACTTATACAGTCTTCGATTTGCATTAATCCAATTGCAGAATTGCATCCTTAACGCAAAATCACCATCTTGCAAATGTTGAACTCGTTGTAAGTGATATATATGGGTATAAACAATTAATGTGAAGATCCCTCCAAGCAGACGATTGTTAAATTTGATAAGTATCGGCAATTCGCATTGTACTTAAGCTTGGATCATCAACGGAGTTAAGGATAGCCTCTTCTAGTTGAACATCAAGTCCCGATTCCCGTTCAGATACAATTCTCTGACTTGGAAACATACCAGACTCTCCGGCAGCAGTAAAACTTGTTCAAACCCCCTTCTATCTGGTACTCTCCGATTCAGAAATTGACGCTGGTACTCGGCGACTGCAAGATCTGAACTCCCGTTGCAGAAGCTATAAACGAATATCATATCGGCATATTCACGATGAGAGAATGTCCCAGGCATAATAAAATGAATCTAATGTTTAAATTGTCAGAAAATACAAATGCTGAATACGAATTGACAGGGATTAATATTATTCTTATTAATACGTAATGGCGGCCTTACTATTGCTAAGCAAGAGTGCAAAGACAACAGAACATACTTTTTGAGAACTATAACACAAATATAAAACCTACTTGTTGTAAATAATTTAATAAAAATTTTAATTTGAATATTGTTTACCCCTATATTTCGGTAACGGCCAGGAATAGGACCCATGTTTATAGGAAATTTTATGTTTATTTTGGGCCCCCAAATACGTATCTAAAATATTGACATTTCCGCCTGAATCACCCTGAATATACATTTAGACTAGTTAATATTAAGGTATGCAATGATAAGGTACACTTAAAAGATTATTTCAATTAATAATTATTGTCTTTTCCATTATCAGAGAGACTACAATTAACCCGGTAACGGACAATTTATTTATTTTTTTATCTATTCGAGCTTGATTTTAAAACTGACAATAATAATTAAAGTAAACTGAGATTTTCGGTTCTATCTCTCACCAAAGTATTTTTTCTGAGGTGGCCATGTGCCACTAACTGTTCTGGCATCCTAATAACAGTCAATGTTTGGTAGCGTGGATTTGTGCCATTATGTATTTTCTTTAAATAAAACACTAAAAAAAAATATTTTTTAGAAGGTAATATTAATATAATATTAAATTAAGTTTGGACCAAAATGTTGAACACTCTGTATCACTTATACCTATTCTAATAACAGGTAGGTGATATTACATGTTATAGCTTTTCTTTCCTAAATTTTAGTAAAAAAAATTGTAAAAATAGTTAAAATCTAACGATTTTTATGTAAAATCGTTTTTAACCAAAAATCCATTGAAAAATTCATATATGTATTGACAACGTCGCATGATCAAAATTTTTTAAAGTAGAATAGAGGACTACTAAAGGCTTCAATATAATCAAAACAATATATGGTGTTCCATTTAAAAAAATATATGATCGGCCCACCCTGGATTTTTGAGCCAACCTGTACATTTAAACTTATTTTTATAAGGTGCGCAGCGTTAACCTGTACAACCTTTGTATAAAGGTTTTTTTTCCATAAGTCGACCGTTAACGAGATATCGTCCACCGCCACACTAAATGGACACCCTGTATTATAGGCCAAGCATAAAAACGCAAATAAAGCAGAGAATAAGAAAGTAAGACCATTACTCTTGCCTTATTTATTTACTTCCTTACTTTACTTATTTTGCTACTTCCCTGCGGAAATAGAATTTTATTTTATTTTAATATTATCAGTAATTTCTTCAATAAAACCACACAATATTTATTCTGCAGGGAGCTGAATATCTTATAGGTGTTCAGAATCTCTCTATTTCAAAGTACCTTCTAAAATATCGACAAAATCTATAAAAACCAATGCGGAACCTTATAATTTTAGACCTAGTTTTTAATAAAGTTCGCTATATCTCCTTAGCGCAAGCCTTTGGCTCAACAAATAAGAGCCGAAGTTTAACATACATACGAGTATATGCATAAATTGAAACTTTACACAGAGCAAGATAAAGTAATAAAACAGGATTACTAGAAATCATATCATAACAGTAACACCATTTTTAATAACTTGTATGCAACAAATAATAGCGATTTTGTTCATAATGAGTCATATACATAAAACGTTTTATTTATTGTACACATTATGATGATTGCCTTTATAAAACGTTTTGGTACCTTTATGAAACATATCCAAAATGGCCGATGACAATCGCGTCTCGCTTTTCAACGAGTCAGTTGTATTTCAAACTCTCTAATGACATTATACTGGGCGGATGATTTCGCGGAAAAGTACTCGAAATTAAGGATATACATTAAAATAATGTGCTATGGATTGTGCTGGTATTGTACCCTTTTAAGGTAAGTTCTTGCTTTTGAATAGTTTTTCTAAAATGATCTATTATTTATACAAATAGAATATGAATAATTTTTTTGTCTTGGCATAAGGCTTTGAATTTTACCTCTATTATTTTTTAATTACTTTTCAAATGCATTTTGTTGCAAAAATTGCAATTGTTAATACAGGGCGAGTAGGAAGGAATGGGCCTAACTCTAAGGGTGTAATCTATGCATCAAAATAATAAGAAAAAACTGAAATGTTGTTATCCAATATTCATTTGTTTTCAAGTTATAAGGCAAAAACAAAATATTGCATTAATTTAGCTTTCCTGTAATAAATGTTATTATTGTTTGCTTTTAATTGCTGTGCTATCACTGTCCTATTAGTGTCAGTATAAAATGTTACATTGATTCACATTTCGAATAACGCCAATATGGTTTTCATTTATGGTTTGTGTAATGGGAATGCTACAGCGGCTATTGAAGAATATCGTGAACGATTTCCACATGAAAGAACACCGAACAGAAAGGCCTTTATTAACAAACTCTGCGAGACCGGAACGCTTCCAAGTGCTAATGTAACATCCGAACGAGCCATTCAACAGGATTTAGAAGAAGAAATAGAAAATGTTCTAGCTGTAGTAGAAGATGCGACGACAAGCTCACGACGAATTGGAATTCAGTTGGGGATTTCCCAAAAAAGAGTGATTAATACACTTCACGAGCTAGGCATATATCCGTACCATGTACAGCGTGTACAGAATCTTTAACCTGGAGACTACGCCAAGCGTATGCAATTTTGTGGGTGGATAATTAATAATCGTCATTTTTTACCGCTCATACTTTTTACTGACGAAGCTACATTCACCCGTGACGGCATCAATAATAAATCGAAACTCCTATGTATGATCGGACGAAAATCCTCACGCAATAGTCGAAAGTAATTTTCAACGCAGATTTTTAGTAAACGTGTGGTGTGGCATAATCAATAATAACTTAATTGGCCCTTTTCTTTTGGAAAATCGCCTTACAGGGAATCACTACTTAAGTTTTTTACAAAATGAATTGCAAGGAGTACTTAACTGGAGGCGATTCCTTTAAACATCAGAATTGAAATGTATTATCAACACGACGGAGCACCTGTATATGTTTGTATTCTACGCCATAAAAACGGGGTTTAGGTAGCATTATAAAAGCCCAAATAAAATACTGCTAAACGTATTAAGGGCTAATTCATTATATCTTATTTTAAGACGTGAATCAGTGACGGGGCTTTCCATAATCAGGCGGTCAAAAACCGATGGCTTGTATGTCGAACCAGATCAAAGCGAAACAAAACTACAGCTAGCAGCATTCTTCCAAGTCCGATTCCAATGACATCCACACAGTTTTGATGCTTGTCCTACCACTAAGTTGGCGCAGGTAGAATTGAAAAGTATACACCTATTTACTATAGAAGTTTATAAAATATACGTCGGTGTTTCTACTATTTCACAACGAATACAAGGTTAGTTAAGTGTTCGTAAATTGTTTTGTAAATATATTATTTTCAATTAAATTGTACAAGTACATACAAATAAACAAATCTTTCATTTTTATGAAGCTGAATTATATCCACAGCCGCTAAGGCGCATACCCAATATAATAACGTTTTATAAAGAATATAAAACAAATTTTAACGGTTATAAAATACCTGATAGAGGCACGTTTTATAGTGCCAAGCAAACACTTTTTAATGGCAATACGACATGCTAATCAGTACTATAAATCAATAACATATTACGGGAATAAAGCAGTCTTATTATCGTTATATATCTGTCTTAGCAGTATCTGGTGTATAGAGGTTATAAGCAGGTGTTGCTGTCCCAAATCGTATTAAATGATTATATAAAGGTCATGAGAATTCTTATAAGGAGTAAATTACTTTTCGCTCAGTGTAGGTTAGTTCAGTTACGCTGTTTTAATTCGAAGCACAAGAAAAGAATCCCCCAGGTACCAGCTACGTCCAAAGATAAGATGAAAATCACTTTCGAAAAATTTCGAAAAGTGCTTCCTTAAGAAATTATAGTCACCTAAAACGTTGAAATTAGATAATTTTCGCACGCATTTCGTACCATTTCATTATAATATCCAACTAAGAAAGTTGTTTATTAATTTAAATATCATATAAATGCAATACGAATACACAGATGACGTTTATATTACTCTTTCATTTTCAACAAATAACTTTTCATAAACACAAAACACCGAGAACACTACTGTCACAGATTTAGGAGTGATCTGTGCTATTGTGCCAAACGCACGTTGTGCCTGATGAAGCTCTCTCCTTGACTTACGTAATTCATTTTATTTCAGGAGGTCTCTACCTGCGCGTGCAGGTGTGTTTTCCGCAATAATTGCTTGTGGTGGCTCGGGTTATTTTAGAAAGTACTATTTTTAATATGGCTTATAAAAAGAAAGTCGAAGTAAATACAATTTTACAAACAAGTTAAGAATTTTTAGTGGCTCAAACAAAACCTACACAAGAACAATTTTTTCAACTAATTACTTGATTCGCATCGTTTAAGTGAATTTTCCACTTATCCAACCATGACGCCAAAAGTTTGATATGCCCTTCGATTCGAGGCTACTAACATGGGCTGTTTAGCGGTGGCAAATATTGCACGTGGCGACATCTCGCAGCAATCGAGCGATCCACCCTATCAGATCAGGGAGGGCGCTGGAAATGAAACCAAGGTGCAACATTCCGCATGTGTTCCGTGAGATCACTTTCCTTTTCATCAGACCCTAAGCCTTACTGATGAGCCGTTATACGACGAAATGCATCCAAGGACTGGGTCTGACGGAAAGGAAAAGGGCCAAACTCCTTTAAGCCTCTTTAGATACTGCGTGACCAAATTTTGGAATATCCCAGGTATAGATGTTGTATATGGCCAGCGCAAGAGAGAAGCCTGGCGGTACTCCGGCTCTGGCCCATTTTCTATCGAAACCGCGAAAATTTTGTGCGTCAAATAGGAGTGAGTAACCTTTATTACATAATTTGACATCTTATAAGCTTTAGGATAAGTCCGTCGGACCAGACCTTTGCTCACATCTTAAAGTCTCTCGTACTAGAGTGGCCATTTAAGTCCTTTAGGGCATTGGACGCCGGTCTGGGTGTGTGGTGCATCGTAGAATGAGCACATCGAAAACCAAACAGCCCTGGTGGTAAAATATTGTAAACATCGTTAATACAATTGAGTATAAGTTTTCCAACATCTGTGCCAAGGCACGACAGCAGTCTGATTGGTCTGTAACTGGCGACTAATAAGAAATCCTGTCCTAGGTTACGTATTAAAATAACCGTGGCCTTCCTTTACACTTGGTCCTTTTCTATCACAGCCTGGGCTATGTTTATTGCGTCCATGATAATATTGTCGGGCAAGTTCTTTAGTGCTTTAACTTTAAGGACGTCAAAACTTATCCCGGTTTTGGCTTCAGTAAAAGTCAGAATATTTTTAACTTCGTCAAGGGTTCCCAAAATGTTGAATCGGATTTTGAATGCTTTTGTAAATCTGTATCATTTTGGATACCCGCACATCCCTCTACGGATTCGTCGTTGGAATTTCGCTAAATTGTTTATAAAGACAATTCAACTTACTGCTTCCTGATACGTAAGAGCGGACTTATGAACTTTTCTTCATGATTTCAGCTAGAATTGGACTCACAAGAAAAAAGTAATAATTATTTTGAAGAACTAAATTCGAAATTTAATCAATGAGCTTAATGATCGCAAGCGGAAAAAGTGTTCAAAATACACTTAAGACCAGTTGCACAGGATTCCAGTATGTGGTCGTACATTGAGAACACAGGCATTAAAGTTATACTTATTTATAGATGGCGAAAAAAACAGTATTGTACGGACGATGTCAATATTATTTGTCCAAATAATGGAAAATGCAAATCAAAAAACAACTTTAAGAATAAAGTTTTGATTTGGTGCGCCATACCAGAGGCAGGTATTTCTCGTCCTTATCTTAGACTTGTCAGTGGTGAACCGTTAAACGCAAATCATTATATAGAGAGGTGAATTCCGAAATTGGTTAATTTCATTAATGCACATCACCTCAAGAACGAAAAAATCATGTTTTGGCATGACCTCTGTCACCTTGAAACCAGAAACTGGTTAGCTGCTCTTAATATCCCATTCATACTAAAAATAACAATCCCCCAAATATTCATCAGGCAAGACCTAGTGAACATTCTTGGGCAAAATTGACAAAAGGGTTTAAGACAGTCGTTGGGAGACCGAAAATGAACAAGTGTTACGACGCAGAATATTAAAATAAAAATCGCGAAATAGGCAACATGACCGTCTAGAACATGATGAGATGGGTAGAAACAAAATTACGTGCTATTAAAGATAATTGACCTTTTAGTATAATTTGATTTGTGTTTTCTGTTAAACAAATACAATGTGTTAAGTTTCAAAATAAATTATTTCACAATAACAATTTGTTTTTCTATACTGAAAGCGACAAAATGATGCCCACGTTGTTTGGGGGTGGCAAACAAAGCGTATTCTGATTTTTCAAATTTCAGGTTGGGACTTCGAGGAAGTAATCTAAGTGTGAGTGTAGAAAATGTATTTGTAGGGACACATTACATCCCATATTTTCGTAAGCTTTGAGGAGCTTGTTTACAATTTCTGTATAATTGTCTGCTCTTTATTTTTTTTAATTTACTATTTTTTACGGTCGTCGGCGTATCAGAGGCCATCTTGAACCGGTCATCGACCGTACGGTTTTTAATCGTGCGGTCTACCGACTGGGGAGTGTGAAACGGCACCTTTATCATACGAGATATCCGATCTCATCCGGCCTGTCCGGCGTAAATAGGATGGTTTTGATGTCGATTCATTTTACACTCTTCCCTAAGACAAGAGCACGCGGTGTTTCCCAAGCGGTCACCCATCCAAGTACTAACCGCGCTCGACACTGCTTAACTTCGGTGATCTGACGGGAACCGGTGCTTCAAGTGTCGCTAGGCCCTTGCCCCTGTCTGCTCTTTAATTTCCTAAGAAATCGGTTACAACCATTCTAAATGCCATCCATGACTCTTTTTCTTTTCTCTCAAGCACAGCGTCAAATGCAGGATCCCTAAGAAGTTGTCTTATCTGGGGTCCCACAAAAATTCCCTCCTTAATTTTGGCTTCACTTAATCTGGGAAATTTTTGTTTTAGGTAACTGAATGCAGGACCATCTCTATCCATAGCTTTAACAAAGTTTTTAATTAAGCCAAGTTTAATATGTAATGGCGGAAGTAAAATTTTATTTGCAGGAACTAAGGGTATGTTCGTAACGTTTTTCAATCCCGGTTCAAAATGTTCTTTGTGGCCACACTTTTCTTTTATAGTGATCCATTTTAGCTCGGCTATCCCTTTCGCACGGAAAACAACAATATTTTGTATACCCCAACTGCCTACCAAGTAAAATAGCTACTACCTTCAAATCTGCACAAATTTGCCAATCATATTTCTTATATTGCAATGTTTCCAGCAATATCTTCATATTGGTGTATGTTTCTTTCATATGAGCGGCATAACCAATTGGAAGTGAGCGAAGTATGTTGCCGTTATGTAATAATACCGCTTTGAGGCTTTTTTTTTTATGACAAGGCACAGCACTGCAGGATAAATCCTTTATGGCGCTCTAGGAGCGGTGCGTGTGCGCAGGAAACGATTCACGTTGGTCTTGAATCTTTGGAGATTATACTCGTTGGGGAACGCGATTTCAGGGAGGTCGTTTCAGAGTGATGACGTTCTCCAGATGAAAGAATTTTGAAACAGTGTCGTTCGAGGGACACTAAGCTGAACCACGTACTGGTGGGCTGCAGTGGCTCGTCGTGTATTTCTACCATGCACCGCTCTGGGTGGTATCAAGCGGGCAACCTCAGTTGAACACTTGCCATGAAAATATTTGTAAAATAGACTCAAGTCGCCAACCTGCCTTCGATGTTCAAGGCTTTCCAGATTGTTTGTCAGACTATGGTCACCGATCAAGCGAATGGCTCTTCTTTGAATGGAATCTAGCAATCTCAGGGTATGTTTAGGAGCAGAGCCCCAAATATGCAAACAGTACTCGGTCGAATTGGGCTTTATAGAGCATCAAAAGTTGCTGGGGTGTATAGAGGTTCTTTGTTCGGAAAAGTATTCCAAGCTTCTGCGAGGCTGCCGTAGCAATGGCCGCAACGTGACTATGCCAAGACATATGACTATCCAAATTTACGCCCAATAAATGAATTGATGAAGCCAAAGGAATTGAGTGTCCCGCCATAACTATATCCGGTTCTTCAACATTAACTTTTTTAGAAAAAACTGCCGCCTGGGTCTTTTTAGCGTTAAATTCTACTTGGTTACTGTCACCCCAAGACAGAATTTCTTCCAGGTCTTTGTTAAGATGTGAGACCTCTTGCTGCCTACAGAGATGTGCATTAGCAGCCGATGTCCGAGCATCCAAAGTAAAAGATGAAACAAGTGTGCTGTCATCAGCGAAGCTATATATAGGATTTTTAGTTTTTTTCCAAAAGATCGTTAATGTATAGTAAGAAAAGGGTGGGCGACAAAATAGAACCTTGAGGGACTCCGGCGTTGATGTTAAATGTGTCTGAAAGAAATCCGTCCATCGCCACTCGCAGAGAACGGTCTTTAAGAAAGCTTGACAACCATGAACAAAATTGAACCGGCATTCCGTACGCTCTCACTTTAGTTAGGAGCCCCTCATGCCATACTCGGTCAAAAGCCTTGGAAATGTCCAGTGCTACCGCCCGGGACTCCCCATGGTGTTCTATTGCGTTGTTCCAAACATGAGTAACATAAGCGAGAAGGTCTCCTGTTGATCTAGACTTACGGAATCCATACTGGCGGTCACTAATAATGTTGAAGCCTTCCCGGTATTTTAATAATTTTTCGTTGATAGCCTTCTCCATAACTTTTGATATAACCGAGAGCAATGCGACTGGACGATAGTTCTTTGGCAAAGTCTTCTTGCCTTTTTTGGGTATGAGGCTTACTTTTGATGAGTCTATAAAAAGTCACCATTCATGAGGGATGTGTTCTATACCTAAAGCTTTCATTAGACCATCAATATCATGGCAAGCTACTAAATAATTTTCCATTTTAAAAAATGACATAAGAGATTCATGACCACTTCTTTAAACAGAAACCTTTACATCATCTTCAAGCAAGTTCCACTATTGTAGCCTAGATCCTAACAACTCTGCCTTTTGTTTTGGCAAATCCAAGTCTCTTATGAGGTCACTCAAGTCAGTTTGTGATATTCTATTTGGTTCCTTGCTACCACAAGGTACAGGAAGGAAATTTGGATCCTTAGAGGTTAAGGGCTCTTCGTCTGTAACTTTTAATTCTTCTTCCGAATCAAGACTATAGTTCTTAGGGGGATCCGAAACAGGCAACACATCACTATGAGACATAGGACGAATAGCAGACAGTATATTAGGGTACCTTAAATTATCCTTATTATTCATCGTAATACCTTTACTAATTGGAGGTGTGAGACCAAAATAGCAATCAGATGTATGGTCTTTTGGTTCTCTTCAAACCATAGGTACAGCAAATGGCATTGATCGACATCTTCCATTAAGCCAATCTCGGAGACAGTTGGCACAAGTATTGCAGCAAGTATGGGGAGCCCATTTTTTTTTTTATCTTGGTCACCAAATTTACATCCAAAATACAACTGATGGGCTTTCTTAATTAAAGGAGTTATATTTTTTTTGGCATTGAAAAGTAACATCTCCACAAATATAATAAAAATTGCTGGACCTATTAACACACTCGCGCGACATATTGATATAGTTTACTAATAAGACACTAAACGATACGACAGTTAAAATAAGACTAAACTAGGGAAATAATTTATGCATTTTTAAACATTTTACTACCGTAGAAGGGGAAAAAACGAATTGCAATTTGTCTAGACATAAAAATCTTTAAAAATCCTTACTTGTCAGATGGAGTAGAATAAATATAATATACTAATTAGGAAAATATTTCCTAGCCATCTGATTTAAAAACCTTATACTATAAGGCCGTATTCGGCTAACACAGTTAGCGCTACAATTCTAAATTGATTGCTTAAAACTACCAGATGGCTAGGAAATATTTTCCTAATTAGTATATTATATTTATTCTACTCCATCTGACAAGTAAGGATTTTTAAAGATTTTTAAGTTTTTAATATACCTAGAGGTATAGTCCTCTCTCCTGATTGCTTAAGACTTCTAAGAGATGGCGCCACTTGTCGTTCACTGCCTGAGCAGGACGATAAAACTGGTTATAAAGACTTGAGGCCCTTCTGTTGTTAGGTATGTCTGCGCTTACCCTATGCTGACGAGAACCAATAAGTTCGAAACCGGTCCATAGGTAGCAGCATCCTACCAACAGAAGGGTCTTCCTTTCTTGGTAGTTTTAAGCAATCAATTTAGTATTGTAGCGCTAACTGTGTTAGCCAAATACGGCCTTATAGTATAAGGTTTTTAAATCAGATGGCTACGAAATATTTTCCTAATTAGTATATTATATTTATTCTACTCCATCTGACAAGTAAGGATTTTTAAAGATTTTTAAGTTTTTAATATACGTAAAGGTATAGTCCTCTCTCCTGATTGCTTAAAACTTCTAAGAGATGGCGCCACTTGTCGTTCACTGCCTGAGCAGGACGATAAAACTGGTTATAAAGACTTGAGGCCTTTCTGTTGTTAGGTATGTCTGCGCTTACCCTATGCTGACGAGAACCAATAAGTTCGAAACCGGTCCATAGGTAGCAGCATCCTACCAACAGAAGGGTCTTCCTTTCTTGGTAGTTTTAAGCAATCAATTAAGTATTGTAGCGCTAACTGTGTTAGCCAAATACGGCCTTATAGTATAAGGTTTTTAAATCAGATGGCTAGGAAATATTTTCCTAATTAGTATATTATGTCTAGACATAAGCCTGTCTGTGTCTAAACGTAGGTCTGTGTCTATGTCTAGATAGGTAAATACATGTTAACTGTTTATTACCTTTAAAAAAAGAAAATATTTTGGCAATTGGATATGTGATGAGCAGGTCAAAATCTATAAGACTGAGCTATTTTTATTACTGACCTTTTTACGTTGTTGCCTAGTGTTATCTAGCACCATACTATTCAATGTCACAACCTAAATTTCGAGTTTCTCTCTTTTATCTTTAAAAAGATATTCAATTTTAGGGACACCCTGTAAAAGGTCACAATTTAAGAAAAATAATTCTTATCTCAGAAACGGAGAGAGTAGGGTAAAAATACTTTTAATAAAAGTTATAGAAAATAAATAAAGGAACACAAAAATAGTATATTATTAACCAAGGTTTAGACAGCCATCATTATTGCTCGAGCGGCAAGTTTAAATCACGAGGAGCGAAGCGACGAGGGATTTAAGACGCGATGGCTATAAGCTGTCTAAACCGTGGTTAATATAATATTTTTTCCTACAAACTTTTATAAGACATTTATCTTTATAGTAGGTATTAATAATAAAATTATAGAAAATTATAGGTAGGTATAAGTATATTTTTTAATCAAGTTACCTTTGGAATTGGCAAAATATTGTGTTGGCTTTGTTAATGTCAATTTTTGTTCATTTATGTCATCAGATTTCACGAGTTTTCCGTTTTTTTAAATGTTAGTAATATTATTATGTGTACACCTCCAGAATTAAGGATGGAAGCAGAAAAAATGTTAATTGTATCGATATTTTACAATATCAAGTAATCTAATATGTATTAATAATTATCTGGTTGCCTAACCACATTCATATTTATAAATTCATGTTGTAGAATCAAAAAATCAAGTTACCTGCCTTCAAATAGATTCTTGAAGATCGGTCAATAATGGATTTCAATGCGTTATTATTGACCATGGTCAATAATAACTTATAAGGTAGAGAAAAACGATTTCTAACGTTAATAATCGGTCAATAATGGCGATGTTATAGGTTAGTAGTGGGAAAAATATATATTACATACGGTGTTTCATTTAAAATATGCAAGTTTGAGACATCCTCTGGCATAACCGGAACTCGCACAAGGTCGCCCTTGAAGAGAGCGTCTCTTTGAACCCCAATGTCCAAATTTGCAGGATTCAAATCGCATTACTTTCCGAAATATTCTAATGGACAGTCAGGTATGTACTATTATGTTTTACGTTATAAATGTTATCTTGACGTTCAATTCAACTAAAATAATTCTCGATATAGATACAGGCCAAAGATAGATAAAGATAACTCCAATATTAACGTTTGGTATGCCAAAATGCAAAAATTCTTGCTCGGCAGACACCAAGAATAGTTTTCGTGTAGCATTGCCATTTCGAACTATACGAGTCACTTTTAATTTATTTTAACTTTATTTTTCAATTACCATTAACTTTGCAGCTACGCCTCAATAAAACGTCTTTTTTAAAATTTATTTTGCTATGGTTTCCGAGAAAAGATAATACTGCGAATGGGAGATATAAAGAGTAGTCTATAGCATTTTTGTTAAAGGTTCGCTTTTTTTAAATAGGTTTAAATTCACTGTAATAATGAGGATATATTGAGTAATATTAAGTAACCTTGTTTTTATTTTGTACTTTAGTCATAGCAGATGAGGATTGTTCAATATGAAAAATTTACAAAAGATTTATATTTTGTTACTAATTTCTAAGGTGATACTCTTTTTTCAACTCCACTTAAAAGATACAACTTTTTCAAATAATTTTTTTAATAACTCAAAAATAAAGGAGATATTTTTTCATATACGTTCATAAAAGTTGCGCATAATTAAATCCCGTAACGTCATGTTTTCAAATTTAAAAAATTCCGAATGCTTCCGAAGATATTTGGATAAAACCGAATTTTCGCGATTTCGTTTTAATTGATTTACGATTCTATTTGAAAAGACATGTGAAAATAAATTTTACATTCTTATTGCCACTTTTTTTCCCCTACAAGATGGTTTAATTACGTTTTTGATCCGACGTTTCGTTTAGTCACAACCATCATCAACTTTGTTATTTTAAATAGTCGGAAAATTTTATTTTATGCTTAATAGATTCTACGTTTTATTCTAAATCCAACGGTGTATCATACTTGTTAGTTATTAGACGTTTCGATATAGAAAAACACATCATCAATGAAAATAGGCACATTATCGAAAATATGTATGTTTTCATTGTTGTATTTAAACACTAGTAGGATTTTAAAACATTTTTTTTTAAGAAACTTATAACAAAACACAATATCTAATAAAACTTATCTGAAAAGTGCAACAAGTAGGTAATAATTAATTTTAATTATTAAATACAATTATTTTTTATTTTAAAAAATACATCATAATATTCAAACATAACGTATCATTTAAATTCGGCATCATATGGGTGGCTATGAAATTGATTGACGTTCGCAATTGTTTAAATATGTAGTTTCTTCAGATCTGTCACTTAGTTACAGAGAGTTGTTAGCTTAAATTTGGTAATTATTATTATTGTCACGACTTAGTGCCGTTTCGGTCCTAGAGGGGTCGTGGAGTAGGAAATAAGACGCTCGTCTAAAAAACAAAGTACCCTTTTATTAATGATAAGTATTCTACAATAATTTACCCAGTAGCCCAGAGACCGCTTAGCATGTTCCGGGGGACCTTATCTGGGGGACGTGACTGAGTTCTACTAGGGGATGTTAACTAGGATAGTAGGTTCACAGTAGGGACTCAGGAGAGGGGCTTAGATCGTTCGTTCTATAGCGCTCCTGAGGGGTGTTCTTTTTAAAGGAAGGACTCAGGAGAGGGGCTTAGATCGTTCGTTCTATAGCACTCCTGAGGGGTGTTTTTTAAAGGAAGGGATCAGGAGAGGGGCTTAGATCGTTCGTTCTATAGCACTCCTGAGGGTATGGGAGTTGACCAAGTCGGAAAGACGAAGGTGCCTTACCCATCGTACGCTCCGGTTTTTATACACAGAGAGTGCTGATTATTGTTTAACTGTTCTTGACCGTGAGCGTACAGTGGGTTAGACTCTTGATGGCGCGCAGTGGTCGAGTCATGTGAAAGTTGATTAACTTATGGGTGCCGCCATTTTGTTGACATGCCCCCCCTTTGAAAAACAATGGACCCCAATGTTAAGGAACATGCTAGGCTTGCTTTACAACATTTTCGAATTATAATACATATATATTTTATATTGCTTCTTCTGTCTGTTGATTTTTCATCCCAGTCCACCAGTTTGTCTGACTTCCAGCCGGCTATGTCCTTTTGGTTACTGATGTTCCTGATGCTTGACTTGTTGCCGGATGATCTGGTGTCCTTTTGCCAACTGGTGGAGTCGTGGGTGTTACATGTAACAACAGAAAGATCTTATGTAGTATCGGTAGCTTAATATCTTAAGTATAAATTGAGACCTTATATCCCCTTATAATTACCCTTTTTGATCTTTTCATATAATATATAATAAATATAAATGTGTATATAATAACTTGTTTATTTGTATATTTGTACCGTCCCCTGTATGTATAACGTTGACTTCCCTGTATAAATTGGTTTTTCATGTCAAAGTTATACTTGGTTTCTACTTTGGTACGGTTATCCCTTTCATCCCTTTAACTAGTAACTATTTTTACGTGTTACGTTATTTGTGTATATGTAAAATTTAATGTATAATAAGTGTATAAACGTATGATAATATAATAATTGTATATTTTTTCTTGCCCCTGAGCTTTTACAATCTAGTTTGTACTGAAAGGTTAGAGTTACGTTATCCTCCCTGTCTAAGTGTCGGTGTCTAGCACACTTTTAGGTGTGATTATTTTATTATTTTATCCCACTGTGTTTTATTGAATTTTGTCCCGCTGTTATTGACCCTAACTGTTGCGTCTGTATCAGCAAAACAATTTATTGCTAATATATATATCAAAAAGGTAAGTTTTTTTTTTCTTTTTATTGTTTTTTTTTGTTTACCTACGTAAATATGTTGACTCCTATTTGTAAGTAATCTCAAAACTTATTTTTATTATTGTTATTTTTTCGAACTATTTATTTGAGTGCCGCCATTTTGTTGACATTATGTTTTTTTAAATTTTAAACTGTTGCATTGTGAAGTAAAATTTAAAATAATGGAACATTATTCTAACGAAGAAAAATTTGACATGATTTGCTGTTACATCAAAAGGCATAAGAATTGTGCGCAAGCAAAGATGCAATATTTTCAAAAATATCCCGAACGGCGTCAACCCAATCGATCAATTTTTAAGAGGCTAGTTACAAATTAAAAGAGAATGGCGCGTTTGAAAAACCTGTGTTACATCGAAAAAAAAATTATGACCCTGAACAGGTAATGACCGTTTTACTTGCTGTAGCAGAAGATGATACTTCGGGCTATTGAAAAGGAACATTCCGTTCCTAAATCAGTATCGCAAAGAATTCTCCATAGGGAAGAGTACCGTCCTTATAATTTCTGCATTTGTCATTCTTTGCTTCCTGGGGATTACGAGCGCAGAATGACTTTTTGCGAGTGGTTTACTAGACAATGCGATGAAAATCATCATTTTCCATATAATGTTCTCTGAACCGACGAAAGTAATTTTTCTAACAATGGCATCTTTAATAGAAAAAATCGTCACTATTGGTCAACACAAAATGAAAATCGAGTTCATACATCTAGATATCAACATCGTTTTGGATTTAACGTGTGGTAGGGATTTTGGCACCCGGATTTACGAAGGAACACTAAATTCAGAAAGATACAAAGAAATTTTAAGAAACGACATTGACAATATTCTTGACGACCTTCCTCTAGCAGTAACCAATATTATGTGGTTTCAGCAAGATGGGGCTCCTCCTCATAATTCCAGAAATAATATGGAATATCTGAGAGACCTTTTTCAAAATAATTTAATAGCCACTCGTGGTCCCATAAACTGGCCTCCGCGATCCCCAGACCTTACGCCAATGGACTTTTTTTTTGGGGGATACCTTGATAATGAAGTTTACTGGAAGACTTTTCAAAATAATGATGAGTTGAAGGCTGAAGTTCGAGCTGCAATAAATAAAATAACTCCAGAAATGTTAAATAACGTTATGGAAGAAATTGTTTACCGATGTTATTTATGCTTGGAGAATGAGGGTGAAATTTTTGAAAATAAAAAATAATTTTTTATAAAAATAATTGTATTTAATAATTAAAATCAATTATTACTTGTTGTATTGTTCAGATAAGTTTTATTAGATAATATTAGGTTTCTTTTAATTTTGTCCCATAATCTTAAGATTTACCGTGATTTACGCATTTGAACACAAATTTAATAATATTGTAAATAATTTCAAATAAAAAAATGTTTTAAAATCCTACTAGTGTTTAAATACAACAATAAAAACATACATATTTTCGATAATGTGCCTATTTTTATTGATGATGTGTTTTTTTATATCAAAACGTCTAATAACTAATAAGTGTTAAATACCGTTGGATTTAGAATAAAACGTAGAATCTACTAAGCATAAAATAAAATTTTCCGACTATTGAAAATAACAAAGTTGATGATGGTTGTGACTAAACGAAACGTCGGATCAAAAATATAATTAAACTATCTTGTAGGGGAGGAAAAGTGGCAATGATAATGTAAAATTTTATTTTTTTTTATTTATTTATTTATTCATTTATTGATGTTAACATGCACAGAGTACATTTACATAGGTCATAAGATCTAATACTAGGTTAAAAATAAAAGTATTCCTCAAAAGAGTAAAAAGCCTTACTTATTAAAAAATGTTTTATTCTTCTTTTAAATGCAAGTGGTTCCAGTGTCACCACTTCAGTAGGCAGATGATTAAAAAATTTTATTCCGTAATAGGACATGCCGTCCCTCGCTCTAGCAAGTCTGCGAAACTCGGGCACGAGCAGTCCACGGTTGCGGGTCTTATATTGGTGAACGTCCGACTGTTTCCTGTACAGTTGCAGGTTCTCCCTAACATAAAGCAGGCACTCCAAAATGTAGACACAGGGAAGGGTGAGGATATTCAAGTTAACAAAGTGCTGCCTACAGCAATCGCGGTATGCAAGACCCGCAATAAGCCTTATGCATCTCCGCTGCAGGGCAAATATCCTGACAGTGTGCGCTGAATGACCCCAGTTGATAATGGAGTATGACATTCTGGAGTGAAAGTAACTGAAGTATGCGACTCTAACAGTTGAGCGAGACACAGAATATCCCAAGTTACGCAAGAGATAAATTATTTTCGACAGCTTATACGATAGAACGTTCACATGCGCCTCCCAAGTTAACTTCGAGTCCAAGGTGACTCCCAAGAAAGTGACAGGGTCCAACTCGTGCAATTCCGCGTCGATATGCTTTAAGGAAAAAAGGAGAGACTGGGTTTTGCTGACATTCACACAAAGTTTATTTGATAGAAACCAGTCATCAATGCGATACCGTGTGCGCTCCGCATCCGCGATCACAGCGACCTCGCTTTTATTGGAGACCAAGGAGGTAGTATCATCTGCATATAAAAAGAAGTCAGCGCCATTAGAGCACTTTGGTAAGTCATTTATAAAAATAAGGAAGAGGATTGGTCCGAGAACCGATCCCTGGGGAACGCCACAGCCAATGATCTTACTTTGGGAGCGATGGCCATTAAACGTGACATATTGGCCTCTGTTGGTTAAATAGGACTTAATAAGTTGTATGCTTCCGACATCGAAATTGTAGAAATCAAGCTTCCTAAATAACACGTGATGCGAAACGCAATCAAAAGCCTTCGTCAGATCGTGAAAGGAGGCAAGAGAATGAAGACCGCCCTCAAAGCCCTCCGCCACACATCGACAAAAGCTTCCAACTGCCCCACTAGTAGTATGGTGTTTCCTAAACCCAAACTGTTCAGGGGCAAACAATGAATTTTCCTCAAAAAACTCCTCGATCTGAGATTTAAGAATTGCCTCATAAATTTTCGCAAAGATTGGCACCAGAGAAATTGGCCTATAGTTAGATGGATCATCCTTGGGTCCCTTCTTATATATTGGGATAACTTTGGCGATCTTAAGACAATCCGGAAACACACCTTCCGATATTGACATATTTATTAGACCTGTAATGGGATATACTATAAGGTTTTTAAGAGTTTTGATTGTTTTGGAGTTGAAGTCAAAGTGATCCCTACAGGCACTGTCTTTTAAGTTTGTCATTACAGATCTAACATCATTATAGGTAACTTCGCGAAAACTAAAAGTTGATGTTATTTTTGTTTTTTTTAGATAATCGGCAGGATGTTGATTTGATACTGAGAGTTTACTAAGTATGTTGTTTGAAATTTCAACAAAAAAATCATTAAAATCATTGGCATTAAGACAGTTAGTGGGCTTATCGCAAATATTGCCATTGTTGGACTTTATGACCTTCCACATAGCTTGAGACGCATTGGAGGAGGATTTAATGAACTCATCATTGGCCTGTATTTTTTTTCTACTAATGGTATTTCTATACAGTTTTCTATATTCTCTAACATAGTCCTTACTCACCAATTGAGAATTGGCTCTACTTAGTCCCACAAGAAACTGAAGCCGCCCTCTCATCTCCCTCAGGGAATCATCATACCACTTGCCGACACGAGACCCAATAGCCGTATTCAATTTTTTAGATTTAAGCTAAAAAGACTTTTCACAGGCCCCAGCCAGTATTTCGATAAATGTTTTAAAGAGACACTCTATATCCCGGGAGTTACCGTTTTTGATAAAATCCCAAGATATTTTCTCAACATAATTGTACAAGCTAAAAAGTCCCAAGCCGGTCACAGGCCTATAGTTAATACGGATGTTAGATTTAGGCTTTATCCCAGAATCAATATTAAATGTCAAGAGAATTCCAAAGTGATCCGAGAGAGCGGGATCAGAAACCAATAAATTTATTTTGAAATGTCTTTTCAAATAGAATCATAAATCAATTAAAACGAAATCGCGAAAATTCGGTTTTATCCAAATATCTTCGGAAGCATTCGGAATTTTCTAAATTTAAAAACATGACGTTACAGGATTCAATTATGCGCAACTTTTCTCTAATTTAACCATCTCTGTATCTACTATGGTTTACGAGATCCCTGTAGAGTGCATTCTTATCTGGGACACCCTGTACATGAGCCATTTTATTTTTAAACACTCCCAAAGTAACTAAGAAAGCGCGAAAAATTAAATGCACATCAGAATGCCCTCCGTAATGTGGTTAGCATTAGTAACGATTAAGTGTTCCGCATAAAAACCGAATTATCTCGAAAACCGCCAGTTCTATTCAAATAAATTAAGAGTATCTTTTTTGAAAAAGTCAGTATTCAGCTCTGTCAAATGACACCGGTCAAAATTCCTTCATCACTTCCCTGACGATGTAAAACACGTACTGTAGCATGATTTAATGACTCTTTATGGAATCTATTAAATATTTAAATTTCATTAAATTATACAAGTCGGTTCAAAAGTTAGAGCCAAAAAAGTGAATCGCTGGGCACCCCTTTCTGGCTCTGTGTATGTATAATTAGCGTTATTTAGACCTCCTCCGTATGCTCCCGAGAAATTATATTTTATTATGAACTAAAATTTCTAAAAGCTTTTTAATTAAAGATATTACTTTCAGACAATAAAGCACATTTTGACTTTGACTTTGACTTTGAAAAGTAATTGCAGTATCGTCAGCAACCAAAAACAACTCGCTAAGTCTATCCTTCGGAATGTCATGAATATAAATGTTATACAGCACCGAAGCATGAGGGTATCCTGGAGAGAAGATAATGATTTTAAAGAGATAATTGGGGGCCCCCAACCTAATTAGTTCTAATATCAGACCTTATCAAATGCTTTCCAAACGTCAAAGGAAACAAAACTGACGTCATTATATGAACGCCCCAATAAAAACTAGATCTACTACAGAACATGGAAACTACGAAGGCAAGGAGTAGCCAAATTCTGCTTAAATAATATTTTTAATTTTAAAATTCAAAACGGACCTGACATGCCATGATGTTAATGACACATAGGAGTTACTGTTAATAGGGCGAAGCAAAGTGCTAGTCAGGGAGGTATGCAATCAATCAACTCTGTTTCGGTAGATAAATCATTTTTTCTCCGCGTTCAGAGAATAAACAAGGTACCGAGTTTTCTTAAATAAATTATTATTGCCAAGTTAAGATATCTACAATTTAAACATTATTGAATGTACTTTAAAAATTGTCAAGCCATACATCATTGACCCCAAAATTGCTTCAACTCTTCACAATATTAACTCTGAAAATGTCAAAGTAAAAAGCAGTATTTTACTTGAATAAATTAATTTACTTTATGGTGAAAGTTTCAAGTCTTTTAAATCCCTACAATGTCAGTCAGTTCACTAAACGGTTGGGAGAACCTTAATTTAATTTTGAATTTAAATTTATATTTTAGACCGGCATTAACTTTGTGTGTTTGGATGTAAACGGAGTTTTGTTTACTAATCACACCTTTGGGAAATCGACGATAGATTTTATAACTATCAAAATATAATATATTCATGAAAGATATCGGGTCAACCCTGAATATATTATTACAAATTTATTTACAACTGCATTTCAATACAATAAATAGAGCCAAGTCGATTAGCGGTTTTTTAATTGAAATATCTGATAGATCAGGGAATTCGAACAATTTTATAAACCCTTTCTTTTGTCTTCTATATTAGCTCGTCTTATTAGTACTCACCCTGGTTCAGGTTGGTCTGGTAGATCCTACCTACTTAAATTTGTTTTCCTGTTGAAATTGCAAAAAACGGAAAAGATATTTTGTTAGAATACTTATTTACCCAAACCAAACCGCTTGATTATTTTTATTTATTTTTCCAGAGTCTTCCTAGAGCCTACGAGTGCACAGAAAATCCAGCGGTGTTCCTTCGTCCTTTAAGCATCCCAGACAGGTTGGGTCCCCGTCCACATCTATCGAAATCAAGTGCTTTCTCAAATTTCAGTGACCTATCATATCGGAGGGTTTAGACCTACTCCTGTTAAAAATCCACTCTAACTTGGCCCCACTACATGCTCGAAAAAGTGGTGTTTGGATAGCACTTTGGTTCATAAGAATAATTTGACCATTTTTCTTCTATTTTACCGTCAATGCAGAGAGGCACATAATAGTTATTTATGTATTAAGAATGATGAAGATGTTTATGCCTCCGAGGGCAACAATCTTACAAAGCCAAGGGCCTTTGGCCCGAGAGTTTGTAAGTTGTCCGAGGGTATAGACATCAAGTAAAGCCCGTGGTACATACAATATTTTATGTCCTACTTCAGATAATTCCAAATTAAGATAAAAGAAAATTCAAAATCACAAAAGGTTTTTTACCTATATAGTTGCTAAATAGGTCATAAGTGGTCATTGTTGTGCTGTGTCAAAGTCAAACTGAAATTCATATAAAATAATGGATTTGCCGTTGATTTCGGATAGAATTGCTGTGAATGCTGCCTAAGCTGTGGATAATCTTGTCCCAAGGAAGTCTAAAGACGCCTATGATAAGGAACATCAAAGGTTTGGGGATTGGATGAAAAATAATGATCTAAAAATTATCAATTATCAACGAGACGGTGCTACTCGAATATTTCCAGGAATTGGTATGTTAAAATTTCTGTTGTAAATTATACTAAACTACTAATTATGTATATCGATTATAGCCTGGAACGTTTTCTCCTAATTCCCTATGGACGAAATATTCAATGTTAAAGAAGACATTGATAGTTAATAAAAATATAGACATTGCAAAATATTGCAAGTTAGGCCAGTATCTAAAGCAAGCATCCAAAGGATTTGAAGCGATGAAATAGAAAATTTTGACTCGAGAAGATGTGGTGAGATTCATCCGTGAAGCTCCCAATGAAACTTTTTTGATGTACAAAGTGGCTCTGTTATTTGGTGTATTTGGTGGGTGCCACCGCCAAGAGCTAGTTAATATGTTGGTTGAACATATAGAGGATAGAGGATCTGTAGTAATAGTTAATATTCCCGATACAAAGACCTATAAAAAGCGTGTATTCACAATTATTGATGAGAAGGATATGGGTTGTTTAAAGCTACTAAGGACTTATTGTTCTTTACGCCCGACGAACTGCAACATCAATAGATTATTTTTGTGTTACCGTAGCGGTCGTTGTTTTTCACAGCCAGTTGGGAAGAACAACATAGGCAAGATTCCTTCCATTATTGCAAAATACCTGGGTCTAAGCGATGCGGACAAATATACTGGTCATTGTTTGCGCAGAACCTCTGCAACTTTGTTGGCGGATGCGGGGGCAAACATGACCACATTGAAAAGACATGGCGGTTGGAAAAGTTCGGTTGTGGTTGAGGGATATTTGGAAAACAGTATGTCTTCTAAAAACAAAATTTTGAAATTGATAGCTGGAGTACCATCAACGAGACCATCAACATCAAAAACCTTCAATCATCGTCAATTTCTGTTAGTGAAAATCACGAAATAATAGAAAACATTGACTTACCAAAAGCCGGTAAATTCGTTTTTACTAGGTCTTTTTATAACTGTTCATTTAATATAAATGATAAATAAGTTTTTTCGTTAATAAAAAGTTGTTACTTTGATTTTTCCTATTTATTTTTCTTAATGCCCGAGGGCATTAGAAACTTCCTTAATGCCGTAGGGTATTATATACCATTTAAAGTGTCTGGTAACTATGGTATTATGAAACAATAATATTCGAGTAGGACATAAATATATTTTCAACAAGACTGTGCAACAGCGTATACGAAACACTATAGCTTTTCCCAGCTATTTTTCTGATGATAACTTGAGTTTCCTCTTGGTCCTAGGTCACCTTGTGTGACGATTATGGATTATGTTCTCTTACTTGAGGAATAGAATTTTCAGAACTTCTGTACATAATTTGCAAAAACTGGAACCAAGGATTGTTGCAGAATGTACAATTATGCTTAATGCAGTGTTGTGTATAGCAGTTGTGCTTTGTGAACCCGCCTATCATTTTCTAAAGTTCAATAAAGTACAAGAATGTCGTAAAAAATGGTTGCTGGTACAAATGTAGAGGTAGATCCTAAACAATCCTTTTATTAAAGTTGGCAAAAAACTGCAAATATTTTGAATATAAACGTCTATGTTGTAAAGTTATTTATTAGTAAGTTTATATACAGGGTGCCCTTGAAATGACTGTACAGCGCTTACCCACAAATTTTTTAACCAAAAATAAGGCGATCTAGGCGCAAACTTACCTATATGCAATGTTGCCTCATTTTGCCGCTAAAGGGCGCTAAAGTTCTCAAATTAATATTGTCTTTTCGGAATAATTTCTAAACGCCTTTATCGATTTTCACTAATTTTGGGACTAAGAATTACTACTATGAATGGCATATTTTGACGTAATCGTGATCTTTTTCTAATGCCTGAGAATTATTTACAAATGGCGCGTGATTCGTAAATAACAGTGTGTATTTTTGTTACTCCTTGTACAAATTACATACTTCAATTGTTTTACTGACACTTGCTGACTTCATTTTGAAACTTTTTTGTCTCTTATAAAATTTTCGCCAGATATACAGTTCCTCTTCCAAAAAATTATTTTCGATACCTCATCATTGCTGCTGTTCCGAACAATGATACAAAAATTATTTTTAGTTTGTTTGTTGTTGACATACCGATAGTATTTACTTGTTGTTGGTGTTGAGTGGAATCGAGTTTATTGTAAATTGAATAATTATTGGTCCTTTAAAATGGAACATTATTCTATCGCTTAGAAGGTTGACATGCTTCTAGTATATGGATTACGTGAAAGAAATGGACATTGAGTGTCAGAGTCTATCGTGACAAATATCCACACCGCACAATTAGGACTGAGGAGCTCGAAAAGTAGTTTTAAGCAGAATTGAAGATGATTCCAAATTTAGCTGTAGATGCTTGGGGTTCAAATTGGCGGTTTCCAAAAATACCATTAATAACATTCTACGAGAGCAGTTACTCCATCACTTTCATGTGCAACAGGTGCCAAATCTTTTGGCAATGGATCCTAAAACTCGGCTGACGTTTTGCCGTTTCATCGAAAAAATAAGGCAACCTTTCATTAAAAAAATTTATTTACGGACGTTCACTAACCTGAACATGTGTATAGCGATAAAAATCCTCATGCCATCAGGGAGAAAAAATTCTATCATGAATTTAGAATCAATGTTTGGGCAGGTAAGTTTAACAATTTTATTATTGGAGCAGTTGTAATGCCAAATCGGTTAAATGGGGATAACTATCTGCTCTTCTTGCAAAACACTTCACCTAATTAACTGAATGATCTTTCATTACAACTTCGTACGGAATGTGGTTTATGCACTACGGGGCGCCACCCCATTTTAGCATCAATCTTCGAAGATTTTTAAATGAAACATATCCTAATAAATGGATCGAAAAAGGCAACGATGCACCCGTTAATTGGTCAGCAAGATCTCCAGACTTAACGCCTCTGAACTTTTCCTGTGGGGCGTTCTTAAATCAAAAGTGTATGCTTCCCCTATCGCTACGGAAGCTGAGTTAATTCAAATAATTATCAATGCTGCAGATTATTTTAAAAAAAAACAAGGTTTTAGATCTTCTGCATGTAGTTCTACATCAAGTAGTGTTGCATGACACTTGAACCAAATCGACCCGGCTAGCTATAGGCTGATCAGCCTGCTGATCAGCCTGCTGTCGAGCCTAGGAAAAATTGCCGAAAAGATAATCTTAAGTAAGCTCAATGACTTTGTTTTTACGCGCAATGTTCTGCCTGCCGAACAGTTTGGGTTCCGGCCTGAACATTGCACAGTCAGGCAGACTCACTGCAAACATTATTAAAGGCTTTAACAAGAAGACGCATACGGGAGCAGTTTTCTTTGACGTAAGCAAAGCATTCGACAAGGTCTGGCACAATGGCCTCTTGTTAAAATTGATAAGGCTTGGTGCTCCGAACTACTTAATCAAGGTGGTAGCTTACTTTTTAGAGAATAGAAGTTTTGCGGTCTCGTCAGAGAACGCACTCTCTTTGAATAAACACATCAGGGCGGGAGTGCCGCAAGGCTCACCTCTCTCTCCGATGTTATATAACATTTATACTCACGATATTCCGCGAGATAGATTTACGCAGCTCTATCTTTTCGCTAACGATACAGCAATTACTTCTACTACTAAATCACCGCGAATTGTCGTCAGTCGGATACAGCGTCACATAATCGAGTTGGAAAAATGGCTTTCGGCTTGGAAGATTCGCTTGAATCCTGCCAAGACTAAGGTCATCTTCTTTTCAAAAAGCACCGTCCGCAGGCCTGAAACAAGGCTACGGGTCAATGGAGTCCAAGTGAACTGGTGCCAGGAGGTGAAATACCTGGGACTTATTTTCGACAAAAGGCTGAATTCGAGGCAAAATTCAATTAATAGAATAAAACTTGCATTGCGACAGTTAGGCTTTATCTACCCCCTGCTTCACAGGCGGAGTAGACTTGCTAATAGGACTAAGGTCAACCTCTACCAGGTATTGGTCAGGCCGGTTCTAACTTATGGTGCACCTACGTGGTGCAACATAAGCAGAACGGAGCTTAATAAGTTCCAGGTGATTCAGAACAAGGCGCTGAAAATCATCGCGAACGCGCCGAGATACATTATGAATGTAGTGTTACATAATGACTTTCAGATGTTAACAATTAACGACTTTTTCTTGAAACCCATTAGACATTATTACGGACGTACAGACGTATCGACAAACCAACTTATTACCGACTCACATACAAGATCAAGACAAATCGGGACGTACAAGTTACCTAAAGACTGGCTCCCTGTTGGTCCAAATCTTATCCCACAATAGTAGGGAGGCACTAAAATTGACATAAATAAATATTATATATTTAACAAAAAGGCGCCAAAATTTTTGCAACATAACTTCTAAATTAAATCCGCAAGAAGCACAAACATCCAAGCAAGCAGCTAATTACAAATTTTTACAAACCATACAGCTAAATAGTAATAACGACTAATCAATAGATGTTAAAGGAGTTTCTCCCGACGTATAAAAACATTGAAGAACCAAGAACCAAATCGACTATTTAACATTGTCAATTTTACAAACATAAACATCCTTCTGGATATAAATAAGTAAATAAAACTTAAACCTTTTTTTAATTATGTTGCTAAAATGCATTTTAGTATCATGAGATTAAATGACCCACTTTAGCCCCAGTTTGGCGGGACTAAAGTACCTACTTTTCTCTCGGAAGTGCAAACAAAATTTTAATAACCTATTTCAACAAACCTGCTTCACAAGATGTTCATTGTACATAACTCTGCAATCATAACGTCAGAAATGTTGAAAATTGCTGTTGAGTTATTTAAACTAAATAAGGCTTTCATTCCAATTTTTAAAGTTCTAGTTCATTGTTTTACATCTAAAATTAATGCCCGTATCTTCGCAATATTTCTTGACTCCCAGCTCCAAAAAAATGAATGCTCTGACCAATATAAGAAAATATTGAACATATTGTAAAGAAGAAATTAGCTACAGCATGATCATACATGTTTCTAGCCGACTACTGGAGGGAATACAGTCAATTACGCAAAAATGGAAAGAAAATCAATTAATTCCTCGGTATGTTTGAATTACAACAGCATACTTTAAATAACTAAAATATAATGATGACCATTCAACATGCCGGAACATATTCTTTTAAATTAGAGATCTATTTTAGGATTTTAATTATTTCTTTTAAAATGTCTAGAAAATACTTTCACTTAAATTAACCGATTTATTACAAAAGTGCTTTAAAAATAAGGAAATTCTTAATAAATACTTACAAAGCTAGATCTCTTAATCAACTGACTTTAAAAACTTTTTAAGCCACACAAGATCTTACGGTTTGACGTATTAAAAGTAGGAAAACGCCTTAAAAGCCTTCAAAACATTTCAAAGAAAAATGTCACGCGATACCATAATATTTTCGCAATTCAAACTAAGTATAGAAGTTTTAAAAGTAAAAATGGAGGTATACATCCTCTCAAGTACGAAAATACGAGTGAATTTCGATGTTGGAAAGTGGAACGGATTTTTGTGAAATCTGAAAGGAAATAAAAAGTTTTCGGGAGATTTCTTTCAGGCAAGTGGTACATGATATTTTTCGAGCCCTATCGGAGATAAATCTGTTAAAGTTGTGTGACAGTAGGAAGGAGATTTAGTAGTTTTGATAAAGTTCGTGATATAATTTAATCAGCATTGCTTATGAAAATTGGAATCATAAATTAATAATAGTTAAAGAGATATGATTTTAGAAAAGGAAAAAAAATCTCTAGATATGACGGCCAATAAGATGCTCCTCCTATTTTAGGTGTATGGGCGTGTGGTCCATGGAATTGATGTAAATAGCGCTTCTACTACTGCTTTCATAAGGAAACACTTACTAATTTAACCTATGTCAATTAAAATTGATAATACCTATTTATTTCTAATTTTCAAACCATGCATGCCCCTACGACCAGCGCAATATATAACGTCTTACATTATTTATTATTTTGAAGGTGAATAGACTTTATCAATTTATTGTTTTTGTAATACTTAAACTGAAATGCTGAGCAATATGAATCTAAATTACATATCCTGGTGGAACCTCTCACCGTGCTCGTTACTTACAGCACCACAATCTTCCGGAAAGTAATCCAGATGAGAATCCAGGAAATGAATTTTCAACAACATATTACACCCTAGGTGTTGGTAACATAAAAGAAGTTGAGCAACCAGGTCTTTATAGTTTTCTGCTTTCATGTTTCCTAAAAAGTTTGTTGCAACCATTTTAAAGGCATTCCAAGCGTCCTTTTCCTTGCCTTCAAGTATGGAATCGAATTGCGCATCTCCGAAAAATTTCCTAATCTGGGGACCCACAAATAATCCCTATTTAATTTTGGTGTCACTGATTCTAGGGAACTTTTCTTTTAAATAACTTAAAGCACGGCCTTCTTCGTCCATGGCCTTCATAAAATTTTTCATAAGTCCCAGTTTTATATGAATTGGCGGTAGTAAAATCTTTTCTGGTGGAATTAATGGCGCGCTTTTTTCTTCCTGGCTCAAAAGACTCTCTCGGTGGCCAAATTTTTTTATGTAGTGATCCGATCGTGCTCGACTGTCCCATTCGCAGAGGAAGCAGCGGTATTTCGTATAACCTAGCTGCATTTCAAGCAAAATCGCCACAACTTTTAAATTCCCACAAATTTGCCAATTATATCTTTCATATTGTATGTTCTCCAGTAACAATTTCAAATTGCTATACGTTTCTTTCATGTGGACTGAAGGCAACTTGTTTCCATTATGGAGCAACACAGCTTTAATACTTATTCTTTTAAGGAATCAATAAAAAGTCTCCAGTTTTTTGGATCATAGTCGAGATTTAAAGCTGCCATTACAGGCTACCAAATTGTTTTCCATGTGTTAGGCTTTTCTGACGGCTTCGGTACACACAAAATTTTACTTCATCTTGAAGTAAGTTCCATTGTCGCAATTGATAGGCCAATAGTTCGGATTATTCCAAATCCCTTCTAAGGTCACTTAATTCAGTTTGACTTATTTTGTGAGGCTTTTTACTGGGAAGTTAACAGACAAAATCGGAGTCTTGCGAGGTTGATGGGCCGGCGACATTTGTTTGAATCCATTGGATCATCATCAGAATCAAGGCTATATTCCTGAGGTGGATTAGGTACAGGCAACTCGTCACTATGAGGCACCGGGCGTATGGCGGATTGTAAATTTGGATACTGTATCGCAGACCTCTTTTTCTTCAAAAACCTTTTTTGATAAACGAAGGTAACAGTCAGTAACGTGGTCTTTCGGTTCTCGTCAGATCATAGGAACAGCACAGGGCATCTTACGCTTTTTTCTACTTAGCCAGCTGCGAATGTTGGACGCACATTTGTAGCAGCAGATATGGGGAGCCCAATTTTTATCCTGGTCTCCAATTTTACAGCCACATATATAACAAAAATGATCCGGCTTATTTAAACAAACTCGCGACATGTTGCTCCAAACTCTCTAATTTCTCAAATACGAACAACTCTCAATTCACTGGTGGTTGAAATACAACTAACTAACAATTTAGGATTTATGTTTTTCATTTAATAGTCGAATTTTTCCATACATTACGGGCAGGTAGGTAATTATCATAATTAGTATGGATCTATAAAACCGGAGCCAACTAAGACTTTTGCAAGACAGATTGTTAGTTAGTATAATAAAATAGGTAAGATTTTGCTATTTTGGTCTCGGAAACATTTTTGCTGTTCCACAGTATTATTCATAAAATTTAAATTCAAAACAATTTTAAAAAATTACTGGTAGAAATATCCAACACCCCTGATATGGTCTGGCTCGCAAAATCCCTTGTTACCTTGTGCTTATATTATTATGTTAAGCCTCTCACTCACACATGTGTCTAAACATACAGGAACATGTGGCGAAGCACGCATTGATTCCCAAGAATCACGACTCTTGAAATAATCTGCAGTCCATGTAGATGTTTCTTTGTGATGGGGTTTCCTTTTTTGAAAAAATTTAAACTGAACCATATATATAGGATTTATTTAAAGGGGGGAAATCTGATCAACATTGTTCCTAAATAGATTCAAGCTCACACATGCTGAAATCTGCGTTACCGATGCACGTCATCAATCAGCTGACAATTGTAAATTCGTAAGAAAACATAAGTGAATTAAATTTGGGCAAAAAATATTAAAATTTTATGCGATATTAAATGTACTATAAATTTAAAGTATTCTTCTTTGATACGAACCCACTTATAGCAAATATTTTCTTTACCTACGACCAGTACTGTAATAGTATATTACGTAATAAGTGTTGTAAAAAGCATTTTACGCACGAATGGAAAAGTTACGTAGTAATTCTATGAGTGCGTAATTGCATTACAACACGTATTACGTACCATACTTTACCTACGACCTACTTATTCACACAACATCATTTAGTTTTAGTTTTCCATCTGAACTGGTAACAATATTAATAATTTAAGAACGTGATAACATCAACGAGAAGGTATATTATATTGTAATAATTCTACAGTATGATTATTTAAATTTACAAATCGCACCCCCGCTAGAAAAGAGTCACAACTCAAAATTCGGCATTATTGAGATAAACACGCCGCAAGCATTGAAATTACTCCAAGTTTCTTCTACAAAAGCGTTATAATTTTATTTCGATTATTAACCGCGAGATGGCGGAAGTGACGGTTTTGTTTTGTCAAGGTTAGCGCCGCATGTATTCAGTTACAGTGTCACTTTTGACTTTGCAACGTCGTGTACTTAGTAATCGAACGAGTTTCAACCTGAAAAGAGTCACATTTTGTATTGTGACAGTTTTTGTGTGAATTATTAGTTAGATCTGATAATTATAATAAGTAAAATACCGTTCTTTTTTGTGTTGTGACTGTTTTTTCGAACTTTTTAACCATATAACTAATTTTGTGTGGCGCAGAAGACTGTTACATTTTGAGTTTTGCCAGTTTTTTTCAAGAAGTAAGTACTATTTTTTGCATTATATTGATCTGTTTTTGAAATGTGACTGTTTTTTAGAACCGATAGACGCGATTTTAAAACTTGCCAATGTTTTTTTTTTATTATGACACCTTTTTAGAATTATTGACTGATATTTTCGTCGTAGTGACTCTTTGTTCTTTCTAATTTTTGTTTATTTTCTATGCAGTAACGAAGTATTCACTGTCCGAATATGCAAAGTTCCTCACGGACACACAGAATTCTGTCTCTCGCAATGAGGCCAGAGAATCGTGCACCAGTACAAAATCAAGTCCCGAATTCAGGTAAGCTTGAATTAAAAAATAAATTAATGCATGTTTATTTTAGCTATAATAATATTTTATTGATTTCAGAAGACAGAAACGTGAAAATATCTGAAATACAGCTAATTGAGGAGGAAACTGCTGCATTAGATACAGATAATAATACAAACTGTAATAGGACCACAGATGATGATAATACGCCTAATACATCATTCAGTCGTTTTAATATTTCACCGGAACGGGAACACGGTGCCGAAATCTCGGACTTAGTTAACGATAATGATGATGATTCCGTAAAGGATCCGAACTATGAAACTGATTCTAATAGTTCTTGCAGTTCGTCCTCTTCTGGATCAAGTACCAGCTCCAGCTCAAGCAGTGATGGTGGTTCAAGTTCCTTGTCAAATTTAAACGGTAAAGGCCAAGTAGTTGAAGTAGATACTCAGTCTGTACTACTAATAAATCCCGAACTAGCAAACACGTCACTTGCGGACCCTCCGATAGCAGACACTAAAGCAATTAACAGTCAAGCAACAGACATTCAAGTAGCAGATACACAAATTGCGGACACTCAAGTAGCAGACATTCAAGTAGCAGATACACAAATTGCGGACACTCAAGTAGCAGACATTCAAGTAGCAGACACACAAATTGACAACCCCAAAAAGAGAGGCAAAAAGCGAGTAGCAGTGGCAGAAGAATGGTTAAGTGACAAATCCAAGAAATTACGGAACACAGGTCACGCATACATTTCAAGATCTTAATCACAAAAACATATTAACGCCAGGGGTATCAGGCCTCCTTGTGGAGATAAATGCCGATTGGGATGCTCCCATAAAATAGATGAAAATACCAGAAAAGATATTTTTCAAAAATATTGGGCTCTAGCAGATATAAATAGACAAAGGGGTTTTATTCACAAATGCATGAAACCTGTTAAACCAGCGTATAGGTACAGCAGTGCACAGGCGCCTAGAAAGCATAATCATGCATTCTATTTTCATATTAGCATTGACGAGCAAGTTCGCGTATGCAAATTTTTTTTCCTGGCTACGTTAGATATTAATAACAGAATAACAAGGACAGTAGCTAATAAAGCTGAAAAAGGTTTCCTTCAAGAAGACTTAAGAGGTAAACACAAAAAGCATAGGAAAGTGGAGGAATCGATTAAAGAAGGAGTACGTGACCATATTCAATCGATTCCTCGCATTGAGAGTCATTACCTACGTAAGCAAACTAGTAGGGAATATATCGACGGTGGAAAAAATTTAACCGACATATTTAATGACTACAAAGAAAAATGCCTGGACAAAAATCTACCGCACGCAAATCTAGTGAAGTTCTCGAAGATTTTTAATAACGAGTTCAATATGAGATTCTTTATACCTAGGAAAGATCGTATCGAGTTGTGCGATGCTTATGAAATTGCCACAGGAGAAGCTAAAGAAAAGTTGGAAACCAAGTATGTAGTACATTAAAAGAAAAAGATTTATTAAGGAAGGAAAAAGACCAAGAAAAGGAAAAAGCCAGTCCCAATTATATTGTGTCAGTCTATGATCTGCAAGCAGTGCTTCCAACACCTCGAGGTACTGTTTCTGTATTTTATTATAAATTAAAACTAAACTCCTATAACTTTACCGTTTCTGAACTGAAAACAGGCTCCACAGAATGCTACTTTTGGCACGAAGGACATGGAAATAGGGGAGCCGATGAAATAGGTTCATGTGTGCTTCATTTTATAGAAAAAAAATACGCATTTCCGATAATGAAGCTGGTCTGGAATTCGTTTTATTTTCAGACAATTGTTGCGGACAACAGAAAAATAGATTTCTAATTGCTATGTATATGTACGTTCTGGCTAAATACCCTAAAGTACTCTCAATTACTCATAAATATTTAATAAGCGGACATAGTCAGAACGAAGGAGACTCTGTTCATTCAACTATTGGGAAGGCTGTAAAGAGAAGTTTAAAATCCGGACCTATCTACGTCCCTGATCAGTATGCACAAATCATACGTACTGCAAAAAAAAGAAGGAACCATACCATGTTATCTGGATTTTTATTCACTAAAATCATTGTGTGACGACATAGGCATGACCGGCTTCAAGTCGTTGAAGATTACTGAAGTAAAAGTTCTTAAGTTAACTCGAGAAAATCCCACAACCCTTTATTATAAAACATCCTATAAGGACGAAGAGTTTAAGCAAGTAGATTTATGCCGAAAAAAAAATACCATTCCAAATACTTTACAACGGGCCTACAAAAGTATACTTACCATAAAGGAGAATAAGAAAAAAGATCTACTGAATTTATTAGAGAAAAATCATATTCCTAGTTATTATTCAGCATTTTATAACTCGTTGTAATAATAAAGATTATTTTGTTTACTTTATTTGCGTGTTTTTTTTATATTCTACCTTCCTGATTCGTAAGAATAATAATATTTTGTTCTAAAAAGTGTCACAACATCAATATTTCTTTTTTTTTACTAAAATCTAGAGAAATGGAACTTTCTGGCAAAACTACTTCACTAATAACATTAAGCTATTATATACATGTTACCAATAAAGTACCAAGTTAACTTATATTTTGTCAGGGTAACGAAAAAATGAATGTTTCCAGTAAGAAAAAACTTTAACATCAATTTTCTCAAAACGATGTTTTTTGAGTTGTGACTCTTTTTTAGCGGGGGTGCGAAATGTTATTCTTTATTATATTATTTATTCTCATTATAATAATTATTTGCCTACGACCACTACTGTAAATACTTAAAAACACACCGTCTCTGATTATATTAATTGTGGCCTTTAACATTGAGTAAAATGACCAAAGTGAGGAAGGCTTCATCGTTTTTAATAGTTCTTGGAAATATGCCATCATTACATCCTCGGAAAATGATTTAACGTCGTTTTTTAATCTCCATTCCATAAATCTTTGGTAAGTAAATTTGTATCGATATTCAGATTTCGCCGGTAACAAGTTGTTTTTAGCAGCTTCTGCAATTTCGCTAATATTGGGTGGAGTTAAATTTTCTATTTCACTGTCACTCGACATTTTTTATGTAATCAAACTAATTTCGCTTTATAATATTACTCACATACAAATTTGATTTAAGATTATGTCAGTTTTTGAATAAGTTTGTTTGTATTGACCGTTGCTAAGCGGTTGCTAGGAAAACTGTACGATTTTTTTACCGTGCGTAATAGGAATCTTACATTGATCGGAGACGGTGTGTTTTTAAGTATTTACAGTAGTGGTCGTAGGTAAATACTTAAAAACACACCGTCTCCGATCAATGTAAGATTCCTATTACGCACGGTAAAAAAATCGTACAGTTTTCCTAGCAACCGCTTAGCAACGGTCAATACAAACAAACTTATTCAAAAACTGACATAATCTTAAATCAAATTTGTATGTGAGTAATATTATAAAGTGAAATTAGTTTGATTACATAAAAAATGTCGAGTGACAGTGAAATAGAAAATTCAACTCCACCCAATATTAGCGAAATTGCAAAAGCTGCTAAAAACAACTTGTTACCGGCGAAATCTGAATATCGATACAAATTTACTCACCAAAGATTTATGGAATGGAGATTAAAAAACGACATTAAATCATTTTCCGAGAATGTAATGATGGCATATTTCCAAGAACTATCAAAAACGATGAAGCCTTCCTCACTTTGGTCATTTTACTCAATGTTAAAGGCCACAATTAATATAATCAGAGACGGTGTGTTTTTAAGTATTTACAGTAGTGGTCGTAGGTAAATAATTATTATAATGAGAATAAATAATATAATAAAAAATAACATTTGTAAATTTAAATAATTATACTGTAGAATTATTACAATATATACCTTCTCGTTGATGTTATCACGTTCTTAAATTATTAATATTGCTACCAGTTCAGATGGAAAACTAAAACTAAATGATGTTGTGTGAATAAGTAGGTCGTAGGTAAAGTATGGTACGTAATACGTGTTGTAATGCAATTACGCACTCGCCGCTACGCGTAACTTTTCCATTCGTGCGTAAAATGCTTTTTACAAACACTTATTACGTAATATACTATTATTTAAGCTTGTGAAAATCAATATAATTTGAATTTTATTGGCCGACGGTTGGCAATAGAACTGTCAACGTAGTCGCGCCAGCTCGTCCGTTAGCCTATTTTGACGTTTCGTTTACGTTTCGTTTACGTTTCGTTTACGTTTCGTTTACGTTTCGTTTACGTTTCGTTTACGTTTCGTTTACGTTTCGTTTACGTTTCGTTTACGTTTCGTTTACGTTTCGTTTACGTTTCGTTTACGTTTCGTTTACGTTTCGTTTACGTTTCGTTTACGTTTCGTTTACGTTTCGTTTACGTTTCGTTTACGTTTCGTTTACGTTTCGTTTACGTTTCGTTTACGTTTCGTTTACGTTTCGTTTACGTTTCGTTTACGTTTCGTTTACGTTTCGTTTACGTTTCGTTTACGTTTCGTTTACGTTTCGTTTACGTTTCGTGAAAAACTAACCTTAATTGTTCTGTAGTTTCGCGTTGTTGTGCGTCCATTTTTTTAACAAAATCTCCGGATCTATTTGCAAACAGCATTAAAAAGCTGTTTTTTAAGAACAACAAAAGTGCACATCTCTGTCGATTACGTTGTTTACTATTTGTGAAAAATGCCGAAGCATTTAAATAGCCTGTGCAAAGAGCTAATAGCTTCTCTAGTAAGCTATTTTCAGGAAGAACTGGCCCATTGTTACCCTTGACAGCAGTTAGAGAAGTAACTTTAGATATATCAAATATGTTAAGGTCTATATATTTTATTTTTACTTTACTCATTTTTAGCGTGTAGAAGCTGCCCTAAATTTCAATATCTCTACTGAAAGCGCAGTTTCAACAGCAGTTAAGGAAAATAGATTATTAGAATCACCTAAAAAGAAACGTTCTCATTTAAAGTGAGTTGTAAATGTGTTGGATATAAGTGCTATAAGTGACACTATTTATGGAATGTACGAAACAAGCAAGTTGTATAATTCAAAAACTATAATATTTTACATTGGTTATGCTTAAGCTGTAACTTTTATCAGAACATCATGTAAAGACAACTTTAAGTAAGAAATGAAAAGACAGATAACTGTTTGATGGTTGTCTTAACTCTTTTTAAGAAGCCTCTTATAGGAAATAGGTTACGGATGGAAAAAGGATGAACCGAGGCGAGGGATTATGGAATTTTCCCATGTAGCCTTTCAAACAACTGGTATTATTGAAAGAATATATGAAAGAAAAAGAGGCATCCTAGTACCAATTCGTTATCTTGGATGAAGCATAGATTATTTAGAATAGCACCATTGGTCGATCTTAAAAGGTATTATGCAGTAAACAAATATATAAACTAACTTGGAAATTTAACTAGGTAAAACATATTTTTTTAGGTACAGGGTCATTCCGTGTATTTAGACAGCGTCTGCTGCGTTTGTTATAAGAGATAGAAAAAAATTTGAAATACAAAAGTTGTAGGGATTATCCTAAATCGCCAGAAAATGTTACGCAAAATAACAAATGAATATCACAAAGTTAGGAAAAAATACAAACTTGGTAAATCTTTAATGGATCACCCTGTATATTGAAACAAAAATTAATAGATCTTTTTTTCCTGAATTCAAAAATATATAATATGTTGATATTTGGTTTAGCCGTTTTCGAAATATTTGCATTTTAACAACGTGCATGAATATATCGTTTAAATTGTTTTAATTATTTTCAATAAACAAAATGGAGCCGAAAAATTAAAAATATATTTTTTAATAAAATAATTTATGAAAATTCACAAGTGTTGAATGTGACCGCCGTAATTTTCAATACATTTTCTGTAATCTTCCTCTAATTTAGATAAAGCATTGTCAATATACTCCGGATGTTCTTCATTTAATGAATCTATACTGCTTTGAATTCTTTGCCTTAAGTCGTCTAAATTTTGACTTCTTTTTTTGTAAACTTCATTTTTTAGATAGACCCATAAAAAATTGTCCAAAGGGGTCAGGTCAGGACTATTAGGTGGCCAGTTAATGGTCCCATGCATTCCAATCCACTCGTTAAACCGGTTATTTAAAAAATTTCTTACGAACATTGTGTTATGAGGCGGCGCGCCGTCCTGGTGCCATATTATGTTGTTATATTCCCTAATAGGAAGTTCTTCTAAGAAACCTTTAATGTCATTTAAAAACTGGATGTATCTTTCTCCTGTTAACGAGCTCTCAAATATAACCGGGCCAATTATTCGGTTCTTAAGAATACCACACCAAACAGTTAACGACATTCGACCCTGAATTTTTATTTCAACATAAGAGTGGGGGTTCCCTGATGCCCACATGTGTGTGTTTTGTCGGTTATACACCCCTGCTGTGGTAAACGTAGCTTCATCGCTCCACAAAATCTTATTAAAAAAATCGTTGTCTTCAGTTTTTCTAACCGACATATCATTACAACATGCTAGTTTTCTAATTTTATGATCATCTGTCAATTTTTGTACCGGCAACATTTTATATGGGTGATATCCATATTTGTGTAAAATAGTTTGAATCTTTTTTGCAGATTTTCCAAAGTATTTACTAGCATCGGCTATAGATAACTTTGGATTCTCTAAAAATAAGTAATAACAGATTGATAAAACAGATAAAATAATTAAAGATTCTTTTCCTACCTTCAAAATATAATAAAATCTGTAGTTCATCATCCTCATTTGCGATAACTGTGCGTTTTTTTCCTATGAAGGGTGTTGCGCTCCCTCATGCTCCTTTCGGTATAATAAAAAGTGGACTTAGCAGGAACTGGCATTTCGCGATGAATACGCCGATACTCTGCTTGCGCTTGAGCAAAATTATTGTTGTTTTTGTAAAATTTACTTCCTCTGTGTAACTCATCTTACGTAAGGAATAAAGGAAATCTGACAGCCATATAAATAATGATAAAAAATGGCGTTCGAGTCATTTGTTAATTCGTGGCAAGTGCGATTTAATTAAACAATATAATCACTTTTTTAAAATGCATATAATTCGAAAACGGCTAAATCAAAATGTCAACATTTAATTTTATTTAATTTAATTTATTAATTTTTGTTTCAATATACAGGGTGATCCATTAAAGACTTACCAAGTTTGTGTTTTTTCCTAACTTTGTGATATTCATTTGTTATTTTGCGTAACATTTTCTGGCGATTTAGGATGAACCCTACAACTTTTGTAATTATAGTTTTCTATCTGTTATAACAAACGCAGCAGACGCTGTCTAAATATACGGAATGACTCTGTACCTGATACTTTATGCTGGTAGTAAAGATGGTTTTGTTGAGGGCGCAGAGGCAATTTTCTCTTCTAAAACTAAGCTGAGTGACTACCATGGAGAAATGAATCAGCAAAATTTTTTAGAATGGTTTGAAATCCATTTATTAAAAAATTTAGCAAAGCCATCTGTGATTGTAATATACAACGCCCCGCCCCATAGCATAGCATGTTGTTAACAAAAATACCTAACACCTCATGGAACAAAACTGCAATTGTAGAATGATTAACTACTAATAAAATCGAATTTGATTATACAATGTTCAAAGCCGAACTTTTACAAATCGTTAATAGGTTGGTACAAGATATTTTGTTTTAACATATTCTTAAATATTAAACTTAAATTCTTTTCAGACATAGGCCACCAAAAATATATTTAGTTGATGACCTGGTTGAGCAATATGGACATAACGTTTTACGGCTTCTTCCAGGCCACTGCATGTTCAATCCAATGGAACATATTTGGGGGATTATCAAAAATTATTATAACAGACATATTGATCGAGATGGCAGTACAGAAACTGACTGTATGAATATGTGGAAAGCATCATTGAGTACTGCTACCTCTGATGTTTGGAATAAATCAATTCGGCAGCGAGATATTGAAATGATATGAAAGAAAACATGTATCAGATAGACCGAACATTCAACCCATTATTATGGAAGTAAACGAAACGATAATTTGAAAGATTGTAAAAATAAAATAAATTAATTTATATTTTTGAAAAAATTTTTAACGATTGTCCCTACATGTTTCGACCATATATATAGTTATCTTCTGGGGAACTAAAAGGAATGTGTGAGAATATAAAGACAATAACAGGCATCATAAGAGACTTACCTATATCGAGTGTGAAATTGGATCCAATAGTTGTCTCAAATTAATGAGTACAACGTTTTATATTATAGCAAGTGAAATTTGTGTAGTTGAAGACTAACTTGAGGTAACTCAGAGTTGTGGATATGTAAGTAAGCACATTTTAGTTATTTAAAAAAAAAATTTTTTTAGTTGATAAAAGTCAGAAAATTTAGTTGTATTTAATGAGCATGGTGTGAAAATAAATTTTAATAATTAATATATTTAAATTATAACATGGTTTTTGTGGAGAAACCAAAAAGAAAAGAAAGAAAAAATTTTTTAGTTATTTTATAAAAATATGAAATTTCATGTTCTTAGATTACTATTATGAAAAAATAAATAAAGTAGAATGGGGGCTAAGCCCCTATGGGTTTAAATAGAACCGCATTGTGATGTTAAGAAATAATTTTTTTAAGTTCTTTACAAAATTTAAAAAAAAGTTCTTTACAAAATTAAAAAAAAAAAAAAAAAAAAAAAAAATTATTTCTTAACATCACAATGCGGTTCTATTTAAACCCATAGGGGCTTAGCCCCCATTCTACTTTATTTATTTTTTCATAATAGTATTCTAAGAACATGAAATTTCATATTTTTATAAAATAACTAAAAAATTTTTTCTTTCTTTTCTTTTTGGTTTCTCCACATAAACCATGTTATAATTTAAATATATTAATTATTAAAATTTATTTTCACACCATGCTCATTAAATACAACTAAATTTTCTGACTTTTATCAACATAAAAAATTTTTTTTTTAAATAACTAAATGTGCTTACTTACATATCCACAACTCTGAGTTACCTCAAGTTAGTCTTTAACTACACAAATTTCACTTGCTATAATATAAAACGTTGTACTCATTAATTTGAGACAACTATTGGATCCAATTTCACACTCGATATAGGTAAGTCTCTTATGATGCCTGTTATTGTCTTTATATTCTCACACATTCCTTTTAGTTCCCCTGAAGATGACTATATATATGGTCGAAACATGTAGGGACAATCGTTAAAAATTTTTTCAAAAATATATATTATTTGTGGAGGAAGACAGAAGTGTTGTTTTAATTTATTACCTACACTCCACTGCAAGTATGGACTACTTCTTCAAATATAAATTAATTTGTTGAAAAGGGTTTGCTTTTTCCTTCTGCCAGAACCATCCTCAGACGCGTTTCGCTGCATAGCGAGGACTCCTGCAATTGTGACGTTCTGTCTTTGCAGGTTTTCCTCTGATATTTGTGGCTTGATAAGTCCATGTCAGAGGGCGCAGGTATGCTTAGAAATTGGTGTTATTTACCAGCACCACGAGATGGAGCCATCTTCATTCCCTGTATCAAATTAATTTGTGTATATTTTTCTAAATTTATCTTGTTTTTATGAAAAAAAAAGTGTAATTCCCTTACCCTCAATTTGCCGAAAATTTTCGCCTTCAGACATTTTTGGTTATGAACCTCAACTGAAGGATGCTCCACCAGATCTATTACCTGCTCATGTATGTGCACCAGAGAGATTTACCTGCACTGCCTCGCCTCTCCGGTATACCGCAACGTCTGTGACCGGCTTAATATAGCAAAAATTCCGCGGATCTGGTTTCTTAATTCGGCACCATATTTTATTAAAAAAGAAAAGAATTAAGAATATTAGACTTCAAAAAAAAATTCCAACAAATATAAATTGCATGGAAAACTTTCCCGACGAAAAGGGCATTAACAACGTAAATTAGGACCTCAAATCTAGAGTTATTTTATCCTAACGCCTCCTTTCCCGCCGTTTTATCTATATCGAAAAAGAGGGTAAAATCCTGCTGAAATTTCAGCAGAAATTCGCGAAATCAAACCATTTTCGCTCCTGCTGATTTATGGCCGGCAGCTTGCCGCTGTCTCCTGCGACATTATGCAAAGTTCCGACGTTTCTACCGCTGTTTGAACCCCGGATCCACGCCCCACCTTTGATGCATTGCTTTGGGGCCGTTGGAGCAACAAAACATCTAGATAGGGTAGCGAACTATAAATTTAGCGAAAATATTTCTTCTTTTATTTAACCCATAGATAAAAAAAAAACAGCTACACTTATTTTTCTTTGTAACAATGGAATTCTCATTAGGTCAAATCGAAAACGCTTTACTCCACCTGTCTGTTAATCTATATTTTCTATATTATGTTTATTACTGCATGTTGTCCTATAACCTTTTCCGAACATAAAGTTATAAGTTGACAAAAACTGACCAGGGTAGATAATTTTTGAAACCGAAAAAAATAATAGTAGGATGAAAAAGGAAGAGAATATAGCCAAAATGAAAGGAAAAATAATTTACGGGCGATCTGAGATCGGGAAGTGGTAGGGGGTGCGTTTTTGAGGGTAAAAAACGGTTTATCTCGATTTCTGGAAAAACTACAAGTCTTATGGAAAAAAGTTAAATAGCGAAGTTGTAGGTAATAAAAAGATCTACAACTTTTGTATCTACACTTTTTTCACATAACCTCAAAATTTATGTGAAAAATTCAAATAACCAAGTTTTTTGTTTTTTATTTTCTTTTATAAAATTTTTTTTTAACGAAATTTGGTGAGAATTTACCTTTTAATGTCCCAAACACACTGTAATTTTTTTGATTTAAAATATTCATTTTTTCACCTAATTTTGACTTAACTTCGAAAAATCACCCTTCTTTTCAATCGAAAATTCTCGCGTCAAAATATCCGCTTTTTTAAAAAAGTCGGTGGGCTTTTTTGTTCGTTGAAATCTCTACTTTCTGATGGTGTAAAAAAAATACATTACTATGGTAAATGTTCTCAAAAAATGCAAAAAACGAAAAAAACTCAAATCCGGAATTTTTTCTTTTTGTCACTAAGTATAATTTTGAGCTATTTATTAAAATTTATACTTTAATTACTCGAAAAACGTTCTATGTTACATTGATAAACAAAAAAATTACAAATCCATAAGACATCAAGATTGCAAAAAACATGCGAAAATAGTTGTTCTAAATATAATTGAAGGTAGGATTTAAAGGAAATTTCATCTAAAAAATGTGACTGCTGCCATTTTTTTCAGTAAAAAAGTTCTATTATTAAATTCTAATTACATTTATGTTATTTCTAAATTCATTATCTTAAATTCTAATCACTTATCCATTAGTTTTTGTCTCTTTGATGGCATTTCTCCATCGTTAGATTCGACAAACCTTCCCGTTTCTAGTCGATCTTCGAAATCTTCAAGACCATTATCGTCTTCGTCTCCATCATTATTTACAGTGCGCTCTGTTTCTTTTTCCACAATTTTATCTAAACCATCAATTTCCTCGTAGCTTTTTTCTTCCACATTCGCGCATTTTTCCGAACCATGACAATTTGAGCACAAATTTGTGCACTTCAAACCTAGTTTTCGGCAGCCACATTTTAAACTGCTACATCCAGTTTCACAACTGCTACATCCAGTTTCACAACTGCAGCAAACAGTTTTGAGCAATACTTCCGGAATTAATTCCTTTTCTGTAAATTTGGGCATAATCCCACGTTGATGTTGTTTCCAGCCCCAACCCTCCTAGTCCCTTCCCCACTTCTCTATTGAATTCCTTTTGATGTTCTAAAATTTACCCAAACGTCAGTCAGGTATATAAGTTCTTTTAAAATAGAAATGAATAGGCTTTAAAGAAGAAAAAATTTAAAGAAGATTCTACAACTTTCTCAAAAATTGTAGATGTCTAATTAAATATTAACTTTATTAACTTATTTAGTTGTCAATTATTGTAGTATATTTCAACTTGCAATTTTTTGCTTATCAATGTAACATGGAATGGAACGTTTTTTGAGTAATTAAAGTATAAATTTTATTAAATAGCTCAAAATTGTTCTCAGTGACAAAAAGAAAAAAAATCCGGATTCGAGTTTTTTTCGTTTTTTGCATTTTTTGAGAACATTTACCATAGTAATGTATTTTTTTTTACACCATCAGAGAGTAGAGATTTCAGCGAACAAAAGGCTCACCGACTTTTTTAAAAAAGCGGATATTTTGACGCGAGAATTTTCGATTGAAAATAAGGGTGATTTTTCGATATTAAGTCAAAATAAGGTGAAAAAATGAATATTTTAAATCAAAAAAATTACAGTGTGTTTGGGACATGCAAAGGTGAATTTTCACCAAATTTCGTTAAAAAATTTTTTTTTTTAATTTTTTTTTATAAAAGATAAAAATATTAAACCAAAAACTTGGTTATTTGAATTTTTTACATAAATTTTGAGGTTATGTAAAAAAAGTGTAGATACAAAAGTTGTAGATCTTTTTATTACCTACAACTTTGCTATTTAACTTTTTTCCATAAGACGTGTAGTTTTGCCGCAAATCGAAATAAACCGTTTTTTACCCTTAAAAACTCACCCCCTTCCACTTCCCGACCTTAAATCGCCCGTAAATTATTTTTCCTTTTATTTTTATTATATTCTCTTCCTTTTCCAATGGGTTTCATCCTACTATTATTTTTTTTCACTTTTTACCATTTTCAAAGGCTTCTACCCTGGTCATTAACAAGAGGCGACAGAAAGCCAATGCTTTTTATTAAACATGCTACAACACATGCACTAACTTCCGATCCCAGGAAAAAAGTCGAACTGTTCGCGGACAATTTCTACGAGCAATTCGATGAATACCCAATAATCGATACTGAGAGGGACGCGAGGATCTCCAGAACAATACGAAATTATAGTTCTATCAAACACCCCATACAGAATATTCGCAATATTTCTATGGAAGAAGTTAAAGACGTTATAAAATTCATGGAACCTAGAAAGGCTCCGGGTTTCGACTGTATAAAAATGAAAGCGTTGAAAACTTTGCCTGACAATGTATTAATGAACGTAGTAAATATAGCACAGGCTATTTAAAAAAGGGCCGCTTCCCCTAGTTTTGGAAAAAGCCAAAGTTTAGTTTAAGGATATCGACCCATCAACCTTCTGTCATGTCTAGGCAAGATTGTTGAAAAGCTTATTATACCCTATCGTATAAACGATTTCATATTTGAAAACAATATTTTACCACCTGAGCAGTTCGGTTTCCATTCGGATCATTGCACGGTGCGCCAGACAAGCAGATTGACTTCAAATATACTGACAGGCTTCAACCGTCGTTGCACAACTGGAGCGGTCCTTTTTGATGTCACTAAAGCGTTCGATAAGCTCTTATACTAAAGTTAATAAGACTAGGTATGCCAAACTACTTAATTAAGGTAATTCACTCGTTCTTGTCGGACCGGATTTTTGCAGTTTTGTCAGAGAATGCGCTATCAACAACTGTGCGACACATCAGAGCCGGAGTACAGCAAGGTTCCCCCCTTGCGCCGGCTCTGTTCAATATCTCTACCGGTGATATTCCAAAATTCGCTCAAATACAATTATACCTGTTTGCTGATGATACTGCGATTACCGCCTTCGCAAAAAAGCCTAGGTTGGTAATCTCAAAACTGGCAACGTCGTATAAAACTTATCGAGGCGTGGCTTGATAGATGAAAAATTCGTCTATATGATGCCAAAACACAGGCTATCTATTTCTCGAAGGGCAGAGGTATTCAACCTTCATCCAGATTGCTTGTCAAAAACACTAGGATAAACTGGTGTCAAAATATAAAATACCTGGATCTGCTCTTCGATAAACAGCTAAACTGGAACGATAACACAGTCTGTCGTTTGAGAAAGCGAACGGTCAACTGAGTGCCATTTATGCCCTGATAAACAGCAAAAGTGCTTTGGATCTGCGTACAAAAACTTTAATCTACAAGACTATCGTTCGGCCTGTACTTTTATATGATATCACCACCTGGAGTACCATAAATAAGACAAATTTTTTAAAATTCAAGAGTTTCAGAACAAATGTTTAAGAATCATGACGGGGGCGCCCCGCTATACGATGACTTATACTTTATATAATGACTTATATACCGGGTGTTGCATCGTCGAGCGGGACATAGGAAATCCCATGTAATTTTAAATGGGGTCAATTATTGGCTTCCCTAATTATTTTAGAGAAAAATTCTATTTAGGTTTATTAAAGAGCACTAAAACCCACATTCAAAAGAATAACTTTAGATATTTTTGATGAGCCCGTTTACGGGTTATCGCCGATTTCTTTTTAACTATTTCTCCTTTTTATGGCCCCGTATTTGCGGGCACCAGTCAAGGTAAAAGATGACTGTCAAATAAAGTTGTCATTTTGAGGAATATTTGAACATCTTCTTAAATCCTAAAGTTCTAACAATTTAATATTACCTACCTATTAATTAGTAAACTATTGAAACATGTAAAATGTCATAATTAACCTTGTAATTGGATACTTTATTTTAGTTTTATTCAGATTAATTTGTACTCATAAATACACCTTTAATATTTTCGATGTACGAGTTTTTATAACAATAAAGCACACATTTCAAAATGACAACTTTATTTGACAGTCATCTTTTACCTTGACTGGTGCCCGCAAATACGGGGCCATAAAAAGGAGAAATAGTTAAAAAGAAATCGGCGATAACCCGTAAACGGGCTCATCAAAAATATCTAAAGTTATTCTTTTGAATGTGGGTTTTAGTGCTCTTTAATAAACCTAAATAGAATTTTTCTCTAAAATAATTAGGGAAGCCAATAATTGACCCCATTTAAAATTACATGGGATTTCCTATGTCCCGCTCGACGATGCAACACCCGGTATAAAGTCTGTGCGTTTTAAGAAGTCCGCTAAGCCATAAAACCTCTTGAGCATTATGTCGGTGGCTCTCAAACAATAAATTATATTGAAGGTAATTTTGGATGTTGATGAATTACGTTTTCTAAATAAAATAATTAAAAGTAAATAAAAAATTAGTTTAGGTAAAGAAAAATAATAATTTTTTAGCTTTTGTAGTTTTCAGACAAATTAGTTTTACGAATTCTTTTTTATAAAGTTTTGGTTCTAAAAAGAACCGATTTTGTAGTCTTGCGACAGAACGTACCTACTTGTAGATAGGTACTACTAAAAGTAGTCTTCCTCTGCATTTGAAATTTCACCCATGCTTTCAGACTCATCAGAATCAACATCATCGTCATCATCATCATCATTCGTAATAATTAACGGTCTTACTTCATCTATAACCTGTTCTGTCTCATAAAATTCAAAAATAATTTTTTCTGTGTGTTCAATCCATTTCCATTCTTCTTTGCCCGCTTGGCTAAGCGCCTCCTCCCATAACTTTATAACGCTAGGCTTACCGATATTTTTACAGCCATGTTTGTCATAATAGTTCTTGCTAATACCCCATACCAATTCAATTGCGTTGTAATGACAATGGTAGGGCGGCAATCTCAAAACTTGATGTCCATATTTGAGGGCTAATTCGTCAACAACATACTTTTTTTTAAATGACTTAAATCCCAAAATAATGTCATTATCGGAAAAGTATATACCTGACAAAATCTTTAACATATTTAACCATCCCGCACTTGAGCAAATTTTAATTGGTTCTTGGAAAATAGCGATTATTATATAGATTTAACTATAATAATAGCAAAATAATTTAATTATCTATTTAATTATTATTTATGCTCAACGCGTAATTCTAAGATAATTTTGTTTTGAAACCTCTGATTTCGCCCAGTAATAGAATACAGTAAACCAGTGGGATGTTCGGTGTGATCAAGTATAGCGAAGGTGCGAAGATATTGTAACTTAACCGACTTACTGTTTTAAAAGCGATAACATCCCTTGGTGATTTAATCCGATATCGGACTTCTTAAAACGCACAGACTTTACCGACAATAACTGAGTACATGGACAAAATTATAGTGGACTACTAGACTGACATTTCCCTGAACCCCTTAATAATACACTTACATATACCCTTTAAAACCTTACAGATTACCGAGAGACTGGCTCATTCCTCGTCTCCTCCCCCTGCCTGCACCTTGATTTGCTTCCGAATACATAGAATCAAATGATTCAAAAGTGAATACTGCCCTACTGCATTGTACCTGCTCAGCTCAATAGGAACCAAATGTTCAATAACAAACCCCCCCATGGAAGACCCGCTGATGAAGCCATAATATAGACAAATAGAAGTTAAAATCATTGACTATACTTAAGAAAACCCTAATGATGATGAAAGTTAATCGTCATAAGCTGAATTTTTACTGATACGTTTTCATTGATAAATTAAGGTTAAATTAAAATCATCGTGACATCCTCTATTTCATTCCAATCTTCAGTGAGCTAATCAAAACTTTTAATAATTTGAAATATATCGTTAAAGAAACAACCCTTAGGTCACAAAAAAAATTTGAAACGTTTGAATCTAGGATAACCTATGTAACAAAAGTTTTCGGAATTTTTTTCGTCTGCTAAATAGAAAAACCAATCATTGTTTTGAAATGATCTAATTTGGAACTTAAAACATTGTTTAATAGATGACACGGATCGAATTACATTTAAAGGTCCATTATCTGCACTAGCGCGTAATTTTCTCTTAACCTGTCAAATATCATATTTTGACTAGTCCTGTTGTCTTTTTTGCGCATTTTTTGAAATAATCTGCGTCGTAACACTTGTTCATTTTCAGCTTTCCAACTACTTCATTAGGTATTGCCTAAGGAACATTTAAAGGGATGGTCTTTTCTTAATGGGATATTATCAGCAGCTAACCAATTTCTGGTTAATCTAGCGTAATGACAGGAGGCTAGATCAGGCCAAAGAATGATTTCGTTATTGTCATGATGCACATTAATGAAATTAACCAATTTCGCAAGACACCTCTCTGTACAAGGATTTGCATTCAACACTTTACCCCTGACATGTCCATCATAAAGAAGTGAAATACTTGCCTTTATCCTTAAATGTCTTTTTTGATTGGTATTTTACATTATTTAGAAAATTATCGACATCTTCCGTATATAATCAAATCATTTAGGTACCTTTATTTCAGAATGAGATAACGTGAAATAGTTTTTGTCATCTATTACTATATAGCGGTGAGAGACCTTCTAGCGCAATGGGCGTATTACAGTCTGGATGAGTACTATCGGGATGAAATTTGACACTTCTTGTGGACTTTATTATAATGTTTTTTAAAGTTAATTTATTTTTTTTTTAAACTACTAATATCTATTTTTTTTAAATTGTATTTTGATGAGGATGGGCTGTGTACACTTTTTTGAAATAAGATGGAACAACAGTCGTTTTTTGCATTAAGTGTATAATCTTGAAATTTATTTAAATTAGCAGAGCGCTTTCGGCCTTAGGCCATCTTCAGTGAATGAAAATGTTTCTAAGTGTAAAGCTTCCGGTGTTTGTTAAAATTTAACGCTACAATATTTTATCTTTAATAGAACCACAAATACATCACACAAATGTGTTTTCAAACTCAAGAATATACTTTAATGCAGAATTCATATTTCAAACATATTTCCACGATATGCACTTTTTCTTAAAGGTTTTTAAATCAAAACTAAAATAGACAACATATTTCAATATTTTTAAAATTCCCCAGAAACATCTAGAAATCTTAAACGACATAATATACAAAATAACTTATTCCAAACACTGCAGAAAATATTTTTATATTCCAAAATATTATTTGAAACAATATGTTACATTTATGCAGTGTGTTGAATATTTCAGGAGCTTGCAGACTATATTTTAAAATTGATGGCACTGCATGTCTTTTTGATGTATGAATTTTATGTTTAGTAAATGCAATAAATGGCTCAAATAAATTCAACATATTTATACAGGAAGGAACGGACTAAACTGCAGGAGTGCATTATACACGTGAAAACAATATGGAAAAACCCATATGCTCTTGTCCGATTTTCATTTGTTTTTAAGTTGTAGCGTTGTAACAATTCAATTTTGTTACTATTAAGTCAGCAGAACTGGCCTATTCTTTTTTATGATAACACACAGCACTGCGGGATAAATCCGTTATGGCATTCTGGGAGCGGTGCGTGTGCGCAGGAAACGATTCACGTTGGTCTTGAATCTTTGGAGATTATACTCGTTGGGAAACACGATCTCAGGGAGGCCGTTCCAGAGTGATGACGTTCTTCAGATAAAAGAATTTTGAAACAGTGTCGTTCGAGGGACGCTAAACTGAACCGCGTACGGGAGCTACAGTGGCACATCGTGTATTTCTACCATGCATCGCTCTGGGTGGAATCAAGCGGGCAACCTCAGTTGAGCACTTGCCATGAAAATATTTGTAAAATAGACGTAAGACGCCAACCTGTCTTCGATGTTCAAGGCTTTCCAGATTGCTTATCAGATTATGATCAGCGATCAAGCGGATGGCCCCTCTTTGAATAGAATCTAGCAAACTCGGGGTATGTTTAGGAGCAGAGCCCCAAATATGCGAACAGTACTCCAGTGATGGTTGAATTTGGGCTTTATAGAGCATCAAAAGTTGTGGGGGTATATAGAGGATCCTAGTTCGGAAAAGTACTCTAGGCTTCTACGAGGCTGCCTTAGCAATAGTCGCAACATGACTATGCCAAGACTTATGAGTATCCAAATTAACGCCCAATGAATTAATTGATGAAGCCAAGGGAATCGAGTGTCCCGCCACAACTATATCCGGTTCTTCAACATTAACTTTTCTAGAAAAAACTGTCGCCTGGGTCTTTTTAGCGTTGGATTCTACTTGGTTACTGTCACCGCAAGACAGAATTTCTTCCAGGTCTTTGTTGAAATGTGAGATCTCTTGCTGCCTATAGAGATGTGCATTGGCAGCCGATGTCCGAGCATTCAAAGTATAAGATGAAACAAGTGTGCTATCATCAGCGAAGCTATATATAGTATTTTTAGTTTTTTCCAAAAGATCGTTAATGAACGATTTATAGTAATGTATATCACATATTTGATGCAATGTTTTGTTTTCTGTATAAAACTGCATACCGACTTTTTTTTGGTTTCCTACCCAAGGTTAATGATCTTTCTTTCGGTGTCTTGGGCCAAGCGGGATTACATTTTGCCCATATTATCTTCAATCACCTTATTTTCCTTGCACCAACTACCCTATCATTTTATGTAAAACAGAATTTTTGTGGAAATATCTTTGTGTTGGTATTCCACTTTTAGCTGTCAGTTTTAGTTCCAAACTTTCTAGGTTAACTTCTTCTTTTCTCAAAGATGTTAATGGCCTGTATATCGAGCAACCGAATTTGAACGCACAGAGGATATTGGGACTATTGTTTACTTTAGGAAAATCTATAGTGATTATACATTAATTATACAACAATAATTAAATTTAAGTACCTCTGTTTTATTTCGCTTGGCTTAAATACCTGCAACTGAGTAGTCAGGACCCATTCCATTTATTTCGCTATCAACCGCTAGTATGTGAACCGGTCTATTTCGGTTCAGGCAGTAATTCTGTCCGAGAACCCATGGGGTTCGCTGAAATTTGCCTTTTTTTTTCTTTTTGACGTTCCCACCTTTTTGTGACATTGTTGGCGGGTGACTCTGTCCCTTGCTTGCTCACTTTACTTTTGGAAACGAAACAGGCAACCGGCTTCAAATCCAGGATTTTCTGAATCATCCTTGCGGGATATACGATTTGAGGGCCATATTTTCCGTCGTCTCTACGGTAATTCTCAAGGACGTGGTATGTTTTTGGCGTAGCTTTACCGTGGGTGACAAAGGAACTACCCCACCTACGTGGGATTTAAGTTGTCATTTCGCTGTTAAAGTCAAGTCCGGTCACCAAGACCTAGAGGGGCCGAATATTTAGGAGCTATCCCACATCGTTGTTGAACCACCATATTTACATTAGGGCACTAGAAGCTCCTGCTAGGGTCTTTCTACCCCCCTGACAAGATCTTTCGTCACCTTTCTTTCTTCGCCGTACGAAGTCTTCATATCTGTAGTAACTTACTAGTGTACAGATAAGTCTAGTATTACGTACTGAGCTCATCTTTTGTTGTCAATAAAGCCAGCAATATGTTTTTTAATTTACTGAGTTTTATTTATGCAGATCCACCCTTAGTTTTCTTTATTTTTTTTTAACTTCAGTTGGCATGGTGTCAGGTTGTACGATCAGAACTTCCATCTTGGAAGTTTCCAGCTTTTCCTGTGGTAAAGCTGGTGGCGTTTGTTAACCCCCCCCCCCCCCCCCGCCCCCTCCCGCGAGCTAGGGCAATTGGCACGCGTGCTCCACGGCTGGCTCTGTGCGTGTTTCCTGACAACTACTTCCCTATCAGTACTTCTTTACGGTTTTTCTTATTCAGTGCTGCTCATCACAGCATCGCTAAAGAGCGCCATCCCCTTTTTTTTAATAAAATAAATATTTTTTTTTTATTATTTATTTTATTTTTCTCAAACAACAACATACAAAGAACAACTGAAGTGTGTGTCGCAGCGTAAATAAAAATTTTCATCTAGCGTTCCAGTTGTTTCAGACTCAAAAACGTTTGATAACTTTGTTGTTTTGACAACGTGCAAGCGTACTATGCCAGTAATAGAACGTTTATTTTCAATGATTAAAGTGTTACAAAATGCCAAATATCATTACGGAAGTGCTACAGCTTCTGTTGAAGAATATCGTCAACCGTTTCCACGTCAGAGACATCCTAATAGAAACGTATTTATCAGAGTTTTCAACAAATTGTGCGAGACCGGTAAGCTTCCCAGTGCTAACATAACATCTAAACGAGCTACTCGATAAGTTCAGAAGAAGTAGAAAATATTCTGGAATTAGTGGAAGAAGATGCAACAACCAGCTTACCAAGAATTCGTACTTAATTGGGAGTTTCACAAAAAAAGAGTAATAATCACACACCACGAGCAAAGCTTATATCTATACCATGCACAGAGAGTACAGCACCTAAAAGAACATTACGCTTAATGTATGGAATTTTGTCGGTGCTCGATAGTTATTTAATTGGCCTTTAGGGAATCACCCCACAGGAGACCACTACTTCGGTTTTTTAGAAAATGAGTTACAAGAACCACTGGAAGATGTTCCCGTAAACATCAGAATGTAAATGTACTATCAGCACAAAGGAGCTTCTGCACATTTCTCTTCTCAAGTCAAGCAACATTAAGATGAAAGATTTCCAGGGTACTAGATTCGTCGCGGTAGTCCTACTCATTGGTGTCCAAGATCTCCAGACCTCACAGCACTAGATTATTGTTTATGGGGCTGGTCGAGGGGCAAATATCTGGTGAGTTATGGTGTACAGCCTGAAATAATTAAGTTTGTTTACTATAAATTTTCGATGATTCATAGTTTATTGAGGATTCAAGGTGATTTATAGTGATTTATCGAGGATTTACGGTGATTTATCAATAACAATGGTAAAGGTTAAAAGAAAGTCCGAGAGTTCGGATAGTAATTCAGATATCAAAATAGTTAAATATGATGACAGTAGAGACGCGGAAACGTTTTCAGAAGATGATATTGACTCGAATATGAACATGGAAATTCAAGAAATAGAACAAGGAATTAAGCAAACTAAATGCATAGATCCCAGTAAGTCATCGTTGCTAATTTCAGTATAGATAAATAATTTGTATGCAATTTATTATGACGAAGGCTGGTCTGTTAGAAAACTTGTGCCCAACTTATTAATTTCAGACCTTATCTTGTTATGATCTACAGTTCTAGAACAAAACTTCTTTCAGTTTAATCGGAGAATGTTTAAGCAAAGGTGAGGATTGGCAATGGGTTCTTGTCTTTCCGCATTAATAAATAGTAGATTCGCTGGATTTCTGCTTGCATATAAAACATATGTTGAAGACGTATGTGTAGTTTGGAATGGCAGTGATTCAGATTAAAGAGATTTCCTCAGTTTCGTTAAAGATATACATCAGAACATTGAATTTCCACTTCAGATCGAAAATAATGAGCAAACTAACCTGAACTAACCTGAACTAACCTTTTTTCGATTTACTGTTGATAAAAAATAACAACAGAATTAACTTTGAAGTCTATAGAAAACCTACATTTACAGATAACATTATTCAGTACGATTCAAATTCTGCCTTTTCTCATAAGTTTGCCACCTTCAATTCTCTTTTCTACCGACTTTTCAAGCTACCTTTGTCTAGAAATGCGTTCACTAAGGAATTTAATATAATAAAACTGATTGCCAGAAATAATGGATACCCTTTGAGTTCAATCAATAAACTTTATTATAAGTTTGTAAACAAATATAAACTAACCTATAATATCATACATGCTAATATACAGGATCACAAAAATTATAGAGCTCTAACTTATTTCGGCAACATTTCCTCACAACTAGCAAAATTTTTTAAACCTCACAACATCGCAGTAGCTTTCAGGACCAGTGATACTCTTAAGCGACATTTAATCAACACTAAAGATAAAGTGGGCCCTCTTTCAAAATCAGGAGTTTATTCGCTACATTGTGGAAATTGTCCGGCGGTGTTTGTCGGAAAATCGGGCAGGAGAATCGCCAGAAGAGTTCATGAACATCTTAGCTTATTTAATAAATACCAGAACACTGATATAACCAACACTAAGTCTACTTCTGCGAACCATCTGCTTGAATCAAAACATCAGTTCTCGCCATCTGAAAATGCTAATGTTTTGCATGAATGTCACAAGAGTAATAAACTAGATCTATTAGAAAAACTAGAAATAACGAAAGTTAAAAAGAGCCCTATGCTTACCTGCGTTAATGAGGTGTTTAATTTCGAGCCTTATTTTATTTTTAACAACTTAAATTACTAACAACGGGCTGCTAGTGACCAACATTTAACCTATATATTTTCCTGGTCCGCCAAATTCTTTCGATTGACAACATTGACGTTTTTGATGCCGGTACTTTAGTACGCTCGTACTTTATGTTGATGGCTATTACATTTTGTGCTGAGATTACTCTCTAGGTGACTGCATCTTCCCTCCGTTCAATATACCTGGGACTTATTTAACGAACCTTATACTTTGTTTGTTATACCTTTTTTGTTTAATTGTAAGTAATGATGTAATTGTAACGTTTATCTATTTTTTTATTTTATATTTTGACATTTCTGACTCTTTTTTAAAATTTGTTTTTTTTGGTGTACCAGGTAGGTTTGCTAGGAGATTTGCTCACTTTTATGCGTGATAATTGACTTCCTTTTAGGTCTGATGATGCCTTAAAGGCGAATGTTACCGATTAGTTTTTTTTAAATATCAAATTTATTGAGACCGGGACTTTTGCTTGAATATTATATTCAGTTCTCTTAGAGAAATATGGACACTTTTCTAGGCTAGTCCAAACTGTTAATGATACTGCCGATAATTCGATATTCGAAATAACATTTTTAAGACAAGCCACAAGAAATAAATGCGAATTAAATTGCCCGAGAAACACATCAAACGTAGAACCACAGTTTGTATATTATGAACTCATGTCATTAAAGGGGAATCGATCGGATATTGCAAATTATTAGTGAAGATGCATTAACTCGGATTAATATCGCTTATACCAATAAAAGTTAAAATATAATTAGTTTATGTTTATGTTGAAGTAAAGCAGGCGTTGGTAACCTGTTGTACTGTTCCAGTCTTAATAAAACAAAATAGAAATATGGTTGATGCAAAACAAAAACCGATGTACGTCATACTTTTCGAGTGAGAGTCAGGTATCGACAGTGATCCGAGTGAGAGAAGTCACACAGTTTTTTTTTTTATAAAAACAAAATAAGTATACAAAAATGTCTCATAGTTTATATATTTGTTGACTTCATAATACCTTCTACCATCAACTTTAGTAGATCTAACACTTCTTTTGTTTTCGTCTTACCAAGATCGATCAATGGTACCATTCTGAAAACTCCATGTTTTATCCAAGAAAATGAATTGGTACAAGAATACTTCTTTTTCTTTAATATATTCTTTCTAAAATACTAGTCGTTTGAAATCTACATGGGAAGTTTCCATAAGCCCTCGCCTCAGTTTATCTTTTTACCACCCGAAGCCTATTTTCTTGAAGAGGCTTCCTAAAGAGTTAAGACAACCATCAAACACTTCTCTGTCTTTCAATTTCTAACTTAAAGTTGTCAAAGTTACATGATGTTCAAAAAAAAGTTGCAACCGATGTAAAATATTATAATTTTTAAATAATACAACTTACTTGTTTCGTACATTCCATAAATAGTGTCGCGGATCGAACTTATATCCAATCTTCACACATTTACAACTCTCTTTGCATTAGAACGTTTGTTTTAAGGTGATTCTAATAATTTATTTTTCTTAACTGATGTTGAAATTGCGCTTACAGTGGAGATATTCAAATTTAGGGTAGCTGCTACACGGTAAAAATTAGTAAAGTAGAAATAAAATATCTAGACCTTAACAAACTCTTTAAATTTACTTCTCTGTACTGCTGTCAAGGGTAACAATAGACCATTGTTTTTAAGTTTTTCCTGAAAATAGCTTCTTAGAGAAGTTATTAGCTCTTTGCACAGACTATTTAAATGCTTCGGCATTTGTCACAAATAGTAAAGAACGTAATCGACAGCGATATATATGTTCACTTTTGTTTCTCTGAATAGAACAGTCTTTTAATGCTATTTATGAAAAGATCTGGAGTTTTTGTTAAAAAGTAGACGTACAGCAACACGGAACCACGAACAATTAATGTTAGTTTTGCATGAAATGTCAAACCAAGCCAACCAACGAGCTGGCGCCACCGCACTGTGTTGCCAACTATCGGCCAATAAGATTCAATTTATATTAATATTTACAAGCGTAAATAAACAAAACATTTGCTATTGGTTGCTCAATATGATATTGGAAGATAGAAATCTCCTCTCCAGAATTTTGTGGACTGATGAAGCTACTTTCCATAGTAATGGAGGAGTAAATACTGAAAAAAAAAACACCTCGGTTGGCTGTTTTAGATTTTTCAAATAGGAAAGTCAAACATAAGCCCCTTTGCGGAACACCCTGCGGCTATACTTCCATAAAGTATTGATCTATGTTGACTGAATTGTAAAAGTTGTATGAATTGATAAATAAAATCTTTTTGAAGTTATAGTTTTAGTTTTTCCCAAAAACGATTTAACTGGGAGCATAGCCACAAGAGAATATTTTTATCTACTTGGGTTAGCAATTCCGAAAGTTGATTTGTACCAAGAATATACAGTGAGGACATAAAGTTTGGAAAAATATCTTCTTCAGGTAAGCGAAGCATCTGAGTAAGGAACGCTCGGACACACGATTTTATTTTATTTTCTTACAACTTTTAAGACTTCTGAAAAAAATACAGGGTGCTTCAAGAAAACTGAGCGGCTTTTAACTTCATTTTTTTATGGAATTTTTATGTTATTGCGTTTTTAGATTCCATGGAAAATTCTAAGCACATTTCATGTAGGATGTTTTCGAATTTTGGAAACAATAATATTGAAAATTGGACTTTTTACCAAAATATTTCATTACCCTTTAAAGGTAAAGGAAAATGAACTTTACTTTCCTATCCTAACATTTCACTATCCTGTTGATTGGTACTTACAGGTGGTATTGTTAAAAATATCACAAAATTATTACGACCGAAAAATAAAACACACTTAACTGAATTTTTGATAACAGTTATCCAAATGATATATTTTAACGTAACAAATGCTTCGTGAGAAACTTTTGATAGTCTTTCCAGATAATAAGATTTTAAACTGTGACCTGACGCTGGAAGCAGTGAAACAAAGCACACAATTGTTCTATGATTTATTTTTATTACAATTATTTCCTCAGTGAGAAAGTTTGTAACATCTCAATCATTTCTCCGTCAAAATTATCCATAACGCTTAATGACAATAATGACAAACGGATATACGTGCTACACATCCCTTGTATACATTTCAAAAAGTATCCGAGAAACAATAAATAAGAAATAATAAACACTTCCGAGTAAGAATAATAGCGCTGTATTTCTATAGGCGTCGGTCTTGATAAAAAAGACGCCGCCGACGTCACATGACGCTGCCTGACACGGATCAGCTGTTTTGTGAACGTCTAATCTTATTTGACCTTCCTGTTTTCGAAAGGCCAAGATATGAAGAAAAAGGGATGGACATTTCGGGATAGCTTTAAGTTTTTGCACAAATTATATTGTAATAGGAAAAGTAAATAGGATAAAAGAAAATCTAGGTTTTTATTAGAAACTATACGTGTTGTTACTTCTATTTATAGAAAATATACCATTATACACAAAGATTATCATGTAAAAGACATACGATTTTAATATAAAACTAAAAAGTCTGAAATAAATACTTTAAAGTTCAGAACAATGTTTCTTTAAATATTATACTAATGGGTTAATAATATCAACATGCTTCCAGACGTTCGTACTTTCTCATAGAAGAGTTTATTAACTTAATAAAAATAGATAGGTTTGAAAATGTCACCAAAAAGTGAACTTTATTCAATAAGTTATAGCTTTAGTGAAGAAATTCCTTTGGCGACTATAAACCAGTACAAAGGAACAATATTGCTTGTTGGCCCTAGTTAATCCAAATTATAGTCAATGCCTTGCAAACTAAAAGGGTTTGTTAACATCGACAGTTAGGATATCCAGTCTGGAAAAGTATCTTTTTCAGGCACGCGAAGCACCTGAGTAGAAACGCTTGGACACTACGGAAAAATCTAAGCACATTTCATGTAGGATGTCCTATACCTAAATTCAACTGTTTTTAAAATTTTTAATTCAGAGAGAAACCATGATGCAACGTGAAATCTAGTTAGTGTCGACACTTTGACTCGTTGTCAACAGTTACAACTGTGTCAATTTTCAACATGCTGTATAAGAGTAACTTTTATCTTATAAAAAATGTTTTCAGGGAGCGAAATTCTTATGATATTTGATTGGAGAGGCCGCCAAAGACATTTGGGCGAAGTTTGTGAACTTTTTAATAACAAATATCCAGGGCAGGGAGTGCAGGGACAAGTAATTACAATACCTAGAGTCAGCGAAATTGTCGAATTCCGTGAACGTGGTTGTGTAAAAGATTTTTCCAGGACAGGTAGGCCAAAACTAGACGGAAATGAGAAATTAATTGATTCGACGGAATCGCTACTTAATGGAAATCCATATAAATTTACTAAATAAAACACTTATAAGTTAATTTCCACTATTTTATTGTACACTGTACGACATGTTTCGCTATACTATAGCTTCTTCGGGTACTTCTTAAAAACTGAAGTATAAACAGGTAATTTCAATAATAAACAGATTAATAGTTACTACTCTAAATTATTATTAGGCCAGGTATTGTACCGGGTGTCCCACTAAGAATGGCTGTCGGCCGTATCTCAGAAAGTGTTAGTCGTATGACTTGCGGAAAAAAAATATATTAGGTAAAGTGGTCATGAGAAATTGTTGGAAATTATTTTCAAGTTTCTCAGACTGGCGCTTGAGGGCGCAACATCCCGAAAATAACATTTTTGTATATTTCGAAGATTTATTAATAAAATTCACCCATATAACGTGTTCGTCACTTTTCAAATAAAGTGGTGGGGGAAGGTTGAACATTATTTGTAATAAATGCTGATAACTTCGGTCTGGCTTAACATAATTTAGTAAACTTAGTTTTGTTAAAAAGGGCTTTTCTAACTCTATATACCATCTTATGAACTACGGCAATATGTGATTTACACTAGGCGCTAGGGTGCGCTGTCTTACAACTTCACAAGCATTGCGCGTTTTTTTCATAATTGTAAATATAATAGTATATTCAATTTTACCTGATTACAAGGATGATTAAAAGTCTAAGAAGTCAGCGAAAACCGCAAGTTAATATCTATTTTCAATCCGGAGATATCAACAACAATAATCATAATTACGGAACATTATGATTTTATTTTCAAGTTGCCATTGTAAAGGTTTTTTTTAAGAGTCAAATAGGCCTTGAAAAAAGAAACTATGAATTGAAACTGTGCACGCGTGACACTTTTCATTATTACGTCAACATTTTTGTCGTGCCAACAGTGTTGTGTCGTATTTGATTTTCAAAATGCCTCTGTTACTTGAAGAAGCGGTTGACATCGTTGCGGTGTATTTTGAATGTTTGGGAAATGCAACAATTGCTGAACGGGTTTACGCAGTACGATATCCTCAAAGGCGCCGATACGACAGTAGAATGTTTAATCGTTTAGCTAACCCTTTTCGTACTACTGGAAGTATTCGTCGCCCTGTATATCGCAGACGCCGCCGAGGTCGAACCGCGGAAAACATTGTAAATGTTTTGGCATATGTGGAATTTAATCCACAAATTAGTATTAGAATAATTGTTAGAAACTTGGGCGTTACTCGTTCTACTGTGCATAGGATTTTATTAGAAGAAAGGTAAGTAATTATATCTATATGTTATAACTCTTAAATAGTTTAGAATAATGCCAATATTTCTCTTAATAGTTTTCAAGTCAATGTAATAAATATTTTGTTTTTCTTTAGGCTACATCCCTACCATATTGTGCTGCACCAGGCTTTGACCCCGCAAGATTATGATAGAAGATTGGATCATTGCTGTTGGTTGCTCAATATGATATTGGAAGATATAAATCTCCTCTCCAGAATTTTGTGGACTGATAAAGCTACTTTCCCTAGTAATGGAGGAGTAATCCGCCATAATATGCATTATTGGTCGCGGGATAATCCCCATTGGATGCGGGAGGTGCAGCATCAAGGAAGATGGAGTGTCAATGTCTGGTGCGGCATTTTGGGGGCAGAATAATTGGACGGTTTGTATTTAATGAGTCGCTTACTGGGCAAAAATATTTACATTTTTTAAATTACGAACTCCCAATTCTTCTCGAAGATGTGCCCTTAGATATTCGCAGAACTATGGTTTTCCAACACGATGGATGTCCTGCACATTTTGCGGCAAACGTTCGTCATTTCTTGATGACACATTTCCTGCAAGGTGGATAGGAAGAGGGAGTATATTTCCGTGACCTGCCAGGTAATATTATAGGATATATTGTGATACTGTTAATGAAAGTGGTAATTTCTATTTTAGATCACCTAACTTAACATGCTTAGATTTTTATCTATGGGGGAGATTGAAGGATCATGTTTTCGTTACCAGACCCACCATAAGGGAAAACATGATAGAAAGGATAATGGACAGCAGCCACTGTATCCCTATGGCAGAGGTGGAATCATTTCAACTTTATCAACCAGGGAGAGATTAGAGTCGTATATACAGAATGATGGGCAAAAATTTGAATATTTAGGGCGCCACTGAGAATTATTGTCGTAACGATATATTTGCTTGAAACATACGTACCTTTATATTTTGTTTTTCCAGGGCCTGTTTGACTCTTAAAAAAACCTTTACAATGGCAACTTGAAAATAAAATCATAATGTTCCGTAATTATGATCATTGTTGTTGATATCTCCGGATTAAAAATAGATATTAACTTGCCGTTTTCGCTTGACTTCTTAGACTTTTAATCATCCTTGTAGGTAAAATTGAATATACTATTATATTTAGAATAATGGAAGAAACGCGCAATATTTGTGAAGTTGTAAGACAGCGCCCCCTAGCGCCTAGTGTAAAACACATATTGCCGTAGTTCATAAGATATTATATAGAGTGAGAAAAGCCCTTTTTAACAAAACGAAGTTTACTGAAGTATGTTAAGCCAGACCGGAGTTATCAGCATTTATTAGAAATAATGTTCAACCTTCCCCCTCCACTTTATTTGAAAAGTGACGAACACGTTCCATAGGTGAATTTTATTAATAAATCTTCGAAATATACAAAAATGTTATTTTCGGTATACCTTAACTAGGCGACTTTTAAGGAAACTTCGTGATTCATATTTACCGTTACTATTGCGCCCTCTAGCGCCAGTCTAAGAAACTTGAAAATAATTTCCAGCAATTTCTCATGACCACTTTACCTACCATATTTTTTTTTTTCGCAAGCCATACGACTAACACTTTCTGAGATACGGTCGACAGCCATTCATAGTGGGACACCCGGTACATATTTAATAAGTGTGATGGGTTTGTTTCCAGTTGACCATTTAGGGATTTCCCTGTATTTTTAATCCTATTTATTTCTAAACTTTTAAACAGTGACAATCTTCTACCTTTATCCAATATATGCAAAACTTCAAATTCCTCATTAAAATTATAATTTTACTGTAACAAGTGCTGTGCATATGCCGAATCCTCTTTTTTATTTAAGAACGATTTTTTATGTTCTAGTATTCTTTTTTTTTTATTTCTACCAGTCTGACCTATGTTACTCTTGTCACAGGAACCACAATTCAGTTCATAAATGCCTGATTTTAAACTATTGTCTGTCTTATCTTTATTATTTTTTACATAATTACCTAACCCGTTTACTGTCCTATATGATATATTTGTATTGTCTGATTTTATATATTTAGAAACTATTTCCGAGGGTTTGCTAAAATATGTGACGCATTTAAATTTCTTCTCGTCTGTAGAATTCAGATTGTCAGAAAGAAGTTCAGAAAGAAAAAAAGATGCAGATCTCTTAGATATAGCTGAGGTAGCCAATAATAAAATTTACATTAACTTACCACCTTCCTTTTATGACTTATTCGTTGATGTTTAATCTTACCTGCAAAAAAAAACAACATATTAAAATACTAATTCACTGGGAAACAAAAAAAGGTGTACTAGCTAAACACGTTTACTTATACAAGTACCAAAAGCTGGCTCCACATATTCAATAAAAAGTTTGGCAACTCAGTATAGTTGCGGAAAGTACCTAAATTTTGGGGTTGCCTTCAGAAATTTAGTGCTTAATAGCATCTGCTTCAATAGCAACTGACACTACTAGCATCAAATTGATTTTATTTTATGGGATATTGTACTGCTATAGCACTTGATGCTCTGCAGTAACACAGTATCCAACAGTATCAGAAAAAAAACAGAATAGGAAAAGACGGAATATAAGAAATAAAGTAGCAGAAACAAATAATACTAAGTATTTAAATATAATAATATATATTTCCAATGTGAAATGAAACTTTTTAAATTATTAAAGTACATACGGACAAAGTGGGAAATGTTTTACATCCCTTATGCCTCCAACATAATTCAACTGTTTTTTCTTCCTTCCAACGCGGAATTTCAAAAAGTACGTTTTTCTTCTTATTTACTATTACTTTATTTTTTCAGGAATCGAGGTAGAACAGGTTGATTTGTTGCAGCCTCATTTCTACCATTGTTCCGTAAATGGCGATTATGATGCAAAGAATTGGATATTTCTATTATTTTTGTTTGCCAGAAATAACTTCTTGTGGAATTCATAAGCTCGTTACGGAACTGAAGAAGAAGAAGACTTTTATTAGTTGCTTCTTGAATTTTTACTTATCAATGACAATAATTTGGATTTAGTAAGGAAAAAAATACTGTTATGAGTATCCTGGACTTACTGACAGATACACTGTAGGCATGTCATAAAATCAGTACAGCATGGTTGTATTTCGTGATCTGAGTTCTGTGTCTAACTCTATAACTTTTACCTACGTAGCATCAGGACATTGCAGTAATATTAAGGTGATAGATTCCAGGAGGTGCAAAACTCGGGGGTATCATCAGAGAGGGGTAAAATTTTAGTTAGAGTGCCACATGACTCTATCCTTGACCCATACTTTTTTTAATATATGTCAATGATGATCTACCACAAAATGATCCCTTAGCTGATGACACGGCGGTGTCAGTTGGTACTAGCTGGCTCAACAGAGGCATTTTTTGAAGGGTCTAGGTAGGTACAGGAGAGGGCTGAGGCCTGGGTTCTTCATAATAAGTTGCTGCTTAATCAAGAAAAGATAGACTGGTGTTGCCTATGAGAGATCTAGGGCCGCAAATTCTCAGGTGTACGAGATAACGTTTCTGTGAGTCTATATTGACTCTTGTCTAACGTGGGTTAACCGCATTGACCATGTGGCTTCACAGCTGGGAACAAGCTTGTACAGGGTTATCCAACCAAGACTAGACAAGGCGATTTTTTGACTTTTCCTGTACTTTTATAAAAAAACTGAAATAGCCATCTTAAGTCATTTTCTCCCGCGAATTCGAATATCTTCAGCAAAAAACAATTGAACATCAAACAAAAGTACTAGGGGTCACTTTGATATTTTTTTAAATGGGATGCCGTATTTTTAATGAGCTTATCCGATTTCTCATATAAATTTTGATCTAAAATGTTGGATTTTTAATTTTTTTTTTTTTTTTAACATTTTCCGAATTTAAAACTGAAGAAAAAAGGCGTTTTTGAATTAAATCCAACATTTTAGATCAAAATTTATATGAGAAATCGGATAAGCTCATTAAAAATACGGCATCCCATTTAAAAAAATATCAGAGTGACCCCTAGTACTTTTGTTTGATGTTCAATTGTTTTTTGCTGAAGATATTCGAATTCGCGGGAGAAAATGACTTAAGATGGCTGTTTCAGTTTTTTTATAAAAGTACAGGAAAAGTCAAAAAATCGCCTTGTCTAGTCTTGGTTGGATAACCCTGTACCTGTTGCGTCGTCTCGTGGACAATATCTCCTCGTCTGTGCTGAGGGCGGCATACATTGCTGTCTTTTACTTCTTTTTTAAGAAAAATAGTTCATATGAACATGTATCCAGAGTTGCCTCATTTTTAATATACAGGGTGTTAAAGTTTTTTTAAAAAAATCGGCTGCAATCTTGCGTTCTCTCAGAAGATTTTATTGAAATTTGGTATCGTTATTCATAATGATAAGGAGCTTAAATAACCCTAACTAGATTAAATTTATTAAGTCCAGTGGCGTCCCGGTGAGCACCTTAACGAATATTGTTGACACTAACTTTTTTCTAATATTGACATAATTTTTCGGATTTACCAGCTAATAATACAACTTTTTAGTTCCCTGAATTGTTTTCGAAGAAAAAAATAAAAACGACTTTATTGCATGTACAAAAAAATACCTATGCATTTCAAAGTTAATTAAAACTTTAAATTAAAAATAAAATAATTTTTTTAAATAATGATACAAAAAAAATGCAATGTTAATCAAAGCAAATGTTGAAAATGGCCACCTTCTGATAGAACGCACGATTACAACGGTTTCTTTTAAAAAACTTTAACACCCTATATATCAAAAACGGGGCAAATCCGGACACATATTTATATGAACTTTTTCTCTTGGAATATTATAGGGAATCACCCCCTTAAGTTACGTACCGTACCACTGAAATACCCTGTATATATTTGAAATTAGGAAAAATAGATATTTCCGAATATCTAATAATATACAGTAATAAAAAATCTCCTGTCAAATTTTAATATTTTCGACGTTTTCTAAATTTTCCCCATAACAATATCAGACCATTTGGAAAAAAATACTAAATAATTTTATTTTTTAATAACCCCTGTAGGGAGACAAAATTTACGGGAAAACCCTGTACTTCTATGCATTTAGCAAAAACTAAGTACAAATAAATATATCCATCCATCTACCAATTACTCGATTTACAAGGAAATAACATAACAGTATTTTTAATAATAATTTTGCGTAGATAATAAATAGTAGATACCTTTAATAATCTTAGAGAATATTTTATTACCATGCCAGTAGCAGTGGAAAAATATTACCCATATTAGCCACGGTTAGACAACCTTAACATCTTGCGTCTTAAGGCATTATAGCGTATGTCTAAACCTTGGTTAATAATTTACGATTATTTGTTTTCTGATTTAGGGTTTGATAATAACAAAGACAAAATCAGAGGATTAAAATACAAAAAGCGCGATTTTTCAAAACATAACTGCAGGCAACACAGAAATTTATATCTTTCTCGAATAACATAACTTAACAGTTCCGTATCTGCACCCATATTTCACGACGGAATGCAACAAAATTAATTGTGCTTTCCAACCTCGCGAAAGGAAACGTCCACGCGAAAAAATTGCCTTGTTTTTATGCAGATAAGTACAAGAATGCTATTTGTTAAAATTCTGTTGGTTGACAGAAGAAGGAATAAACTTTGGGTCTTTTTTTCCTTTTCAGCTATCATGGACGTAGAGAAAGTGTTGTTTTCGCCAGAAACAATCGACTTTGAAATCCCGAGGAGTTTTTATGTTCTAAGATTACCTGTTGTGATTTTGATGCAATAATGAAACCCCACCAGTTTAGCGATGTTTATAGTAATCTAAGACATTGGAACTAATAGACCAAATTGTTTACATTTTTATGCGGCAAATCATCATTCCCGCTTTATTTTATTCACCTGTGTCGCTCAAAATTGGACCTTAGCCGGCTATATCTGTCTGCTAGAAATATTAGGAAGAAGTTGAAAAGATTGAAATAGTAATTGCAGTAACGTCCAGAACCTAAAATACAAAAAAGTTAAGGTGTGCGTATCAAAATATGCATTCATGCTTGTATGTTATGCGGATATTTTATTAAAAATTGTTAAAAACTTTAGAAAGTATTAAAGTTGTTATTATATTATATATATCGGGTACCACGGCAACATTGCAATACGATTTTACAACCGGCGAGATTTTAAGAATGGCGGTAGCGATTGCGATGTTGACGGTCTGGCCTAACAACTTGTTTCTATTTTGGTGCCCGTTTTGCAGTTAATTTTTGATTTCTTATAATATTTATTAACAATAAAGTTAGTAATGTTATATACAGGGTGATTGACAGTGGATGGCCTATTAGACGTTTTGGACGAACCAACGAACGGATCACTTTGAAAATTTGGCTGCATGCATAGGTGGACGTGCTCTCTCCTTTAAAAATATTTTTAACTATGCAGTGTTGCCGGTTCTACTAAAAAGTACTAGCTACTTTGATATTTTAAATGGAATACCCTGTATATTAATTTTTTTTTACAATCCCTATTAATTTCTTAATAACTCCTCTTAATATTTTCCTATACCTATCTGTCATCGTTTTCGAGATAATAATTAATTTCTTTATTTTTTTTCGCAAAACATGACCTTTAAAAACTGCCGATATTTTTGACTTCGTGACAGATTAGAACATGGAAATTTGGTGGAAAGTTAAGTAATATCCAAAGACATATTACTTTGTATCAATATCTTAATTATTATAGTAGAGGGTGTTTCAAAAATGCAAATATTTTGATGATTTGGAAAAATTATCACAAATATACTTTTGTTAATTGAATTGTTGTTATTTTATCTCTGATCCTAAAAGCTGTTAAAATTTTCTATCTTTCTATGTGTCATGTTCCTATTATACCCATCTAGAATAGTTTTTGACTTAGGAGCATTTATTTGACAAATTTAATTCTTACAGATAACAATCGTTATGACTTTTTAGTCGAATTTAACAAGTAGCCTATGAAAACTCTTGTTTTGAAATGGTTGACATTCTGCTATTATTCATTTGGTTTATTTGTCACTTAGTTTTTTTAACAAGTCTATTTTAAAGTTTTAAGAAAAATGGAAGAAAACAACAACTATTCAAATACAGTACTTATGAATTTATTTGTTTTCCATGGTCAGTGTGATAGGATAATTAGCCGTACTTGCAGAAGATTCAACGAAATGTATCCAAATTTGCCATCAATGAACAACAAGAAATTTAAACGAATTCAAAGCAATTTTCAAAATTTTGGATCGTCGTTGAAAGTTACTAGAAATTTACCCAGACCTGGAACGTCCAACGAGGAAAATGAAATAAATGTTTTGGCCTGTTTTCATGCATATCCACAGTCTTCAATAAGATGTGCCAAAGAAGATTTGGGTTTAACCTATTATTGTGTACAAGAAATATTGTCCAAACATAATATGCATGATTATAAGTTTACCAAAGTTCAATTTCTTAAGCCAAAGGACTTTCCACAAAGAGTTTTGTTTTGCGAAAGCTTAATAGTTCATATTCAGGAAGACCCACAATTCTTTCAGAAAATTATTTCGAGTGATGAATCCAAATTTTCTCGCGAAGGAATTTTTAATAGGAAAAATATTCATTATTGGGCAGAACAAAATCCCCATGTTACAAGAGATTCAGCATTTCAAGAAAAATTTGGATTTAATGTTTTTTGTTTAATGATGGACGACAAGATTCGATATTTGATGTATGATGAAAACTTAACTTCCAGAAAATACTTAGAAATTTTAACTACGTTTGTTGAAAATTTCGTGGACAATCTTCCTCTTGCTCAGTATCGCAGTAGCTGGTATCAACTTGACGGGGCTCCCGCACATTGCACTGCCGAAGTAAGTGCGGAAACACGGAGAATTTTTGAAGATCGCTGATTTTCAAAGTTTAGATGCTGATGAACTTAGACTAACTACTTCAAATGGTGTCAATACTCGAATTCTAAAATGCTTAGATGTCAACGGGCAACATTTTGAACATTTATTAAAAATTAATTAGGTATTTTTAAAAATTTTTTAGTACTTTTATAAAAAGTAAAAGGAAAATTATTTGTATGTCGCCCTGTACGCAACAACTTAATTTGGTTAAGTATTCTTAAGATTTTAAAAATGTACTCAATTGCTTTGAATTCGTTTAAATTTCTTGTTGTTCATTGAAAGAATTAAATTTGTCAAATAAATGCTCCTAAGTCAAAAACTATTCTAGATGGGTATAGGAACATGATACATAGAAAGATAGAAAATTTTAACAGCTTTTAGGATCAGAGATAAAATACAGGGTGTTCCATTAACAAAAGTATAATTTTGATAATTTTTCCAAATCATCAAAATATTTGCATTTTTGAAACACGCTGTACTATAATAATTAAGATATCGATACAAAGTAATATATCTTTGGATATTACTTAACTTTCCACCAAATTTCCATGTTCTAATCTGTCATGAAGTCAAAAATATCGGCAGTTTTTAAAGGTCATGTTTTGCGAAAAAAAAAAGAAAGTAATTAATTATTATCTCGAAAACGATGACAGATAGGTATAGGAAAATATTAAGAGAAGTTACTAAGAAATTAATAGGGATTGTAAAAAAAAAATTAATATACAGGGTATTCCATTTAAAATATCAAAGTAGCTAGTACTTTTTAGTAGAACCGGCAACACTGCATAGTTAAAAATATTTTTAAAGGAGAGAGCACGTCTACTTATGCATGTAACCAAATTTTCAAAGTGATCCGTTGGTTAGTTCGTCCAAAACGTCTAATAGGCCATCCACTATCAATCACCCTGTATTATATGACAAATAAAAAATTTGGTTTATAATAGGTAGGTACCTATCATTTATTTATTCATTATGAAACTCTTTTATTAATAATAAGATCATTTTATTTATTTTTAGGATGTCTCAGTTACACTTTGATGGTGTATTGGTTAAATCAGATGATGCTGATCGAGTTGCTTATGAACTTTCCGAGATTATTTATAATTCTCGTAATATTCAAAAGTACGTAGGTTCTATGCAAACAAAGGTTGTTCAAAAAAATGATAATCATAGTGTAAGGGCTATTTGTGTATTTTTCTGTTTAATCTAGAAAAAAATTCTATGTTCATTTTATTTTAGGCCTGAGAATATTGTTCCAAATTTAATGTAAATAAATTTTTTTTATATAATTTATTATTTTAATTAAATTTAATTAAGTTTTATTTATGACAGACATTCAGCCCTATGATCAAACACAAGTTAACTTTAGACGCTAACTTCAAAATTAACTGTTTTTCAATCACAGTGAAAAATTAACAAGTAGACTTTTTTTGGTTGTTGTCATGGAAACGGTACGTTAAAAGTTAACTTGTGCGTTTGATCATAGGGCTGCTTAGCTGTTACGAATTTTGTATACATTGAGAGATTTAGAGATATTTAAAGCAACAATAGACATACTGAATTGAGCAACAAAAAGTTCGATAAAACGCTTTTTTCTTATTTTTAAATGTTTGAATATTCGAAAACTATTTCATCAAATTGAATGGATTGTCGTATTTTTAAAAACCTCGCTCTTCTACATTCAACAAATATGGACTTTTTTTACTAAAAAAATCTTAAATATTATACAAAGTGGGAAAGAATGTCATAAAAAATCTGAATTTTCAACTATGACGTTTGGTTGGTAATTTTTTCAGTCACGTTGCCATTAAATGTAGAAGAATAATGCTTTTAAAATCGGTAAAGTTCATTCAAGTTGATGAAACATTTTTCGCACAGCAAACTTTTGAAAATTAGCAAAAAACTGGCTTAGTTTAGTTTCTACTGGGCAAAAGAAGACACAATGAATTTTTAAAAGTATTTGCTCTTACATTGGCCTTTTACTCGCCAAGAGCTTACAATTTGGTACGAAATACCTTCAACAAATCTTTACCGCACCTAGGGACTCTAAAACAGCTTTATGAAATTTATTTTAGAACTTTACTATTTTTCTAAGTTTTACTCTCAAGTATAAAGGTACAGCGTTCTCATGGTACATGTTACAGGAGAACTGCTTACATAAATAGTCTGTTGCGAAGTATGGAATCATTTTCTGTGGCAGAAATAGTTTACTAGAGAAGGTATTTGTAGTTCAGAAGCGAGCATTAAGAATTGTATAAGAATGAGCCAGAATGAAGGCAACAATAATGTTTTCAAGACATGTGAGCTCTTGACAGTATATTGCGTACATATTTTTGGGTATTTGATGTATTTTTTTTAAAACAAACAAATGTTTCAAGAACAAACCTTTCACGAATACAATACTAGAATTCTGAATGTAAATTACCAGATTCAGAGATTCACTTTAACAGAGAAAAACCCAAGCTATATGTGCTTAAAATTATTTAATAATTTACCAATTAACATAAAATGTATAAATGGTCTAAAACTATTTAATATTTCTGTTAAAAAAATGCTAGTTAACTTAGAACCATATTCTAATTTTTTATGATTAGGTAGTTATTGTTTTGTATAACATTATTCTGTTTGTGACGCAATCTTCTTTTGTGTTTTTTGTAAACATGATTGCAATTAAATATTATTATTATTATTATACATCCATCTTAGTTTTCCATTGTTTATCTAAAATATATTCCATCATAACTTCCAGCTTTTAACAGGAAGTAACAAAATATGACATCTGGTTAAACCGGAGTTGATATTTTTCGACTTCAACAACCGTAATATTTTAAATAACAATATCTCAAAAACCATCGCAGTTTAGACATATACAGGGTGTCCCAACTTTATTTATACACGAAATATCTTCTTCCCTGTTCATGATATAAAAAAAAGTTTCAAGAGAAATAGTTCTTGGTTTAAAGAACTACTTCTACAGAGATTCCATTTAAGTATACAGGGTGCCTCAAAAGTACAATTTTTAATATCAACTTTACTTTTTTAAATAGGACACCCTATATTTTATGTGAAATATTGCTTCTTCAAACAATTCTTTATCAAAAATCTATGATATGTTCTATGCCTAATGTGGTCCGTTTCCTAGATAATGGTAAGATTAAATTAGTATCAAAACTTTGAAAATGCTTTGAAATATTAGGTAAACAATAATTGCCTATTACTATAGTAACAAACTAGTGACATTTTAAAATAAATTTTGACATTTCTAACAGTGATATAAATTTTTAACTAGAAGATAAGAGGTCAAAGTAGTAAGTAATTTTTATAACTATGCCATCACTTTTAACTCCGAACGAATATGTTGACATGTTGTTAATCTACGGCGAGTGCAAGAAAAAATCGCGGGATGCACAACGGTTATACAGGGAGCGGTTTCCAGATCGTCCAACACCATCGCTTTGCACTTTTGCAAATGTGGAAAGAAAAATGCGAACGGGTTCTTTTCCTACCTCGAGGGGTTCCCAACATGCTTGAACAGTAAGAAACGAAACTAACATAATAAATGTCCTTGCACTCATAGTACTAAACCCTCATGTGTCAATAAGAGGCATATCAGAAGAAACGGGTATTAGCAAGACTTCAGTGCAGCGAATTCTAATTACCAAAGGATAACACCCCTTTAAAGCTCATCTGGTACAAGCTCTACGGCCTAATGATTATGAAAGACGATTGGAATTCATCGCCTTTTTGACTACACAGTTAAATGAGGATCCACGGTTTCTGGAAAAAATTATGTGGAGTGATGAATCGCGATTCCACAATAACGGAATCGTGAACCGTCATAACATTCATTATTGGTCGGTTGAAAATCCACATTGGGTTCGGGAAACTCATTTCCAAAATATCTGGGGAGTAAATGTGTGGTGTGTTCTCTTTAATGGAGGATTAATTGGGCCACACTTTTATGAAGGTACACTAAACGGTCAAAGGTATTTAAATTTTTTAATCGAGGTCTTACCTACGCTTTTGGAAGAAGTTCCCATAAACGAACGTTTTAATATCTGGATTCAACAAGATGGTGCTCCGCCACATAACTCCCGGATTGTGTCAGATTATTTAGACAATAATTATGGGAGAAACTGGATTGGGAATCGAGGACCTGTCAGGTGGCCAGCACGATCGCCGGATTTAACACCTTTAGATTTTTATTTGTGGGGATATATAAAGCAGGTAGTTTATACTGATCTACCAAACAATTTGGAAGATTTAAAAAATAAAATTTCACGCGCCTGTAGAGAAATTCCAGCAGAAGTTATAAGGTCTGCCTGCACTACGGAACTCCTCAAAAGATACGAGATATGTCAGACCGAACATGGTCGTCACTTTGAGCATCTCTTATAATATCATTGTTATTTTTTTTTTTATTTTACGTTCATTTTAAATGTATTTTAATTAATAAACACATCAGAAAATTGTATTTGTAATTATCTCGAAAACGGACATTATTTTGCATAGAACATATTATACATTTTTGATAGAGAATTCATTGAAGAAGCAATATTAGACATAAAATATAGGGTGTCCTATTTAAAAAAGTAAAGTTGATATTAAAAATTGTACTTTTGAGGCACCCTGTATACTTAAATGTACTCCCAGTAAAAGTAGTTCTTTAAACCAAGAACTATTTCTCTTGAAACTATTTTTATATGATGAACAGGGAAGAAGATATTTCGTGTATAAATAGAGTTGGGACACCCTGTATAGTACATATTAGAAAGTGTACTTTTGGGACAACCCGTATATTTAAGTATATGCCTGTTAAAGGCAGTTTTTGAAATAAGAAATATTTGTATTAATTGGTTTTTCTTGATATACAGGAGCTAAGTTATTTCATGTCTAAATGGAATTGGGACACTCGTATTATGCCTTATAAATTATATTAAAAATAAATGTAGTCTACCTTGTATTTTTACAAAGGTTTTTATAATGTTTTCAATTTTAATAATAAAATGAAATTTAGCAACTTTCTTGCAATAGTAGCAGTGTTTTATTTTGCATATACGTACCTACTCATATTTTGTGATAAATTTGATTTGTTTTGATAGCTCTGTCCAACTGAAACAAATTCAAAATAGGAATTTTTGAAATAATCTCTTTCTTTTATACTGGCATTCAGAAATTTCGGAATCTCTCATATTAAAGGTGAATTTGTGATTCTGGAATCCGAGATTCAGAATTAATATAATAGTATGTAAAAAGGATTTCAGACAAAATACAATCAAACATATACAGGGTGTTCATTTGAAGACTTCCCACCACGGATTTATCAAAAACCACTGATTAAAAGAAAAAACGCCGAGATACGTCAAAAGATTTGCCAAAGGGGACAACTTTTTAACCAAAAACTACTTCACCCCCTTTTACCCTATGCCCCCCGGGGTCATCCCCTTAAAAATTTTAAATGACAAGGGGTATCAAGTAATAGCTGGCTTGAAAGGTCTTTCAAAGTTATTTTGACGTTTGATTTTTTAAAATCGGTCAAATCGTTTTCGAGAAAATTAGAAAAATCTTTATTTATCTTAATTTGTTCAGATAGAAAAAAAAAACGCACGAAAATATCACTTTTTATTTCAATAAGTGTTCAAAAACCAACATAAACAGCAATTTGGAAGATTAGACGTGGCAGCAACCAAATAACAACCCGACTTTTTTTCAGCCATCTATTTATAAACACAGATAACATGGGCGAACTGTATGGAAATGCTAAGGAAAAGAAAGAATTTAATTTGCTGTCAGTTACCTTTGTGACAATCTTGGGATAGTGAAAATTAATTTATTGATTCAGATTTTACTTCCAAAATGGTTTACACACTAGCCGAAAGAGTGGAAATGATTCTAATTTATGGTGCCCAAAATCAATGTGCTCGGCAAACTGCCGCCACATTTAACGCCAGACATCCGGAAAAGATAACTTCGCATAAGTATGTTTTGGACCTTGTAACTAAATTTACTCAAACTGGATCTGTTGCAAATAAAAAACGTAATCATCGTAGAGTTTTGGATGAAGCCGCTCAAGTTGAAGTTTTGGGTCATTTTGGTATAAATCCTAATACTTCATTACGCAAAATTGTTGATGCGACTGGTATTTCATTAGGCTCTGTACACACAACCAAATGACTCCGGGTCTGACGAAAAGGTAAGGGACCTCAAAGTGTTTTCACAGAGAAATGCAAATAACCAAATGAGAGTTGCAGCACGTGGCTACATCTCGTGGCAACCACAAGTATCAACCCAACCAGGACAGCGAGAATCCATATAGGTTCAAACGCTGGCAAGGCGGCCCATCGCGGGCAAACTACGTTGGGTTTCCCTTTCTCAAAAAAGTGCCCTTCTAACGGCAAGCCTTGGTTTACCAAAAATTGCGAACGAGCTGTTAAATCAAAAAATTATTACTACCGACAATGGCGTAAAAATCATACCGCCGAAAATCGTACCATCTTTGTTAACGCTCGAAACCAATGCAAGCAAACGATAAACCAAAGCAAAGAAGCTCACAACCAGAGGATCAGAGACAAACTTCTTGAATGTCCTAGCGGCTCAAAATCATTTTGGTCGGTAGCTAAGGCCGTCAGTCAGAACTTTACCAAGTCAACCATTCCACCTCTAACACGTTCTGATGGCACCATTGCGACCAGAGCACAGGAAAAAGCAAACTTACTGGCGGAACTATTCTCTTCACATTCAACGGTAAATTTTCAGGGAAGTACTCCACCGAAAATTACCCATGTAGAATCGAGAATGCCCGATATTGTCTTTCGCCACCGCCATGTTAAACGAATCTTGAGGAGTCTCGACACTAAAAAGGCTTCTGGTCCTGACGATATTCCAGTCATTGTAATTAAGACATGCGCTGACGAACTGACACCGGTATTTTGTAGGCTTTTTAACTTATCCTACAAAAAGGAATATTACCTTCTTGCTGGAAAACTGCGAGAGTCCAGCCCATACCCAAAAAAGGCAAGAAGACTTTGCCAAACAACTATCGTCCAGTCGCATTGCTTTCGGTTATATCAAAAGTTATGGAGAAGGCTATCAACCAAAAATTACTAAAATACCTGGAAGGCTTCAACATTATTAGTGACCGCCAGTATGGATTCCGTAAGTCTAGATCAACAGGAGACCTTCTCGCTTATGTCACTCATGTTTGGAACAACGCAATAGAACAAACACCATGGGGAGTCCCGGGCGGTAGCACTGGACATTTCCAAGGCTTTTGACCGAGTATGGCATGAGGGGCTCCTAACTAAAGTGAGAGCATACGGAATGCCGGTTCAATTTTGTTCATGGCTGTCGAGCTTTCTTAAAGACCGTTCTCTGCGAGTGGCAATGGACGGATTTCTTTCAGACACATTTAACATCAACGCCGGAGTCCCTCAAGGTTCTATATTGTCGCCCACCCTTTTCTTACTATACATTAACGATCTTTTGGAAAAAACTAAAAATCCTATATATAGCTTCGCTGATGACAGCACACTTGTTTCATCTTTTACTTTGGATGCTCGGACATCGGCTGCTAATGCACATCTCTATAGGCAGCAAGAGGTCTCACATCTCAACAAAGACCTGGAAAAAATTCTGTCTTGGGGTGACAGTAACCAAGTAGAATTTAACGCTAAAAAGACCCAGGCGGCAGTTTTTTCTAAAAAAGTTAATGTTGAAGAACCGGATATAGTTATGGCGGGACACTCAATTCCCTTGACTTCATCAATTCATTTATTGGGCGTTAATTTGGATAGTCATATGTCTTGGCATAGTCACGTTGCGGCCATTGCTAAGGCAGCCTCGCAGAAGCTTGGAGTACTTTTCCGGACAAAGAACCTCTATACACCTCAACAACTTTTGATGCTCTATAAAGCCCAAATTCGACCATCACTGGAGTACTGTTCGCATATTTGGGGCTCTGCTCCTAAACATACCCTGAGATTGCTAGATTCCATTCAAAGAAGAGCCATTCGCTTGATCGGTGACCATAGTCTGACAAACAACCTGGAAAGCCTTGAACATCGAAGGCAGGTTGGCGACTTGAGTCTATTTTACAAATATTTTCATGGCAAGTGTTCAACTGAGGTTGCCCGCTTAATACCACCCAGAGCGGTGCATGGTAGAAATACGCGACGAGCCACTGCAGCCCACCAGTACGTGGTTCAGCTTAGTGTCCCTCGAACGACACTGTTTCAAAATTCTTTCATCTGGAGAACGTCATCACTCTGGAACGGCCTCCCTGAGATCGTGTTCCCCAACGAGTACAATCTCCAAAGATTCAAGACCAACGTGAATCGTTTCCTGCGCACACGCACCGCTCCTAGAGCGCCATAAAGGATTTATCCTGTAGTGCTGTGCCTTATCATAAAAAAAAAAAAAAAAACAAAAAAAAAGTCAATGTATCGGTTCAGCCTACCGAAAGCCGAAAATTCAAAAAACACAAACTTATAATAAGTTCGTGCATAGAATTGTCCCTAATCCTTTCCGTCAGACCCAATCCTTGGACGCGTTTCGCCGTTTACGGCTCTTCAGCAAGGCTCCGGGTCTGACGAAAAGGTAAGGGACCTCAAAGTGTTTTCACAGAGAAATGCTGACTGAAGGATGAACTTAGTCAACGCATCATCGAAAGCTGCCATGATCTCCCACAACATGTTTTTGAAAATGTCCGTCAGGAATTTGAACATCGCCTATATCATCGTTTGGCCAACAACGGGCAACATTTTGAACACTTATTGAAATAAAAAGTGATATTTTCGTGTGTTTTTTTTTTCTATCTGAACAAATTAAGATAAATAAAGATTTTTCTAATTTTCTCGAAAACGAACAGACCGATTTTAAAAAATCAAACGTCAAAATAAAGCACTTTGAAAGACCTTTCAAACAAGCTATTACTTGATACCCCTTGTCATTTAAAATTTTTAAGGGGATGACCCCGGGGGGCCGAGGGTAAAAGGGGGTGAAGTAGTTTTTGGTTAAAAAGTTGTCCCCTTTGGCAAATCTTTTGACGTGTCTCGGCGTTTTTTCTTTTAATCAGTAGTTTTCGATAAATCCGTGGTGGGAAGTTTTCAAATGAACAACACCCTGTATATATAAAGATCTGATACAAAAAAAAATATTGTATTATTTTTATACATTGTTCTTAGGTTTCAACCTCTACACCACTGGCGATCGAAACCAAGGGACGATTTACAATATTGCCAATCTGGTCTAAGAGATCGGCCTTTCTCTCTCGCACTCGCAAATTATTTTAAAACAATAATAGTCCGAACTCTTATGGGAATTATGAATGAAACGTTTCGTCTATTAGTTCTAACGTCTTTGATGGTAATATATTTGAATTGTGATATAAAAAATATTTTCTGAATGAACTGCATAGTAAATATTTAAATTATGCCAAGTAACATATCAATTAAGCTTTTTCGACATGTGTAGATTTAAATAGGTCTACATTTCTAAGTTTGTGCATAAACGGTTCAAGTCCAATTTTTCGATGTAATTGCAGGGTACCTCGGTAACTAGTAAACATAGAGACTTGCGGTTTTTACATTACTGTGCTACTTTTTCGTGAAACAAAAGATGCCGCAAACAGAATTGTTATAGCTTCCTTAGTTTTTAAGCTATAGGGTGTTTTCGAAAATATTTGCTATTTGGCCATTCCCTATATTTCGGTTATCCTTTAACTTATCAAAAAATAGAAAACTGTTTCTGACAGAGTTTTTTAGGTAGCATTCAGTGGCGTGCTTAGTTTTTTTTTTCTGAAAGGCTTACTTTTCGAGATTTAAAGCAAACATATTATGGTTTTTTAAATATTATTTACCTTGACGGAGCATGGTTCGATACCCATGACACTCCCAGAAAAGGTTGGGATGATTCTTCCAAAAATTGTCAAACCAAGGCACCATCAAATAAAGGCAAAATAATCACAATATTACATGCTGGTTCAGAGAACGGGTTTGTTCCAAATTGTCTGTTGCTTTCAGCTAAAAACATAGCAGATTCTTAAAAATATACCTGAAAATAGCGCCATTGTAATGGACAATGCTAGTTATCATAGTCGGCAAGCAAAAATCATTCCCAATTCTAATAATACAAAAGCAGAAATTCAAAATTTTATGATTGAAAATGATTTATATTTTGAAGAAATTTACAAAAAACGAAAAGAGAACGAGAAAGAGAGAGAACTGCTAGAAGTATTAAAAGCTTTTAAAATAAATAAGGAATACGAGTGTGACAAACTTGCAGCAGAAAATGGACATACAGTGTTGCGTCTTCCTCCATACTATTGTATATTCAATCCTATTGAGCTAATATGGCACCAATTAAAATCCAATATTAGGAGAAATAATATTTCTCCTACGTTAAATGCATCTGCAGTAGAATTAGATAAAAACGAAGTAAGAAAAATTTCTGTAGACAGCTGGAAAAACTGTGTACAGCATGTACTTAAGGAGAAAAATTCTTACAATTGTATGATTACAAATGTTCAACCCTAAATTATTATAAGTTTAGGCTTAGATGAAGATAGTGATAGTGACACAGAGTTCAATTTTGAATAAATTGGCAATAGTTTTTAAGAATTTAATTAATTTTTATTGTCCTTGTTATTCTAATAGTTATACTTTGAAATTATATTATTTTCAATTATCATTAATTGTTATCATTATTTTACATTTATTATAGGTACCTAAAACTAAAAATACCTGTCTATTTATTTTAAATTATAAAAATAAATCATGTGGTGTAGGTACATTTTCAAGCCGACCCTGATCCCATTTATTCAGCTTTGAAGAGGTTGAGGCGTATACAATAGGATTTAATCAGGTAGATTATTTATGGCAGTAAGAGTCAACGATATAATTCTGCAAATATTATACAAAAGTGATAATATGGTCTGACGAATCCTATTTTAAAAGTTTCGCACAAGCATTATCAATCGCCATAATACAAGATATGGGTGCCCAGTTGTAAATGTAATATAGGTCTATTTTTACATAATATTTATTCTAGCACTCATGACAAATTTTTCTGTTTGTTTCAATGGTTTCGTGGCCTATACTACCCTAATTTTCTAAATTATTCGATTTGTACGTTTATTGTTAATAATAACTCTCAAATATTATATATTTTTGAAAAGCCTAAAAAGCCCAATCAAATAAGAGAAAAATATATAGGGTATCCCATTTAAAAAATCATATGGTTGCTTTAAATCTCGAAGAGTTAAGACGCCCAGAAAAAAGTAAGCACGCCACTGAATTCCACTTAAAAATCTCTCCTAGAAACAGTTTTCACTTTTTTAATAAGTTAAAGAATAAGCGAAATACAGGGGGCGGTCAAAAAGCAAACATTTCCGAAAATACCCTGTAGTTTGAAAACTAAAAAGCTATGACAATTGTGTTACGAAAAAGTATCGCAGTAGTGTAAAAACCGCTATTTTTACTAGTTACCGAGATACATTGCAATTACATCGAAAAATGGACACCCTGTACATTAAATTTAAGTTTTGTTTCCAAATATTTCAATTAAATAATTATAAGATCAAATGTTAGACCGTACCATGTATCTGGAATTTTAAAAGCTTTTCAGAACTAATTAGATCCGTTTTTGCTCTGATCCTTTTACTACTTTTTTATACCTAATCCTGTTTACCCTGTTTCCTAATTTTGTGGTTATTATGCCTTTATGGGTGCGTTTATCGGAACAATATACCTATTTATATCTATTCATACCTACCCCGGGTCTTTGTTTCACAGTGAAACTACTTAAAGTGTGAACTGTCAGTGTTTTCTTAATTAAGTATGGAGAATTTTCAACAGTCTCCTAAACGTCCCAAAATCGGTGCATGTAGAGTAAATTAAAAGAAAAATATTCTTAACTCTTACGAATCTGATAAAAGTAAGAATGCGAATATGAGTGTTGACAATTTAGTGTAATTTGCAACAGATACACTTGGTGTTGACAAGATAACAATATATAAACTTTAAAAAGAAAAAGGTGGTGGCGTTAAACCTCCAAAAGCTTCTCAAGGATGACCAGAACTTGAGCTGAATGACGTTTTAATGCAGAGATTAAGGCAAAAAGTTCAGAGTTTCTCTTTAAAAATAGAAATATTCACGCTGTACAAGAGTTTGTCCTCAATCCAAGAAGACCAGGATTCTATGTGTAGAAATACGCTTTGGAAAATATTACGAGAAATAGATTTTCATTAAAAAAATTTACAGTCCTTTACAAAGATGCAACCGGGTAGGACATTGAAAATGCCGAAGCAGAGTGCAACGCTTGTGACTATTGTGAGATCTGCGAAAACTCATAGATTTGAATGTAATATATAGGTAGTTGATATAAGTTTTATTGATTCATAATATAAAAAATAGTAAAATAAAGGTTATAAACTCTAACGCGCCTCTAAGGTATGGTTTCGCTGGAGCAGTCAGCGGCCGCGGCTGGCGTTCACAATTGGTCGCTCGATTTGTATGTACACAGTTTTACTGCCGCAGCTCGGCGACACAGCGTTCGCCGTCGATTGCAGCGGCTGGGTTCGGACTGCTAGAGAGACCAGTCGATCCGCGATCGCTCAGCAGAATGCCACCGTTTTCGGCAATGGCTGACGAGTGTTTGATAGAGGAGGTGCAAAAATACCCCCTTTATACAACTATGAGAACGAAAATTACAAAAATGTTGTAATGAAAGAAAATGCATGGGAAAAGTAGCAGCAAGTGTCGGGAAGAACGGTAAAGTGTACAAAACCATTCTATTTGGCAATCGATTTTTTATTTTTCAGCCTTACATTACAAAGCTTACAATTATACAATATTCAAATCCAAGATGCATACGAAGGAAACATTGATCAGTACTTAATGACAACCGTAAGTCTATTTCGATTGGTCAATCGGCAATAAAACTAAAAGGCCCTGGGCGACAGGGTTGTATTCAGTTTACCGGTGATTTTCGCATTATTGCATTGTATCGTTTGGTGTTATTCTTTGTTATCGATATTTTGATATAAATATTTGTGTTTTTGACGGTTGTATTTGAATGTATACAGGGTCTTTCAGAAGTACTAACCTGAACTAACCTGAACATGTGTCCGGAGTTACCCCGTTTTTGATGTACAGGGTGTTAAAGTTTTTTTTTTAAAAATCGTTTTTTTATTATTTCTGTAAATATCCTTATTCCGATTTTATTGAAATTTGGTACCTTCATTCATAATGATAAAAGGCTTAATTAGCCCTAACTAAAAATTTATTAAGTCCAGTGGCGTCCCGGGGAACACTTCAACGGATATTATTGTCAAAAAAATGTACGCCACTGACTTTTTTCTAATTTTGATATTTTTTTCGGATATACCAACTAATGACACAATTTTAAAATGTTTTGATTCTTTGACGTCTTAATCAAATTGATTTGTTTACTTGGTATGCTGCAGCTTTGATTTAAATATGGTATAGTATAAATTCAAGTGTTAATATTATATTAATATAAAATGCAGGATATTATATTTACTTCGTACCACAGTAACGTTTGCAATAACAATAGGGTTTTTTGGTGCCGATAATAGTTATTTATGTATCTAGGGAATTATAATGGTCTTAATTACCGAGGGCCTTTGGCCCGAGGGACAGCAATTGCCCGAGGTAATTGAGACCCTTATAATTCCAGTGATACATAGATAATTTTATTTCTGACCGATTTTAGTAACATTTTGTTCATTTTTAAAGTGGAATAAATGTTTCAATAGATGACAATCAAATTGACATTAGATGTCAATCGTTTGATTTTATGTCAAATTTTTCTTAATATCCCAAGGGAGTTATGACCCTTATAATTCCCGCGCAACTAAGACGTTATAAGCTAATAACATACCGGTCAGAAATAAACAAATAAAACGAACATTTATTGCGAATATAGGTCTTCTACAACTATTCGTTTATTATTCTTTTTCTCGAAAACGGTTCATTTTATCGACAATCAAAAAGAGTACCTTTTCTTTAGTCTAAGATACAGGCTACCCAAATTTTTTTTTTTAAGTATTTATCATACAGGGTGTTAAAAATTTAAGCATTAAGTTGTTGGTCCGCCTCTAGTAAACTATAAAAGGTAAATATGTTTCAAGGGCACTATCTTAAGAGGTCCTTGCTAGTGTCCATCATATTACATTTTGATTAAATTATATTACTATTGAAATTATTCAAGAAAAACCGATTTCCGGCGGCGTTTTTCAGGGGCACATATCTCCTTAGAGAGGTCCTGCAAGAAAAAAATTTATAGGGACTTGTCATCTTATTTTTTGATGTTCTATCTGAATCCGAGAGATTTTCCACATTTTCCCGGAAACTTTGTATATTGCATTTTATAATTATATGTAAAACAAAATTATATCTATTTTACAAATTTAACATACCTTAAATAAAAAATAGATATTTATTGAGACAAGGTCACGCAGTAATCGCCATGAAATCATTTATTAATTTAAACAATACACCAAGAAAATCAACGCAATACGCTCCTGCAGAATGGAAAATCCGACCAACATGCACTAATACCTAAAAACGTTTAAAATATTACCAAAACAAAAAGTTGTATAAAAGCCATAAATAACATTTTTTGATTAAGAAATAACTTTTGTGCGACGTGTCGTGTCGCTGAGAAGTCTCTTTTTAATCAGGCTGGCTGGTGCGTGCGAAACTGTTGGACATTTTTTAGAGCTCCATGTTATAACCAACATTGTTATTTGTTCTTTTTGGTATTTTTATGAGTTGAATGTTTCCTGTGGCATGAAATTTTCATGATATGAATTTATAATTGAAATATTATTTAAATTTACTTTTGAAATTCCATACAGATATCTGGAAAAATGGCTATGTCTATAATCTCCTGCTTTAGTAGTAATTTGAAAAATTTAACTGATAGTAAACTAACCTATTTTATACTGTGCTTTCTATTGCCAGATAAAAAGTAACGCTCATTATAAATGCAACATACAAGTTTGTGGTTACAGTGTGAACATATTATTTTTGGACTGAAAGTCGTAATTACGACCGTGTTCTATCACCAAACCCAATCATGCATAGAATTTCAATTTTTTCTCGTTTTGTTAACTTTACCATTGTGAAAACCGTAACTTTGCAATAACGCTTGATCATTACTCATTTGAAGTAAAATTGTCATACTGTTTCTATGGGACTAGGCGGTGCCAAGTCAACATTCAGGGGCTACCCTGTATACCTACATGAATTTTCCAAAAAAAAAAAACACATTAAGAAATAAAAATCGATGGGTTTGAGCTTTCTTGCAAACGACACACCGCTGAAATTTAAATGAATTTAGACTTTACTTCTAGGACTCACTCTATATTATTGTATATTACAAAAATTCTTTACTATTTTACCAAATATTTCGGCCGGAAATATTCGCTACTTGACAAACATAGGGGTGAGCTGGGCAAGTTCGGCATGCTAAGTTTTGAACGTTGATATATTACTCAAAAGATAGTAATTTGTATTCCATATTTTACGGAGACATAGATTAGCCCTTCCCAAACATATTGACCAATATAAAAAGTACAAAATTACTTAAACATATATTTTATTTATAAAAAGATAGAAAATGGACAATAGCCAAATTTGCCCGACAGCGGCGGGCAAGTTCAGCAAACAAATTAATCTCTACATGAATCGCAAGTAAAGATTCCTGTTCCGTTATAGTCACTGCAATCCTTATGGGACCATTGCTTACATTGACGGCACTGTATACATTTCTCCTAAGTCTCGCCATACCGTCCATTGCAGAATAGGCATAACGTTTCTTCATTGCTCTCTAAAACGTAGGCTATATTTTTTGCTTTTGATTTTGGTTTCTTTGATTTAGACATAGAATTATCATCACCTATCTTTCGTTTGACTTCTGCCTTTTTTACTTGCTGCTCTCTACCCATGACTGACTTTTTCTTCCAGGTTATCTTTGTATGGGGTGCTTGTCAGCACTTCAGAGCGCTCTTGTTTTCTGCCTTTTGATGCAGAATTTGAAGCTTCCTTTTTGGCAAAGGAGAAATCAGTTATTTTAACACGAGAAGTGGAAGGCGTAATGGCTGTTTTTGTCGAAACTTCAATATGTTTTTGATTTGTAGTAACTTCTTTAGTTAAATGTATTTTAGAAGGTCTGCCTTGTTCAAAGTCCACTGCCACATTCACCGTTTTAAGCAAACCTTCTGATATTGGCACCGACTCCATATTAATCACTGGGCTGGGTGCAGAAGGTACCAGAGAAATAGATCCACCATGCTTGCTGTTGGCAAAGTAATTATAATCTGCAGTAACTGGATAGGAGAAAACAGCTGATGTTCCAATAAAATCACTTCCTGAAATACATCCGAATTGAATTGACTTATGCCAGATTTTTCAAAAGATTTAAAAATATTTCTGGATGAAAATGCACCGATAAAAACTTCCTTTATGATCGGCCCAAGAATATATTCCGATATTCTATCGCCTGGGTGATTCGTCATATATTTATCCATTTCTTTGGCAAGATATGTCTTGAAAGGTCCAAAGACGCCAACATCGAGAGGCTGGAGTCTGTGACTTGTATGCGGAGGAAATGTTAACTTCACGATCCGATTTTCGCGGCACAAATTTATTGCTTCTAATGACTTGTGGCTACCATGGCCATCGAGTAGAAGAAGAGCTGGGGGTTCTTTCGACGGCCGTACGCATTTAATAAAATGTCTATTATATTTGCCTCGTTTCCGTAAATAAAACATATGTAGTATCCCTCGTAGAGTGGATCCGAACACACATTTACTAAGAAAAAATTAATATGCCTTCTCAGCTCTAAGCGCGCAATCTTTAACCCAATCATTCTTTCTTAGTGTGTTTCGCCGAATACACACGTTGATTAGTGCGCGGTATTAAATTACGTTTTGAGTGTTTAGACTGATTAGTTTATTTTAAAGATGCCGAAAAATTCTCATCGGGCTAAACAAAATAATTCGGGATGGGAAAAATAATTTACGAATTTACAAAGACGAATTCGTTTTTTGGAACTTGAACGGGAAGTGTCGTTATTACATTCACAGAATCAAAGTGTTTCGGAGAATTCTTCTCGCTCCCGTAGTTCTTCAGGAAAGCGTTCTCGTTCCCGGTCTCCGGAGCTTTCTTCCTAATTACTCCAAGACATTACTCCTAAGCCAAAAAGGCGCTGTGTCAGGCGCATACAAAGCAGTTCTTCTGATTCATCTACGTCAGAAGGTAAGTGTTTTAATTTTTGTACCGGCTAGTGGATTCTAAGTCTGCTTATGATGGCAGAATATTTTTGATCACGATGTCAAAAATCTATTCCCTCTACATGCCTCTGTTCACGATGGCAGGATATTTTTGATCACGATGTCAAAAATCTATTCCCTCTACATACCTCTGCTCACGATGGCAGAACATTTTTGATCACGATGTCAAAATTCTATTCCCTCTACATACCTCTGCTCACGATGGCAGAATATTTTTGATCACGATGTCAAAAATCTATTCCCTCTACATACCTCTGCTCACGATGGCAGAATATTTTTGATCACGATGTCAAAAATATATTCCCTCTACATACCTCTGCTCACGATGGCAGAATATTTTTGATCACGATGTCAAAAATCTATTCCCTCTACATACCTCTGGTCACGATGGCAGAATATTTTTGATCACGATGTCAAAAATCTATTCCCTCTACATACCTCTGTTCACGATGGCAGAATATTTTTGATCACGATGTCAAAAATCTATTCCCTCTACATACCTCTGCTCACGATGGCAGAATATTTTTGATCACGATGTCAAAAATCTATTCCCTCTACATACCTCTGTTCACGATGGCAGAATATTTTTGATCACGATGTCAAAAATCGATTCCCTCTACATACCTTTGCTCACGATGGCAGAATATGTTTGATCACGATGTCAAAAATCTATTCCCTCCACATACCTCTGCTCACGATGGCAGAATATTTTTGATCACGATGTCAAAAATCTATTCCCTCTACATACCTCTGTTCACGATGGCAGAATATTTTTGATCACGATGTCAAAAATCTATTCCCTCCACATACCTCTGCTCACGATGGCAGAATATTTTTGATCACGATGTCAAAAATATATTATCTTCTATATAAATCTATAGATCACGACGTCAGATTTTTAGAGGTTTGGTTTTTTCTCCTCATCCTGATCTCCATTGTTTCAAGCTTAATCGCATGGTACAGGCAGCATTAGAAAAGACAAAGAAATCACAGACGGTTTTAGTTAGAGATAACAGATTGGCACATCTCCAAAAGGAGTTAGGAGTGGCTTTAACAGCAATTGGTCAAACAGTTACTTCTCTTCTTTTAGATGAGGGTGATAAAAAAGAACATATTGAAAAGTTGAGCGACGCGGGGCGCATTCTGTTGGAAGTGTTTTATCTAGAAACGCTGTCCCGGCGAAAACTCGTCGCCTATGATTTAAAGGACCCTTGAAGGAGACCCTTCATAATGCTCCAATAGATACTTGGCTTTTTGGAGAAAAATTAGGGAAGAGAATAAAGTCTGCTAAAGAATTGGAAAAGTCGGGTGCGGAGCTACTAGTAAATCCACGACAAATATCCCCAAAAAAGCATTTAAACTCGAGAAGTCTGCTTCGATCTACAAACCTGGGTTATCAAAGCAGACAACACTTTTTCACCCCAGTTTCCCAACAAAGAAGAACGACGTGGAAGCAGGTACAACAAACTTATCAAGCACAACAACCTTACCCTCGACGCATGGTACAACAGGTATCCCGACGACGGGATGCGGGCAAAATATAGGCTTTCATTATTTTATAATACTTGGTGTAATATAACATCAGACAAAATAATATTGTCATGGATAAAAGGTCTTAAGATACCTTTTTTAAAAAAAACCTGTACAAATTGTAGCACCTAAGGAGCTTCATAGGTCACACAATTGAAAGAAATGCAAAAGTGTATAAATAAATTTTTAAACATTGAGGCCCTAACTAAGGTTAAACCTTGCCAGGGACAATATTTATTAAATGTTTTTTTTTAGCACCAAAGCCAGATGGTTCACACAGAATGATTTTAAATCTAAAATCTCTAAACAAATATGTCTCAAATTATCATTTCAAACTAGAAGAGCATAAAACGGTAACGCGGCTTATTAAAAAAGATTGTTTTTTTTTTGCACCCTTGGATCTCAAGGATGCATATTTGCTCGTTTCAGTTGCTCAGTCATATAGGAAATATCTCCGATTTCAATTTAAAGGAAATTTTTACGAATTTAAATGTGTACCTTTTGGTTTCAGCTGTGCCCCTTTTGTTTTTACTAAAATAATGAAACCTATTGTAAGCTATCATAGACAAAAAGGAATGCAGTCAGTGTTATACCTAGATGGTTTCCTTCTTTTAGGTGCCTCCGTACCAGATTGTACAAATAATATTTCACAAACAATTAGTTTATTGGAATCATTAGGTTTTATTATAAATTACTCTAAATGTCAGTTCGCTCTTTTATATACAATTCAAAGAATATGACAGTTTCTTTGCCTCAAGAAAAGAAAAAGAGAATTATTACCTTGTCTCAAAAATACATAGGGACACTAAATTCCGTTGGTACGGTAGTTCCATATGGTTTTCTTTATACTAAGCTTTTGGAAAGAGAAAAGTTTTTAGCTTTACAAAAATCTAAAGATGCTTCCAGAAGTGGTGGGGCATATACTGCAATAAAGAACGATGTCACGGGTACTGGAATACAAAAGAACAATAATTCCATGTAAATTATTTAGAAGTTTTAGCTGCATTTTTGGATTACGTTGTTTTGCAAACAGTCTTTCAAATTGCAATATTCTGTGCAGAATTGATAATACCACTGCTACTGCCTATATTAATCGTATGAGAAGTATTCAATTTCCTGAATTAAACTCTTTTTCGAGAGGAATATGGCAATGGTGTGAACAGCGTAACTTATTTATTTTAGCTTCTTATATTAGCTCAAAAAATAATGATATTGCGGATTTTGAGTTTCGAAGATTACCAGTAGAAACGGAATGGGAACTAAATCTAAAAGCATTCGAAGAAATTGTTAGCAAATTGAAATATCCTAATATTGATTTATTTGCTTCTAGAAATAACAGAAAATGCGAAAAGTTTACTTCTTGGTTTAAAGATCCAGATAGCTGTGCGGTTGACGCTTTTACAATTTCTTGGAAATATCTAAAATTTTACGCATTCCCACCTTTTTCATTAATATTACGGTTTTTACAAAAAATTATGTCAGATAGAGCCGAAGGAATCGTCGTTGTACCAAACTGGACAACACAGCCTTGATTTCCGGTTTTTCTATCCTTACTAAAGAGCGAGCTGATTATATTTAAACCAAGTAACTCATTACTTCTCTCCTTTGATAGAAACCGCCACCCTCTGCACAGATCACTGTCACAGATTCTACTATTCGCCAATATAATTCGGGTCTGAAATTGTGGTGGCAATTCTGCCAAGAGGGGAAAAAATTTTGTGTTTAATATATCTGTGCCCTTAGTGATAAATTTTTTAACTTCCCAATTTAAAAGGGGAGCATCCTATGGGACATTAAATTCGTACAGATCTGTTAATAGTCTAATCTCTTCCACGGATCTTGTGCATGATGTCAGACTTAAAAGATTTTTCAAAGGAGTATTCAGCCTTGATTCAGCCTTAGACCTACCACACCCAAATATGACACCAATTGGGACCCATCTAACGTTATAAATTACCTTCGAAACCTATCCAATGACAATATCTCCTTAAAAATATTATCATGTAGATTAGCGACCTTGCTAGCCTTAACAACGGGCCACCGTGTACAGACCTAAGAACCATAGAAATTTGTAATATTGAAAAATTTGACGACCAACTTCAAATTAAAATTGTTAAAAGGATAAAGGCGTCAGGACCGAATAGATCTAACCAACAATTACGTTGCCTTTTTTCCATGCTGATCCCCAAGTCTGTGTGGCAAAAACTCTTTTACATTATTTAAATATAATAAAAGATCTAAAGCACCTGACTGTCAGAATTTTTTATTGCTTTTAAAAAACCCCTTAAAGCAGTCTCGACCCAAACTATAAGTAGATGGATAAAATTTATATGAACCAAAAGGGGTTTGGACACAATATTTTTACAGCACATAGTACCAGACACGCCGCTACATCAGCGGCTGCCCGGAAAGGCGTCAACATTGACGTAATTCAAAGGTCCGTAGGATGGTCCACTAAATCTCAGACCTTTGCGAAATTCTATCAAAGGCCTTTAGCCAAAAAAGAAGATTTTCTTGAAACAGTTCTTAATGTTTAAAATATTATTATTTTGTGTAATTCTAATGTCTAAAATGCTTAGCTGGTTGTGCGTTTATCTAAGGATGTTGATTTAAAAGAAAATAAAAATGTATCGTATTACTAAGACTATGTATATTTCTTTCTCCAGGGATTGACGCCAGCAAAATAAACAACTTAATTTAAGTTCGATAGTTTAGATTTTAGTGAATGAATCATTGGTTTGATAATATAATATAAGTTTTCTTAAAGAAAGATGTTTTTCCCTTTTCTTCCATTCCAGCGTTTGGTCTTCTCTAAGACCTCGCTGGTCTGGTTGGGTGGATAGCTCGATTGCTACGAGATGTCGCCACGTGTAACATCTCGCATATGTATTTATAAGTTTTCTTGTTGAATATAGGTACTACATAAAAAGATTTGATAAGTCTGAGGAAAAATGATTGTTGCTTAAGGCTTTAAATATCTACATATGTTTTATTTACGGCAACGAGGCAAATATAATTACAAGATTAAACGAACTTACCTTAAGTAAAGTTCAATCTTGATTATATGTAGCCTCGTTGAAGTAAATAAAAGTCCCCCCCTAACCCTAATAGGCCCCCTTACAGCAACAATCAAGCTTTAAAGGAATGATTGGGTTAAAGATTGCGCGCTTAGAGCTGAGAAGGCATATTGATTTTTTCTTAGTAAATGTGTGTTCGGATCCACTCTACGAGGGATACTACATATGTTTTATTTACTTCAACAAGGCTACATATAATCAAGATTGAACTTCACTTAAGGTAAGTTCGTTTAATCTTGTAAGTATATTCAAGAAACTAATTTGAATCACTCCAGCCTGACGGATTTGCGAATCCTATGGTGCCAAGAAATAAACCCACAAGCAACTGGGGACTCAATCGGGCTCTAGGATAGATTAACATCGGCGGAATAAAGGTTCCTCCAGCACTAATGGTGCCCAGGAGCGTCACGTTTTTCCCTCTTTCAGTCGATGTAATTCTTTCAAGCTGCTTTATACCTTTTTCGGCAATAATTTTTCTGGGTTTCTGCACACACGTTATGCCGGTTTCGTCTAAGTTAAAGATTTTGTCAAGAGGAAAGCAATGCTTCTCTTAAATTTCCTTCAGCAGAAAAAAATAATCTGTCTACATTAAATTTTGTAAATCCAGCTACTCTTGCCATACTTGTTGCCTCAGGTGTTCTTAGCGATAAATGATTTTTGTTCATAAAAACTTGCAGCCAATCTTTTCCTGCCATTTTCCTAAACGTGTGAAATGGATGTGGTACATTATTTGCCACAGCGTATTCATAAGCTAGTATTCTTATGTCGATAGGAGACATCCCATAAAACATCTTCTGTAATGTAACAATATGGGTTTTCAGCTCGTTTTCCATTTCTTCATTAAAAACCGATTTAAAACGACCTTTACAGGAAACTTCTGGAAACGCTTTATCTTGCCAATACTGTAAAGTGGTTCTTGGTATTCCATATTTCTTCGCGGCAGCAGAAATATTTTTTGGGTTTCGATTTTTATATTCCAAAACGGCTTGCTTGAGTGTTTCTTCGTCGAATTCATTTTTAGTCTTTCTGGTGTATTTATATACCATCTTATATCTAGAAAATAAAAAAAGGTTTATTTAAAAAGGACAAAATTGTTGGCGGGCAAGTTCGGCAATGGTATTGACGATCTTACCCGCAATGTATGTAGAAGAAGAAAATGTCAACAAACTCGTTTGTCTGGACTATACCCTTAATTCGCTAACGTTAAAGCTGGATTTATAAACTCGAAAAGTTGGTGAGGTTGAGGTTCAGTTGGTGTTGAAAATAGGAGTTCAATTTAAACTAAAGGGAACACTCAGTTCCATTTATACACTCGTTCATGTTGTTCATGTAAAGTACATGTAAGGTTCGAAAACTTCCCGGGTAGTTTGAGATAACCAATTTTTATGCTCGGAGTTCGGAATATCTAACCTCACAAACTTGATCATAACTTCAACCTCACCAACTTTTCGAGTTTATAAATTCAGCTTAACCATATAACCTAACAATGACAAATGTCATGATTTAAGTACGTTTGGCAAAAAGAAATAGACATAAAAAAAACATTGATATTAAATAGTCAATCCTTACAGCAGGTTTAGCAAAAACACAGAAAATTGATTTAAATTGACAAAATTTATAAGAAAACTACAGGAACGTGACTAACATGTGCCTGGCTGGCATCGACAATAAATGGATTCTACGAGCTCTACGCCGTAGTCCAGTATAAGAAGGAAATAAAGGAATTGACGATGTTGCCCGCTATGCCGAACTTGCCCGGCTCGCCCCTATTATCATCCTGCGCGTGTTGCAGCCATACTCCTAGTACGTGTACAATGCTGCTGTTTAAAATATAGTTACGAAATCATCATTTTATTCGTACTGTTTTGTTAGCTGTATAAAAACCTTTTAAAAGACATGTTTAATTAAAAAAATTAATTAAAAACCTTAATGCTAGAATTACCTTTTTACACAAAATAAAGGAACATCGTTATGTCATATGGTATATATAAAGTGTACATATACGTGTATTCAGACCATTTTCAAAAGAGGAAAAGGAGGAAATTCCTTGGATTTTTTATTTTTAAGTGGCAAAACGCATGAAAATGAAAACTGTTTCGGTTTTTCCGTCTGCATGTAAAAAGTAAATAAATAAACGGGAGAAATTTACATATTTTTGTTTTATATATGGCTTATTTATTTAACTGGGTTAAGCATGTTTACCGTAAATATAAGACATATTTCATTAATTTAGGGCAATAGATTCATTACAGATTTAGATTATTAAAGATAATTTAATTGTAGATATCGTTTTGTAAAATTTTAGATCTTGTAGTACGTTTCGTAGAAATTCTAAGTAGGATTCACGGTATAATACAGGGTCCTGCGACAGTGCGTCGGGCTTTCATAGCTCCTAAACGAGTTAGGTTACTACTGTATCATAGGGTGCATTTCAGGAAAATATTTTTGCATATACTGGGTTGCCCAAAAAAGTGTGGTAACATAATGTTGAATTTTTTTAAATGTATTTTCTTGCATATTTTGGTTTGTATTATTATCCTTTATAAATATCTATAATTTTATGCAATTTGCAATAAGATAAAAAAATTTAGCAGCCCTGAAGAAAAACCAAAAAAAAAACAAAATCTGAAAACATTTTTGGTAATCACGGCATTGTACAGAAATAATGACAAGGAGTCCAGCGATATAATGAGTGGAAGAGTTTCATCAATTTTATACAGGGCGGTCTAAATAAAGTTTTAAAAGTGAGTTATTAAAAACTCATTTTTCTCAAATTTTTCAAATGGAACACCCTTTTATATTCTTAACTAATGTAACGCAGAATTCATAAACAAATACTTTTTGCATTACAAACATGTAGGTTATTTCCAGCCGTTTACGAAATAATTGCAAATTTCGTAAATTCTGTTGTGTAAAAATGTAAAAAGAACGTTTATTTTATCAATTAAACATAATATATGCCTAAACTATTATTATAAACTACAATAAATTTTCAAAATGTCTTCCATTTTGATCTGTGCATAAATTAATACGCTCTTGAAAAGATCTATTTACTTTCCTTAACATTTCAGGTGGTATACTACCAAACACGTCTCTAATTATTTGTTGCATATTAATGGCAGTTGTCGGCGGATTATTTATTATAAACAATTTGCTTTACATGCCCCCATAAAAAAAGTCAAGCTTTGTTAGATCCGGCGATCTAGCAGGCCAGTGTGTAGGTCCGTTTCTACCGATCCATTGGTTGCGAAAAGTATCATCGAGGTAATTTCTTACATCCCGTGAAAAATGCTGACACCACATACTATTTCTAATATATGGAGCAACGTCTGCCAGTAAACCTGGTAAATCATTTTGTAAAAAGTTTAAATGCATGGGCCCATTAAGATGACCATTAAAAAATATGGACCTATCACATTATCACCAATAATTTCACATTCAAAGACCACTGGTGGACTGGTGCTGCTGATTTGTCTCATATATCGCGGATTTTCTGTGGAATAATAGTGAAGGTGTGCCTATTTACACAACTGGTGTTATGAAATGTAGCCTCATCAGAGAACAAAACATAATTGAAAAACAGGATCTTCTTGAAATTTCATTCTTGTCCAGGCACAGAATTCGAGTCGATTTTGAAAATATCTATCGATAAGAGCTTGATGGAATTGAATGTGGTAGGCATGAAAACGATGCTTTTTTAAAATTCGTTGTACAGATCTTTCGTTACTATCTACTGCTTTCCCTATTTTATTTTGGCTTATGTGTGGATCTTCAGTAACTGTTAATAATACTTTTAATTCTTTTTCCTCGTTGGTGACAGGTTTTGTTCTTTCTTCTTTTGTGTACACGACATTTCCAGTTTTAATAAATCTTAGAAATAATCTTTTACAACTTTTTTCGTCAGGCTGCCTTCTCTCTGGATAACATGACGCGTAAACTCTACTTGCTAACAAGCAATTCTTTTCGTTCTCGCCAAGTGCAAAAATCATATTAACTAACTCCTCTTTACTAAATTCGTTTTAATATCTTATACTTAAGCGCTAAGTACTACTAGCCTTAAATGACAACTTTTTTGAATTAATTAAACTTGTCAAATTCTAACAAAAATAGAATCCCTATCGTATTTCAAAGCCTACCAAGATTTTTATGCGTAACCTTTACTAATACATTATTTTGCTGTTATTTGAACAGAAATGTTAAAGGAAGTAAATAGATCTTTTCAAGAGCGTATTAATTTATGCACAGATCAAAATGGAAGACATTCTGAACATTTATTGTAGTTTATAATATTAGTTTAGGCGTATAATATGTTTACTTGATAAAATAACCTTTTGTTTTACATTTTTACACAACCGAATTTACTAAATTTGCAATTATATCGTAAACGGCTGGAAACTACCTACATGTTTGTATTGCAAAAAATATTTGGATATGAATTCTACGTCACATTAGTTGAAAATATACGGGGTATTGAATTTTGAAAATTTGAGAAAAATGAGTTATTAATGACTCATTTTTGAAACCTTATTTAGAACACCCTGTATACAATTGATGAAAACTCATCGTATCTCTGGACTCCTTGTCATTATTTCTGTACAATGCCGTGGTTACCAAAAATGTTTTCAGATTTTTTTTTGGTTTTTGTTCAGAGCTGCTAAATTTTTTTATCTTAGGTTTTAATTTATTGCTCTTAAACTACAAAAGCAAATTGCATAAAATTATAGATAATTATAAAGGATAATAATTCAAACCAAAATATGCACGAAAATACAGGATGTCCCATTTAAAAAAAATTCAACATTATGTTACCACACTTTTTTGGGCAACCCTGTATATGCAAAAATATTTTCCTGAAGTACACTCTATGATACAGTATAAGCCCGCATATGAATGAAATTTCTAACCTAATTCGTTTAGGAGCTATGAAAGTCCGACGACTGTTGCAGGACCTTGTATAGTAGGGTGGGCCGAAAAAGGCAAAAAAAAATTTCTTTTTTATATAAAAAGCAGGCTAGACGAAAAAATATGTATATGATGGCCACAATACTCCATACCAATTTTGGGCCGGATTAAATATTTTTTAGCCGGGCCCCTGGGGCCTCCAAAATTTTTTTTTTCTTTTTTAAAATTTTTAGTGGGGCTAGTGCTTAGCATATAGATATAGGTACCCTTATATTGCAAAAAGAAATTGAGTCGGATTAAAAATTTTTTAGCCGGGCCCCGGAACAAAAAAGTTTAGTTAGTGGTCGAAAAAGTGCATATTTCTGTGCAGCTCTTAGCTTGAATCAATTTTCGGCACAAAAATTAGTTACTTACTTTATTTTGTACTAAACAATGATTACATTGAATTATTGTACGATATATTTTACACTCCGAATATTCACTCAACCCAGAACACCACGAGGAGGTAGCTGCACTTTGAGTTCTACCCACCCGCCCACCTTTGCTCAATACTTTTAGTTACTCACGTCTTGAAGCATAATATTGACATTTATTTTCGAAGTTTGGCAAGTCCTTTCTGGCGTCAAGTTTAGCTCGAATGAAGCCATCTCTGGATTCTTCACCACATACTTTTGTTGAAGCCTCGGTGATAATTTTAACACCTCTCTCGACCGCCTGAGTATGACAAGGAAACTTGTCAAAACTCGGAACCTGTTTAACAATATCCCTCAATTCCTGGTCAGGTAAATGCTGTACTAGGGGATGTTCTGATCTATATAATCTTTTGCGTCAAAATTTACTTGGGGCACTTTGAAAATGCGATTTTTTATATTAGATTTCCTGGCATTTATAATTCTTCTAACGGCTAGCTCCCTAATGTGTGGACGTGTATCTGTAAACATGGATATTAAAATATTTTCGGGGTGTGCGAAATAAGCATTATTCTGGATCACTTTATTGATAATTACTATTACATGATTTGGTAGTTCTTTCGAAACATGGATTAATTTCCACAGATGTCTTGCACCACTTTCCAGCTGTGGTAGAGTTTTTATTTTAAACCACATACGCGAATATCCTTTTATTACAAACTCTGCTAGTATTTTTAAATTCTCCGGAGGATCGTTTGTAGCTACATATACTCTAAGAATGCGGTTGGCTGTCGTTAACCAACGTGAGTGTCCCATTATTCCTGGACTTTTATCGGCCAAATTTTGAGGAACCACTCCATCTCCAATGGCTTTAGTTATCTTATACAGATATTTTTGATCTGTACTTAGATCATGTTCTTCCACAGAAGGAAGAACAGTTTTAATTGGTTTAAATTTAACGACAGGCATTTCTTCACAGTGGGAAATAAGGGATCCAACCGGCCCGGAATACAAATAAGGACCTTTTGTGTGTCCATCTATTTTTTGTGGCAAGTGTCGCAATGAAAGCTCATTAGCGTGTAACAGGCAAATACTCCATTGTAATGATTTATTTACTCGAGTTTCTATTAGTCGAATTACCCCGCCTTTCCAGCCAGTGTTGACGTTTGTTCCATCGCAACCAATAACAATTAATTTTCCTAAATCTACATTATGGCTTTGAATGTAGCATATTATTCCATTGGCAATATCTATGGCTCGGGATTGATTAACGGCTACATGCCCAAAATAGGAACTACCCGGTTCCTCAATTAAGGCAATATGTTCCTCGGTTTTAATGATTCGGCGGCCGTTTTCCAAGACTATGGTTTGATCCTTTCTTCCATCAAAATAGATACCTTTAATTGACTTATTCAAATTCCTGTTTACATCTTGAAGTTGACTCCTATTTTTCTTAACACCTCTGTTCTTTTTGGAAATTAAATTAACGTCTTCTAAAACGGCATTCGCAATTTTTGCAGCAGTTCTACTAGCCACACCCGTCAGATCGGCAGCCTTGGAAGTGTGAGTAAGGCATAGTATTTTGTTGCTGTGAGTTGTTATTTGTTTATTACGCTTCACAAGAGGATAAGGCCACACAATTTCTTCGTCATTTGAGTCCTCTCCTAGTGGACTATCACTACTATTACTATTATTCATATTTATGTTCGATGATGTACTTTCCTCCGACAGCGATGGTGACTTTATAACACGACAAAGTCCACTGGGACCAGCAACAGGCTCTTCTACAGCTACATCTGCATCTGCATTAAAATTAGTCAGAGATTGCCCCTGGGACTCATAAAATTTTCTATCGCTTCTCTTTGCCAAAATAGCCGACACCTCCTTGTCAATGTTACCGATTGTCATTTTTCTCATATTTCTCTGGTCTTCTATAAAAGTCCATTTCAGATTAAAAGCGTGTCCTTACTTTGACCTTTGTGCAGGTGGCGATCGCCTGGACGCGTATTCTTAATTTTAGCCCGCACCAAAAAAACATAAAATTGAATTTTCGTAAAGGGGCCCAGTCTAACGTACAGATATATGAACAAAAAATTTTTTGCAGACTACATAAACCGTATACTAAAAGGTTTTGACTAGCCCTGAAATAAAAAAGATATATATTTATATTTTTTTTTTGGGGGCCCGGCTAAATTTTTTTTAATCCGGTCCAAATTTGGTGTGAGATCTTTTAAATACTACTTCCAACTTTTGACAACTAGCCATTTAATAAAATCAAAAAACAATTTTTTCGCCCCACCCTTGTATAGTGTGTATTTAGTAAAATGTAGGGCCCTATTAATCACGTGCTTACGGTTCCTGCGATTCGCGGAACTGAGCAGCTATGGATCTCGGCACAGAAAATATAACTACTATATTTTCTGTACAAGTCAGTAAGGTATTAGTTCACTATACCGACCTCCGGGCTGCTTCGCAGCGGATTTTCTCGGAGAGCTTGAGAGCGTCCTATCTGCACTAGACCCCAACTTTGATTCGCTAATCTGTATGGGCGATCTGAATATTGACCTCCTTGATTTTAATAACTCTTGTGTCAAAAGTTTAATAAACAAATTTGACTAATTTGATTTGTCTCAAGCAATAAAAGAATAGAGCATCAAAAGTTGTTGGGGTGTATAGAGGTTCTTAGTTCGAAAAAATTTTCCAAGCTTCTGCGAGGCTGCCTTAGCAATCGCCGCAACGTGACTATGCCAAGACATATGACTATCCAAATTTACGCCCACTAAATGAATTGATGAAGCCAAGGAAACCCAGTGCCGCGCCATGAGTATATCCGGTTCTTTGACATTAACTTTTTTTTAACTCTTGCTGCCTATATGTGTACCTGTACTGTCACCTTCTTAGTTCTCCTCTTCTTCTTCTTCTTTCGGTTGGGATTAGATGACCTTTGCCTAGTGGGCTAATTCAGTGTGGTACCTGCACTTGGTTTAGTTCCACTCGGATCTGGGTCGGAGTTGTTTAGCCACGCGCAGACTATCCAGCAGATTTTAATTGTTATTTCTAATACGATTGTTAGTGGTTAAGGTTTGTTTTTTGTTAAGTTAGTCTATATATTTTTGTTTTAATTTTAATTGTTCTTCTTGTAGGTCTGATGATGCCCTAACGGGCGAAACATGTAACCGATTAATATATTTTATTTTGATGAGACTTAGACTTTGTGTTTGGTATTGTTTTTTATTTTCTATAAAAGTCTCTTGGAGAAAATGGACGCTTTCTTTGATCTGTACCTGAGAGCCAAACTGTATTAACTCACAAAAATCAAATTTTACAGGAAAGCAGTTTTAAAAATTTTATAAACATTGAATTCATATAAAAAATATTTGGTTAAGAACCATTTGTTTTAAACAAAACTAAATAATATATTGTGGTCAGCCTTAACTTTTCCCTTTCCTACATTTCAAAATTTTTCATTATTTTTGTCAAAAAAGTAATTAGAAAGACAATAAATTGGAGTTAATATTATTTGGCCCAAAACATATTTGGATTATACACTGTATTCAGTCCTTTTCTGGAGTTAATATTAAAATGAAATGGATTTAATATGGGGAATGAAGTAGGTACTGTAAGCCTGTGTTAAAATTGTTTATTTATTATTATTTTAATGAAAGGAAGGTAAAAAATACATTATACTGAAGCTAAACGAGATAGCAAACAAATACTCCTAATTATTTATAATTAAATATCGTCCGTTGCCTTATCAGAATGAACGAAATTTGTGTGAAAATTGTGAAAACCACTTGGAACCCACGGCAACAAAGACTTGTAGGTGGTTATATTTCTTGGTCGAAATTTCATTTGCCTGCTGAGGTATTAGCGGTAAAAACTGAGGGAAAGCAATACGCCTGCCATTTCTCTTTGAGATCGATACTGTCAAACGTAGTTGCCTCAAAGTCGGTTTTAACATACAATACACCTATATTTTTAGTACGAGCTTGTAAGTGAACCACGTGCGACATACGAAAATCTACATTTTCTTCAGTTTTCTTATGTACAACAAACGGTAAACTATTAGAAGTATAAATAGTTTACCGTTGTAAGTGAACCACGTGCGACATACGAAAATCTACATTTTCTTCAGTTTTCTTACGAACAACAAACGGTAAACTATTTATACTTCTAATAGTTTACCGTTTGTTGTACATAAGAAAACTGAAGAAAATGTAGATTTTCGTATGTCGCACGTGGTTCACTTACAAGCTCATTCCATGGTGTTATCATGGCATTCGTTTTCATATTGCATGTCACCCTCGTTTATATCGGTTTGACAGTCAATAGTAAACACAAAGTAATATTGTGTACATACATTATTATTGTAACTGGGAGATCATTGTTGGTTTTATGTTTAAAATTATTTGGGTAGAAAGGCTTATCTTAAAATAAGTTCCATTGGTATAAACATTTGGGACAAATAGTATTAACTTCAAAAGTTATTTAGTAATAATTATACAACGACAGTATTAACTCCCAATATCATTAATATTTTCAGTATTAAAGAGTATTAAATCCAAAAAAAAAATTAAATCGCGGGTAATAATATTACATTTTTTGTTTTGACTAAGAGAGTAAAACTATTTAAAAAATAGTTATTTACGATATAAGTGTTGTAAAGATTCATATTACAACACGAGATGTTAAAGTTGTTAAACGAGGCGTCAGCCGAGTTTAATCAAACATCGAGTGTAGTTATATGAATTTACAACAAGAATATTGTACAAAATTTTATCTACTTTCATCTATGAATAAAAATATTTGGCAAAAGGCATTTTTAAAAATAAAAATGCACCTGCTATTAAAAATCGTTTTGTAAGGGCATCTATTACAGCACTAGTGCTGTAATGGCATCTATTACAGCACTAGTGCTGTAATAGATGCCCTTACAAAACGATTTACAGAACTGTAAAATTCATATTACTAAATGAAAGTAGATAAAAGGTTTTTACTTACTTTTTTCAAGGTTAGTAACTAGGATATCACTATTTTCTCCACTTTCCTTGAAAACAGCATTTTGTATGGGTAATAATTCAAATACATAAAGTATATCCGAAGTTTTTAAAGCTATTTTCAAAATTTTACTGCTTCTATTTGTCATTTCGTGGCAAAATAAAAAACACACGTGCACTTCTAAACCAAAATATTACCGCACTGACAACTGTATTAAGTCCACACATCAAGCTTTAGCAGTATTAACTCCATAATACTTTTTTGTCCGGAAAATACTGGGAATACTTTCAACAGTATTAATTCCGTAATATTCTTTTGCTCGGACAAGGCTGAGGATATCATACTGTTTAACTCTGCCTAACTTTAAAAGTATAATATGTTAGACTTAATACTGTTTTCCATGTAAAAGAGCAGGTTTTATTTAGTGTAATAAAGCTTAATACAGTTTTCTTCAAAAATGGAGTTAATCCAGTTTGGCTCTCAGGTACAGATATAGAAATAAATGTGCATTAGCAGACGATGTCTGAGCATCTAAAGTAAAAGATGTAACAAGTATGCTGTCATCAGGAAGCTATACATAGGATTTTCAGTTTTTTCCTCGTTAATATGTCGTAAAAAGAAGGTAGGCGACAATATAGAACCTTGAGGGACTCCGGCGTTGATGTTTAATGTGTCTGAAAGATATCCGTCCATCGCCAATCGCAGAGAATTCTTTGTTTTGTTAAAGAGAATAGTTCCGCCAGTACGTTTGTTTTTTTCTGTGCTTCGCAATGATGCCATCAGGACGCGTTAGAGGTGGAATGATTGACTTGGTAGAGTTCTGTCTGACGGCCTTAGCTACCGACCAAAATGATCTTGAGCCATTAGGACATTCAAGAAGTTTGTCTTTGATCCTCTGGCTGTGTGCTTCTTTGGTTTGGTTTATCGTGTGCTTGCATTGGTTGCGAGCGTTAACAAAGATGGTACGATTTTCGGCGGTAGGGTTTTGACGCCATTGTCGGTAGAAATAATTTTTGTATTTTTTTTCTTTAACAATTATGCATATTTAAACGGCCATCAGAAATACAGCATACCTACTCTTTGTCATTATTATTATATTATGTAAAAGAAAAAAATCGTCTCGCATAATCCATACCAGCAATTATTTTTCAAATTCCTTCAAACAAAATGTATATTAATATCCTCATATTTGAAATGGCATAAGACAGATCCACATAAGCATATTTTAGCGATGTCAACGAGGTATTGGGGTATAGAGATTTCGTTTCTCTGATTTTGTATATAATAAATACAGACATGGTACAAATTTGTATCGTGAAATAACTCGGGTACCAAATGTGTAATGGAAATTTACATATACTTAGTTTTTGATACGTTCTTGTGTAAGGAGTATTTATTTATTTATTTATGGATAACAACATACAGCAGCATAAATACTGGTGGATGTACACACAAGGACACTTAAAATAATATTTGCAGAGACATTTACAATAATATATGAAATATAGCAATAAGATATTATTATATAACATACAAAAGTATAAGTAAGCACAATGCGCAAGGTTATAAATTCTAAGCAATTTTCAAACGCTTCTTAAAGTTTTCCAGAATAGGTATTGTTCTGTTAAAAATTTTCAAATGATTTCATAGGTCAGCACCCTATCCTAATGTCAACAGTAATATACCGATAGAGGAGGCGTCTTATCGGTAATACCGATGTTTTTAACAAGAAATCGATTTTCTGACAAATTACATTGAGTGAAAATTTTCTTGGAAAATCGAGTTTCGAGTGAAAAACGAAGGTATGAAGATAAGAAACCGCCTCTAGAGGTGTATTTTATTGGATAATTTACTGAACATAAAAATGAAGGCCGTCTGATAAAGGTAAATATACAAGTTAGAGGTGTTACTAATTTTTTATTTAAGTAAAAAAGCTACAAGCGTCTTTTCGAAAGCGTCTTTTCGAGCTAGCGGTAGTCTTATCGGGTAAGACGACCGTTACCAAGGTGGTTGCTATAAAAATGAGCGTTTTGATTGGTTCAATAAAAGTGAGGTGAATTATCAAGAAAAGATCGATATCAGTCCGCCAGAAAGGTTTTTTAATTTTAAATTTCTAGTCCCCTCTAGAGTGGTAGTTGGGTTAAGCGAGTGTTTCAGAAAGTTATATACATATAAGAACCTTCAAGAAATATTTCCTGTGTTGGTATAACGATGACCACCCAAGTTTCCTCAATGCAGCAGTGGGACTAAAGGAACAAGAAAAATTCGAATAAACCAAGCGAATAGCCTTCAATATTAGAAGTTGATTAAATACCGTTTTTAACAGAGTTTTTTACAAATACGTACGAGTAGTATAATTTTGCTAAGTTTTAATATTATTTAAAGAATTTAATTATCTATCCTCTGAAACTTAGCGTCCAGTAGATAGTATATACAGGGTCGTTGGTATGTATGGAAACGGTCGATTATTTCTTAAAGTATAACAGTTAGCAAAAAATATTCTAGATAAAAGTTTTACGGTTTTTTAAGTTGTATTAGAATTTAAAAAAAAATAAGTATACAGGATGAGTCAGAAAACCGTAGGGAATCAAAGTTACCTTTTTTTAAATGGAACACCCTATATCTTCGAATATTTTTGGATTTAGCATAAAATAACAATTATTTTTTAATAAGTGCATTATAAGTCTAAACCCAATAGTTTCCGAGATATCGACTTTTCAAGAATGAAATTTTTGAAATTTGACAGCTTCTAGCATTCTAACGATACATTTTAGAGTAAAACGGCTTACATGTCCCTATCTTACTTTTTTATTATTTTCCCAAAAACATCAACTTCCGGTTAAACCGGAAGTACTGTATTTCCGGCTTTTGAGTTACATCCGGTTTAACCGGAAGTTGAGACTTTTAGGAAGATAATAAGAAACTAAGATAGGGACATGTAAACCGTTTTACTCTAAGACGTACCGTTAGAAAGCTAGAAGCTGTCAAAGTTCAAAAATTTCATTTTTCAAAAGTCGATATCTCGGAAACTATTAAGTTTAGACTTATAATGCGCGTATCAAAAAATAATTGCTATTTTATGTAAAATCCAAAAATATTCTAAGATATAGGGTGTTCCATTTAAAAAAAAGTAACTTTGCTCCTCTACGGTTTTCTGACTCAACCTGTATACTTATTTTTTTAAAATTCTTATACACCTTAAAAAACTCTAAAACTTTTATCTAAAATATTTTTTACTGACTGCTTTACTTTAAGAAATAATCGACCGTTTCCATACATACCAACGACCCTGTATTTGTATAGTATATTCTTTATAAGGTGAAGATGCCTATTTTCTCTTTAACTGATTATTTACCTCATCCATTATAAAAGCGGGTTGATCTTCACCTGATTATTCAGCGATAATCTCCCGCTCTCCGGTGAAAATCACCCTTGTCAAAAGTGAAAATCTCACCCGTCAGAAATCCAGTGATAATCTCCCGCTCTCCGGTGAAAATCACCCTTGTCAAAAGTGAAAATCTCACCCGTCAGAAATCGTTAGTTTTTTATTTGGTAAATAATCTTCAAAATACATTTCGGGATTGGGAAATAATCAGAAAATCATTCTCAGATTTTTTGCCATTAGGAAATCGCTCTCGGGCAAGCCCTCGAGCGATTTCCACGGCAAAAAATCTTCGGAATGATTTTCGATAATTTCCCTATCCCTTAATATATTACTACAGAAAATATCATGGTTCGTCTAGAAATAAATTTGGGTAATTTTCCGTTGTTGGTTAATTCAAAGAATTCGTTCATGTCGCTCAGAGGGCCACAATTCAAGTATGATGAGATAAATTAAAAACCTGTAAGCCGGCAGCCTTAGTTTAATAACAAAAAGCAAAATACTACATTTGTTTCGCCCGTGAGAGCATCATCAGGTCTAAAAACATTACTTACTCTTACTAAAACAAGCGCTAATTAAAATTATTTTAAGCCTTTACCTTAAGTCGCTTTAAACCAGAAACACTCATGTCGGTAAAAGCTTATAATTCTAGATCAAGAGGAACAGGAAGAAGGTAGAATCATTTAGTAAGCTAATTTAAGCTTAATCATCTAAAGCATACACAATTATTTGTCTTTAATCGGATCTGTTAATTTTATCAAGTATACACGAACAGTAGCTTACTGGATCTATTGATTTTAAAAACTCTTTTTGGATTTGACAGACATGATTTTTACATATGACTGTTAACAACTGTTAAACTTGAACCTAAAGTTAAATTTTTTGCAGGGCACCACGGCTGACCAATAGAGACAGAAAGCATTATTCATACCACGGACATTTTCAATAAGAACATCTTGAGGACCAGAATCACTAGCTTTCTCAATTCCTACATGCCAAACAAGGAGCATTACAATAATAGGCTCTATCAAAAAACGTTAAAAGAAAGAATTAATGTCAGTTATTTAATAATCACAAAGGCAGAAAAAAGGTTATTCTGTGGTGGTCAAGAAACGCTCAAATTATATCAATAAAATGATAGCCTTTTTGACTTCGAATGACTTTTAGAACATTAATAATAAGCTTGAAAAAGTAGTCCATTCTTTCAGTGGAGTTGATACAATCAAATAAAACGACTTCAGTCTACCTCCACATAGTTTTATTATTAAGATCTTTATCCAACATGTTTCGGACATTTAAATGTTCATCTTCAGGGATACAGCAATTGATCTTGGTGGTTCAGTTTAGAAAATAAGAAGTTCAAAAATGATCAGTCTTTGAGACTGAACTGTAATGTTAACCTTTTCACCTTGAACCAAAGTCTAGATTCAGTCTCAAAGACTGATCATTTTTGAACTTCTTATTTTCTAAACTGAACCACCAAGATCAATTGCTGTATCCCTGAAGATGGACATTTAAATGTCCGAAACATGTTGGATAAAGATCTTAATAATAAAACTATGTGGAGGTAGACTGAAGTCGTTTTATTTGATTAATAATAAGGATTGCACAAATTAGTTTTTCACAAGAGTTGAGAAAGCACTAGACCGAACCTAAACAACATTAGAATATGTCTCAAAATGTGACTGGTTTTATGAGCTTATGTCAATGGAGTTCGCAAACTACCTGAAGAACATTGTCATTCCATCGCGTTTTTGGTTTCATTGGATGTTAGATCCATTCCCCAGCATTTCCCCTATAGCTCGCTGAAGAGAAAAAATCTTCAACAGATATTGATTGACAACCTCAATTTGCTCTGAGTGCTGGGTCAAAACTTGTTTATGTTTAATTATAGATTATTTAGACAGAACAGGCTTACCTATGGACTCTTGTCTGTTCCTATCCTAAGTGAAGTATTTATGAATCATGACTTTTGCGAATACCCTACCTGATAGAATTGCATTCACTCTTAGAAGAGAAACAAAAGGTTGCCGTTTTAGATCCCCTATTGACGAGCGATAACGGTAATGTTAAATTTGAAGTATAAAGAAAATCTTCTACTGATAACATCATCCGATTTTTGTCTAACTCTCCATATGGAAGACAGTAAATCGTTCGAACACAATTCTTCAAATATAAGTATTGGAACACAGTTTTTCAAAATACAAATTTGTGAGTGCATAATTCCTCCAAACTCCGTTTTCCGAAACTCAATTTCTCAAATGTAGAATTGTTCGAAACACACAATATTTTTTTTTTACAAAATAAATAAAACAAATGTATACCATACAAGATATATTAGCAAAATTGATAATTGAAATTATATTCTAATTAAATCTAAGTGCCCAATGGTCACAACCATGGTGGAAATGCAACAGGAATTCAAGTAGCCAAATTTATGGAACAAGTTAAACAAGCTGCGAAGACAACCCGAGATATACCGCAATATATACTGTCCAATGTTTCCAGTGCAATCAGTACCTGTGCAGTAGGCAAGCTTCCAGAAACCAGGACAATTAAAAGGACCATCAGAAAGGCAATCAAAGATGCGAACTCTCCTTACCACTCATAAGAAGAGACATTCCTCCAACGGATGAATGTAAACACACTGACAGAGGAGAACCGTTTTTCCTGTATGATTCCGGACCAATAGATTCAAGGATCCTTATATTTGGTACACGCCATTCTCTTCAACTTGTGGCAAGATCACGACACTGGTACATGCCATCCACTAAAATACGCTCTACTGCCAGACAAGACTGAGAAAACGTACATGAAAATGCCGTAAGAGCTAAAGAACTTGGAGCTAACACCATCACCACAAAGTGTTATGATCGATTATGAGAAAGCTTTCATAGGTGCAGTTTCTGTGTTTTTTTCCAAAATATCAGCAACTAGGTTCTTTCTATCATTTATACAGGAATATTTACGAAAGGGCACACCGGCAAAAATATGACGCTGATGTCGAATTTGCATTACGCATAAAGCTGCTGAACCCATTAGCTTTCGTACCACCACAACTTGTTGTCGAAGCCTTTGAATCATTGTGCGATAATAGCTTATTAACGGTTGAAGCTCAGGAAGTTGAGGACAACTTCAAGGACACTTGGATTGACCATCTAAACAGAAGGCACCAGCTCCGAGATCCACTGATTAATATGGCACCAGGACGGCGCTCCGCCTTATAACACAATGCTCGTAAGAAATTTTTTAAATAACCGGTTTAACGAGTGGATTGGAAATCATGAAACCAATAACTAGCCACCTAATAGTCCTCACCGAATCCTTTTAGACAATTTTTTATGGGGCTATCTATAGGATGAAGTATATAAAGAAAGAAGTCAAAGTTTGAAAGGCTTAAAGCAAAGTGTCCAAGGAAGTATAGATTCATTGAATGAAGAACATCCGGAGTATATCAGCAATGCTCTATTTAAATTGGAGGAAGATTACAGAAAATGTGTTGAGAATAACGGCGGTCACATTCAACACTTGTGAATTTTCATGAATTATTTTATTAAAAAAAAGACTGTTAATTTTTCGGTTCTATTTTGTTTATTCAAAAAAAAAATAAAAAATTTATATAATATAAAATGCAGTTATTTCGAAAACGGCTAAACCAAATGTCAACATATCATATATTTTTGAATTCAGAAAAAGAGGATATATTAATTTTTGTTTAATTATACAGGGTGTTTCATTAAAGATTTACCAAGTTTGTATTTTAACTAACTTTGCGATATTCATTTGTTGTGTTACGTAACATTTTCTGACGACTTAGGATAAACCCTACAAATTTGTATTTAACATTTTTTTCTACCTTTTATAATAAACGTAGTAGCCGCTGTCTAAATATACGGAATGACCTTGAACGTTGCAAAATCAGGAAGAAATATTTTCTCAAGGGCAAAGAAACATTTAAGCTGCTCTTAAACTGTTGGTAAAATTGAGATATTACTAAGACCAAATTGACTCTTGTAAATAATTTATTTACCACAGGACATAATTTCTATTCATCTGATAACGTGAATAGTATTCACATATATTCGAAAACTACTAAGCTGGATTTATTGGAGAAGATGGAGATCACCAAGGGTAAAAATAATCCGGTATTTATATATGTGAATGATATTTACAATCTGGAAACCCACTTAACCCATTAGCGCCTGAATTTTCGATTTTTCGATTTTTTAGTTTTTAATGTTAAATTATTTCTTTAGAGGGGCCTTCTAACAAAAAAGTATTAGGATGAAATCCCATTTAACTTATATTTTTTGAAATATAGTCCGTTACCATATGGTAACACTAGGCGCATGTACTCCCAATTATACATACAATCTAATAGTACCTATAATAGGCAAAATAGGTGATATAATTTTTTCAAAATGAACAAGTGAAATAATAAATATAATAAGTATGGTATATTACATAGTATCTAGACATTTTATAAACTGACAATAAAATCTAGCTTACAAAGAAATATATTATATATACTAGCGGGTGTGAAATGGGACGAACCAGTCAATACGTAGGCCAATTTCGCATTTTGAACACATTGTTCTTACGACCGATGTACAGGAAGTGTTATTACATCTTCTTATTTTCTTTCCCTCCGTGTGTTTAACTAGATGGCCAGTATTGTTAAATCTAAGATCCGCAGATACTCGACTTCCCACAGATGCTGAAGGTGAAGCTGACGGTCTTCCAGCCCCTTTGTTTGGAATTTCATATTTTTTTTAAATAAATATTGGCAATTTCCCTTTTGAATGTTAATTGCGAAATTTTGCATCTCCTAGCTTTGTTGTATAACACCCAGCTCTTTTGTAGAGCGGCATCAAGTAACCATGTAAAAATGGGCCAATACCATTTTTGCCACGTATGCCTATTCTATAACATGCTATATTCTGGTCCATTTGGTCCGTACCTCCCATAAAATTAATATATTTCAAAATTAGCTGCGGTCTCGGAATTTGAATACTGCGCTTCTTTCGCTTCCTTGGTACCACAGAATCACGATATCATGGTTACAACAGCATTGTCCATCCATCTGACATAAATTAGACCATCATTTTTTTCAATAGCTTTCTCAAAATACCCCCTTTCCTTCCGTTGAAATAAACTTTTCGCAGTTAAGGGGCATCCTCTAGAAATACGGTTTTCGCGATAAATCCTCCTGGATAAATCGACCTCTACAAATTCATCCTAAATTTGATCGTAATTAACACCAATTCTTTCATTGTTCGCTAGACGTATTTCTGCATTTGCTCGTAGCTGCGTGGATGAAAGGTTATCAACTAGCCTGCAAATTTAAAACTGAGTATTAGCAATAAAACACCTTATCCGTGTGCATATTTACGTTTCCCATACAGCTAGGGCGACAAGGAAAAGGAGTGCTCCGTTGTTTATTCCGTTCCCTATGACGTGAGGGCGACTTGTCGCCCTGGCCGTATAGGCGACACGTAACAATGCTGCCCGTGTCGCACATAATAGCCATGTAAATACTTATGTACCTACTTATATTTATATATTATACATGTACTAATAAAGCATATAGATTTCAGCAGTACTTACCCGCCTTCATCCTCATCCGCGGAATCTTTGTCAGTATCCACATTTGGTTCCGGAGGCTCTACAAAAATGTCTCCGTCAATATCCTTACTATATGCCATTTCAATAGCTTCTGCAAGTGAAAGCCCCTTTCTGAGAATAAAACATAAAATTTAGGTATGCTAAGCGCCTAGCGTAACCATATGGTTACACCCATATGGAAGCTACTGCCAGTACCCTACTTTCATATAAAATATTACAAATCATACGAAAAAATCTTTAGTTGTTCTTAAACAATAGTTCTAAAACTATAAATTCTATAAAATCTAAGCGCTTTCTATTATACAATACTTACTCTAAGCGAATGTCCATAGTTTTTTCGTAATCGATAATCCTATAAAAACGCGCAAACCTTACTCTTCGACTAACCTCTCAACACTAAATTCGCTTAAATTTTCACATTGGTCAGCTCTTGGGGAATCAGTTGACACATGCGCGCCATCTCATTAGCTTGCCAAACACCCACGAAACAATCCGAATCCTAAGTAAGTTTGTTGTTACAATATGGTCACTCAGGGCGCTAATGGGTTTTTAACAACATATTCTCCATTCCTTTTTAATTGTCTTGACTGTATGAGTTGTAGTATATGAATTTTTTGATGTAGTAGTCGTTTCAGTTTCTTATTGATCCAAGTGATCAGATCTCTACCCGATGTATTATTATAAATGAAATGAATATACCATACATTGCGTGTTGTCAATTTTTTTGTTTTTGTTTATGGTTTGAAGCCATCTATAAACATCTGTAAACATTTCAAATATTTTTAATTAGTGTTTGTTCTACTAGTACTAAATATTGATATTAGATCTGATGATGCCCGTAGGGGCGAAACACCTGCATTATTTTTTAAATATTACATTGGGGATGAAGATTATCGTGTCAGTGTCCTTCGGTATTTATACATTGATTGATGTCCTTACTGGATTCCGAAAAATCAACTAATCTATCAATAACCGTTTGTCGATAGCGCCTAATGAAAATTTATATAGTTATTTAGTTTCTAGAGATCCAAAAATATTTATTCTTTGTATAAACTCCGTTAATACAAGCTCGTGGTCCAAACCATGTTGTATCGACATTTTCCACTCTCTTCATGTGGAAATTCTCCACTTTTCCATTCGCATTCTTTAGGTCACGTCCGCTATTACTCTTCCTGCCTTCCGGTTTTAACTTTATCTCGTCTTATCTGAATTCGTCTGAAAACCTGATCGTTTTAGGCCTATATAATCCATATTATATTTTTTGTAATATATCCCTTTTTTTGCCAAATCTCAGAAATTCAAATTCATCTCGCATTTGAAACGGAATATATTTTACATCACGGAATATATTCGGTAGGTACATTCCCTGATAGACACGAAAATAAAGGATTTGTCAGGCTCCAAAATTTAATTTGAATAATATAATTACTATAGCTATCATTTCCTTTCAATTATTGACAGTACTTTATAAAATATTTCAAAATATTTCGTACCGATTTATTTTTAACAAACCTCGTGACAACTTGTCCATGATACGGCACGTGTGCTAAGAAGTGCATTTTTAAGAAAAGTGGACAAAAACAAATGATTGTTACCGTAAGGCTCTGTTTAAATTTCCATAAAATATTGATTATTCATATTGACTTTTTTGAGTATGCTATTTATCGGAAAAACAGACATACAGACAATGTTATACCAGCTGACTCCAATCATTGTTTAGCTCATAAAATGGCAGCGTTTAACTCTTTGATCCATTGTTTGTTCACCATCCAACTCTTCCTTTGGAATTTGAGAGGGAAAAGAACATCATCTTTCAAATTGCTTATAACAACGGATACAAGATATCATTAATCAATAATTTAATAAGATAAAAATTTAATGGCATGCTTAGGAAGGTGTTGGCTGACCCCTTGGATAACACCATAACATCTTTTCAACCGCCTAGGTATATAAGACTAACTTTTTTGGGCGCTGTTTCTCTCAGGGTGGGTAATGTATTGAAGTCCTTAAACAACAATTTTAAAATAGCTCACAAATTAGTAAACAACTTACGTAGCTCATTCTCGAGAGTTAAGGATTCAATTAACGTGATTGACAAAAGTGGGGTATATTTGTTGTCCTGTAACTCTTGCACAGCTAAATATGCTGGACAGACAAGACGTAGTTTTAATATCAGATTAAAAAACATTTAGGATAGAATTTACATAATTTGAATACTAGAGACAACTTCAAAATGCTACATAATGCGAATAAAGTCTATAAACTGATTTTTTTAGAAAATATAGAAATAGCCAAAGTAGAGATTAATAATAATCAGATTGAGTGTTTGAACAATCCTGTCAACGCCCACTACAGAGAAGCAGCGAAAATTGTGAATGAGTTTGAGTAGTGAATGTATTTTTAAATAATCGTACCTCATTTTGTGCTACCTAGATGCCGCTCTGGTTCGGTATATTTTGTTTTATTTTTTTAAATGTTTTTTGGGTTTTTATCCCGTTGATCAATTTTATATAGTTAGTTAACCTGTATTCGCCATGGTGAACTTGTTTGTGTCCTTAATGTAAAGTTTGTGATTTTTTGTTACTTTTGATTTTGGATTGAGATTATTATATAAATGACCTTTTTAGACAGCTCTTGAAAATGGTTTAAGAAACCGAAACGCGTAGAGCAAGATATTAAATATTTGTGAATAATTTTGGATTTTTCTTTCCTTTTCAATATGAAGACATATGCAAATCCCTGTATATTGTATACATCCTGTAATATATATATATCCCCTTTATTTTCCGCCTTACATCCCAAAATATAAACGCTAATCTAATTTGTTATATTTTTAAAGCGTCGAAGATAATATTTACGAAATATTAATTAATCATTTATTTTGGGAGATTTGGCAACCCACGTCTAGTACCGCGCGGATTTCTGGTCCAGAAATTATCACGTGGGCCTTGATAATTGTATTGTCTCTTTCTATCGTATATAATACTAAATTAGTGGGAATATGCTTGTCATCATGACATCTTCAAAAATTTTACAGGCATTGTCGAGGTTTACAATTCTATTATTTTACTTATAATTAATAACTATATTTAAATGTATATAGCTGTTGATTAAATGCATACATATGTAAAAGGCATAGTTATCCATAGTCAATCTAGGGAAGTAATTGCCAATGTTGACTAACTTCTATTTTAATTATACTGATGCAAATAGTTTAATTGGAAAGAGCCTAAGTGCAATGTAACCCATGCAGAGTAAATACAAATAACCTTGGATGAAGAAACACTATCCAATTACGGAAAACTCACAATTTATTCATTAAAATTACCTTAAGGGCTGACTGAAGCAATTAGTATTACTCTTGATGATTTAACAGAAACGTATGATGGGCCCTTACTAATCAGGAATTAAAAACTTACTTCGGATATGGCCCTAAAACATTTAAACATTTTTTGTTCTACTCTCATGGTATATGTTTCTCGTAAAAAAAGGAGGAAATATTTTAACCAATCTGAAAAAATAATTTAAGCATCTAATTAAATATTTACCTACTTATTTGAAGAGTTGAAATTCCAAACGTTCTAAGTGAATTTTGCACTTAGAACTGGATTTAGGCTAACTGGCGATGTCACTAGATTTATAAGGTATATATAGGCATAGATTTATGAAACAAGTGGTGAAACAGCCATAAACAATGACGGGAAAGAGACTCTGTCTGATCATGCAAAATGTTGAAATAGAGGTTTTGTTCAACTTGATATATGAGAAAAATAATGATAAACTCTTAGACAGACCAAAGAATGGCTAAGCAGCTTCAGAGCACAAAGACAGTAAGGCAATTGAACAAGAAATTTTACAGGATCCAGTAGAGGATATTTTTAAAGAAGTAGATTATATTATATATTATAATATTCATGGTTATTGCTGCAACATATTATGCATTTGATTTCTTCTTGAGACCATTTACAATCTTGTATTTTCTGTTCTTTACTGCACCTATTATATCGTGTTATTTCTCTACACTCTATCCGCATGTTAGGCAGAAATAGGACTTCGTATGTGCAGTTGAGCCATTTTATTTGAATTAGTAGAGAAAACACCGCCCAATAGATATCGGACATCGTCGGATTTTTATCAAATATATGAATAACAGTAATAGGTTCAGTAATGATGAAGAATGAAAGTGACAGCTATTATAGCAGAATGCTTGAAGCTCCCAGATCGAAAGCTTTACATTGGTCACCGTTTCCGTCGGATTTCGGCCACTTTACTAGCAGACACCGATGCGAGTCTGAGAACTGTCAAAATACCCGGTGGATGGAGGTCTTCAACAATGGCAGAAGAATATATTAAAAACTCACGGGAAAAAAAAAGAGAAGATAATTGCCAAAAGCCTTCTTACGATTCAATCCACAAGCATACAATATGACAACAGTACACTGATCAGTGGAACTGTAGAAGGAATTGATATGTCTGGTTGCTCACATTGTACAATAAATGATATTGTTAATAATAAAAAAAATCAATTAGTTAAAATGATCTTTGTATTTATTTTTAACACTAATATTAAAACGAATCCACTTTTAACACTAGAATTCTAAAATAACAATTTAGACACTGCTAATAAGTGTTAAAATGTTTAATTTTAATAGTGTTTATAGATAAATGTATTTTGTGTGCATTTAGAAAATTGTTTTAGTTTTGTATTGAATGAAAATGATTGACGTTACTATTGCATTCTTGGACATTATATTCGTTGGACACGACCTCAAGAAGCATATTTTATAGTGATGACGTTCCCAGAAAGACTCTTCTTTGGGTGGAATTTGTCAGTAACATACTGCGTTCGTTAATCTGATTTGTGAGCTCCGAGCGATCTTTAGCGTTCGTTTATTACGAAAAATATGATCTGTGCGGTCTCGGCCGCGTTTTTTGTTTCATCTGTGAGCACTCGGAGCGTAATTTTTAGCTTGGAGCTAAATGATCGAACTGTAGGAGTTTTTATCTGTCAAATTCAAAATGCCGAAAAAAATAACCTCCAAATCGACCAAATCCCAAATCCTCTCGCAAAAATAAAATTAAAAAATTTTGTGATTTTACTGGTGATTAATTAGTAATTACCTAACAATGGAGCATGAAAATGTTTATGTTTGCAAGGTTTGTCAGTATACCTCTGTGCTAGAAGTTACTAGGATTCACATGAGGGAGCATGGTAAGAAATTCCTTCTAATTACAGTGTAAATGTATTAACTTATACAGGGTCGTTGGTATGTATGGAAACGGTCGATTATGTCCTAAAGTACAACAGCTAGCAAACAATATTTAATACAAAAGTTTTAGGGTTTTTATAGTCTATTAGAATTTTAAAACGTTAAGTATACAGGATGAGTCAGAAAGCCATAGAAGAATAAAGTTACTTTTTTTTCAATGGAATACCTATATCTTAGAATATTTTTGGATTTTGCATAAAATTAGAATTATTTTTTATTAATGACATTTTTGATTATTGACAGCTTCTAGCTTTCTAACGGTACGTCTTAGAGTAAAACGGCTTACATGTCCCTATCTTAGTTTTTAACTCTCTTTCTAAAAGTGTCAACTTCCAGTTAAACCGGATGTAGCTCAAAGGCCGGAAATATACCTAGTACTTCCGGTTTAACCGGAAGTTGGTATTGTCGGGAAGATAATAAAAAAGTAAGGGACATGTAAGCCGTTTTGCTCTATAGCGTACCGTTAGAAAGCTAGAAGCTGTCAAAGTTCAAAAATGTCATTTTTCAAAAGTCGATATCTCGGAAGCTATTATTATTTTTATTTACAGGTTTAGACTTATAATGCACTTAATAAAAAATAATTGTACTTTTATGCAAAATCCAAAAAAATTCTAAGATTTAGGGTGTTCTATTAAAAAAACGTAACTTTATTCCTCTACGCCTTTCTGAATCGTTTTGTATACTTATCTTTTTTTAATTCTAATAGGCTTTGCAAAACCATAAAACTTTTGTCTTAAATATTTTTTGCTAGCTGTTTTACTTTAAGAAATAATCGACCGTTTCCAAACATACCAACGACCCTGTATAATACCCAATACACAAATTCAAAATATCATATCACAACTTCCGTGGAAATCTGAGCAAGCATTTTCCAATCGGCTCACTCTGAAATCCAAAAAAAATTCCATTTAGAGTGTGCGCGAACACGTTTGTAACAATGAACGACACAAAATACTTTAACCTGTATCTCCATAAGTCGACTGGTTCAAAACTTTGCTTTAACTGGAAAATAAAATTTCTTTTGAATTTTATTGCACAGGTTTTTATTAACAAATCAATCACTTTGTCATTTTATACCCTAGCATGGGTATGACATACTAACACATTTCTAACTTAGACTCGTCAAACAACCACTTAACTCTTCTTAAATACTTTTTACTTCTTTTAAATACTTTTAAATACGTTCAAATACTTTCCAACCATTTTTACGTAGAGGATTTGTCGTTCCACGGAGCGCAACCTTTCTCTGTAGAAATCAGCGTTGACTGTTGACAAAACATTGTCCGTTTCGTACCGTCTACCGACACCTTGACCAATCAGGTACTGATACGTCACAATCCAAGATGGTTTATTTCACGTCACAATGCTGTTGCCAACCAATGAGAAAGACATCCACTGTTACTATGCAAGCGGCGTTTATCATTTTACATTTACGTGCTAGGAAATGATACAGAATCGCCGACCGTGTTTTTTATACATAAGGTTTTGATTTAACTTATATTTTTATGGATGCACAACGTTGTCATTACTGTAATATGCGGTATTGCCAATTATATTGCATGTAAATATAATGTACTTTCCTCATTGTTTTAGCATAAAAACATAGTAATTGAGCACAAATTTGGCGTTGCCGCTTAGATTAGTATTACGTTACATTACATTTCATAGAATTGAGTTCCACGCTTTTACTTTAACTTTGTACTCTGTCACGACAGAAATATGACGTGTGTCTCAAACATAGAGCAATTTGAGTAACATTCTTATTACTCCTAAAAGAATAAAAGAAATGTTTTTAATTTGCAGATGCAGAAAGTGCAGGACAAGCACAGGAACTTACAGAAAATATATTTAAAAGTCAGAAGGCACATTTAACAAACCCAACATTGAAGTGGTCTTCTGTTGTGACAATGCAGCTTATTACTTTAGTAGAAGAACTTGACAAAGAGTTTCAGAGTTCCATTAAACAATTAATTTGGAAAAAAATTGCTACCAAAATTAATAAAATTCACAGCACAACATTAACAGCTGTGCACGTGGACAATAAATGGAAGGGATTAAAGAGAACTTACCAAGAAATAAAAAAAACATAATTCAAAATCAGGGAACAGCACAAAAAAATGGGAATTTTTTGATCTTATGCATAATTTTCTTTTTAAAAAGCCTGAGATAAATCCAGTCACTACTTGCTCTAGCCAAGCAGGTTTAATAAAAAATGATAACCGAAGTGAAACACTGAAAGAATCTTTAAATTCCGACCAGCTCACTGAAACTTCAAAGAAGAGACCCTTTGAAGATAGCACGTTCTTCAAAAGGAAAGGGTACTTCTGTAAGTGACAGACATAAAGAAAAAAATAGGGAGAAGTGACAAGTTTTTAAATCTTTTTGAAGGATTTGTAGTAGCTTTTGAAAAACACCCGAACAAAGAGGATACCGCAAAAAAGTAAGCTGTGATGTATTATATCATATCACTCATCATATTTAAAATATGTTTTAAGTTGTTTGTATAAATGTTGAGAGAATTAAAATTATTTTATATTTAATAAGAGCAGTTGACATCTCATAGAGTTGCTAAGTTTCAGGAATATTTTCTGGTTCTTATCGTGTATCCCTTATTTGTGATTTCAGTACTTTAGTACCTTTTAAGTTAATAAATAAAAAATATACTTTTTTCAAATTTAACTTTTTATTATTCTTATTAGACATTTATTAAATAGAAGAAAATTATAGGATATATTAAAAATTTGATTTAGGCTGTAGCAATATTGTATTTCTTTTATTTCTTGCAAGGTTGTTTCCCAATTGTTCATTTTCCTCCTTCTGAATAACCTCTATGATTTCCTCATTGTTAAGATCAACATACTCTTCAGGTAAATCATCCTGCATAATGAGTATATTACGCAGAATACATGCAGAAACAATAAATAATGAGATAAGATCCAATATCCAATCTAACTGTTTCGAGCATTTTTAGTCGTCGAAATCTCCCTTTTAAATAAGCATATTATTATATATGTTCAATAATGACCCTAGCTCTAGATAGTTTTAAATTAAAACTCCTTTGAGCATTAGTTAAACTACCATTGTTTTTAAACCCCACTATTAGTTTGGTTGAAAGAATACACGCTAAGTCTCCAATTATATGGCTCTTATTGGGAAAATCAATACTATTGTGTTCTATTCTTTGACAAATATCTGACATTGTGTGTAGTCTAGAGTCACGAACTGACCTTGGTACACCAGCAAACACGTCAGTAAATAATTTTTTATTGTCACATACCCCTTGCAGTAAAACGGATTAATATCATTTCCTATTAATGTAGGAATTTAGGTGCTCTTTAGGTTTATTAATATGAATATGACAGCCCTATGACTCCTGAAATAAAATTTATTATAAATAACCCGAAATTCAAAAATAAAGTACAGTCACAAGCCCAAGAAAGTCCCTTCCTAGTCACTTTTTTACCTCAATTTCCTATCAGGTAAAAAATTGTTAAAGTACTGAGATTCTGAATAAACTGACAAAATCACAATGGTTTATAAGCTATGTTTTACGACTATAAATAGGGTTATTTAAAAGAACTACCTGGAAACTGACTGATTTCCTCAAATCCTGGTCTAGCGTCATAAGCCCTGGGCCCTGTAGGCCATGCTATTATACCATAGTGCTGACTAACATTTAAAATTTTCTTTGACATTCGATAATAAAAACATGTAGATTTGGTAACCCCAAATATAAGTGCTACTGACCTACAAAAACAATCATAAGGTAATAACAATCTGATTAAAAGTAAGTAAATGCCGAGGTACTAATTGCATTAAGAGTTTTACTCTACATTCAGCTGGGTTGTGAATACCTAAATGATATTATAAAAAAGAATCACCTATGATCGGGCCTCTTACAGTTATTTAAAAGTGTTACCACATTTAAGACTCTATAAATGCTACTGCTGGAATGATCGAATGCAATTTCATATTTAAGAGAACATTTTGGATTGGGTTGTTCCACAGTTCAAACAAATTTTAATGGGAAAATGTTTTGATCATTACTTTTCCCAAAAATACATACCGAAATGATTCCACATTTGCTAAACACCAAACAGTTATCAGTAATTGTTTTTCTAATGTTACTTTTGGTCGCCCACTATGAACATAATTCACTTCTAAGCTATGTATTAGCTGAGCTAATTTCTCATATGTTGTAGGAGACATTCGGAAGCTTTATTGAAATTGTTTGTCCGAGAAACGGGGTACACTTTCTTCACAAAATCCCCATATTTTCTCCTCCGTATCTTCTTCATCACTGCTTTCAAATAAAATATTATAGTATCCGTATTAAAGAACGTATACAATATTATTTATCTCCATCTTCAAAAAAAAAACATTAAAAATAGAAATAAAGCCAAGCCCCGGAGAGTTCAGGTTAACATTGACAGATGGACGCTCCAAGCTAAAAATCGTTTTTGCTTGAAGCGCTCGGAAAGCTTTTATATCACGTAACTGCAGCTCGAGCTCCAGTCGCTTGTCTCCCTGATTACATAAACGAACGCACTGTATGTTCGGGAGCAGGGCCCAAAATGTATGAGTACTGTGAGCAGTATTCCAGCGAAGACCGAGTTTGGGCTTAATAGAGCGTCAAAAGTTGTTGAAGTGTATTAGAGGTACTTGGCTTAGAAAAGTATCTCAAGTTTTTGCCATAGCGATGACAGCAACGGGATTATGCCAAGACATATGGGCAATCCAAATTGAGACCTAACTAATGAAGTCAATAAAATCAAGTGTGCCACCATGACTAATCTGGTACGTTAACGTTATCCCCTTCAAAGAAAGCGTTGCGTCTCCCCGCCCCGAACCCCGCCAACCATTCCGAATTTCGTTTCTTCGAATTATTAACATAAAAAACAGGTATTTTGTGTTAGTATAGGACAATTTACACTATTCGTAATAAGCTTTGAAAGTCGTATATTATAGTCTAATAAAAACGGATATTAATGTTCAGCAGAACAAAAGTTATTGTCAAATGGAGATACTTTTATTTAATAAATGGAAAATTTATGATGGCCATTACGAGCAGAAAACTAGTATACATTTTAACAAAACGATAATAAAATATGCGAAAAATATTAACAGTAATGTTTAACAGCAAAAAAACTATAAATTTTTCCTGCTGTCATAATAACAATAAAATAATTAGCCGACCGTGTTTCGTCGGCCAAACTCGTAAAATATGTGTAAAAGCGTCGCGTGTTGATTTGTTGGACAGTAAAAGCAAAATAGAAAATGAGTTTATTTAAATTTTCGCATTTGCCGGTTTAAACGAACCCGTGTTTTAACTGTTTGTTATGTAAAATAGGCTCTTTTTCGTCCGACACGAATACCTGAGCACCCGACGTTTTATTTTTGTAATATGCATTTTAGGAAAGGCAGATCACGTACTAGGCACATATATGCCTACGTATTGTATCAACCCCTAATGAGGGACTAAAAAATAAAAAATAAATTAATTATTAACTTTTCCTTTACATGATATGATTTCCACAAACACAATGTCATTGGATTTTTCTCTAGCACTTAACACGGTTTTACAATACATTTTTAAAGCCATCCTATTCTGAAATCCAGATTAATTTTGCAAGCCTTTACCAGTATAGCAATCGTGGAAGTCGTGGGTGTTGAGTTCATGAGGCCCAGACATGTTTTAAGGTCTTCAAAGAGGACAGTATGAGTTTGTTCTTGATTTTTTTATTAGTAGGGTCAGAACCTCACAAGGGCATTGTAAGCTAATAACGTGGTTTGCAGATCCGCGCCCCACCAAACTCTACAAAATGATTTGAGAACGTTAAGACCTTTTTGCTTAATGGATCATATTTTGGATGTGAGATCTCCACGCCATATGCTTATTTAGGACGATGCCAAGGTATTTAGTGTGTGCCTTGTATAGAATAGGGTGGTTGTTGATTTTGCCTAACGACCTGAACAAACACAAACAAACCGAAAAGTAAAGTACTTAATAAGATAACAAAAGTAAATAGGTGAGCAAAGGTAAGGTACGGTACGCAATTGAAGTCTAGGTACAAATTTGGTGACAACCGTATTGGCAATAGACATCGAGATTTTTCCAGTCGACCTAGGCAAGAACATACCCAAAGATAATTAATAAGCAAAGCAAAGTTATAGTAACGCGGTAAACAAAGTAAGGTAAATAACACCATGGGACGTAATGCAATACGAATCAAAGCAAAGGGAAAACATCAAACAAACGGCAACTAAATCAAGTAAAATCAGCTAATAATAATATGTCTGTAACCAGACTTTCAGCGAAGCTAACAAAGTAAGCAAAGCAAAGTAACGTCAAGGTAAGGTATTAAGTCAAATTTGGGTATAGTGGTTTACTGGGGGTAGTTAAGGAAAATAAGTAAAAAAACCAAAGTAAATTAAGAAACTAGATACAAGTAATAATTTATACGTAGTATAACAAAGAAATCCATTAAATGCAGCCCTGTTAAACGCTTACCTCATTTCGCGCTAAGATGATAGTCTACAAGACACTGATATCAGAAACTCAAATTAAATCATGGTAACCGAGGAGAATTATAGAAATAGTGAAGCTGAAACTATGCAACTGATGCTCAACTCATTTTAATAATAATAATAATAATAATAAAGGTCTTTTTATTATGAAATTAAAAATTACAAAAAAAGAAGAAAAACTAATAGGTACACAAGAAATAATACAAAATAATACAAAAATAACACTAAGCATTACAAGTAAAGCAGGGCGCAGTCTAGCCGTGCGGCTACTCTACTATGAACCCTACACTACCTGTAGAAATAAAGAAAAAATCAAAAAGTATAAGGACAGGTGGAAATAATGATACTTTCCATAAGCTATTCATGATTATTATTACAAAAAAAAAGAAAAAATAACGCACCAATAAAAAAATAAAAGATTTGACTGAATAATACGGAACAGAACAAAGGTAGATTAAGGAAGTCGTAAATTTTGAAGATTAAGTAAATGTTTTTTATATTGCAGCTTAAACCCATTACTATCCAGTAAAATAAATTCATTGGGTAAGGAGTTATACCGGGTGTTGCATCGTCGAGCGGGACATAGGAAATCCCATGTAATTTTAAATGGGGTCAATTATTGGCTTCCCTAATTATTTTAGAGAAAAATTCTATTTAGGTTTATTAAAGAGCACTAAAACCCACATTCAAAAGAATAACTTTAGATATTTTTGTTGAGCCCGTTTACGGGTTATCGCCGATTTCTTTTTAACTATTTCTCCTTTTTATGGCCCCGTATTTGCGGGCACCAGTCAAGGTAAAAGATGACTGTCAAATAAAGTTGTTAATTTGAAATGTGTGCTTTATTGTTATAAAAACTCGTACATCGAAAACATTAGCCATAAATTACACTTCTGAAGAAAAAATATTGATGATTAAATGGTATTATCAAGGAAATAGTTATTAAAATGTGTCACACATGTTTGCTGCTCTGTATCCGAATAGACCGATACCTGCAAAATCTACAGTCGAAAGGACTATCAAGAAATTTGAGACAAAAGGCACTGTAATAAATAACTGCAGATGTGAAGAAAGGCAGGAACAAAGAAGATATGCAAGAATTATTAATTACCTATTAATTAGTAAAATATTGAAACATGTAAAATGTCATAATTAACCTTGTAATTGGATACTTTATTTTAGTTTTATTCAGATTAATTTGTACTCATAAATACACCTTTAATATTTTCGATGTACGAGTTTTTATAACAATAAAGCACACATTTCAAAATGACAACTTTATTTGACAGTCATCTTTTACCTTGACTGGTGCCCGCAAATACGGGGCCATAAAAAGGAGAAATAGTTAAAAAGAAATCGGCGATAACCCGTAAACGGGCTCATCAAAAATATCTAAAGTTATTCTTTTGAATGTGGGTTTTAGTGCTCTTTAATAAACCTAAATAGAATTTTTCTCTAAAATAATTAGGGAAGCCAATAATTGACCCCATTTAAAATTACATGGGATTTCCTATGTCCCGCTCGACGATGCAACACCCGGTATAGTTTTACAGCGTTGTAGGTAAATGTTCTTTGAAACATGGCACTCCGATAGTGAGGCATTGTCAGTTTATACGAGAACCTTGTGTCACGGGGGGGTACAGTATCACGAAATACAAACTTATTTTTTGGGGATGGAGGGAGAGTCTCATTTTTCAGCAGTTTTACCAAAAAACGTCCCAAATGCAAAGTCCTACGGATAGTCATTAATAGCCAGTTCAGATTTTTAAAAGTGTGGGAAATATGATCAACTTTACGAAGTCCGTAAATAAGGCGTGCACATGTATTCTGTACTTTTTGTATTCTATATATATCTGCTACATCAAGGCATGGCCCATAAATAAAATCACAGTAATTAAAATTGGACAAGACGATACTTTCACAAAGCATTTTCCGCAATTTATAATTGAGAATATGACGATTGTTGTATAATACTCTCATTTGACCTCAATTCATTCGAATTCGCGGGTCTTTGGTAAACTAGATGCTTTCACATATTTTATCAGTAGAAAGAGATATATTGTTTTGGCTATGACAAACTGAATTTGATTAAGGACTGGATTCATTTTGGTCACAATGTTGTCTATACTTTTCCCTTTTGTAAAGACTACTACGTCGTCAGCGTATCCATTGAGGTGAATGTCCTTCAGAAGGATAATAAATAGTTTGGCTAGGTAGATATTAAATAGGATAGTGCTTAAGGGGGAACCCTGAGAAGGTCCAGTAACTGTACGGCAAGAACCTAGTAGTGAGCCGATTTTCTTGTATAGAGGAGTCTATTTTTTAATATCTTATAGGTAAGATGTTTATATGTGTTCAATGTGGCAATATACTAGATAGATACTAATGATATCGTATGCAGAATCGGCTAGGATGGTTTCATTTTAGATGAAGGCTAGCTGGATATTCGATGTGACAATGGCTATATTTTTGTTTACACTGTGAGTGTAGCTAAATTGAAGACCTCAATCAAATTATCTTCGAATGCCCCATCAACATATTACCTAATTTCAATCCTTATGATAAAATTAGTTGCACAGGGCACATAAGACTCTTTAATATAGATAATATTCTGTCCAATATTGTCACAACTGAGGGTTGTTTCCCTAACGGGGCGTGAATGAAAACAATCCGACTAGAAAACAATACAGACGTTTAATTCTATTTGCCAATTATTTAACAGGTAGCCTGGAGGAAACCCAGCATGTCCACGTGGGGGTGTGGCACTGTCGATGGGGGCTCTCAAGAGAGGTGCCTGAGGGGCTTCTGGGGGTAACTGGAGAAAGATCAGGAGAGTGGCCTGGAGTCTTTAAGACACATGGGCGCTCCTGACCTCAGGGAAAGTGACCAGTCGTTGAGACGAAGGTACCGTGTCCACCCAATGTTCGGGTATTTATACTCCGAAAGTGCTGACTCTTGTTTAATTAAACTTGACATTGGGTGGCGGTGCTCCGCTACTTCAACGCACAGTGGTCTAGAAGTGTAAAAGTTTATAATTATAATGCAGAACCCGCCATTTTGTTGACAATATCAATGAGAAGAGATCCAAACTCCTTCTTGACTTTCTTAAGTATAGTAAGATCAAACTTTGATCATCATCTAACGAAACGTTATATACTCAACATATACCTGCAGGAAAAACTCGCAAGTCCTTGCCAAATTTCACTTGTCTGTGTCATACTAACAACTCAACTTTATTGGTTCGTATCTACGCATGTCTGCACCAATCATAAATGTCAGAATTCTCAATAACATAAATCGTAGGTCTTATACTTCCAGGAGTACATACTCGCCAACCTGGAGGCTTTCTGTAATGTGTCGGCAAATTGCCTAGTTGCAGATCAAGAAAACGAAGAAGCAAGCAACAAAAAATATTAAATAAATAAATAAATAAATAAACAATTTTTATTTACCATAATATTCAATATACAATTTATAAGCAATACGGTAATTCGGTAAATAAAGGTCTGTTGATAGGTAACAATGTACCGATTCTTCCTCAACAGCCAGAAACTTCCTTATGCTAGTTTATGTTAACTTACTCAATTATATCTATTATAAACATAAAAAAAAAAATTAAATTAGAAAAATGGAGAGAAAAAAAAAAGTCAATGAATCACACTTATAGCATAAATGAAAATGAAAATACTAATAAACAATAATTGAATCAATAATACAATTCTCCCTACGGTAATGTAGATCAGATATTCACATTATAAGTCAAATTTCCTGATTAATTGCGCCTAATGCTGAACGCTCTGTCTACTAAATAATGTTTTTCTATAATTTCTTTTAAATGTACTGCACGATGCAGCAAAATTTGGATCATCCATTAAATCCGTGGACGTTGCAATATTATACGTGAAGGATCGCTTAAAAATTTCTTTTTTATGTTTAGGTATAGTAAGTATACTCCTGTGTCGCAAATTTAAATTATGTATGTCCGTTCGAAATGTAAGTCTGTTATAAAGGTACTCAGGCATTTTAAATTTTAGTAATTTATAAAAGAAACACCCTTGGTGCAATTTACGCCGGTAATACATATTTAGCCAGTTTACATCCTTGAGCTTATGAGATATTCTATTAGGTCTACGGATGCCAAATATTAAGCGTAAACAGCTGTTTTGTACCTTTTGCACTCTTGCCTTATCCACATTATCTAAACAAGGTCCATATACACAGTCACCATAATCAAAGTTAGACAGAACCAACGATTCACACAACAATGTTTTGATTTTCTGATTTAAATAGTGCCGCTGAGCATAAATTAACTTTAATGATGTGTAAGCTTTTTGTAGGCGAGACGTTATATGCTCCTTAAAACGAAGCTTATTATCCAGTACCAGGCCAAGGTTTTTGCACGTATTTTTAACGGGAATATATTCCTCATCTATCTCAAGTTGTGGAATATTATTGGACAGGTATTCGTCACCAAACACGATAGCCACCGATTTACCAGCGTTAATTTTTAAGGCATGGTCCTTTGATACTTTCAGAATGTTACTTAGATCTGCATTTATGATATTTACAGCATTATTACCATCAGCAGAACTAAATGAATAGTATAGCTGCGTGTCATCCGCATACATATGATAATTGCAATTTTTAAGAAATGAGTAAAAGTTACATGTGTATATTGTATATAGTAGTGGACCTAAGATACTTCCCTGCGGGACACCTTGTTTTAGTAATAATTTATTTGACACGCAGTCACTTATTTTTACCTGTTGATACCTGTCTGATAGAAATGAAGCGAATAGTTCTTTAGCATTAACACTGAATCCGATGAAATCAAGAATTGAAATTAAAATTTTATGATTTAATAGATCAAAGGCTTTAGTGTAGTCCAGTAAAATTAGAATTGTGGAGTCTCTGTTATCCAGTGCTTTAAAAATGTCATCAGTCACTGCAGTCATAGCAGTGGTACACGAATACCCCGATCTAAATCCGGATTGTTTCATAGGTAGAACATTAAATCTTTCTACATGAGTCCTTACCTGCATATCCATGATCCTTTCCAGCACTTTTGAGAGAGTAGGCAGTATACTTATTGATCTGAGGTGTTTGTATTCAGTTGGTTGATTAACCTTTGGCAATGGAATTACGAGTGCATGTTTCCATGCTTTGGGGAAAATGGACCTATATATACATTCATTAATTATATGTGTTATGTGCGGAATGATAAGCGGACAAAACAAGATAATAACATCAATATTAAACTGGTCCGAACCAAACGCTTTAGACTTAATATTCCGAATTATGTTCATGATATCGTAGTCAGAGATCTGATTAAAATTAAATATGTCAGTAACCCCATCTTTACGGTTATTTTGATAAAATGATAAAATTTCGTCTTTAGGCGTGAAATTAGTTTGACATGCATTAATGAAATAGTTATTTATATCATTTACGTCGCTTAAGCTATCAGGTATCGCTATTTTCTTAGTAGAAACAACATTCAGTTTTCTCAGCTCCTTCCAACTATCCCCTGATTTACCACCCGAGAATTTTTGTGCCAAATATGCAGCCTTTTCCCTTTTAGTAGCAGATGATGTATAATTTCGTAACTCCTTGTAATATTCCCAGTGACCACTATGCTTGGTTCTTTTCGCTTTCCGTAAGGCTTTGTCACGTAATTTTTGTAAAAGCTTTATGTTATCTGTCACCCAGGGAGCATAGGTTCCTTTATTTCTTCGTAGAAGTTTCTTCACTGGTGCATATATATCCACTATACCCAACATATTTTTATTTAAAAAATCAACCTTGCCATCTATATCCTCGATATCATATATATTATCTCAAGGGACTTGCTGCAGTGTTTGGTTAAACGTTTCGATGTCTATACTTTTTAAGTCCCTAGCAAAAACAAAACTCTGAGTAATCCTGTCTCTGTCCAGCTGAATTCCACAATGAACGAGGCAATGATCCGATATACCTGCATCGATCGCACCCGAGTTTACTATATCAAAATTAACGAAAACAAGATCAATCAGAGTTATGCCTTGATGTGTAATTCGTGTTGGAGTATTTATTACTTGTCCAAGATTAAATGCATCGAAGGTAGAAAAGAGATTCATAACAAGAGGCAGATCCACATCTAAGACATTTATATTAAAATCTCCCATACACAAAATGTTATCATGCTGTGAATAAAAGTCAATTAGAATATTTTCCATTTCATTCAAAAAGATCGTACCGTTTGTGTTTGGAGGTCTGTATAGATTACCTATGATGTAGTTTTTTTTATTTATTTGTAATCTAATCCAAATATGTTCAAGGTAGTCAGAGCATTCAGCATATAATACATCAAATTTAATTCCGTTCCTAACAAAAATGCCCACTCCTCCCCCTCTTCTACCTGTGCGGTCGCATCTCACAAACGAATATCCGTCCAATTCAACAGCCTCAGGGTTGATGCCCGCATGCAACCAAGTTTCTGAAATACCAACAACATCATAGTTTGTTCCTGCCAAATAGTCAACAAGCCGGTTAAAGTTTGAAATCAGCGACCGCACGTTAATATGCCCTATAGTAAAAACTGACATATTTGTATGCTCACAAAGACCGTATCTCAACTTCGAGAGATTTTTTTTTTTTTTTTTTTTTTTAAAAAAGAAGACTCACAGTTATATAATATCACAATACGCAAGCATATATAATATCACAATACGTAAGCATATTCAATCAATTTTAATAATTAAACATGAATATCGTTAATGATTACAATAATACAGCTTAAATTATATAGTAACAAAAAACAAGAAACGCATATTATTCATCAATAGTCAAATAAAAAAAAGTAGCATAGTGATAATAAAACATGCATTATCTATTATTTTTTCTTTTTATTATATCTAGTCACACGATGTAATGGGCTATGAGTAATCTTCCTTTTCTTCAAATCGGTAGCATCATTTTCATTCGCAATCTCCTTCCCCGTTAATTCAGTCTCATATTCACTAACTGATTCTAAATCACTCTCTGAATAGTCTACATCGGTCTGTAATAGCTCTTTATAATGAATTTTTTGTCCATCTACAATCAATGCTCTTCCAGTAATCTTCGCGTTTTTGTTATCCTTTTTTAGTTCGGTTTGCTTCTCCTTTAAAATTTTTCTAATCTGTCTCTCTTCATAAGACAGATCATTAGTTATAAATACTTGGGCAGCCTTTAGATTGACCAAGTTTTCTTTTACTTTTTCAAACACTTCTAGTTTTTTGAAGTTTGTAATCAATTCGATTATGACAGGGGTGCTTGACGAATTATTTTGAGGCCAGTATATATTTGATACGTCAGATTTACTGAGAATTTGTGCCTTAAAAATAGTATTTAGTTTGCTTATAGAGGACTCCAATAAATTACTTTTATCAGCTTTAAGTCCAAAAACAGCTATGTTGTTCCTTCTTATTTTGTTTTCTAGACCAATAACCCTCTCCCTTAAGTCTTGGTTATCTTTTTTTAAATTCAGTATGGTTTTTGTAGCAATAACTAATTTCTTATTAATATTTGCAGTGCTATCTTCGATGGATTTACTTAAATAGTTAAATTTGTCGTCAATTTTTTGTACTAATACGTTTAAAAGTTCTGCGTTGGTTATCTCAGGGTTTCCCATAATAGTAGAAAGTCGATCTATTTACGTAAGGAATTTAACCCAACTGACACTACCGTTGCAGCAGTGCGGGGTTAGGTTAGGTTAGCGTTGGTTCCAATGCTAGAAACGGTCCATAAGGAAAAATAAGGACGGCTCACGGATGTGAAAATGAATCAAAACCCTACTTAGGTAATTCATTTTGATATTGTTTTAAACGATGCCGACGTGGCAGGAAAACAAAATAATAAAAATTGTGAAATAAAATTATTGTCGTTACCCATAACAACAGGGAGCAAATTTCTTCATTTGAGAAGTCGTATTTTAAATTCAAATTTAAATTCCTTTATTCATACATATGCGAGATGTTGTACGTGGCGACATCTCGTGGAAATCGAGCATATTATGTGATGAAGTTCACTGTAAGGTCCCTTTCCTTTTCGTTAGACTTTATAGCCTTGCCGAAGAGCCGTAATACGGCGAAACGCGTCCAAGGATTGGGTCTGACGGAAAGAAAAGGGATAAACGTCTTTCCTTTATTCATGTTTACAATTCTTCAAGGTAATGCTTAACTGCATACACAAAGCAGTTTTGCTATAAGCTAACAAAATTGACAACTAAAGTGGAAAAACACTTTACACACATAGTTGGCGAAGTCACGTTAAAATTAATTATTAAAATCACATAAATAATATATTACAATAAAACAGTTCAAAACAAATTAAAAATTGGAGCAGGCAGTCACGATAAGAGAACATCAAAGGTATGGCCTAAAAATTCCTGAATAGAGTTAAATGTGTGAGATATTAGGTATTTTTTACAACGGGTTTAAGAGTGTTAATCTCTAGGTATCTGATAGAAATCTGAAGCTCATTAAAAAAGGTGGGAGCGGAGTGCAGTCCACGATTTTTTTAATCGCAAAAAATCAATATGTAGATTATCTCTGCCCCGCGTGTTCTAATCATGGTCGTCACCAACTAGCTGGTAGTTACTCCGGCTTTAAGTGTGCAATAAGCATTTATAAATATAACGGGAAAGAATGATTAGTATCTGTAGATCTCCGTACGCGACTCTCACATCAGCACGGTAATCGAGCCAGAATTCACACTGCTTTGTTCTGAAGCGCAAACACTCTGCCCATATGGGTGGAAAAATAACCCCACTTCAGCAAAGCATAGCAACAAAGGGACTGAACAAGAGCATGGGAAGCATTTAGACTCATTCGGTTTGCTGTGAACCAATCGCTCAGAGAGTTGCGATTTTCTTCCATTTTCAGCCGCCACGTGCGAGTCCGGGATCCCATCCAGAATATTATCAACAATGTCTGACAAACATCAGCCCAAAAGCGCTCTGCATTCAATTTAGAAGATTATACACTTAATACACAAAATCTGCTGATTTTCTCTCATAAAAATATTTGTAAAAGAGCCTCAAGTTACTAACCTGTCGAAGCTCTAAGCTTTTAGGGTAGTAACTAAAAAGTAAACTAGACAATTCAATAAAACTTACGTAGCTTTTTGTTTTCTTTATATGTCGAGTAATAAATTTAGATTTCATCTAGCGAGTCAACTAAATCATTCACTAATCACAAAAGTTGATGTTTCTTTCTAAATTTAATGATTGATAAAACACCGATATTAAAAAAATATATTTGATGGCATGTGACGTCCAAAATCTAAAACAAATATTGTGCATGCCCCTGAATTTACAGTAACATGTTTAGATTTGCCTTTAAATTAACCGAAGTACATATTTCCCAACCACACAGCAAAAATTAATTAAGCGAAGTTGAACTTCTTTCGGAACCTCCAAAGTGTTGGTACAGCTGACGTTAATATGATTTACTGCTGTTATTTTAGAGCATTTAATTGCTTTGAGACATTAGAATGAAACAGAAGCAGGCCTGATGAAATATTGCAAGTATAAATTCAGAAGGAAAATATTGCTGGAAATATTTAAATATTCTTTTGGAGTAGGTATCAACATTGATTTTATTTGATACATTTAAAATATTTTTAGTACTGTCGTCCAGAAAATTGCCACCTTGGATTAATTTTTTAAACGTAAAATTAATTTTGTTACGTTATCAAAAGTAAAACACTTCTTTACTTTAATTTCCACTTTATTTGACAATACGACATGTTTCACTGCACTGCAGCTACGTCAGGTAATGTACAATTAATTTTAAGGTCACGCTATTTAAGTGCATGGCTAATGACAGTGCCAGTTAGGTATTGTAAAAGATGGGGGTTTTTCCCGATAATTAGTATATTCTACAATCTAATTTAAATATCAAAATCTCAAATATGGAAAAGGTTGGTATTTTCCTAACTTAATTAATATTATAAAAGTAGAAATTAAAGTTGTATTGTCCTATTGTGAGAAGAATATTGAAATAAGTTTAGTAAATGCGAGTTGTTTCGGTCCAGTTAATTATTTAAAAACATATTTGTATTTTTAAGCCTGTTTATTTCTAATGATTCGAGGTGATTTAGTTTTTATTTCTAATGATCCGAGATGATTTAGTTTTGATTCTTTGTTTTCTAGATGTAGTATTTTAAAGTCTTTAATAAGTTTAAAAATACAAATATGTTATTAAATAATCAACTGGACCTAAACAACTCACCTTTAAACTTATTTTAATATTCTTCTCACAATAGGACAATAAAACTTCAAGACACATTAAATTTGTAAATATCGCACCCTCTTTTATAATATTAATTAAGTTAGAAAAATACCAACCTTTTCCATATTTAAGACCAATTTCATTTGATATTTAAATTAGATTGTAGAATATACTAATTATCGGTAAAAACCCCCATCTTCTACAATACCTAACTGGCACTGTCATTAGCCATGCACTTAAATAGCGTTATCTTAAAATTAATTGTGGTACATTACCTGACGAAGTTGCAGTGCAGTGAAACATGTCGTATTGTCAAATAAAGTGGAAATTGAAGTAAAAAGGTGTTTTACTTTAAAAAATATAACAAAACTATTATGGATTTCCACCAAGTATCGACCGTATCGACCAATAATATTAAAGCGTAAAATTAATCTTTCCTGGACTAGTGGGGAAGAGCCAGCACAGAGAAGAACGCAAAAACTTTTCACCATTCACTCGTTACCAACCAGGGTTATGTAAGTAATATTTACGTGGTTTTACTGGATGTTTATACACAGGGTGCTCGAATTTTACTTCTAAATATCGGGAAGTTTAGATTAAGTAAATTTAGTCGATTTTCTTAAATAGAACACAATTCCAGTGTCAAAAAATAATTGAATCGAAGTGAGGGTCAGCTTGTTCTATTTATATAAAAATAAATTTACGGGTGTGAGCTGTGATAAACCATAAGTACAGCGATACTGGCGTCAATGAACGTAATAAAAGGAGCAAGGCTTGTCACCTTATTCTTTTTACCGTTGTGTTCTAACACTTCTAACAGTCCCCTTGTACAATGTGTCCTGTTTTCGTGTGTTTTCATAAACCAGCTCCCTTATTGTAAAATATAGAAAGATGGTGTCCGCGGACTACTGCTATTATTCTATGTAACTTTCATTGCCGTAAACGAAATATTCATAGTCCTCTCATTTTCTGACATATACATTTTGAAAAATTGTCATTTTTGACGCGCCCCTGTATCTCGATTATTTGATAACTTATTAATAAGGCAAGAATGGGTTACTATAGAGTTTCTTATGTAGAATTGAGTGACGTAGCTAGTTTTTATCTAAGAAGTTTTGTTTTTGAGTTATGAACCAAATTTTGTTTTTTTAAAAGGGACACCCTATATATTATTTCTTTGTCTTAGCCCTCTTGTCAAGGGCTTTTCAAAAATATATAATACATAGTCCATACTTATTTTTTTTAAAAAGGGGCAATTTTAAGATTTTTTTTGTAAAATTAATCATTTTTCGTTATAGAAGGCTATTTACGCAAATAAAAAATAAAATTAACAATTTTACTTTTATTATACAACTTTATGTTATTACATAACTTTAATCCAACAGCAAAACAAATGTATTATTTTATTAAATTACAAAAATTGCTCGAATTGGACTACGTTGCGTTTTAAACACTTTCGACACACCGTCTCGATTCTTCGCAATGTATTTAATAAAATAATAGGCCTTCCCTGCAAAAGCCTAAAGGTCGAAGTTGATCAATATTGTGGTATTGCTCGTAATAAATATTTATAGTTATAGTTCCTTCATAGATACTATACCTAATTTTAGTGCCAAAAATAAAGCATGACACGCTAAATCCAAACCGGCCATGACTTTCTCGTGGAAATATTACGTGTTGGTTCTCTTGGGACCAGTACTTTAAATTGTTTCGATTAAGGATATCAGAACTCGTAAAATAAGCTTCGTCGGACCATACCACCCTTCCCTCAAAATTTGCGTTCTCCTGCAACATTTGTGGGTATCAGTTGCAAAAAACTATACTACGTTCTACGTTATAAAGATGCAAATGCTGGACACGATAATATATATTTATGGTTTAAATTTACATTTTTTTAGTAATAACTGCGTTCTTCATTTCTTAATCCCAAATTAATGTTTATGATCCTTGTTTGGATGCTGCTGATGTGCACAGAATACAGAAAGTCCAAAATAATTGTTTACGTTTAATATTTGGAATTCGCCGACGTAACAGAATATCACATAAGCTTAAATACCTCTATTGGCTTAACATGGTTAATAGGCGTAAACTGCATGCAACTTGCCTCTATTACAAGATTTAAAAATTTCGTTCTCCTCCCTACCTCTATAATAAAATTACTTTTCGTACAGATGTTAATCACTTAAATTTACGTAGAAAAAACATAGACATGAGCTTTTTAAAAGATCGTTTTCATATAATGTTGCCTTATTAAACCAGATATGCCTGGCGTACTATATAAAGTACACCTAAAACAAGTTGAAACTAGCAAAAACCGATCGTTTTATTTTGCCGTACAGGTTAAGGTAACTTCAGTAAGTTGGTGTTAGTCATTGAAAGTAGATGTGTTATTGTTTTCTTGCTAAACATTGTTGTGGCGATACAAATAAAAACAGACATTTTGTAAAATGGCTGAATACGGAATTCGGTTTGCTAAGTAAGTAAAAATTTTTGAGTTATAACAATGTGATAAAAAAATATTTGCTGGTTTTGATTGAAAAAATAATTGTTAGTTTCAATACATTTTCAAGATATAGATAATTTTTTTTATAAAGCTCGTAAAAACGATTTTTCTTTTAGTGTACTATATATAGTACGCCAGGCAAATAACGTACTATTTTTTTCAGAAATATCTCCCTCGAGCAAGCAATGGCCATGTTGGAAGATGACGAGAATTTAGTGTAAAAAGTTGATAGTGTCACAATAATGCCTCCAATCAACGCTTGCGGTTCTATCACTGATAATGATTCTGGTGAGGAAGACCAGGTTTCGGTAAACAATTTACCAGGTTCACAGTTGCAAGCGTCTGCAGAAATAAACTTTACACATAATGACACCATTTCTTCTACGGACTCCAAAGATAATATTTCATTGTCAGATTTAGCACAAAAATATAAAAGTAAAAAACGACCTATCAAAAAGAAAAAAACTTATCAATGGGTAAAAGAGGATCTTACGCGAAATGGTCCTAATATATTTGAAAATAATGTCACTAATGAAACAAAAACTCCACTTGAATGGTTTTTAGAATTTTTTGATGATGAACTTTTTACACTTATAACACATGAAAGTAACCGTTATGCGTCACAGAAAAACAACCACCAAGAAATACTGGAACGAGAAGTTAGAGCATTTGTTGGCGTTGGCATACTTTTACTAAGTGGATATGTGCTCGTCGTAGAATGTTCTGGGAACGTGAGAGAGATGCTAATAACGTACTAGTTAGAGAAGCACTTACTAGAGATAAATTTGAGTACATTATGTCAAATTTTCATGTTGCGGATAATTTAAATTTAAACCAAAGAGATAAGTTTGCAAAAGTAAGACCACTGTTCAAACACCTCAACAAAAAGTTTTTGGAAAATGGTATCGTTACGCAGATGCACTCTGTAGATGAGGCAATGGTTCCATATTTTGGTCGCCATTCCTGTAAACAATTCATTCATGGTAAACCCATAAGGTATGGCTACAAATTATGGGTTCTTCTTCTTATCACGCCCTCTCCTGCCGAAGGTTGGCGATCCAAATGGCAATTGTAGCTCTGGAAACTGCAGCACGAAAGATTTCTGCAGACGAGCGATCGAACCATCTCCTTAAGTCCTTTAGCCATGAGTTCTGGCGTCTTCCTACTGATCTTTTCCCGTGCACTTTGCCCTCTATTATGAGGCGTAGTATTTCGTATTTATCACCTCTCATCACATGACCCAGGTATTGCATTTTTCTTTCCTTGATGGTGTTCAATAGTTCCTTTTGTTTGTGCATGCGCTGGAGTACATCGTTGGTGATCCTTTGTACCCATGAAATTCGCAGCATCCGTCTATACACATACATTTCGAAGGCTTCTATTTTCTTTTCCGTCTGTGAATTTAGTGTCCAGCTTTCACATCCGTAGAGTAGGACAGAGAACACGTAGCATCTGATCATCCGAATTCTGAGTCCCAAGCTGAGGTCCAATCTTGCAAAAAATGATTTCATACTCACGAAGATTTTTCTCGCTTGTTCAATCCTTGAAAGTATTTCCCTTTTCGGGTCGCACTGACTATTGATGTTAGCTCCCAAATATTTTATTGAGGTCACTTGTTCGATTGTTTGTCCTTTGATCCGCAGGTGTGCATTTATTGGAGTTTTAGAAAAGATCAATAGTTTGGTCTTGGAGACATTGAGATGCAATCCAAACATTTTACTATAGTGAACTACGGAATCCATGATGCTTTGTAGTTCCTGCATATCGTTGGCCAATATAACCGTATCATCGGCGTACCTGATATTATTTATTGGGGTTCCATTGATCTTGATTCCGCCCTGGACCCCATCCAGTGCTTCTCTAAATATAGTCTCTGAATACATATTAAAGAGGAGTGGAGACAAGACGCAACCCTGTCGGACACCCCGTCTGATCTGCATATCCTCCGATGCTGATTGTTCCATCTTTACTACCGCCGTTTGATGCCAGTAAAGTTCTGATATGAAACGCAGGTCCTGTTCGTCAACCCCGGTTGTTCGCAGGATTTCGATCATCTTCTGATGATTAACACAGTCAAACGCCTTTCGATAGTCTATGAAACATGCGAATACATTCACATTCATGTCTCTGCACCTTTGTGTCATTACATTCAGGGAGAAGAGCGCTTCACGCGTTCCGAGTCCGTTTCGGAATCCAAACTGGGTATTGTCCATCTGATATTTGCACTTCTTATAGATTCGCGTGTGGATGATTCTAAGAAAGGTTTTCAGGACATGGGACATAAGACTTATCATCCGATAGTCATCACATTGTGAGGCGTTGGGTTTCTTTGGCAGGGTTACGAATGTTGATTTAAGCCAATCCGACGGTATCTTGCTTGAGTTATATAGTTTGTTAAATAATGCTGTTATTAAATCTAGGCTTTTACTTTCGTTGTCTGCAATTAATTTAAGTATTTCAACGTTGATTTTATCGGGACCGGTAGCTTTCCCGTTTTTCTGTGCTTTTATTGCATGAACAACTTCGTCTCTGGTTATTTCTGGAGCCTTTTCATTCAATATGTGATCTATCGGTGGTGGGGAGCAAGGTCTATCGTCATTAAAAAGTGTTTCGATATATTCTTTCCATCTTGCAAGCTTAGCCCTCACTCCTAGAATTATCTCGTTGTTATCATCTCTCAAGATTGCTCCTTGATGTTTTCTGTGTCTGTTTGTAAGCTCTTTTACTTTTTTATGAACATTGAAGGTGTCATATTTTTCTTGCAATTGTTCTATTTCTTGGCACTTTGCCGTCATCCAGATCTCTTTCGCTTCCCGACACTTTTTCCTAATGATCCTATTTAATCGCCTGTATTCTGTCGGATTTGCCTTGTATTTCCGTCTGTCATTCATGAGGTCTAATATTTCTTGCGTCATCCATTCCTGTTTCCTGTTGGTTGCCATGAATCCAATGTCATTTTCCTGTATACTTGTTATTTTATTTTTCAAATCATTCCATGTCTTTAAGTTTCATCGATAAAAGTTTCTTCTTTAAGAAAAGTTGCCCAGGTATACATTTTTTCTCATATTTTTCCTTTAAAACATTCCACATTATTAAAAGCACTCTCACAGTTACGTAAACTTTCTATTTGAGAGTCTTGGACACACTGTACAATTAAACACTTGGCTTTATCATCATTTTTTACCTCCTAACCTTTTTCTCTATCTATTGCCCTTAGTATACCACTTTTTACTTTGTTTCCTGCGAGAATAAGTTTTATCCTAAACTTCCAATTGTAGTAATTTAATCTATATGGGTAGGTACTTCCAATTATGGATACATTTTTTGGTTTCAACCTTATCAAGGAGCATCGACCAATATTAGCAAAATATATTGTGATTTGGGTGTAGGTGCTAGTGTGGTACTTGAGTATGCCGATGTTTTGAGAAGTAGATGGACCGATGCAGAATTTCATTTATTTTTTGACAATTTTTTTACGTCAATTCCGCTTATTGAAAAGCTTTCGGAGAAAAGATTTCTTGCAACCGGGACAGCTAGAGAAAATAGAATACAAGGAGTTGCTTTACAAGATTCAAAGGTTATGAAAAGAGAAAAGAGAGGGACTTATGATTTCAGAAAAATTTCTGATAAAAACATTATCACTGTCAAATGGCACGACAACAATTTGGTGACCCTTTGGCATGGGCGGCGTAGACAGGTCAGATCAAAACATTAGCCTTTATCGTGTCGCTCTCCGAGGGAAAAAATGGTACTTTTCGTTGATATCTCACTGCATCGACATGGCAGTCCATAACGCTTGGCAGCTATATAGAATACATGGTGGAGATTTGGATCAACTGAAGTTCAGAAGACGTATTGCAACAGCTTTACTTACTCAAAATCAAAAACCTTGTACTTATTCCCGTGGACGCCCGGCAAGTCAAGAAAATATTGACATTCCTTGTGACCGTTTAGATCATCTTGTAATACCACAAGACCGTCAAACTCGCTGCGGTTTCTGCCATGAGAGAGCAAAGACAAGATGCGTAAAATGTAATGTTAAATGTTTTATTGGTTACCATACCAGGTCCTAATAAAAATACATACCTTTATGCCTAGCGTACTATATATAGTACGGCGCTTTTTTTGTGTTTTTTGTAACAATAAAAATATAAGTTCATAAAATACTCTTTTTTATTAATATTTTTAATGTAATTTCAACAGGAAATCTAAAATTTTTCTCCTGGTCTACTTTTAGGCATATCTGGGTTAATTAATTCATTAAATCTGGATTTGGCTCAAGTCAATATGTCATGTAATTCCTTTAAAAATAAATTAAATGAAATCTTGTTTAACAACCAGTCTCATGGTCAGAGATTATAAGTACCTAGTGGAAACTCTTCATTTATCTCTTTTCTGTTTCTTTTTTTTTGTCTTTTCTCTTCCTATCACTAGTAAATCTAGTAGGTATCTTCGGGATATATAGCAGCGCATTAATGACATAAAGCATTATATTATTTAAGCTTTTGGCCTCATGTTAATAACAGAATCTGCCGAGTGCAGAAGTCTGAAATGATGGCCATTTATTTGCTCGTATTTATAGTATCAATATCACTTTATTTCCAATTTTTATAATATATTGTAATGCTGTGAATGCATGGGTAAATAATAAACAGTTATTTATTTATTTATTTACTTATTTATTAAATTCATCATACCTCTACCTTTAGTCATTAATTGCAACAACATTGTTTTTTAATTCATAAAACTACAGTTTTAAACAGTATTTCATAAATAATATAAAGTAGACCATATTATTATTTTTCAAACAACAATTTACCTAATTCGTACACGGAAAAAACAGTATTGTAAATTTAGTTTAGTAAGAATTTTTTAGTATATTTCTCTATAAAACCTCTTAATAACTATAAATCTCTATATCAGTCTTTTCCAAAATAAAATTGTAAACTAAATTTATAAAAAAATATGGTTAGCTTTTTTATATAACATAGTATAATTATGCCACTACTAAGTTATATATTACATTTTACAAATGCATTTTGGTTACATTGAATAACCATTTCTCTTAGTTAAAAGTAAGAAACTGTGTTGTGAATTTTACTAAATCCTTTTGTGGCTTTTATAATTTTTTATTACATTAAGAGACAAGCATAAAAAATGGTTATAAAGGAAACTTAGTAAAAATTACTATATTTCTTTACCAAAATTTTTAATAGAATTTAGAAGGGTGTAATTATAGTAAGACTGTTTAACAATAAACTATTTGAATTTTTATAACACTATATTTGCAAAATATCAAAAAATATAAAAGCGCTTATAAAATTTTCGTAGGAAAATTCGTATTTTACTAAATGAATATAGTAAAAACCCTAAATAATTTACAGGAATAGTCAAAGCCGCGTCGTCCGTCGCCGCCGCCGCATTTACAGTTATGCCATCAAAGGGGTCGTACCTCTAACTCTTACTCCTATATGTGTTTTAAGTTCAAACTGGTTAATTTTGTCTCTGATTTTGTGTTTATGGTATTATGGTGCTGTTATGTGGAGTTTGGAGGATTTATTAGCAGAATGGAATCTGGAAGACTTAGTTTTGACCACCAAGAAAGAAAGACCAAATATATTTCATAATACCATGTGTAAAAGCAAATAAAAAATGTTACAAAAATATTTAAATGAATCTACAAAAGGAGTTTTAAATATTTACTAAAATATTTAATTAGTATAACAAAAGTTGGTGGTAGAAATTCAACTAAAATTAATAGAATTTACGAAAAAATATTACAAATTTTACAATATTCATTAGTAAAATGTGCTGAACTGCTTGGTAGATTTTACAAATAATTATTTCAACCGTAACAACAGAAGCTAGAAAAAAACAACAACATATTTTTATATTATTTGCACTCCTGTTTAATAGTTTTTACTGTAACGAATTTTTTTATTCCTATATATTTTTGTAGTAACTAATAAAAATATTAACTCGTTTTACTATAATTTTATAGTCTTTCTTAATATACCATATGGCTGTCCTATATAGAACTATAAAATATAGTTACTTCTATTATATTTTTGGATATTCTTATAAATTTTTTTTTCCGTGTATCGCACTAATTCGTAAGCTTTATAGATTCGTTAGAAATTCGAAAAAATCTAGGGTAATTCCAATTAAAAAACAGAACGGTGTTTTTCTAGTTATGCCACTTCATGATTAAAGGTGCGATATGAAAATACACGAGAACTGGACACCCTGTACAGACTGTACTATTTATTTTCTATTTCTTTCAATAAACCTAAAAACCAATAAGGAAATAAAAACAGCGTACGTCTAAGATTTTCCCTTTTGAGGACTCGTAAACGAAGTGTTTACTTTAACAGTTTGATTCGCAATTTCGTTTTCTATGGATCGTTTTTGTCCTTTTATAGCAACTTTCTTTAGTTTTCTTAGTTTATCAGGATTTCTAGACTTTAGTTTAAGGATGACATCTATATGTATTCTGAACATATTTACTAGGTTAATTACTTAATTGTTTTGCAGAAGATTTTTTATTTGTTATGACTGTGATTGTTCTTTTAAACACGTAATCTAAGTGTAGGAAATATCTCATTTTTTCACACAGTGAGCAAAAAACTCTCTGTTGTACGAAGTAAACGCTGAAACAATTTTTTGGTAATTGTGGTAATACAGCCCATTCATTAAGTGCAATATCTTGCAGGTAAGATGTTTTACGAAAAAAATTTAGTTAATTGCCGAATATTTTCTTACTTACACGACATTTCATTGGATCAATTAAATTTTGCTAACTTCGTTTTTTCCGGGCTTTGTTGTATTAAGGCTTTATTATAAGAATAAAATATTAATAAAGTACGGCTGTGTACACAAGCAATTAATTTATTGTATAGATAAAATTTTTACAAGCTTCGAGTTCGTGGAGACAGATGCGTTTGACACCTTTGTCTCAGATCACACAGCACAGAAAATACATTTTAAAGCTCAGCCCGAAAACACAAATTTAATATTCTGAAATATAAACGCATTTTTCAGAGGAGGGTAACTGTTTTTCAATTTTTTCAATCAATAATACGACACATTGAGAGGAGTGAGTTCGCACTAGGGGCGTTTCTTGATTTATCCAAGGCGTATGATTGTCTAGATAGAAAGATACTTATAGATAAACTTGAAATGTATGGACTCCAGGGAAATGTAAAGGAATGGTTCATATCATATATTTGCGATCGAAGACAAACTGTAACAATTATTACAAAGGAGACAGAAACTGAATAGCACAGTCAAGCATCCTGGGCTCGATCCTATTTGTTACATTTGTCAATGACTTGGTTTTTGTAATACATGAAGAGAGCCAGAATATTGTTAAATACGCAGACGATACTAATTAAATTATTGGTAGCTCAAATTTACATGACCTTGTAATTAAAGCTAAGCATTTCTTAATCTTGTTACAGAATGGTTTAATAAAAATAGATTAATCCTAAACAAAGCCAAAACAAAGTACTTTATAGAACTAACCAGACCTTGACTGAGTGACCCTCAACTATCGAAACGGATAATAATCAATACATACCGATGTCTAAAAATGTAAAATTTCTGGGTGTTCACATTAATTAATGCTACGATTAGACAGGGCATGTAAATAATCTGACAAAAAAACTTAACTTGGCCTGTTATGGAATCCGTGTTGTTGGAGGGTATACGAAGGAGGAAGACTGTAAGGATTATGTATTTCGCTTTGAAATCATTATTAAAACATGGAATTATTTTTTGCGGGGAATACGGCTCAGTCCATGATATTTTTGTGGCTCAGAAGCGGGTCATACAAATTGTCAAAAAACTGGACTAGGTATAACAAAACCTGTAGAACTGCTTTTAAGTGTATGTTATTTATATGTTTGATGTTTTCTTTAAGCGTTAACCATTTTTTGATTTAAAAACAACTAATAATTATAGGACAAGAATAATGGACGTTAACTATACAATACAGCGGCTTACACTTACGGAGAAAACGCCCCATTATATGTGTATAAAACTCTTTAATGCTTTGCCAAACAAAATTGAAAAAATAAATACAGAAAAATTGTTTAAAAACGAAATTACAAAAATGCTTATTGATTTGGAACCTTATTGCTTAAGTGACTTTTGTATGTAGAAGATAGAGTATTAATGTTTATGTGTGTTATTTCATCCTTGGTGATTATGACGTTATTTCTTTTCGTGCTCCCTTGTGGTTTCACAACTTGAAATAAAGAAGTTTATTATTATTATTATTATTATTATTATTCTTTGAATTATTAAATGTAGGCCTAGATAAAAGCCCGTTTCTTGATTGTTTGATAGGTTTGTTAGGGTAGTGGATGCGAGAATGTGTAACGAGTTCATTTGGGGAGAGGTTTGTCCGCCTGTAAAAATAATATTTTGTATTTTTCTCTGGCAACGTTATTATTTGTAGCTACCCACTCAAGTTTTTGTTTAATAATTAAATGATATTTGAGATTATGTCTAAATATTCAAGATTCACGAAATAAACTTTACTGGGTAAATTGGCATAAGGTTAGATCCTGATTAAATACATTTTAGCGTTTCTTGTATGTCTGTTATTAAAACAAAATATAAGGGCGTGAGTACTTTTTACTTTATATCCCTCTTAAGCAATAACATTACACCTCGTTAACAAATATTATCTCAGCGTCTTAAAACTTTTGGATTCCGTAAAAGTACGCCTCATTGCGAGCTTTAGCTATTAAGATAAATTACCCCTGTATGTTTATTTACAAAACTTCTTTCATGTTTTCCCGTATTACACCCGAAAATCCAAAAGATATTCTTTGTTCCTTGTTTGTAGGAGATCAACGTTATTTATTTTCTTGCGAAGAAATGATAAACGATCGGCCATCTAACACTGTTTAAGTAATTTCTCGATGTTTCATCGTATCTTAGTGTTTCTTGATCGATTTCTAATTGTTTGTGTTTAGAGATATATTAATATTTATAGGCGAATGAATGAATGTAAGCAGGGAACGAAAACAAAAAGAAAAAAGAAATTCGTAGAGAGAATTTTCTTCAGGTCCGTAACCAGTCGTAGAAGTGGGTGGCAAAAATATTGGAGGGGATTAAGGGTGTTTTATAAAGAACATAACAACAAATTTCCATATTGTGGTTATCAATACAAGAAGGCCTAAGAATCGAGCATTTTGTAGAGATCTATGAGGTAAAAAAAGAAAGTCCTCAAAGAATACGGTGGACTTAATCACGCAGGCGTTGAATTATTAATTTTAAAAGGTAACCTAGGTAAAAGTTAAAGATGAATAAATAGATAGTTTTATTTTTAAGCAAATTATATTATTGTCCATTATGGGTAGAAATAAAAATTACTTGTTATGGTTCACAGTTTTAACTTTCAGTTATCTGACACGCGTGTTTCGGCCCCTTCGGGTTAAGTTATAAATGTTCTTAAAATGGTATTTATCTAAACTGTAATGTAAGGTATAAATAAGTAATAAAGAAATTAAGAACAGGGGTTACAATGGATTGATACATTGTGGGGTTGTTCTATTGTTATACAGGTGGTTATCAGAAAATATTTCTCTTATTTTATTATGTTGTTGATAATTGGGTTAGCACTGGAACGTATTTTCGTTTGATTATTGACAACTTTACTTTTGTTTTTTATTGCTTTTTTGATTTTAAGTGATTCTAGAAAGGTCAACTTTTTGCTTTTGTTCTGGATATGAATATAGGTTTTTATTTTATTTTTTTTAAAATAGAAGTTTTATGTTCTTTCAGTCTAGTTTTAAAATTTCTACCTGTTTGTCCAATATAGATAGCATGGTACTTGCACAATTTATTTGGTAGATCCCGCTTCGTAAGAGTTTGTCCTTCGTTTCTATTTTAGAATTGCATAAGTGTCTACTTAAGTTGTTTTTATTTACTTTTTACATATGCTTTGGCTATTTGAATAAAAAAATAATAATATAAGGATGGATCTTCAATCATCCTCCAAATCACTTGAATCACTCGTTTCATTTACTTCAATAATAATGGGTTGAATATTTAGTCTATCTATGCTCTCTTTCATACCATTTTAACATCTCGCTTTCTGGGTGCCGAATTGAATTTTTCAAAATATCAGTCAATTTTTGGACTACCATCTCGACCAATATGTCTGCATTAATACATTTTAATAATCCCCCAAATACGTTCAATCGGATTGAACATACAGTGGATTGGAGGAAACCCTAAAACTTTATGTCTATATTGCGCAGTCAGGTCATCGACTAAATATTATCTTTGTAGCTTATGTCTGAAAAGAATTTAAGTTTAATATTTGAGAATATGTTAGAAAAAAAGGGCATACAAAACGTCTTGTACCAACCTATTAACGATTTGTAAAAGTTCGGCTTTAAACATTTGTGGGAATCAAGTTTTATTTTTAACTCCCAACATTAAACGGTGAGGCTTTGTATATTCCTCGAGTTAGGTTATTTCACTGGTTCGTTTTATATATTGGTTAGGTGAATTAAACAGTTAGATCCCATTTACTTTGGCGTTTATTTATCCAATTTGGCAAATGTTAACTTATAACATTACCAGTGGCGTAACTAGCCCTCTAACCTGGGGGTGGCCTAGGGTGGGCCTGTTATTGTGACTTGTAGTGACGGCTCGTGTAGATGCGGGCCGGCGGAGGGCCCGCCGCAGGCAAAATTTTTTTTGGACCACGCCCAAATTTTAACAAATTTGGTCAATAATCAACAGTAATATCACAAGAGCTCGTTTTTTTATCGGTTAGATTTTTCAGCTGTCACAAAAACTTTTTTGGAAATTTTTCGAGTTGAATTTGGACATGTTTATTCCGATTAGATCCCGAGAGGGAAGCTCCAGGGATTTAATTTTTGAATAAACAAGCCCAAAGTTTAACGAGTATTGCCAAAAAAGTTTAAGTGAAAATGGAAAATTTAACCAATAAAATTTATATAGATTATAATTATAAATTGATGCTATATTTGCGAGGCGAGTAGCGAGCTTACAAAGTCAGCCTTATTCTGGGAGGGGGGGGGGCCTAGCGACGTCTGGGGGGGGGGGCGGCCCCCCTAGGCCCGCCTGTAGTTACGCGCCTGAACATTACTAACTTTTTATAACATTACTACACTTATAATTTGGTGCTTTTATTTCAGAGAATGCAATATTTTGTCATGTCCGTCGGACGATGACCTACAATTTTTTGACGCTCGTGTTGACCTTTCACTAGTTTAAGCCGCAGTGGTTCTCGAGAGAACGTCAGTGTGCTCCCGTCGCTAAAACATCATGCCGCCGTCAGATCGGCCAATCATAAGGCCACATATTTCACGCGTTGTGTTCTAATTGGCTATTTACTGTTCCGCAATGTTTTCTCTGGTCCAATGGTTAATTTTCCCGCTTTGTGTACTGCGGTAAGCTTGATCTCAAAGCGACAAAGCACATATGTTTTCACAATCTTCAAAAACAGACTTTTTACCACTGAATTCTGTTGAGAACAATTTCTTGCTAGATTAAACGTAGCGACAGGCCGCTGTTTTAGTATAATATTTGCAAATTCTGTAGCTTGTCTGGGCGATAATATTATTCGTTCTGAAAACTTTATATGCATTTTGTTTCGCTGCCTCTCTGACCGTTGAGGAATTGTGTTGCTAATGGAATATTTGAAAAGCATTTATTTTATCCAGACAAAGAGTAGTATTGATTCTGAAAACATTGGTTGCGCCCAATATCATTATTTTTATTGCATTTGAGCAATCGTCTCCCCAACAATATTGTATAATTAAATTTAATTTTATTAGTAGTTAACCATTCTTAAATTGCAGCTTTATTCCATGATGTGTTAGGTATTATATAACTTATTGAGCCTTATTTAAATCAGTAACAGTCAACATCGTAAGCTGAAAATACACAGGCCTGTTTACGCTCGGTATCTAGACTATTTAGAACACAAACTTTGAGAAATGCTAGCAAACTTAATTTAATAACCGAAACAAAAACAACACATATTTAATTATCATAATATGAATTATAAATATACCATAATTTAACCTAACTTTAAAGTCAGCTGTCTGGTAGGGTGGTACTTCAAAAGGCAACGCCCTGCGGACTATACAAAGTATCGATTGATACCATGAGTTTGTTTATTATTTTTTTGTGTTTATACCTATTTTAATATATAAGTTAATGCGGAATTGATTAAATGTGGTGTTTTCTTCTCGATAGGATGTTTGCTGTTTTTATTTTAGTAATAAAGGCGCTGTCTTAACTTTAAGGGCACAAAACAGGTGGCGCTTTTGTTTGTTTTATCCACACCACTCACCGACTGATGAGCTAGTCGTCTTGGTCCTGAAAGGCAGTGTCCCAGTCCTCCTGTGAACCACCAGACAGTAATAATTCCACCCGGTCGCATTAATTATTAATTTTCAGTGCGGTAAATCCACCTCTCACCAAATGTTTGTCGAAGATGATTATTTAGTGCTTATATGTTCCAAAGGAATGTCGTTGAAATTCCGAATATTATAAATACTATTAAATTTTGATTAAAGAAAAAAGGACCAACTATTTTATTACCCCACAAACCCAGCTACGCGTTAACCGAAAAATTGTACTGTAATCGAGTCTTTTAATAAGTTAAGATTTTGAGAAGTCCAAAAATGGTAATTTTTTACGTTAAATTTTCCGATTTTGCAAAATATTGATTCATCGCTAAATAAAATATTTGTTGTAATTTCTGAATCAATTTTTATACTTTCTATCCAATTACAAAATTCAGTTCTTCTTTCATCAACCGGCCTTAACCCTTGTACTTTTTGTATAAGGATGGAAATTATTGTCATCTTAAGATCTTATGGCTATGGTAGCACTCTAATTACTCCTTAAATATCCTTCACAAATGTATATTTTTTCTTCTTCCGTAAAGCGCATTTTTCGGACAATTTTGACACTAATAAAAAAACTACCTTCACCTAAAGATTTATCTTATTTTCCTTAAATAATAATAGGTGTGCGTATGTTTACTGAACATACGCTTTTTAATACTAACCTTTCAAAAGAAGTAATATGTTGTTCTGGTATTGGATTTTACTATAAATAGCCGACAATTTTGTATTAGATTCAGTCATTCACGGGGGTTCAAAGAGTAAAGATCTAATTAGCTGCAGTCATCATATGACGTCATAACTCGAGATGATGAGTTATTTTCACAAGAATTAAAATTTGTAATACACATTTAAATAAAAGTTCCTAAAGCATAATCTGGGACTTTTCTGGTAGTTTAAAATATCAACAGACGGACCAATAAAAGTTTTATTAAAGTTACAAAGTCGTTTATTTTGTGTTTTTAAGTTAGATAAAATACTTAGGCATAAAAAGTGTTATTAAATAAAATATTATATAGAGTCAGAATAAGACTCATATATTATACAGAGTTGGAATAAAACTCAAATATTTTTATTACGTTTTAACTAAGCTGTTGTGAGTCAGACACATGGCCTTAAATTTCGCAACAGTCTTAGACCGAATGCAAGACGTGCTGCTACCGTCTTCGCCGAGCGGCTTCCTGGAGGCCTGGATCAATGATGCCATGGCCGCATACTCGCCCAATGGACAATCTGGACTCCAGGGAGTCAGCTATGACTTTCCCGTCGACGCTGCGGAGGTGGCGAAGGGCCCAGACCGAGATGCCAGGCCCCCTCTTGGTGTCCAGGACCTGTTAGGGTTCTCTAAACCTCCGTCCGGCTGCCGGCCGAGTGGCATTGAAGTGGCAAGCGACCCAAACCCCGTGGGTGACTCACCGAAGGCATTAACAACTAAGCCTGAAGAAGAGGATCTCTGGTCGTGGTGTGAAGATGTACAGCCGTGGGGAATGCTGGGTGAAGAGGAAGAAAAAGACGTTTATGTCGAACTAGCTGATCGTCAGCATATTAGAAACTATGGTGCGCATGCGTCTAAGCTACCCGGGGACGGGGACGTATCGTTGCACCCCATGGCGCCCGAGCAAAAGACCGTTGAAGGCAAGGAAGACTTAAAACCCTTCGATGCGCCTAGGTCAAAGACCCATTTTAAAGAAGTAAAAGAAGTTTTGAAGAAATATGACGTGCCTGAAGTGGTGTCCCATCAAAAAGAGATAGATAGGGAACCAGTCTTGTGGCTACATGGCAAGTTGAAGGCGGAGGCCCCAGGTGTTGGGCGATGGGTAACCGCACTCCTAGGGATCGTTGGAGCGCAAGCAATGGACCCGGCTGCCAGGGACCAGTATCCGAAGAGGAGCTGATGTACCGCTGGAGACCGCTTTGGAGTTGTGGGGCGTCAGGAGGAAGATGGAGTAGCGGTGTGGTGTCCGAGGAACCACAGAAGTAATATACTCAACTTAGCACATGGAATACGCCACAACACTCGTGAAGGGATGAAAGATATTATCAAAAGATGGTTATGGTGGCCGATGATAGATAAGGATGTGGACACGCACTTCAGCCAATGTGTGTTATGCCAACACTTTAAGGAAGATACCCTGTGTCACGGAATGTTAAAACCGTGGGGCACAGTTGTGATTACAGTAATTGAAAATTTAGCGAGGACCAGACACAGTAAATATACAACATTGTACTGTGCTGTTGACGTATACAGTGGATTTATTGAAGCCAGACCACATAGGAATATTCACCCAGCTTCCTTGATAGAAGTCGTACAAGCCGAGGTGATTAGCAGATGGGGAACACCCAGTTTGTTGGTGCTAACGCCAGATGTGGCGAAGTACAGAGAAAAGATAGCCCATGCAACCAATATTACAACCATTGGCACGGCAGAGAAATTAGTGACTTCCACGATGATACCATTTGAACGGTTTCAAACCAGAATTTTAGCGATGACCAGGGAAGAGTGGCCTCTACAGTTGCAGTCCTTGCTGAACCAAGCCAGGAGCCGCAGAGACGACCACAATGGAGCTACGGCCAGAGAGATGGTGACGAACAACAGGACAATCCTCCAGAACAAGACGTTCTAAAGCGTAGCATAGAGTAGAAATGGAGCTACGGCCAGAGATGGTGATCGACCCCAGGACAAACCTCCAGAGACAGAAGAAAAGTGTATATAGTTAAGTAGAATTGTAAATGTAAATATTTTGTTGTTGTTGTTTATTCGACAACAGCCAATTAGATCTCTTAAGGGGGGGGGGGGTGTTCTGGTATTGGATTTTACTATAAATAGCCGACAATTTTGTATTAGATTCAGTCATTCACGGGGGTTCAAAGAGTAAAGATCTAATTAGCTGCAGTCATCATATGACGTCATAACTCGAGATGATGAGTTATTTTCACAAGAATTAAAATTTGTAATACGCATTTAAATAAAAGTTCCTAAAGCATAATCTGGGACTTTTCTGGTAGTTTAAAATATCAACAGACGGACCAATAAAAGTTTTATTAAAGTTACAAAGTCGTTTATTTTGTGTTTTTAAGTTAGATAAAATACTTAGGCATAAAAAGTGTTATTAAATAAAATATTATATAGAGTCAGAATAAGACTCATATATTATACAGAGTTGGAATAAAACTCAAATATTTTTATTACGTTTTAACTAAGCTGTTGTGAGTCAGACACATGGCCTTAAATTTCGCAACAGTCTTAGACCGAATGCAAGACGTGCTGCTACCGTCTTCGCCGAGCGGCTTCCTGGAGGCCTGGATCAATGGTGCCATGGCCGCATACTCGCCCAATGGACAATCTGGACTCCAGGGAGTCAGCTATGACTTTCCCGTCGACGCTGCGGAGGTGGCGAAGGGCCCAGACCGAGATGCCAGGCCCCCTCTTGGTGTCCAGGACCTGTTAGGGTTCTCTAAACCTCCGTCCGGCTGCCGGCCGAGTGGCATTGAAGTGGCAAGCGACCCAAACCCCGTGGGTGACTCACCGAAGGCATTAACAACTAAGCCTGAAGAAGAGGATCTCTGGTCGTGGTGTGAAGATGTACAGCCGTGGGGAATGCTGGGTGAAGAGGAAGAAAAAGACGTTTATGTCGAACTAGCTGATCGTCAGCATATTAGAAACTATGGTGCGCATGCGTCTAAGCTACCCGGGGACGGGGACGTATCGTTGCACCCCATGGCGCCCGAGCAAAAGACCGTTGAAGGCAAGGAAGACTTAAAACCCTTCGATGCGCCTAGGTCAAAGACCCATTTTAAAGAAGTAAAAGAAGTTTTGAAGAAATATGACGTGCCTGAAGTGGTGTCCCATCAAAAAGAGATAGATAGGGAACCAGTCTTGTGGCTACATGGCAAGTTGAAGGCGGAGGCCCCAGGTGTTGGGCGATGGGTAACCGCACTCCTAGGGATCGTTGGAGCGCAAGCAATGGACCCGGCTGCCAGGGACCAGTATCCGAAGAGGAGCTGATGTACCGCTGGAGACCGCTTTGGAGTTGTGGGGCGTCAGGAGGAAGATGGAGTAGCGGTGTGGTGTCCGAGGAACCACAGAAGTAATATACTCAACTTAGCACATGGAATACGCCACAACACTCGTGAAGGGATGAAAGATATTATCAAAAGATGGTTATGGTGGCCGATGATAGATAAGGATGTGGACACGCACTTCAGCCAATGTGTGTTATGCCAACACTTTAAGGAAGATACCCTGTGTCACGGAATGTTAAAACCGTGGGGCACAGTTGTGATTACAGTAATTGAAAATTTAGCGAGGACCAGACACAGTAAATATACAACATTGTACTGTGCTGTTGACGTATACAGTGGATTTATTGAAGCCAGACCACATAGGAATATTCACCCAGCTTCCTTGATAGAAGTCGTACAAGCCGAGGTGATTAGCAGATGGGGAACACCCAGTTTGTTGGTGCTAACGCCAGATGTGGCGAAGTACAGAGAAAAGATAGCCCATGCAACCAATATTACAACCATTGGCACGGCAGAGAAATTAGTGACTTCCACGATGATACCATTTGAACGGTTTCAAACCAGAATTTTAGCGATGACCAGGGAAGAGTGGCCTCTACAGTTGCAGTCCTTGCTGAACCAAGCCAGGAGCCGCAGAGACGACCACAATGGAGCTACGGCCAGAGAGATGGTGACGAACAACAGGACAATCCTCCAGAACAAGACGTTCTAAAGCGTAGCATAGAGTAGAAATGGAGCTACGGCCAGAGATGGTGATCGACCCCAGGACAAACCTCCAGAGACAGAAGAAAAGTGTATATAGTTAAGTAGAATTGTAAATGTAAATATTTTGTTGTTGTTGTTTATTCGACAACAGCCAATTAGATCTCTTAAGGGGGGGGGGGGTGTTCTGGTATTGGATTTTACTATAAATAGCCGACAATTTTGTATTAGATTCAGTCATTCACGGGGGTTCAAAGAGTAAAGATCTAATTAGCTGCAGTCATCATATGACGTCATAACTCGAGATGATGAGTTATTTTCACAAGAATTAAAATTTGTAATACGCATTTAAATAAAAGTTCCTAAAGCATAATCTGGGACTTTTCTGGTAGTTTAAAATATCAACAGACGGACCAATAAAAGTTTTATTAAAGTTACAAAGTCGTTTATTTTGTGTTTTTAAGTTAGATAAAATACTTAGGCATAAAAAGTGTTATTAAATAAAATATTATATAGAGTCAGAATAAGACTCATATATTATACAGAGTTGGAATAAAACTCAAATATTTTTATTACGTTTTAACTAAGCTGTTGTGAGTCAGACACATGGCCTTAAATTTCGCAACAGTCTTAGACCGAATGCAAGACGTGCTGCTACCGTCTTCGCCGAGCGGCTTCCTGGAGGCCTGGATCAATGGTGCCATGGCCGCATACTCGCCCAATGGACAATCTGGACTCCAGGGAGTCAGCTATGACTTTCCCGTCGACGCTGCGGAGGTGGCGAAGGGCCCAGACCGAGATGCCAGGCCCCCTCTTGGTGTCCAGGACCTGTTAGGGTTCTCTAAACCTCCGTCCGGCTGCCGGCCGAGTGGCATTGAAGTGGCAAGCGACCCAAACCCCGTGGGTGACTCACCGAAGGCATTAACAACTAAGCCTGAAGAAGAGGATCTCTGGTCGTGGTGTGAAGATGTACAGCCGTGGGGAATGCTGGGTGAAGAGGAAGAAAAAGACGTTTATGTCGAACTAGCTGATCGTCAGCATATTAGAAACTGTGGTGCGCATGCGTCTAAGCTACCCGGGGACGGGGACGTATCGTTGCACCTCAATGTGTAACATATTTTTGGATTGGGCATCCAAAAAAGTTTCTATTATATTAATTTGTCCTTTTTAAACCACCCCGTATATCTGAAGCAAAAGCAGGGGCGGATGGGCTACCTAAGACCGGCCCGGGCAATCACTTGCTAAAACCGGCCCACAAATTACAACAAAAAATAATACCATTCTTTATTTTGCGATGTTTATTACTAACCTAATAAAATAGGAAATGAAACTAAAAATATTTCTAATAGAATTAACTCTTTCTATTATAAATTTTTTACAACAAAATCTAAATTTAACAACTGAGATAAAATAGTATTTGTGTAATAGCAGTCAACATTTTATCAAAATAGACAATTAAAAATAAAGGATATTTTAAATTATAAGATTAACAATCTACCTAAGAAACTAGATGATCCTGCTAGCTTATTAATGACCTCCTCATTGTCGATTGTCCATAAGATTTCTTTTTCAATATTCATTATCATAAATGATTCCAAATGTTCATCGCTTAAAGAATTGCGTAATCGGTTCTTGATGTATTTTAAAATAGAGAAACTTCTCTCGCATGACACTTGGGTGATAGGCAAAGTTAAAATATATTGGTACAGATAAGCATGGATAGGCATTCTGATACATATTGTATTTCATTATTGCTAGATAGCAACAATGTACACAGCTTCTACAGAGACTACTAGGACTTTTTTCTTGACATTTATAGGTTGTTTGTGAATCTATAACATCTGGGTCATCTTCGTCAGTTATCTCCTCATAATTTGCCAAAGTATCTTTTTGGAAGGATTCATTTAAAGTCATCTTATAAATATCCCAATTCAATACAAAATGGCAAAATTCTTCCTTAATATTTGACACTTGGGCATCTTCTTTAAATTGTAAAATTTTCTTTAAAATGCTCTGCAAGCTACTTTCAGAAATACCATTGGTTTTGATTTAATTAAAATTTATAGGATTGAAAATGGACATATCAGTACATAAGTTTATATTTCTGTTATATCGGTTTTCCATTGACATACTGGCGGTATTCATTATAACATTGAACGTTTCTATTTTAAATTTGTCTTTCGAATTACTAACAGCTTCATCACTGCAATTTTCGTCAAAGAATTTCTTGACTTTTCGTATTTTCGTAACTGGAAACTCATCTTCGATGTCAAAACTAATATCTCTTTTCTTCATTTCACTATTAGCCCAAGTTAGAAAAATTGATGTTGACTTTTTAAAAGCCTCAAAATCTCGTTGAATTCTTTTTAACTCGGCCGTTGACGTTTTAGTCATGGCATTTGCTTTCAATAAATCCAAACCTCTAGTCTGTAGATATATTGAAAGTGGGCCAGTGATAGAAAACAGTTTTAAAAACACCTGGGAAAGAAAGATATTTTCGTATGTAAGGAATTGTTTTTTTAAGTTTTCTGCAGTAGATCGGATATCAGGATTTAGGTCAAGGTTTTGTGAAATACTTGACAATGATTCAAGAACATCTAAGTATAATGGGCTATCTCCAAAAATCTTCTCCAACTCTTTTTCTTTAGACCACCATCTAGTTTGTTCAATTACTCCTAATTTTCTCCTTTTTTTGTCACAAGACATAGATGACCAAACATCAATCCCCTTATACGATTCACGAAAGAAGGTGGCGACTGAATTAAGCAAAGAAAATATTGATGAGGCTTTCACTGCACTAAACAACATGGTAACGACTATAAACTGAATTTATGCATTTCTCTATTTATATTTTCCAGAACTATCTTTGACTTCTTTTTGAGAAAAAAAAATGTCAGTCTTAACATTTAGAGATCGACCGGCCCACCGGGCATTTGCCCGGTTGCCCGGCGGGCCCATCCGCCCCTGAGCAAAAGTAATTATTAAATTAAAATGGAGAAAGAACCAAATAAAATACAGACAAAAATGAGAGTTTAAAATTATTTATTTATGGTACAGTTATAAAACAAATTGTATAAAATACCCTTATTCCTGATACGATTTATATTAAACTGGTATACATTTAAATCGTTTTTTTAACAGCTTAAAACTTTGTTGTCGGGCTTATTTCATATCCCATTTAGCTCCCTAAAATCCGTGAAATAAAATCGGAAACCACAGGGAATTTAAGATTTATTGTTAGTGTGGTTTAGCTGTTTAGTGATGTTGAATCCCCTTTAATATAAATTAAACAATCAAGTTTTTAGTGCTTTTTTCGTTACGGAATAACTTTAATAAGAAGTTTGCTTTCCTAATTACTTCTGTATCCCCACCTATGCAGCGATTATTTGAAAAACGGTTAAGAAGGCTAAAACACGGAAATTTTATGTTTCAAAAATTCTCTCATAGGAAAAATATACAGAGTTGTTCTGTAATCCTGCATTAAATTCATATTTTTTATGTTATTGTATGTTATTTTTAAAGAGAAATCTGGAACACGAAAATTGATTTAAATTGTTGTTCATGTTTCTGTAATATATTCAGCCCCCTCCCTTCAACCCCAACTTTTTTCTTAATGGCAACCTAGGTCACACGGGGAAAGGCCTTCAAAAGTCGAATTTCACGGTACCAAAAAAGTAGGGGCTTGCTAATTTCATTATGCAATGACAAGGGTTTGCTTCTTGCTTCTTCGGCTTCTCCCTTCTGCCAAAACCATCCCCAGACGCGTTTCGTTGTATAACAGCTCGTCAGGTTCTGACAAAAGGAAAAAGCAGCGGCGTCTGTTTTAAAACAGAAAAATCGGGATGAAGCAGAGAATGAAACCAGATGGCTCCATCTCGTGGTGCTGGTAAAAAACACCAATTTCTAAGCGTACCTGCGCCCTCTGAAGTGGACTATAAAGCCACAAATATTAGACGACAACCTGCAAAGACAGAACGTCACAATTGCTCGCTAGGCAGCGCTATGCCCGAGCTGGGCAGTTTTTGTAACACATCGTAGCTGGTTTAATCATGCTTTAAACGTTGGATTTATTATGCTGGGTAGAGTAGAGAGGGACAAAAGAACGTATATAAGGAGATAAATAAACACATAGCATACAAGCAAAAAATATTTAGGAAACCAAAATTTTATTTTTTTTATCCAGTAATATCTGGGTTTCTTTCCCTCTCGGTATTTTTTTCGAATCGGTTCTAAATGGGTGCATTATTCACATGGCTAAAGTAGCTCATTCACATATTACGCTTTTTCTCCGGTCGGCATTTTTTTCGAATCATTGAACCACATCGTCAGAACTTATACGTTTAAATAAATGCTGATCTATAAAAATTTGTGTCTCACGAAGAAACGCGACAATTGTTGGGGCTTTATGACAAAACAAATTTTAAATTATATCTGATCTGAAGCGGAACTCAGCTCCAAGGCCTGACGGGGTAACTGTTAGAGACATAATCAACCTTAAACCTGATCCTATAGAAATCTTAACTAATTAACTATCTATAATAAGTAAAATAACTCCAATATTTAAAGCGGGAAACAGAGACTACATGACTAACTATTTTTTTTTGTAATGATAGGGCACAGCACGCCAGGATCAATCCTTTATGGCGCTCTGCAAGCGGTATGTGTGCGCAGGAAGCGATTCACGTTCGTCTTGAATCTTTGGAGATTATACTCGTTGGGGAACACGGCCTCAAAAAGGTCGTTTCAGAGTGATGACGTTCTCCAGATGAAAAAATATTTAAACAGTGTCGTTCTAGGGACATTAGGCTGAACCACGTATGTGTGGACTGTAGTGGCTCGTCGTGTATTTCTACCATGAATCGCTCTGGGTGGAATCAAGCGGGCAACTTCAGTTGAGCACGTGCCATGAAAATATTTGTTAAATAGACTCCAGTCGCCAACCTGCCTTCGATGTCCAAGGCTTTCCAGGTTGTTTGTCAGATCATTGTCACCGATCAAGCGAATGGCTCTTCCTTGAATGGAATCTAGCAATCTCAGGGTATGTTTAGGAACAGAACCCTAAATATGCGCAGAGTACTTCAGCGATGGTCGAATTTGGGCTTTATAGAGCATCAAAAATTGTTGGGATGTATAGAGGTTCTTAGTTCGTTCTTAGTTAGGCCAAGACATATGACTATCCAAATTGACGTCCAATAAATGAATTGACATTAACTTTTTTAGAAAAAACTGCCGTCTGGGCTTTTTTAGCGTTAAATTCCACATGGTTACTGTCACCCCAAGAGAGAACTTCTTCCAGATCTTTGTAGAGATGTGAGACCTCGTACTGCCTATAGAGATGTGCATTGGCAGCCGATGTCAACTATAGGTCTAACTAACTGTTTTTTCGAAAAATCAGTTATTAATTAGCAAAAGCCTACATTATTTTTAATTGACCATTACATTTAAAAAATGATACCTTATTTATATTGTAAAACATGTTTTTTATGCTTTAGTAAGTAAAAGAAAAAATTCTTTCTTGCACCTTTTATTGTAAGCAACTGTTAGTAGGTATTTGCATAGTTTAGTTCCTATTGTTCTGTGTTTTAGAGTTTTATCCATTGCGTTGACTGGCCTTTTCCAATGTAACAAGGTATGTTATCATCACTATACCATCCTATGTTTTCCTCATCATCCTGTGTGTCTGCATCTTCTTCTGACTCTGAATCGTGGTTACTTTTTGTATAAAGATCGCTATCGTCCTCATTAGGATTTGCTTTACCTAATACCTATTCTTCTTCTACCTCTTGTAACCATTGCATCCATTTCTCTGGATCTTTACTTGTCAATTTCAACAAATGAACAGCTGAAATGTAAGTCAGAATTTTCCGACGTCAAATCAAAAATATTAAACTTTGTGGGTCGCGCGGGTTACACCCGTATCCCAAACAAAAAAACGGGCGCCAAAAACAACTTCAAATCAAATAAACGGAACTACAATAGGTCACTGCTTTAAGCGAACTGTTAAGCAAGCATACCTAACGGTCCGTTGCCGACATACTTCAAATTGCCGCGCATGCGCGTTTGGCAGGCAACTCCGAAAAGCAGCGTAATGCAATTTTAATATTGTCGGGTTGTGAAGACAAGGTACGGACTCAGAATGAAGAATGAAGTTTGTATTAAGTAAGAAGTATCCTAAGAGTCCACTTACCCAGTCAACTGTAAGTTTCACAGATTTGAAGACGACCATAGGACAGTACGTGATCAATAGGCATAATTATCGACTCTGGTCTGATCAAAATCCATAGTGGATACGTGAGCGACATACACAATATCCTCAAAACGTCAATGTGTGGGCTAGAATAATTAATAACAGAACTATAGGACCATATTTCTTTGACGTAAATCTTATTGCTCGGCGTTACTTAGATTTCCTGTTATTTAATTTAATCCTGCATTAGCAGTTATTTCTCCTAACAAGGATAATCCATATATTCCCCAGGAAATAATATGGTTTTTTAATTGCTGAAATAACCTTGACATCTGTATATTATGGGTGTTATGGATAATAACGAGTGATTTTTAATTATTTTGCTCAAGGGAGGCCATGCATTTTAAAAGCATCATGGCCGTACTGCGTAGATAAGATGACATTTACGTCTTATTTGAATTTGTGTATTTGTAAAGTTTAAAAATTGGAGAAATTTTGTAATTTTTGCAGTTATTTGAAGGTAGGTTACTATTGCTTTAACTAATATTTCTCCGGGGAGTCGTCTTTTGACTATTATAAAGTGCTATTTGCAGGATATGATTTAATTTTTTATTTTTCAGCGGATCAAGTTTTGGCGAAGCTTTGTTGCCGGATTGAAAGTTCTACAGTAAAAATGTTGAGTGAAGCACAAAAAATTTTTATTGCTGAAAGTTTTTTTAGAAATGGAAACAAAATAGGCGGTGTGTGGAATTACTCTATGCATGACTGCTTTGATGAATTTCGAACCGAGTTTCCTGATGTTGCGGTGGCCTTTCATAATTTTCGTACTGGGTCACAATACCTAATTGATAAATTTCGTCAGACTGGTTCTGTTCAACATAAAAAAGGGGCTGGAAGACCAACGAAACGATCGAATGAGGTTATTGAAGAAGCGCGACAAATTATGGAAAATAATCCTTCAACTTCTATTAGTCATTTATCTCAACAAATTCAGCAAACGGATTTATGCTACAGTATATGTCAAACACTTTTGAAAAAGGATCTGCATCTATACCCTTATCGTGTTACGGCTATTCATGAACTCCTTCCCAATGACGTTCCCAAAGACTTAATTTTTGTGAATGGTTTTTAAACAATTTTCAAGAAGAAAACAGTGGTGCTTTTGAAAAAAACATTTTTTACCGATGAGGCTTATTTTTATTTATCAGGCTATGTTAATTCACAAAATATGCGAATGTGGAATACGCAAAATCCGCATGTTTTTGTAGAAAGACCTCTTCATCCTCAAAATGTTGGTGTGTGGGCAGCAATTAGTTCTAGAAGAATAGTAGGCCGAATTTACTTTGATGGCACAATTACAGCTGAGAGATATCGGATCGAAATTCTGACAACATTTATTAATGAGCTTCACGATGATGAATTGCGGGAAGGTTACTTTCAACAAGATGGCGCTACACCTCATGTAACCAGAGAAAATTTAAATTTTTTAAGTGAATTTTTTGAAAACAGAGTTATAAGCCGAAATACGCAACAAATATGGCCACCTCGTTCCTGCGATTTAACACCCTGCGATTTCTTCTTGTGGCCTTTTATAAAAAACTCCATTTATCGAACACCAATTGAGGATATAAATGATCTTAAACGAAGGACTTCAGAAAAAATTGCCGAAATTAATAATTCTCCAAACGTATTGGTTAATGTGTCTCTGAGGGTAAGAAGAAACATCAGAAGGTGTCTAGAAGTAGGAGGCGGCCATATAAAGTAGGCTTTCAAAGTAAGATAGCTCAGGATTTTATATTACATACCGTCAAAAAACATTATTTTAGGTTTTCAACGTGACAACGCTGCTTTCTTGCAAATTCGCCCTATGATTTAATCTACGCGCTACTGCTACACTGTATACTGGGTCACAGCCGCCCTTGAGCAAAATAATTAATAATCACTCGTTATTTTATTTGTGAGGTGTTTTATGTGTTGAGACCACCTAAGCTGAACTTCTTCTAATTCTTAGTTATTAATTTTTAAATTTAAATCACCAATTCGTTTATATTTTGTTTAAATAGCATAAATTTCGTTTTGTCAATATTAATTTTCAGTTCCTTATTATACAGCCAATTAAGGTACAGATTTAAATCATCATCAGTATTATTCAATGTCTTTTCTTCTTCCCCAGAATACACTAAGACTGTGTCATCAGCAAACGTAAAGTACCGAGCTCTGATATTTGTGGATCTTAAATTAAGTACATAAATTAAATACAGCGGAGGTCCCAATACCGAACCCTATGATACTCCATACTCACAACCAAGTACTTCACTAATGATTCCGTTAAGCTTAACGTCCTCTAAATAGGTTTTTTATGATGTTATGTATAATCCCCCTAAATATATATCTATATTGACAACATCAAATTATTTTCTTAGGTCTACGAATACTGTTACAAATATATGTCCATTATTAAGTGCCACGGACACGTAGTTTACCAAGTCCATTTTTGCGCTAAAACGAAACCATACTGATACTTATCAATCGAGACATATTTATTGATAAAGGAGGCCATTCTAATTTTAATTATTTTTTAAACTATTTTTGTAAACACGTTTATTATTACCGATATTGGCCTATAGTTATTCTACAGTCCCTGTTTCAAAATTTAAATATTGGAGTTATTTTACTAATTTTCAATTCTTTTAAAATTTTATTGACAACGGTAGTTAGGATTTCAATAAGATCAGGTTTAACTCCGTTTAACGTTGATTATGTCTCTAACTGTTACCCCGTCATGTCTTGGTGCTGAGTTTCGCTTCAGATTGGATACGATTTAAAATTTGTTTTCTAATGTAGCCCAACAATTGTCGCGTTTTTGCGTGAGACACAAATTTGCGCGGATTTTTATAGATCAGCATTTATTTAAACGTGTACGTTCTGACGATATGGTGTACTGATTCGGTAAAAATACCGACCGGAGAATAAGCGTATTGTGTGAATGGGCTATTTTAGCCATGTAAAAATTGCACCTGTTTAAAACCATTTCGGAAATATTACCGAGAGGAAAAGAAACCCGGATATTACTGGATAAAAATAAAATTTTGGTCTTCTAAATATTTTTTGCTTGTATACTATGTATTTATTTATGTCCTTATATGCGTGCTTTCGTCTAAGTCTACTCTATCCAGCATAATAAATCTAGAATTAAAAGCATGATTAAATTAGCTACAATTTGGTGACACCCATGCCAAAGTTAATAATAGCTAATTACGCTTGTAGTACAATAAGTGTAACGTGTTGACAGGATTTAATATTTTTGTATTTTTTGCGCACCTTGTATAAATAAGTCAAAATCTTTCTCGTAGAACATATTAATATGTTTTCAAAAAAAAAAAAAAATTTCGAACAATGAAATTTTTGGTACATTTTTGTCCTATTTGATCTCTATCCGTGGACATACTGTATACACCGTTACATTTCAGGTAGAGATTATGTCTAAATTATCGTCAGTTTATAGTAATTCAGAATTTAGGCACCATTATAAAGTATATTATTTGTGTCTAAAGTATTATGCTAATGACTAAGTTGAAGTTCATGCACTGTGTATTAAAGTTATAAAAAATGACTGAATCTCTTGATAAAAATAACTTTCAACTTGACATTTCAGCAGATGGTGCCAATTTCATAGCAAAACAATTTATTTAACAAAATATATCAAACTTTCATGGAGCGAATTGGGATGCTGGGTAGTGTTAAATACATTGGAGCAATGTCTGCATATAATAATATACTATATACACCTAATTACATTTGTATATAATATTTGTTTTAAATTTGTCCTTAAAATACCTATCATAATTAATTTGCCAATTAATTCTGCATTGTCATTTGCCCTTTGTCTGACTTTTGTATTATATTAATTATAGCTGGTTACTGGTTGGATGGCAAATACAAGGAGTGAAATGAATAATGGGAGTGAGAAATTTCAGGCGAAGATACCAAAAATGAAGATAATTTAATGATCGGATGGCATCGGCGTGAACCAAATGAACGTGAGAGAAGAAATATAAGAAGTAAGAGTAAATTTGTATGTCCCCGAGATTTGAAATACCTATATAAATTTACAGAAAAACTTACAGTACGAAAACAATGTGTTGATAATAAAATTTGTTGGCTTATTTTCTTTTATATTTTGTTGTTTAAGTTTATAGCATGGGCATTTTAAAAGCTGTAAGTAGTGTTCAGAAAATAGGGGCTATAAAGCTTGTGACTACGAGCACGTGACCATAGAGTATCCAATATGTTTGGGAAACACAAATAATCAAGTAATAAACTAGTGTTTTATCCTGAAGTATTCTAATTCTCGGAAAACGATAAGTCTTCTGTAAGCATAAAAGGGTGCCATATTCTAAACTAAATAATATTAAATTCACGTCTACGAAAACCGTTAGCCGGTAGCTTTGCAATAGGTTTGTGGATTCGAGACTATGTAAAATAGGTTCTGTGATGTTTTGACCGACAACGGGCCAACATCACTTGAATGCTTCAACGGTCGCTCCTGGTTGGTTGGTCAATAGGGTCCACGTGACCACATGTGATTGATGGACCTCCCAGCTAGCGCTATAGCACCATAAACAAAGCAGTGTCCTGTTAGACTTTGAAGCAAGCAGATTCTCCACGTGACTGAAAACAATAATAGCACGGGCTTTGATCCGACATGTGCGTCAGGCAAAGTGATTTTCTAATGTCATGTTTTGGGGACGCGCTCCAAGTAACAGAGGTTACTACTCTTTTAAACATACAGTAAAAGTACCGTGAATTTCGCAGTTAAATAATATACTATATTCTTTATGTTTGGTTGAGACGTGTGTGTTCCGTACTACACAATGTGGCAACACCGCGCGAGCAGCCAACAGACCGGGCCTCCTGCGTCAAGGCAACAACGCCGGATCTTCTCCAGCCAGCTGTCACAGTGAAAGGGTCGAATTGTAAATTGTCCGATAAATATTTGTATTTTTTCAAGTAATAAATGTATTAAAAAGCTACCTGAGTAATCGAAATTACAGTCCATTGTACATGGTCCTACAGAGCCACATATTAGGCCAGAAAAGAGTCAATTTCAAGCAAAAACACAAGTTTTCGAGAGTGCGGGAGTGGCGTTTACAAACGAACAGCTGGTTGCATCGTATATGAAGAGTCATAGAGGTGAGATCGTTCCTAGTTATTTACCTTTTCCCAGTTTGTCGAGAATTCAAGATATATTTTTGGTTTTAACGGGTTGTATGCTAATAACAGAATGTCTGAGTTAAAAACATTAATAAGAAAACGGGGTTCAATAAAGGCTGCTGTAACTAATTTTAAGAAGTTTGTCGAGAGTAAAGAAACTTTCAGCGATAGTTTAGCGGACGTAGATATTATTGAATTGCAAGATAGGATAGCTAGGGTTGAGACGATTAGCATCGAGTTTAACGAGTTACAGAATGAGATCGAACTACTTACCGACGAGAATAGTTTGAATGAGCAGTATGAGGAGCGCACTGCAGTCGACAATTTAGTTTCTAGATTAGTGGCACGTGCTAAAAGTTTAGTTCAGAAGGCACAGCCAACAAATTGTCGAAGCGGCTCTAGTAGCGGAAGTCATTCGCGTGTTTCTAGTAGAGTAAACACTACGTTAGGTGAGGTTAAGTTGCCAGACATACCTCTACCAAAATTTCAAGGTAATTATGAAACGTGGTTAGAGTTTCGCGACACGTTTGAGTCTCTGATTCATAAACAGGGTTCGTTGGCTCCTATACAAAAGTACCATTATTTACGTGCTTCTTTGGAGGGCTCTGCCGCACAGGTTATCAAGTCTATCGAGTTCACAAGTAAGGGTTATGATGCGGCATGGGATGCGCTCTGCAGTAGGTAGAATAATAACAAGCTTTTGGTGCACAACCATATCAAGGCTATATTCTCGCTTGAACCTATTCTTCGCGAATCTTCAAGTCAATTAAGAAGGCTTATCGACGATTTATCAAAGCATTTGCGTTCTATTGAGCAGTTAAATCAAAGTACGCAAAATTGGGACGCGTTATTGATCTATCTGATTGCCTCTAAGCTAGATTTTAAAAGTCTCGGCGATTGGGAGCGGCATTGCGTTAAGCCAGGTTCGCCAACGCTTAAAGATATTAAAGAGTTTCTTAGAAATCGCGCGGATCTCTTAGAGACTATCGAGTTTCGCAATAATGACAGCGGAAATACAGATAAAAAGGGCAGGTTTCGTGAAAAGTGGTCATCTAAATCGTTACTAGCAACGACTTTTGCCTGTTACTATTGCAAGAAAGACCATTCTATTTATACGTGTGAGGACTTTCTCAAACTTAGTGTACCGAAGAGGGCTGAGCATGTTAGGAAAGCCAAGTTATGTCATACCTGTCTGAGGGACAATCATGATACAAAAAGATGCCGAAAGGGGCCTTGTAGGAAGTGCGGCGAAAAACATAATTCACTATTACATGCCGATAAACTAGAGAGCGTAGATAGGGATAATAACGTAGAGAATAGTCGGGGCGCCGATGTAGCGAGTATGGTTACAAGCGGAGCTTTGAGCGCGGATCCTAGAAAAGTTATTTTATCTACGGCACGGATTCAAGTTATGGACAGCCGTGGTAAAGCACACAATGCGCGTTTGTTACTGGATTGCGGTTCGCAGACATCATTTATTACGTCCGGTTTATGCGATAAGTTAGGGTTAAATAAAGTCGAAACAGATTTATCGATTTCGGGAATATCAGATGTTAAAGCCTCTGTAATGTCTAAGTGTGAAATTGAAATACGTTCCTATCACAGTAATTATGAAGCGCGATTAACATGCTTTGTTATTCCAAAGATAACGAACTATACCCCAGGTTTTAATATGAGTATTGACAAGATTAAAATACCACGTAATGTTCGTCTAGCGGATCCAGAATTTTGTAAACCGAGTGCTATTGATATTTTGCTGGGTGCCGATCTTTTTTGGCAAATATTAGGGCCCGATAGAATTAATTTAGGGAAAAATCAGCCTATGCTTCAATCTACAAAGTTAGGATGGATTATTGCTGGGGTGTGCTCTCGATAAAGGCAAGGGTCTAGAAGTTGCATGTAACCTAAGTATTAATAACGAGTTAAATGAAGTGCTGTCTAAATTCTGGGAGTTAGAAGAAGTAAGCGTTTCTAGGAAATATTCTGCCGAAGAGCTAGAATGCGAGAAAGTCTTCGCGAGCACAACACGTAGGGAACCTAACGGACGATTTATAGTAACATTGCCATTAAAAGAATCGCCCACATGTTTAGGAGATTCTCGAGTTAACGCTGAGAAGCGATTTTATTCTACAGAGCGAAAATTTAGGAAAAATGAAGCTGTCAAAGATCAGCATGTCAATTTTATGCGTGAATATCTTTCATCGGGTCACATGTCATTAGTAAATAAGACGGAACAGGAAAATTCCTCAAGCATAGAATACTTCATGCCACATCATGGAGTCGTAAATGAAGCTAGTAAAACAACGAAGTATCGTGTGGTGTTTGATGCTTCTGCTCCGTGCAGCAACGGACTTTCTTTAAACAATATTCAATGTGTTGGACCGGTTTTGCAGGACGATTTGTTATCTATAATTTTGCGGTTCAGAAAGCATCAATACGTAGTGTGCGCTGACATAACCAAGATGTATCGTCAGGTGCTGGTGGATCACAGCCAACGCGACCTACAGAAAATAGTATGGCGTGAAAACCCCACCGATAAATTGGAGGTCTATAGATTGAACACGATTACGTATGGGCAGGCTAGTGCCAGTTATCTGGCTATACGTTGTCTATTTGAATTAGCAAGCTAATGTGAGGAAGCGCTTCCTGAGGTGTCTAGAATAATTCGTCAAGATTTTTACGTTGATGATTTGCTCACCGGAAGCGATTCGCTTGAGGAATTGAAAGGTTTATGCGCGGATGTATCAAAGATATTAAGGTCGGGTTGCTTCGAACTTCGGAAGTGGTATGCTAGTGACACGCATGTGCTGAGCGATATTGAAAGCAACGATCCGTCATGCGGTATATTGGAATTTTCTGCAGATGAAAGAGCTAAAACACTAGGATTAACTTGGTCATGCCATACCGATGAGTTGTCATATCACGTAGACACTTCTTCTCGCGACGAGGTATGTACCAAAAGGTCAATTTTATCCTTAATTTCTAAGATATTTGATCCCTTGGGATTGTTAAGTCCAGTCATTGTTCTTGCCAAGATAATAATGCAGGAGCTATGGTTGGAAAAGACGTCCTGGGATTCTCAGGTGCCCACTCAGATTGCACTTAAGTGGAACAAGTTTAAAAAGGACTTACTCAATCTTAATAAATTAGCAATCAGACTTCATGCGGTATGTCAGCACTATCAAAAAATTGAGTTACATGGGTTTGCTGATGCATCCGAGCGTGCTTATGGCGCATGTATTTACTTACGCAGTGAAAATGAGAAGGGCGAGGTACAAGTTCACTTATTATGCGCTAAATCTAAGGTTGCACCAATCAAAACAATAACTATACCGCGCTTGGAGTTATGCGCGGCGCTTCTACTTGCGCGATTAGCCGACAAGGTTATTAAAGCTCTGAATATGGTCATAAATTCAATTTGTTTATGGTCAGACTCATCTATTGTTCTAGCTTGGATATTAACTAGTCCAAATTTGCTAAAAATATTTGTGGGAAATCGAGTGGCGGAGATACAGAGTTTAACGCAGGGTTATACGTGGCAACACGTTTTGAGCGAGGAAAATCCAGCCGACCTTGCCTCTAGAGGAGTCTACGCTACCCAGTTATTGGACCACAGTTTATGGTGGCGAGGTCCGTCGTTTTTATCACATAGTCATTCTGAGTGGCCAGAAACCAAGGTTTTACAAGAAATCAGCGCACTGCCAGAATTAAGACCTCAATCCATATGTAGTGTTCCAGCCGTTTTAGAAAGTCGATATTCAAATAACTTTCTTAACTATAATTTTCAGGATTATTCAAAATTCTCTAGGCTTCAGCGGGTCACCGCGTACGTTTTAAGATTTATTAATATGTAATTCTAAACCAGGAAGTAATAAACAAGTAGGTTTTTTAAGCTTAGGCGAGCTCAGAAACTCGCAAAAGTATTTAATTCGCTGTGCTCAAAATCAATCATTTCATGAAGAAATAGTAAGTTTATCTAAAAGGCAGCATGTTGAGTCTAAAAGTAAGATTTCTAATTTAAAGCCTTTCATGGATTCAGAGGGTATACTTCGGGTAGGCGGTCGTTTAGAACTATCGAATTATTCCCAGGAGAAAAAGCATCCAGTAATTTTGCATGCAAGCCATCACTTTACTAAACTTCTATTTTTATACGAGCATTTTCGGTTATACCATGCCGGTCCGCAGCTTTTGTTATCTAGTATCAGAGAGAAATATTGGCCCATATCAGGACGAAACTTAGCACGTTCAACTGCTAAAAAATGTTTGACATGTTTTAGGTACAAGCCGGAATATGTTCAACCAGTTATGGGTAATCTGCCTGCGGAGCGCACAATGCCAGCTAGTCCTTTTAATGTAACTGGCGTCGACTACGCAGGCCCTTTTTTGATAAAGAGAGGACGCGGTTCTAATAGAGAAAAGTGTTATATTGGGCTTTTCGTGTGCTTTTCAACGAAAGCCTTGCATTTGGAATTAGTTAGTAGTTTGTCTACTGAGTCGTTCCTACAAGCGTTGCGACGCTTTATTTCTAGAAGAGGAAAACCCTCCAAGATTGTTTCCGATAATGGTACTAATTTTGTAGGGGCCCATCGCGAGTTGGGCCGTTTCTTAATGCTAAACAGTAAGGAGTTAGTTTCGTCTTGCGCGAATGAGGATATAAACTGGCAGTTTATACCACCTTACACGCCACATCTTGGCGGTCTTTGGGAGGCCGGTGTAAAGAATGTTAAATTTCACTTAAAGAGGGTTTTAGGAGATACCGCTTTAAATTTCGAGGATTTTTGTACCTTGATTACACAAATTGAGGCTGTCTTGAATTCTCGACCTCTCGTTCCTATGTCTTCCGACCCTCATGATTTATGTCCTTTGACACCTTCTCACTTTCTTATTGGAAGACCCTTGACTGCCACTCCCGACGAACACTTAACCAATGTGAAGACTAACCGATTGACCCGATTCCAGTTAGTGCAAAGTCTTGTTCAGCAATTCTGGAACCGGTGGAAGCGAGAATATGTGTCCGAGCTCCAAGGACGAACTAAGTGGAGACAAGATCGAGGCCAGCTCCAGCTAGGATCCCTTGTTCTGATTAATGATGGTCAAAGTTTACCCACCGAATGGAAGTTGGGCCGAATCCTGGAACTACATAAGGGTCCAGATGGTGTTTCAAGAGTAGCCAGCATTCGTACAGCCAATGGCGTTGTTGCCTTGACGCAGGAGGCCCGGTCTGTTGGCTGCTCGCGCGGTGTTGCCACATTGTGTAGTACGGAACATGCCCGCGGCCTTGAAAGAGTATGTCCCTTACCAATGGAAAGTTGAAAGAATCATACTCTTTCAAGGCCGCGGGCATGTTCCGTACTACACAATGTGGCAACACCGCGCGAGCAGCCAACAGACCGGGCCTCCTGCGTCAAGGCAACAACGCCGGATCTTCTCCAGCCAGCTGTCACAGTGAAAGGGTCGAATTGTAAATTGTCCGATAAATATTTGTATTTTTTCAAGTAATAAATGTATTAAAAAGCTACCTGAGTAATCGAAATTACAGTCCATTGTACAGTGTGCGAAGTTGCACCTAGGTGTTGTGCAGTTCGAGTAAATACGTGAAATATTTCGTTCTATACAGAGCATGTCGTTCAAATAACCCTCGTGATATTCAGACAGTCATGAGACTGTAATTAATTCTAGTTCTGATTAATTTTCCACAATAACCAAGCTTTCACATCACAATGAAACGTGATTCTCTGTAGAAATTTCTCCTTAGTGCCGACTGGAATCAATGGAATACACCAGGTTTTTCAGGTGTTCCCACAGGTAAAAATCCAACGGCCTTAAGTCGGGAGATCGAGGAGGCCAGGCAATAGGTCCTCCTCTATCTAACTAGACGTTATTCAGGTGCTCCTGCACAACAACGCTGATATGAGGTGGTACCCCATCGGCGGTTTTCAAGTGGTAGGAGCTCTATTAAATCCTGAAAAGCGTTCTGGAGGAACTCCGAATAAAGTTGAAAAAATTGCCAATGATTCCTGCTCAGATATTAATTGATTGGAACTGATGTTGCTAAACAATAGTGTCATAAAGATTTCCATCAGCCCATACATGTGTGTTGTGTAAATTGGTAATACCATTTTTGGTAAACCTTGCCTTATCCGTGAAAGGAATAATGCTAATGAAGTTTACATTATTTCGTCGCTGATCCAATAGCCAATTTGCAAACCGCATTTTATGAGGAAAATCTTCAGGAATCAGGTCCTGTGCTTCTTGCAAATTATATGGATATAAAAGTTGTTCTTGGAGAACTTCATGTACTACTGTTTTTGATGTATTAAACTGTGCTGATATTTTTCGAGAGCTCGTTGATGAAGTGTCATCTACAGCATTTAGAATCTTTTCCTCTAATTGCGGCGTACGTACGGTTCTTCTTAGACCAGCATCAGTACTATTTTTTCCAAACTTTTCTAAAATTATGAAGAAAGTCAATAATACGTATTACTTTATTAACTAGAATCGCCGACCATTCTCTCTTAGACTTTGACTCATTGAAATGTCATCTGGTTTGGCATAGTACGATTTGGAAATCTTTCGTGATGTAACCTCCTAGCTTGTAAAGCATTGGCAGACGCAAGACCATACATCAAAGGCATATCTGCATACTCAGTAAACGTGTATTCCATAATTTGAATTAATTTACAATTAAATTCACCACGAAATCCAAAAATCAGTGTCATCATATCGAAGCAAAGGATCAATAATATGTCAGTCATGTACGTACTATAGTAACGTTTTGAGTAACAATATGTTTTTGGTGCCGATAAATAAATAAAACTCACATTTTTTGCGAACAAAAGTCTTGTACAGCTATTCGTTTATTATTCAGTTCATTTTATTGCCAATAAAAAAGAGTACATTTTTTTTAGTCTTAGGTGCAAGCTACCCAGATTTATTTTTTTAAGTCTTTATCATACAGGGTGTTAAAAATTTAAGTATTAAGCTGTAAAGCTTAGTCGACCCCTGGTAATGTTTCAAGGACACTATTGTAAGAGGTCCTTACTAGTGTATTTCACATTAAACTTTTATTAAATTATATTAAGTATACTCCGACACACGGTTAATGGTTATGACTAACTAATCCCTTTATACTTTATACCTACTTGTCCTTATATCTTGACAAATAAATAATTCCGGTCCAGGGTGGTAGTGGGAAGATTGAAACAATGCTTGTATATGTATAAAAATTTATTGTGTATTGCTGACTTTGACGTAAATTATTAATATGCGTAAAAGTAGTAAGCCGTAATATATAATTTTTATTATACAGGGTGTCATACGTAGAAGTTCCAAACCCCCTTTATTTTCTTTAGTTTTTGAGATATCAAAATAAATTTTTTCTTGTTTGAAAACGAATGGCAAAGGCTTTTTTGACATCTGTGTAATTACCGGGTTGAAAATGCGGAACTTCTACGTGGAACACCCTGTATAAAACCGTATGAATAAAATAAATCATCTCAATAGTTTGAATCTGTACTATCACTATCATCCAATCAAATAATTAGAGGTTTTATGTTTTCCCAAAATTTTTTATAATTATTTTCGACTTCAAGTGCATGATTAACACATGCTCTGGTATTAATTCACACTGAGTTTTAACTACTTTATATTTTATATTAGCGGACAAATCTAAGTGGTATGTTACCGTATTCTTTTATAGCCTCATCTACGCAATATATTTTATCATACGATTTTGTTTTTAGTACCTCATTTTTTCAATTTGTGTTAAATATTTTTGTCTCCATTCCACTAACCGTTGGGTCTCATTAATGCAAATGCATTTGTCAACTTTTTTAAATCGCAATCCAATTTTGTGCAGGAATCGGCGTAACATTTCGCGACTAGCAGCAAATCGACCATTTGCTAATAACTTTTCTCGCAAAGAATCAAGTGACGGAATCTGCTTAAGCTCATACATCGCATACACTTCCCTGCGAATCAACTATGCATCACCATTTCCAAACACTTTCAATGTGCCATTGTCAGATCTGTCCTTCCTCTCCAGTGAATTGTCTTGGTCGAGGAACCGACGCAAGGTAGACCTTGGAATGCCGGTTAACTCCACTGTCCTCTTAATGGCAGCTTCTATGCCCTCTGACGTTTTTAGAAGACCTGCAGACAAATATTTTCCGTAAGATTTTGACCTGATATTTTTGTATATCTCTGTGTGGCTATAAGGTCGGTCCAATGAAAGAAAATGCTTGTTTCGACTTCCAAAATAACATAGTAAAATTTTAAAAAAATCTGTCCGGAATCCATAAGAAGTTTAATATGTTCTTTCATATCAAAACTAAAAAAAATATAAATTTTACCTTGATATACTCGCAAAACAATCCTCTTGCAGCACATCTGTAAATGACAATTTGTTTTCTGCTCGTTTTTGTCTTCAATTCCGTCGTCGGATTCACAGTTTTCAACCCACGGTCTGAACATTTTAAAAATTGCTAATTAATAACACCACTGAACACCGTTGGAAGATACAGTTTAAATGATTTAATAATAATTCGACAATTCCTAATGTGTCGACAGGTATAATTAATTATACCTTAAATACGTACATTATCAAAATAAAAATAAAATACCTCCCTGTTACTTAAAAACGCTTACAAACCAGCCCTTAATTGGTTTATGGTGGGTAAAGTCGTCCGATCGTTATAAAGCAGGTAAAGTCATGACCATTAACCGTGTGTCGGAGTATACCTTGCAAATTATTCAAGAAGAACCAATTTCCAGCGGCGTCCTTTAGGGGCACATATCTTCGAGGCGTGTAAAAAGAAATTTTATAGGAACTTGTCATCTTATTTTTTCATGTTTTATCTGAATCCGAGAGATTTCCCAGATTTTCCCGGACACCCCGTACACTCCAGAAAATATCTTTAAGATGCATTTTTTTTCCTTTTTTCTTGAAGTGGGTCAATCAAGTTACGCCATAGGATATAAGTAGTGGTCTCTCCAAGGATCTCCACATGGAAATGGAAAATTGATAAAATGGAAGAAAAAAAGGTAAATCCGCAAGGGAATCTCGTGCGTTTCTTGTTTGTCGGGTCCAAAAGGGAGAAGTTCTAATAAAAATATACATAATACAAAAGAAAACTTCTTAGAAAATATGTTTTATGCTTTCGGAATTGTAAAAGCAGTCTTTTCGGATATTTGCCGTTTGTTGCTTCTCAGAAATATAACAACCAACAGTTCCATTATTTGTAAAATTAAAAAGAAAATATGATTTACAAAAGCAAGAATTAAATTTGTCCATTTAATTGAACGGTCTGCAGAGGTAAGAACTTAAAAATGTGATTTTCAAGAAAGGTGTCCTACCCTTTTGTGCACAAATTAAATTAAAATTATGTACCGTGTGATCCACTTATCGTGTCCACATTTTAGTTTGATATTATAACGTTGCCTTAAAAGTTAAAGAAAAAAGTTAAATATATAAACTCCTTGCACTGACGTAAAATTTGTATCTGTTCATTTTTCATATATACAGGGTATTTCGTTTTCCCCGTCCAAGCATCAACTTTCTTATTTTAAATGGAACACCCTGTATATTGATAGGTATTTAGATTATCTTAAAAATTTTATGTGAATTTTGAATAACCTTTAATATGCCTATTTCTTATCGTTTTTTTTTAAGTAAACGAATATACACCCCAAATGCTATTTTAATAAGTTTTTTAGGGTAAAATTTCCGAGTTACCTGTTACCGGCCTTACCTGTTGATATGTATTTTTTGAATATTGTTTTACGTCAAAATATTCCTTCGTTGTCAAAATCAAAATTACCTTTATTGAAGCACAGAGGTTCCAAATGGTTAAACTTTATATTGAAAACAATAAAAGTGCCACCGCAACTGTTACAGCTAATATAAAGAATCTCAATCAGAGAGTACCTTCTAAAAAAGCGATAAGTAGAAACTTTCTAAAATTAATGACCCTTGGAAATATAAAAAAAGTCAAGACCAGACTTGTGAGAACCAAGGAACAGGCGGAAATATATTTGGAATATTTTAACGCATATCCTAATACATCAATAAGAACTTCTATTGATAACATTGGATACTCCTATGGAACGATTTCGAGAACCCTTCACGATTGTTAAGGTAGAAATACACTTTCGTCAGTGAGAACATATCAAAAAAATATACCGGGTGTTGCATCGTCGAGCGGGACATAGGAAATACCATGTAATTTTAAATGGGGTCAATTATTGGCTTCCCTAATTATTTTAGAGAAAAATTCTATTTAGGTTTATTAAAGAGCACTAAAACCCACATTCAAAAGAATAACATTAGATATTTTTGATGAGCCCGTTTACGGGTTATCGCCGATTTCTTTTTAACTATTTCTCCTTTTTATGGCCCCGTATTTGCGGGCACCAGTCAAGGTAAAAGATGACTGTCAAATAAAGTTGTCATTTTGAAATGTGTGCTTTATTGTTATAAAAACTCGTACATCGAAAATATTAAAGGTGTATTTATGAGTACAAATTAATCTGAATAAAACTAAAATAAAGTATCCAATTACAAGGTTAATTATGACATTTTACATGTTTCAATATTTTACTAATTAATAGGTAGGTACTATTAAATTGTTAGAACTTTAGGATTTAAGAAGATGTTCATAAAATATTCCTCAAAATGACAACTTTATTTGACAGTCATCTTTTACCTTGACTGGTGCCCGCAAATACGGGGCCATAAAAAGGAGAAATAGTTAAAAAAAAATCGGCGATAACCTGTAAACGGGCTCATCAAAAATATCTAAAGTTATTCTTTTGAATGTGGGTTTTAGTGCTCTTTAATAAACCTAAATAGAATTTTTCTCTAAAATAATTAGGGAAGCCAATAATTGACCCCATTTAAAATTACATGGGATTTCCTATGTCCCGCTCGACGATGCAACACCCGGTATATGTATATGGATACCATACACACGCCCCTGTCGAAGCAACTCACTTTTGGTTCACGCTAAGGCATTTTCCCTGATAAACAGTGTAATAATTGACAGTTTGATAAAAATAAAAATATTCTGCTTTTAAAGTAAATAGAGAAAAAAACGTAATTTTTTAACACCCTGTAGTTACAAAGTACACATATTTGGTTATACACACACCGCCATAATTAGAAGAACGGTCCAAATTTACCTTAAGTTTAAAATCAATTTTCTCTTTCGATTTTCACTCGATTTCGATAGTTTTTCTTTTAAATTTTAGCTTGATTCTTCAGGAATGCTGTTGGCCTATTAACATTTTTAAACGATTTGTCTTTATATATGATACAGGGGCGGAAGAAAGTAATGATTTTTCAGTAAATTTTGAGACGCCCTGTGGAGTGACCAAGTGACAATTAGAAACATTTTATAATAATTAATTGTGACCTGATCTTTTCTGAATATTTTCTGTATTTATTCACCCTGATACCTTAATTATTACGGAAAATGCAGGGTTTCAAAAAAAAACTATTTTTTTTTCAATTTTTTCTAGATATCCTTTTTTCTCCGTACAAATTTAAATGGAATTTATTAACAGAATAAATAGCTAGCTAATTGCAGTATGTTTTGCAAAGCTTCATGCCACTTTGAAGCGTGCTTAAAGACAAAAGTACCGCTTTTTAAAAAAATTAATTGTTCGCTTTGATTTGTTTTAAGTTTTAAACATTTAATGATAAAGAATATTTAGAAGGATTATTTTTTTCAATATCGTGTATTTCCTCCACGAGCCCTTACGACTGAAGTCACCCAACGTCCCATACTTTTGACGACGTTGTCAATCATTTCCTGAGGCAAATTCTCCCATATTTCAAATAATGCAGTTCTCACCTCGTCTGTGTTTTGGACAGCAATAATTCTTGACCTAAGTCATCTACCAAGCATATCCCAGACATGCTCAATCGGATTCAAGTCCGGTGAACATGCAGGCCAATTTATTGTCGGTATCTCCACTTGATTCAGAAAGTGAGTTACACTACGAGCTACGTGCGGGCGAGCATTGTCCTGCATTAAGAGGAAATTGGCTCCGATATGTGGGGCGAAAGGTATCACATGGTATTGAAGAACATCTCTTATATACCTATCTGCAGTTAAAGCACCGCCATCAATAACCACTAACTCTGTGCGTGCTCCTAAACGTATGCCACCCCACACCATAATTGAGCCTCCACCGAAAGAGACGGTAGGAGTAAAATTAGATTATTCATTTTGTTCTCCTGGACGTCGATAAAATCTCTCCCTACCATCAATAGAATTTATGCAAAAACGGCTCTCATGCGTGAATAAAACTTGACCCCATTGGTCGTTATTCCAATTTTGTTGTTCTTGAGCAAAGGCTAGTCGCGCTTCTCGATGACGTCTCTGGAGTTTAGGGGCTTTTCTTGGCCTATAGGACTTAATACCAACTTCTTTGAGTCTCCTTCTAACTGTAAGCGCACTTATTCTGGTTCCACGTATTTCTTCTAGCTCATTTTTTATTTTAACTGCTGTTATACGCCTATTTCGTAGTATTTGCAATGTTATGAATCGATCATCTACAGCCGTAGTTGAACGTTTTCTGCCTTGACCTCGTCTTCTCACATACTCTCCAGTTTGCCTCAAACGTGCAACATTACGATGGATCGTTGATTTTGTTTTACCAAACATTTCAGCAACATCACTGTAAGATCGACCATTTTCGATCAGTGTTACCGCTCTAGCGATATCAGTCGGTTCTAAGTCACCTATTATGGACTGTTTCACAATTAGGGTAACGATATTAAAGAAAAACGAACCAAATATAAACAATTACCTACGAAAAAATAACAAACTAATGTAAAGAAAATATGCGTCTCAAATTTAGTGCCAAACTCACAGATGTTTACACATTGGCTTTGACTTTGACTTTAGCTAACTTGATAAAAAGGGACAAAATGCATAAAAAGTATTCTAACAAATCTATGGCTGTCTAGACCTGTTACAGTTGTTAATCCGATTCTACTTATTTCAAACCCTGTATTTTCCGTAATAATTAAGGTATCAGAGTGAATGAATACAGAAAATGTTCAGAAAAGATCAGGTCACAATTAATTATCATAAAATGTTTCCAATTGTCACTTGGTCACTCCACAGGGTGTCTCAAAAATTACTGAAAAATCATTACTTTCTTTCCGCCCCTGTATCATAAATAAAGACAAATCGTTTAAAAATGTTAATAGTCCAACAGCATTCCTGAAGAATCAAGCTGAAATTTAAAAGAAAAACTATCGAAATCGAGTGAAAATCGAAAGGGAAAATTGATTTGAAACTTAAGGTAAATTTGGACAGTTCCTCTAATTATGGCGGTGTGTGTATATGAGGTTTTTTATAAAAAGACCTAAGGAATACTCACTTAGAATATTTTAGATCACTTAGGAAACACCCTGTATAGAACACCGCTAGCATTTTAAATTTATTTATTTAATTCTTTTATTGCCCATTTTAGAATTAGATTTATTACTGATTAATATAATATAATAAATGTACAAGAAACAAAAGTATATTTTTAACATTGTAATTTAGATATTTAGTATTTTTTAGTGTTTACTATTTTTCTACTTGTATTATAGCTTTGTCAACAAGGACCTGTTCTTAAATAATAATAAATCATATTCTGATTTGATTCGATTTGTATAATATGTAGAGTGTGTAACTCATTGGCAAGGATGGACTTTACAATATACAGTGTGTCTACTTAAGTTCGCACCATATGGAAAACTTTTTTATTATTAATTTTACGAAAAAAAGTTATTCTTCATAAAAGTTCTGCTTAGTCCAAAACCTAAAATGCAGCCATCAGATATTAAATTTTTTCAGTCGTATACGAGGTATATCAGAAAATATAAATTTTGCTCAAGAATAAAGTAGTAAAGAGTAAAGTTGATCAGAACTAAAAACCGCGTTCAAATATGCAATTTATATCCAATTATATGGAAAAAAATCTTTTTTTTCTTTTTTAACTACAATAACAATGCAAATTTAACTGTAGGGACGTGAAATCTAGGATGCACTGATAAACAAATGATTTCTTCATAGCAAGAATTGTTTGACAGTGAACGTCAAATAAAATTTGTTAAGGTGCCGGTGATATTTAATGTGGAAGAAAAAATAGAAATTATGTTAATCGTTGGTGATAATTATAAAACTTATCGTGAAGCAGCTGAAATATTTAACAACAGACATCCAGGGAAAAATATACACCATACATCAGTAATGAGAATTATGGACAAATTCAAATCATATGGAGACGTTAATAATAAATTCACAAACAAGCGTCAAGAAATCGTTGCAAGTAAAGAGATGAAGTTAAATGTAATGCTATCTGCAGTGGAAAATCCTAAATTGTGCCTGCGAAAAAGGGCATCTTCGCTTCCAGATAAAATTCGTAAAGACACACTATCAAAAATCTTTAAAGAGAACAAGTTTCATCCATATAAACCACAATTTATCCATACTTTAAAACCTGGAGACTACGACAGACGACTAGAATTTTGTTTTCTTATTCAAGGAAAGCTAGAAGACGATCCTTTTTTGGCTACGAAAATAATTTTCTCTGACGAAGCTACATTTACGTCTAATGGACCAGTGTCTTCGCAAAATTGTCGATGTTAGACTGACTCCAATCCTCACTTTACGATTAAAACTCGCGATCAATATTATTTTAAAACTAACGTTTGGTGCGGCATTTACAAGGATAAAATAATTGGCCCTTTTTTTTCGACAATCTATGACTTCTCAACGCTATCTAAATTTTTTACAAAATCAGTTGCATGATTTTCTTCGTGACCTTCCAAGACATGAACGACAACAAGTATGGTACTAGCAGGATGGCGCAACATGTCATAGTACGATGGAAGTAAGGCAATACCTTGAAAATATCTTTAATGGAAGTTTAATTCATAGATATTCCGATATTTTTTGGCGAGCTAGGTCGCCAGATTTAACCCCATTAGATTTTTTCTTATGGGGTTACTTTAAAGAAAAGGTATATCAACACAGGCCATTCACGAACGTAGAACATTTGGAAACAGTTATTACGGAAATAATTCAGGGTATAACTCCGAATATAATTAGAAATGTATTGAGGGAATTTTCTTCTAGAACGGAAACCTGTATTGTAAGAGAAGGCGGATACGTTGAAGCAATAGGGAATTGATGATAAATTATTACACGCTTGTTACGCAATTAACAATATTAGCATTGTATTCATGTAGTTGATAATGATTGTAAAATAAATAATTTTGTTATTTATCAATTTTTTAATGCATCATCAAAATAATGCAATATAGAGGTTAAGAGACATAAAGGTTATTAAATGTTTTAACGAATAAAGAGATAACTGATTAAATTTTTCGATATTTTCAAAAATAAATTTACTTTACTATTGGGCAAAATTCATATTTTCTGATATACCTCGTATACGACTGAAAAAATTTAATATCTGATGGTTGCATTTTAGGTTTTGGACTAAGCAGAACTTTATATGAAGAATAACTTTTTTTTGTAAAATTAATAATAGAAAAGTTTTCCATATGGTGCGAACTTAAGTAGACACACTGTATATTAGTGTATATAAACATATAAATTCTATATTCTACTAAAAATTATACACTATTATATTAAAATTATCTTTTTGCACGGCACTCTTTACCGGTCGCATTGAAAAATGGCTAAACCATGTTTTAAATATTTACATAACATAACGCAGTTAGTGTCAAAATAAACGACCAAGAAATGTACCCAAGTTTGAAAATGCGTATAAGAAAGGCATTTGAATAAATCTCGGGCTTAATGGCCCTATAAGAGAGCTAATATTGCCTCCTAACTATTTATTCAGCAGGGAAGGTTAGCAGAAAGATACGGTATTTTATATACAAGGTGCTTGAATAAAGTAAAATCTGCGCATGCAAACAACTAAATAGACCCCTTTTACTTTAGTACACCTAAAAAGTATCTAAATTTTACACTTTTAAGAAATTACATGAAAATTCCTAGTAGAAATCACTGGGCCTCTGACAATTCTATATTATGTCAAATATAGTTTATTTCCGAGTTTAAAATAGCTGTACCTAACAATATCGCAAGCAGGAAAAAGATGTTTAGTAAAGTACTTAGAAAAGAGTATAGTATATTAACCATTACACATCCCTGTCTCTGGAAAGCCGGAAAAATACACGAAAACCATTTAAGAACGGCTATGGCACATCGAAATCCTCGAAACGCTCGAAACCAATACAAGCAAACGATAAACCAAAGCAAGAAAGCACACAACCAGGGAATCAAAGACAAACTTCTTGAATGTTCTAATGGCTCAAGATCATTTTGGTCGGTAGCTAAGGTCGTCAGTCAGAACTTTACCAAGTCAACCATTGGAGGTACTCGTTCTTGTGGCACCATTGCGACCAAGCTGAAGGAAAAAGCAATCTTACTGGCGGAAATATTCTCTTCAAACTCAACTGTTAATATTCAGGAAGAAACTCCACCGAACATTCCCCCCGTAGAATTGAGAGTGCCCGAGATTGTTTTCCGGCAGCTGATAAACAAATCTTGAGGACTCTTGACACCGAAAAAGCTTCTAGTATTTTCGTCATCATAAGTAAGTTGTGCGCTGAAGAATTGACACCGCTATTCTGTAGGCTTCTTAAGTTTTCTTATAGAGAAGGGATATTTCCTTCTTGCTAAAAAATTGCGCGGGTCCAGCCCATACTCAAAAAGACAAGAAGGCCTTGTCAAACAACTATCGTCCAGTCCTATTGAGAAGGCTATCAACAAAAATTTATTAAAGTACCTGAAAGGCTTCAACATTATTAGTGACCGCCAGTATGGATTCCGTAAGTCTACATCAATAGGAGATCTTCTCGCTTATATTATACTAATACCAGCCAGTAAACCTGCAAGATGGCCGACATGTCATATGACAACAGTCATATTTCAGCTATTTAATTTTTAGTAAGAATAATATTGGCAGCAATACAATGGCGAGCAGCTGTTTATGGTCAGAACCGGACTTAAAAATTGTTATAGAATATGATAATTTCCATAATAATGAAAACAATTTTTTTAAATATACAGGGTATTCTTTAATGACCTAGTAATATTTCGGGATGACTTCTCATAATATTTTTAGGAGAAAAGTTTATCTGAACGTATGCCCGCAACGGCCACATTTTTTTGCTACTAGGTGTTTTTATTTTATACTATCTCTGAAAGTACTTAAGATTATTTTCAATATTAGTATTTGTTAATAGGATATAAAACCACATACTTTATTTAGAAAAGTGAGAGTGCTCCACCAAGTGGCTTGCAAACATGTCTTCTGATAATGCAAAAACAATTTTTTTACGGTTACTTAAAAATCGAAAGCTCATAAAAATATAAATATGGAGAAAGAGTAGTTTTGACTTGCATTATCTTAGGGAATAATCATAAACATGGAGGTCGGTATTAGCGTTTTTAAAAACGAAGTTTTTCGTAGTGGGTAAGCGTTTATCCTAAAAATTAATTAAAGATTTTAATTGATTTGCCCGTATTATTACAACTATAGCGGCGAGGAAGCAAAGCCTGACCTGGCCTGTGATCGTATAATGGTTCGTGTTAGTTAGCACCGTTGTGTCTCTCTCTTACATGTATTTAACTTAACACGAGGAAACATGATAGATATACGATCTAGGTACCTAATAAAAGTTGCTTTTGTTTATGTTTGGAACTTAATTTTAATAATCGAATTATGGTAAATGATAACTAAGCCTTATAGCTTAAAGTACTTTGAAAAAATGTACCTACTTTCGAAGTCCCTAAAATCGATTAATATTTTTGTCATCGTTAAAATATCCAAAGTGATCCTTCTAACGACGGCTTTTTACGAGATCAAAATATATCCATCCGTTCTCGAGATATAGACTCTCGGAGTTTCAGGTGAACCAATGCACCTTTCTTAGGCTAGTTAAAACATTTAGAGTAACAAACAAAGAACGTAAATTTAGTATTCACCAACATCAAAGATTGCTATGGCATTAACTCGACTACTAGTTCTATAGATAGTGATGTCCTCTAAAACTCCGCTTTAAATTGAAATTCAGCGAGATCCCTGTCCAAAATTTAAATCAACAGACTGAAAAGTCTGTAACGTACACTTTCCACCCTGCAACTTTGAACGTTTGTATTTTATAATCTAATAAAGTGGCGGCATACATCATTCGCTGCGCAAAGTGCGACACTTGGATTACCTACAGAGGTGCAAAAGTTCTGAAATATCGCCCTCTGCACTACGTGAGTTTTAGGATAAATGGTAAGACTTAAGATGAGGAAGAGTTTTGGCAATGTTATCTATGTTATCCATCGAACTAAACGGATGAGAACAAGCGGTTTGTGTCAACGCCTTATTTTTTATAAGACAATGTTTAAGGGGTTTAGACATTTCTTGGACATTGCCAATGTTATAAGGAGTTACGAAACTACACATCATTCGCTACTAAACGGCAAAAAGCAGCATATTTGGCCCAAAGATTCTCAAGCGGTAAATCAAGGGATAACTGGAAGGAATGAGAAAGCTAAATATTGTCCCGTTTAAGAAAATATCGATACCCGATAGTTTGAGCAACGTGAATGATAAAAAAAAGATTTTTTGTTTTTTTTTTATGATAAGGCACAGCAGTGCAGGATTAATCCTTTATGGATCTCTGCGAGCGGTGCGTGTGCGCAGGAAACGATTCACGTTGCTCTTGAATCTTTGGATATTATACTCGTTGGGGAATACAGCCCCAGCTGTACCTCAGCCTCGATTACACTATTCATTTACACAATATATGTTTCCTGACGTTTTCCATACAAATTGTAATCTATATGGCCAATCCATCATTCTAAATATGTCATCCAACATCTATAGTGAGAACTGCTGCACTTTAGGCAGGAACTCCATCATATATCATTTTGATCAGCATTCTCCAGCACTACAATAACGTACTGCTAGAGCAGTTCTTAATATTTTGTCTGTCATGTACATGCTGCGGTTTAAAAATTCTTAATGAGTGGGTAGAGTACCCTCAATTTAGGATCGCGTATGTCGTGTTGAAGCAGAAGTACCCGTGGTATACCAACATCGAAGGCGCGACCATGCTACCACTCAAACTCCTAATCAAGTATATGGCTCTTGAAAGCTTGCAGATGAGCTTCCAGAAATTTGATCATGAGTGTCATCACAGGGCAATTCTGGCTTGAGTGTCCTAACAGACAAGTTTAGATTCTGGTTCTTGGTGATGGCCTGGAAGCAGTTCTATATTGACAACCTCAAGCAAATGACAGTGCTGCAGATTAGTTGTGTTATGAGCAAACAGTATTAGGATGGGATTGTAGGTTTAGTTTGGAAAGTCGTTGATGTATATGAAGAATAGTAAGGGACTGCAGAACTGAGTCTTATGGCACTCCATGTTTGATAACCTGTTTTCTTGATTCCGTATTATTGTGAAATATATGCTCCGTTCACAGATCTAAAAGAATGACTACCTGCCTTTAGTTATCTCCCATCGTAAAATTCTTTGTTGAAAGGGTTTCAAGGATCATAGAGATAATGATTTTATTATCCAGGTTGGGACCGTACTTGGCCATAATTAGTTTACAAAGCCTTATTAAATAATGGGAAAAGAATAAATAGACAAATCAGCGTTGCAAACCAGTCATTTTATTAGTTCGTGTGAAATAAAAACGAAATTTTTAATTATCCAAATATGTGGCGTCCGTGGATTGGTGAATCTAGTATAAGATAGCCGGAGGGGGTACAGGTACAACCACAGTGCAGAAATGAAAATAGAAGCAGACACTTATATTTAGATTCTAAAGAGATTATAAAAAATATATATACAACTCTCATAGAACGTGAAAAGTTGAGTAAAATGGAATGTATTGCAGAAACAGCCACATTGACTAAAATTTCGGAAAAAATTGTATGGAAAATTGTGAATAAGCCCATCACCGAAAGGAAAAGAAGGAAAGATTCTGGGACTTGCAAAAAATTAGATCGCAGCGATGAAGATTTAGTCCGACGCAGAATTTACAAGATGTATGAAGACCATACGGTACCAACTGGATAGTTTACTGAACATACGCCGTATCACTGTATATTCAATCCCATAGAACACATATGACAATAATTAAAATCTGCCGTTAGACGTAATAATGTATCACCCACTATAAACGCTAGTGTACTGGATATTATTATTACTGAAGTGGACAAACTGCCTGTGGGTAGCTGGAAAAATTGTGTTCCGCATATTAAAACTGTTGAAAATTCATACATTCAAATTGGGAATATAACAGAAAGATTTATTATTAACATAGGTGTTGATAGTGAGAGTGAAAATGAATTAAATGAGTTAACTGTAGTTGCATTAAATAATTTAAATACATAATTATAATATATTACAGCAGCCCAACCAGGATTTTATCTTAAGGAGGGGGCCGCCAACAGGCCGGAAGCAAATCTTTTAAAAAACTTGAAGGTTACGCATTTTTCTAGAACTTTAGAGCTTTTAATTAAATCATAGGTATCTCCGGGGTGAAGATTATTCATATTAAAGATGAAAGAAAAATCCAAAATTCTTCACAAATATTCAATATCACGCTCTACGCGTTTCAGTTAGTTTGCTCGACATTGTGAGCTTGTTTGTGTCCTTAATGTAAAGTTTGTGTTTATATTATACAGCTCTGGAAAATTGTTTAAGAAACCGAAACGCTTAGAGCGAGATATTAAATATTTGTGAAGAATTTTGGATTTTTCTTTCCTCTTTAATATTTACAGTTTTTTTTTTTGAGAGGTACTTTTGGAAGTTCGCAATATGCTAGTTCAATCGAGGTTAATATAAAAAAAAATCGACTTTTTAAAATATCCACTGCATGGAGGCAGGATACAAAGGGTATTGATGGTTATCTACATGTAGGTATACCAAACAGAAGTAACAAAAATTATATCGTTCTTTGTATCGCACTGGAAATTGCGTTTTTTTTTAGTGGGATAGTTGGTATAGTTGATTGAATTCAATTTCATTTGGGATTTTGGGGGGCGGGGCATGGCCCCATTGCCCCCCCCCCCCTGGGTGCGGCACTGATATATTCTATCTAAAGTTGTTTATTATTTGTGTCAAATAATCCATGCTTACAATACAATTCAGTGCGGGCATATGTAGACCCCAGTCTGGTTTTAAACAGGCGTCAACACGAGTCGGTAAGTCATTCTCTTAGATGTGTGAACGGACTATACATTGGGTACGTTGACATAGATAAGACGTGGTGAAGGCACTGTTTGAGTAAATTCATGATTGATAAGGCCTTTACTTGATGAAAATCCATGTTCAAAACACTTAAGGAAAACAATAATTTTCGATTTTCACTATATTTTAATAAATAAACACATAACAGCTGTTTCGGTACACTGTACCTTCTTCAGTTCTTTAAAGTACTCACATCTGAAGAAGGTACAGTGTACCGAAACACCTGTTATGTGTTTATTTATTAAAATATAGTGAAAATCGAAAATTATTGTTTTCCTTAAGTGGTTTGAGTAAATGCCATAGGAGAATAATTATTTTGCCAGAATGTCGAGAGAGACACTGCCGAATACCTTAGTGAGGTCAAAAATGTGCATAGAAAACTGTACGCTAAAAAAATAGGTTTATCGAAAAACAACCGTGCCAGGTGCCAGTAAGCTTAAGTTCGTAAAAAAATTGTTTAGGTAGGGGGGACGTAACACATTTTTTAATTTGATTTCTCGAATTTATAACAAAATATATTTCCTCTAAGTGACTCTTCAATCAGTCAAGTATCTTATTCAACTCCATCATTATGGGAATTCTGAAGGAATTATTTCGGCGATAACTGCACTCGAAACACCGTGTCAGTAACTTCGTCTCGAGGCATGATACGTCAAGTCAATTTGCCAGGCTGAATAATTGTCTTGTCCGGAGTGACCCAATCCTTTAGGCTGATAAACGATATACTTAATGTAGACGGTGTTGCAATATTTACCGCAGTTTTAAGGAAAGTTTGTAGCATATTTGTGCCTTCTGAAAATTGAAAGGGTATTTTTAAATTATATTTGACTTTCTTGAAGGTCCTTGTATGATGAACTCGCACACTAAATTTTATTATTTTCTAGTAAGTCAATTAAAATTTCTTTATTTCTTCCGTTATAGGTATCTGCGTTTATTAAATTAGTACAATCATTATTTTTTCTGTAATACTGTAAATCATTAGTTGAGAGTAATAAAAAGATAAAAAGTCTAGCGACATTTGATATTATCATACATATTATTGGTGGTTTCACCGAGTATGTATCATAGCCATATTTAATTTTTAAGAATATTGCGTAAAGTTTTTTTTTCTAAATAATGCTAGGGAAGACATATTCTTCCACCACCTGCATCTGAAAGACAATAATAAAAAATGGCACTGAGAAGGTATGTCGCAAAAGTAGGCTTATATCAAAAGTGACACATTTTTTCAATGACTCAAAGATCACTTTGTCTTTAGGAAATAGACGAGAAAAGTTTTATTATGGCTTGATGGTCATGCATATATACAATACAATTTTTGCAGCCACTGGACAGAATCTCATTTAAGTCCTTAAGAGTAAACTACTATTCAGCTTGTAATTTATACATTAAAATAACCCAGGAGGAAAACTTAACTGTCGAGTTAGTTCAGGTGAATGGTGGAACCAGTCTGCGACTATTAATAATTCATTATCGAAATTTAAGGCTACATGAATCGGGCCATTTAATCTTTCTGCTATTTCAGATTATGGCTTTTTGACTGAAAATCAAAACATAAATTCTGAGCATAATCAAAGACCTGGTGGTAGTTGGCAGGATTTTTAGAAACCTTTACCTTATGATAATTAACAACCTTGCTGTAGTTGGCAATTTACTAACCAACAAACTTCTGAAACGTGTATAATGCTGGATAATATCTCACCTGTTTCAGTTATTTATAGTTCTCTTGATATAGTTCGATGAAAAAGTAAGCATGTGTCAGAGAGTGGTCGAAGAAAAAACAGTGAAAGACAAAAAGAATAAATCAACCAGAAAAACAAAATAAAGGAAACATAAGTAAAAAAACAGTTACCAAGAAACCAAAGTTCATCAAGAGAAAGGTTTTCAAAAATGAATCAGATCAGGATTAATATTATTATGTGATTCTTCGAATGATATGGACGCTGATAATGAGGCTTACACTGGTTCTGGGAAAGTCTATTCTTAAACGTCAAGATCTCACGACTGAGTACATTGCTCCAAATGTTTCTATGACTCGTGTTCCAAATATGTAAATTTTGTTATCTGCAAAAAGAAATAATTATTTAGATTTTAAAAAATATTCTATAGGTGCGCTATCTTTGCATTGTCAATGAGTTGGTGTTTGTAAAACTCTTTATTCGTATTTACAAATTTGGTATTTTACATTTTAAAGCGTTCAGTAAGTTAATAATAGTTCCTAACTTAAAAAAGACCTTCTCAAAAGAATGAATAACTATTTTAGTTCAGACAAGAATCAAAACTCGAATTAGGTACCCCAAGAAAAAAAGAAAAGTGTTATTATCGAAAGAGAGACCTTAATCGGGAATATTTCCAAACAACTAGACATTATGATAATGTTCATATTGTATTTCCAAAATAGAAACAACTCGTCTTTTTTTATAGACAATGCTTTGTCATGGCAAATTATCGACAACTCTGATGCATATGTACAACTACTTATAAAAACAGCAGCTATAAAGGGCCCAGGTATCGGTTGTTCGAAACATGCCTCCTCTTACATTCAAGTAACTAAATGGTTTGTTGTCTGGTTTAGATCACACGTAACAATACCTTTTAATTATTAGCACCAAAAATTAAAATGAAACCTTCTAAGTACGTCCAGACTTTTCAGTGGAGAAAACCTCTCGAATTGAAGTTAATTTAAATATAACCAGACATTTTAATTAAAAAACTTTACGTTCTATTCAAGCGTGTTTATAACAAAAATGAACAATGATGGTGGAACGCGCTTAACAAAAACTCTAGAAACTTTGGAATAAAATAAATGTTCTGTTATAGTTAAATAACTCGTAAAGATAACTGAACACATTGGGTGCCACGAGCATATTCGGAAAATAGTGTCGTCGGCCATTTTGTAATATTCGGTCTGTCGATCCTTTTTACTAAAATTCAATTCCTGATTTTTTTTTGATTTTTTTGTATGTTTTCCTTCAAAAAATAGCCTTTGTACTGTCATTACACTCACTACATTTTAACGTGTGGGGCCTCATCATCCGTATGTGCATGACCGACGTTTTCTTCAGTTTTTCTCGTTTGTTACAGATTTCGGGAAGAATATTTTGTTGAACCAGAAATAAGAGAGAAATCAAACTGAAGGAAAATTAGGAATTTTATTCTTTTGGCTTTTATTGTTAGGCTGGGGCATGATTCCGACATCTGAATTATGTAGAATGGATAAAACAATGTCGGAATAATGACCCGGTGTGACTGCCCATAAACACCGGAAACTTAAGATTATTTTCCTAAAGCACAAGTAAAAATGTATGAGCGAAAAGAAAGGAGTATTACCAAAAGTAAACCACTAAGTGAAAAAAAACTAGAAGCAAAAGCTGAAAATATAGCTTTGGAAGATAGTCCATCAGACTTCGACTCTGATGGTTCAGTGGAAGATTCTTTATGGACTAACGAAGATAAGACCAGACCCGCATATATATATATGGACACACGTCGGATGAGGAAGAAGATAAAGAAGAAGATATTACTGGCACATTTCAGCAGTTAGTACTGAAAGAAAAAGATAAGCTAATGAGGGAAGATGAGCTGATAAATTATTATGATTTACCATTTAGAGAAGGTATCTGGACGGAATATGAAGGCAGGCATAAAGAATTTACTTTTATTAGTTCTCATGGGTTGCAAAAGATAATTCCACCTGATGCAACTGCTATGTAGGTATTTCCGCTTATTATGGATGACGAAGTCCTAAACCATATTGTTATGGAAACTATTAGCTCAGGACGCAAAAAAAAATATGGTCGCGTAAACAAATGGGTCCCAACCGACGTAGACGAAATTAAGAAATTCTTTGGATTGACTATGTGGATGGGTCTAGTAAGGATTAGTTATCAGCTTAATTATTGGGCCAAAAAAGGATTGTGCTAGAATGATATACCGTCTTCTGCTATATCTCGTAACCGGTACCAATAATTGTTATCTATGTGCATGTTTAGCAGTACTTTTGCAGTAACATAAAAACGATTTATCTCGAGAAGCGCCAGTTTTATCGAAATAAATTAAAAGTACTTTTTTTGAAGAGAAATGATCAGAGTATTAAAAAAAATCTATTTTCAGCTCTGCGAAATGACACCGGTCAAAGTTTCGGGTCAACGAGTGTATTCCTGACTTTCCCGACGAAGTAAAACATCTACTGTATTATGGTTTAATGACCATGTATGGCCCTTAGAAAATAATAAAATTCTATTAAATTGTACGTCGTCGGTTCAAACGTAAGAGCCAAAAAAGTAAATCGCCCTTTTGGGGCTCCATTTCTCCGCTAACGGGTAGTTTAGGAACTTTTTTTCTAGGAAAAATTAGGTTTATTTTGACCTCCTTTCTATGCTCCCCAGAAAGTACGAAGTACTTACCGGACATCCTGTATAATATGATAAAATAATTGTTGCGGTATATTTAGCAGAGACATATTAAGATCGTCCCATAACAAGGTCCACAGTAAGTGAAATTAAATTAAGGGAAACTGGACACATCATCATTACTCTTGTAGTCCACAAATTAATGATGATTTAATTCAATTCATGGATATTTTGTTACAACTAGAAGAAAATGCAGCACATTTTGGAAAAAAATGTTTTATGCGTTTTAAAAAAAGACAAATACCAACTACAAAGTTTATGTGATTCAGAAGGTTTGTGATGATTATTTACCTCATCCATTATAAAAGCGGGTTGATTTTCACCTGATTATTCAGCGATAATCTCCCGCTCTCCGGTGAAAATCACCCTTGTCAAAAGTGAAAATCTCACCCGTCAGAAATCCAGCGATAATCTCCCGCTCTCCGGTGAAAATCACCCTTGCCAAAAGTGAAAATCTCACCCGTCAGAAATCGTTAGTTTTTTATTTGGTAAATAATCTTTAAAATACAATAATCAGAAAATCATTCTCAGATTTTTTGCCATTAGGAAATCGCTCTCGGGCAAGCCCTCGAGCGATTTCCACGGCAAAAAATCTTCGGAATGATTTTCGATAATTTCCCTATCCCTTAATATATTACTACAGATAATCCTGACCATCGTCTGTAGTTTTGTTAACTAATCGATTTCTGTCATGGATTATAACAGGCTAGTATACATCCAAGAAACAAATTCGACTTGGCAACGGCGCTTTAAGAAAATTTTGCATACAGTTATACCGTTTAAATGACTTTTGGAATATGATGCATAAAACCGAAATTGGTCATAAATGCGGCAATAAATTGCAATTACATACATGATGTGACTGCGTAAACGGGCACTCGATATTTTAGGGGATAATTATTATTATAGGTGTTATAAAATTTATTTTTCCAAAACCTGGTCAATGGCCAATTTTCGATAATAACATATTGTCCAATTTTTTATATTTATGTGTATTTAAGTTAATAAAGATTAACAGTTGATGGTTTGTAAAAAAGCCGACTACTCTTTTACGTTTATGTGAACGCTCATAAAAAAATCCGTATTAAGAATGCAAAATCAAAGATCTTGATACAGACATAATTATGTACCGGATTTTGATTTCAGCTATATCTACCTTGTACCTCAAACTTAGGCAAATTTGGGCTAAATAGGAAATAGGAAAAGGATGTAGCGACGTGCTACAACTCTTGTTTGTAGTTTAATCTAAATAGGAAATATTAAGGGTCTACTTTCCTCAGCAAGGAATTTATCGGCGAGTGCAACAAATCTGAGCTGGACAGACTAGCGCGCTGCAAAATATACCCTAAGCACCGCTTACACACTGAGAGGTGTTCGGAAACTGTGTGGAGTTTTTATTCCGTCTGTGGCTCGCATCTTGCGTTGTTATTTGCCAGTAATTAGGTTTAATTTCGAAAGGGAAACAGGTACCTATCGTATGCAAAAAAATACCTGTGGTTAAAATTAGACAAATTATAATAATACTTAGTTAGTGGCTAGATATTTCGTATACCTATATGTTGTTTAGTAGGTACCTACTCATTATTATTTTTTTATTAAATAAAAATTAAAAACCATTTCCATTTGTGCGCTTGGAAAAAATTCAGTAGGCTTAGAAAATAGAATACGATGATACACATTATATGAGGTAAATAGTAAGATGAATAAGTATCTTAAAAATATATTTTATATAAGGGACATTCTTTTACAAATCGAACACCTTTTTTGACTATACAATTTTGATTGGTCCAAAAAATTTTTTTTAGAGTCTATACTGAAAATAAACAGACACGTATACGAGGTTTTTGTTCAAAAAATTTTTTTCTCGAAAATATGACCATTGTGAATTTTAATGCTTTACCCAATTCTGTTACATGTTAAATTCATTATCTCTGGTTCTACAAATGCTATCGGTACAATTTTTTTTTATTTAAAAGGTAATAATATCAGCTTTCAGTCACGTGAATGTTGTTACCTTCAACTTGAGTACCTTATAATTTAATAACAATTTAATTGTTTAAATAATAATATCATAATGTTAACCACAACGAAATCGATTGAAAAAATTACTATCGTATTTGTTATGTTTTTAGCTATAAAAGGCTTTTTTCAGAAATATGGGGCCGTTACTAGTTTAAGAGTGAGAAAATAATTTCAACTGCGCTTCACGTAACGCGGGCAGTGCGCGACCAGTTGAAACGTTTTGGAGCGTGTCTGAACATTCAGTCTCGAACTGCTTACGCAGTTCACTTTGGAAAAGCGTAGTACGAGCACACATCTCAGTCTCAGGAAAGTTCGAAGATAATATTTAATTTTATTGGCATTAAATAAGCCCGTAACAGAAGTCTCCTGAGCAGAGAATTTGAGACACGTGCCGTAAGAAATTGCCGGAATTGCGTCAGAACACTGAAATCAAAAATGAAGCCAAAACAGACGATCAGGTACTTATCACTACATTTAATTTCAGTAAACGAAATTCATGAATTAATTATATTATTTATTTGTATTTAAATTCTAAAAAATTTCAATACTTATATATTTTTTTGCTTGAATTTATTCATTTTTTGTTGAAGGACAGATAAATTATATTATTATATCTTGTGATTTATACTGTCGCGAATATGTAAAATTGTTTTGCAATGTAAACAAATATATTTCGTAGGACCAAGAAACTGATGATGTTGACCCTAAAGCTTCGACTGACGATGAAGTGGAAAAGCCCTTAGCCCAACAGGTCCTGCGCCGTATGAAGAGGAAAAGGAAAAGGAAGTAATTTCCGAAGCAATTTCCATGAGGAGATAAACCAAAGGGATTAAAACATCTATCCTTTCGAATTTTTGGTAGTACCGATGATAGTGGTGGTTGTGACATTTTCTTACGTGCAAATTTCCCTAACTTGATTTTTCTTACTCACTTTTAAAAATAAAAAAGCCGAAAAGGAAGATGTGTGCTCGTACTACGCTTTTCCAAAGTGAGACTGAATGTTCAGACACGCTCCAACACGTTTCAACTCGTCGCGCGCTGCCCGCGCTACGTTAAGCGCAGTTGAAATTATTTTCTCACGCTTAAACTAGTAACGGCCCTATCTTTCCGAAAAAAGGCTTTTGTAGCTAAAAACATTACGAATACGATAGTAATTTTTTCAATCGATTTCGTTGTGGTTAACATTATAATAATATTATTTAAAAAATTAAATTGTTATTATTTTAAAGGTACTCAAGTTGAAGGTACAACATTCACGTGACTGAAAGCTAATATTATTACCTTTAAAACAAAAAAAAAATTATAACGATATCATCAGTAGAACCAGAGATAATGAATTTAACATGCAACAGAATGGGATAAAGCATAAAAATTCACAATGGACGTATTTCCGAAAAAAAAATTTTTTTAACAAAAACCTCGTATACGTGTCTGTTTATTTTCAGTATAGACTCTAAAAAAAATTTTTTGGACCAATCAATGTTTATATACAATAAGAACTTCGTAAAAAAAAATTGAGGAAATTTGGAGAGGTGGAAATTTTTTTTGGTCCAAATCCGTACGATTTGTAAAAGATTGTCCCATAAGCCGTAATGTGTAGTGTGTTTTCGGCTTCGACTACAACTTTTATACGCTAAGGGCGGAAAACATTGCTTACAACCATAATACATACAAACCATATACAAGATTCTGTTCATGATCAATATTGGTAATGAAATACCTATACAGGATGATGCATAACTTAGTTAAACATAGGAAATCCCATGTAAATTTAGTACTAATACGAAAAAATTGAGCCTTTGATTGCTCTTTTATTACATTAGTGGAAAAAGACTTTTTGACTTTCTTTCCTTTCCCAATAAAAATTTACTTCTATCTCCTAAGCTTTTACATAACATTCAGCTTTGATGTATAAATTAGGCAGTTCACTAATTTGTCAAAATGCTTTGTGCATTGTCAAAGTTTTAATGATATAAAATATGTAAATATTCGAAAGTGATAAAAATGCCTAGGTCCAAAAGATCTTGTATACATTATACGTAAAGTGAGAGATCATGTTTCTATAGGTATCAGACTACGGATATTGTTAAAGAATTAGATATCACCCACTTATTTATGATGGTAAAATTCGCATAACAATAAAAATACCCCAAAAAATATACATTTCCACAGCCTCGGTCACATGTATTAAAAGTATTTTTTTTATTATAGTCTAAGAGCTAGAATACAAATAGAATTTTATTGTAAAGTCTGTCCAGAGATATAATAAAGTTACACTTCGCCCTTGAATGGGATTATCCAAGGGTAGCCATAAACAAACAATAATTGAATGAATAAATGCAGGTAAATTATGGTCCGTACTTAAAAATGTCTTAAAGTAAACTGCAAATCCGGAAGACGTAATTTCATTATTAAAGTAATAGTTTGGTGATTTTAAACCGATTTTTACCTGTTTCAAAATGAGAGAGCTAAAAACTACAGCGTTAGAAGAAACGGCCACATTAACAAAAATTCCAACATCAACTGTATGGAAAATTGTGAATAATCCCATTTTAGCGAGGAAAAAAAGAACCGATACTGGCATTTTCTAGAAGGTAGATGGAAGTGATCATAGATAGATATAATACGGCGTAAAATTTACAAGTTATGCGAGGAACAAAGCGTGCCTACATTAGGTAATTTAATTAAGAGGCTTGAAAAAGATGAAACCGGCGTTAAATGTGACAGAACAACGTTATGGAAGTGTATCCACCTTAAGGGTTTTTAAAAAATTTAACAAAACACTAGTTTTAATGGAATCCAGTAGAATTCGGGAATGGCGATCCGAATATCTACAAAAAATTAGGATTTACAGAGATCATCAAAAGCCGATTATTTACTTGGATGAAACCTGGTTCGACACACATGATACCTCGGAAAAGGGTTGGGTTGACTCAAGCGGCAAGTGTAAAACAAGCGCGCCATTAAAAAGAGGTAAACGATTTAGGATCATGCATGCTGGATCTAAAGACGGATGGATTCCAAATGGACTTTCTCTGTTTGCAAAAAACATTAAAGATTCTTCTCTGGATTACCATGAGGTCACCACTGCTGATTTATTTGAAGATTTGTTTAAAAACAAGCTAATTTCAAATAAACCTCCGAAGAGCCTAATTGTAATGGACAATGCAAGCTACCATAGTAGGCAGTTGACCAAGACTCCCTCCTCAAATGACACAAAAGCAACAATCCAAAACTACATGTATGATAATGACATTTATTTTCAGGAAGATTATACCAAAAGGCAATTAATTGAGGTTTTACAAAGTTTAAAACTACAAAAGGAATACTTCTGTGATACTTATGCAAAACATTTAGGGCATAAAGTTTAAAGGCTTTCAACATACCATTGTATATTTAATCCCATCGAACATGTTTGGCACCAACTTAAATCTGCCATTCGTCGTAACAATATTTGCCCTACTATTAACTCCAGTGTACTTTAGCTTATAAAAACTGAAGTTTTTAACATCCCTTCACAAATTTGGGCAAATTCTGTTACACATGTTGAAAAAGTGGAAAAATCCTATATCCATATAAACAATATAGCACAAATAATAATCAGAACAGATGATGATAGCGATAGTAATATTGATATATTAAGTGAATAATTTATATAAGTACCGAATAATTGGTATATTTTTGTAATTATAAATATAATTTTTAATAATAAAATAACTTGTTATTTTACATTTAAACATAAATAGAATACTATTTAATGTCTCACTTATTTTTCTTACAAACCATGATTAAATTGTAAGCAAAATACGGACCTGTTCGGCCATATTTTAATTTTACAGCTGGCCCGAGTCTTTCCTAATAGGGATCAGTTAGTCACTTTCTTATATCTCTGAACAGACTATACCAGTTTTTTTATTGCATGCAAAAGTCAACCATTAAGAAAGTTTAGAGAAGAGTATAGTTACCACCAGCCACAAAATAGGAGCTAACATTTTTAGTATGATTTACAAGCAATTTCTGAAACTTCCAAAATACTCATTGTGAGTTAGTTTCGTTTGGCAGTCACGTCTCTGCCCTTTATTGCCTTTTTCTTCGTTACTTGTCGACTTATTAAATTAACTAGCGACTGTTAGGTATTTAGTTTTCTTGGTTTATTTTCGCTTTTTGTTGCCCAAGTAGAAAATAATTTGGTCGAGGATATTTTCTGGGTAAATTTAATAAGCCATTTGAGTTGTTTTGTGCTCAACAGCAATTTTAAGTGGATATCTCAGGGACATCAAAAAGTTTATATCTACCTTTCGTTATTGTATTGCATAAGGTAATTAAAATAATTGAATATACTTTGTTAAAAATATCTTACGAATATTTATTGGTTCGAATAGTTTGAGCTTGAAGAATTCAGGTTTATGAGGTCAAATTTTAAATTTCAAAACAAAAAAAATCTTAGAGATATACTAGTTAAGATTTAAGGGTTTTACATACCAAAGAACACATTTAAATCCGCCGTTTTTTAAAAACATAAAACTAAGCGTAACAGAACACACACGGGGCACAATTTGTGGCCCTGTATTTTCCGTTGCCTACCTGGGGTGGCCATTTTGCAATTAGTATAAACGTCAATCGATTACAGCTATTAGCTGATAAACTGATGCTTGCTTCCTGGTTTTTGGTTTTGCTTTGTAACTGTCTTTTTTGACTTGTCACTGGCCTTAAAATAATTTTTAAGTTATTGTGTATTAAGTTTGGCTAGCGTTTGTGAGCCAATGTGGCTTTAGAAAAGACTTTAGCACCTATGTCGCTCTTGTTAACATCACAGATGATATAATGGCAGTAATTTATAGAAAACTAAACACAGCGTTAGTTCTTCTAGATTTTTCAAAAGCCTTTGATACTCTTAATCCGTCACTCATCCGGGCAAAGTTAAAATATTATGGCTTTGAAGAATCATCCTTACATCTTATTGCATCACATTTTAATAACAGGTTTCAAAAAATTGTCTATAAAAACAATTACTCAGAACAAATTAAAATTTTGTCTGGTGTGCCTCAAGAATCTAGTTTAGGGCCCCTACTCTTTACTATTTATACTTCTGATATTCTAAAATCCCTAAAGTACCGTAAGGTTCAGGCACATGCGGATGACACACAAATTTTCCTTCATTTTGACTGCCATAACTATATTGCTAAACGAAGATTTGAATGTGTTAAACAAGCTTTCTTTGGACCACAACTTGAGGTTACATGCTTTTTGGGAATAACAATAACGTTAATTTTTTAACTGATATCAGTATACTTACTGATGGCGTTGTGCTCCCCGTGGTTAAGACAGCCAAGAACTTGTGAATAATACTGGATAGTGAATTAAGGTTTAGAGAGCATGTAAAGAAACTAATTTAAAGGTCATATTATCTGTCCTTAAAAATATAATACAACAATCGTCATATCCTTAATTTAAAATTGCAGAAACTGCTCTGTGAGAGTCTCGTTTTATTAAGTTTTAACTACTGTCACTTCATTTATGGGCCATGCCTTGATTTGGCAGATAAAAATAGAATATAAAAAGTACAGAGTTTTGATCACATTTCCCACACATTCAAATATCTCAATTGGTTATTAATGAACAATCGTAGAACTTTACATTTAGGAAATTTCTTGTTTAATATTCTAAAAAATTCTAGCCTGCCTCTTTCCCTGAAAACTAAATTTGTATCTCGTGATAATATCCATGCTCCCCACATTAGGTTCCCTAACAGAATGACGATGCCTCACCATCAGAGTGCCATGCTTCAAAGATCATTTACATATCACGCTGTACAATTGTAACTCCTTACCTGATTTGCTTTTCTTAATAGTGATACATTTAAATTGCAATATAAAAAATATTTATTTAATTCTCAAAATGAATCACTCCGTTAATTTAACTTTTTACTTATTTTGCTTTCATCCTCTTCTTTTTCTCCATAGTTGTATTACATATATTTTATATATCCATCGAATCTGAATGTTACATATTTCTTTTCGTTTTTTTTATATTTTCTTCTTTTTCAGTTACTATGTACAATAATATGTTTTCTCCTTTTCATAATATTATGCCTAATATTATATGTGTACATTTAGCATTATTTATCTATATTATTTAATTTTAGCAAGTAGAGTAGCCGCTTAGGCTATACTGCGCCTTGCTTCTGTTTGTATTGCCTTGTATTCTTTGTAGTTATATATGTTTTTATAATAAAAATACCTTTATTGTTATTATTTTTATTATTATTTACAGTATTTTCATTATTATTATTTAATGCGTTTTTTGTCGAGGCTTTTTGTTTTAAATTATATTTAAGGTACACAGATATTTCTGTCCCTTTAACGGCTGTGTGATTTGTGTTAGAACTAGAAAATTATAGGAATCATCTGCAGAGCTTTTTGTCAGGATTTCGTTTATTATACAGAGTTCTTCTTAATAACATGCTAAAATTTAAGTAGGTTATCCTTGGATACATTTTCAGAGAAAAAACTTGATATGAACATGTGTCCTAAAAGTTTTAACTGTTGGACTATATGGTGCTAAAGTTTTAAGAAAAAAATCTTTTTTTTTATGATAACTTTGGTATGACTCCATATATTCTTGTGAAACGTGGTACGCATCTTCTATGCATCAAAAGGCATTTTTCGCTATACAACATGATTTTTTATGCTTGCCAGTGGCGTTCCTGCAGAATTTGCACTGAATCATTTTAAAGAGAAATGCTGCTAAACGACCGGTTATGAATTCCTCATATTTAAAAATGGAAATTTCATTATTTTATACTCCTCTTTGCCGACCCATTTGTTAAACGACCGCGGGCACTTATCATCGGAAATTTCGTAAACATTAATGCTAAAACACCCTCCAGTAGGGCAGTAACACCCGACCCGAAAATTCTTAAGAAAAATAAGAACGTACACTAATTACTTTATTGCAGGCGGATCCATTCAATTTGCTTTAAAGGCTGATAAAGCGGTTGTTAACAATAATTTTGTTTTGAACAGGTTTTCTGTGTTTTTGGACTAACGTGATTATTTGAAGATGGCGTTAGAAAGGAAATGTCTTCTTTTAAGCTAAAAAATTGAAATAATCGAAGAAAGTGAAAAAACTGGTTTAAGTACTAGGAAATTGGCTGAAAAATTTTAAGTGGGTATGACCCAAGTTGCTTTAAAATAAGGCGAAAGTTAGAAATTTGTTTCAAGAAGGTGGTAACGGTGAACGAAACAGATAATTTCTCAATACCGAAGAACTGGCAGTGGACCAAGTTGTTTTTAACTAGTTTTGTAAGGCACGAAATAAGCACCCAATATCCGGGTTCACGATTGAAGCAAAAGCCCTCGAATCTACTCAATGTCTAGGACTAGACAACTTCAAGACATGAAATACATCGTTAGAGAAGTTCCGTTGTCGAAACCACAAGAATAACTATAGTTTCAAAAACCGGTATTGATAACATCTGTGTCGATTTTGCCGGACTAGGGATGCGAGTCGTAGATTGCCCTATATCGGACCGTACTTATCAGCTGTTCTACTTTGAAACACCCCACCCGCACGTTTCTCATGTTGATCAATTATCGAGAAAATTTAATAAACTTAATATAGGAAATTTTCAAAACGACATCTATTTAATAGACTGGAATGATGTATTTAATAATTTAAATGACAATGATATTAACACTCACTTTAATACTTTTTACGCAATAATACTACACGCCTTTAAATGTAACTTCCCCCAAACTATACAAAAAACTAAAACAAAAAAATCCAGGAAATGGATGACCACCGAACTGAAACAACTCTCCCGCATGCTTCAGGAAATGCATCAAATTAATAAAAGAATAAATAATACTTTTTATAGTACTAGATATAAAGAATTAAAATCATACTACAACAAAAACTAAAATATGCTAAATCAACTTTTAATGATGATCGTTTAAAGAATGCCATTAATATTAATAGGGAGAGCTGGTCGATAGTAAGAGAAAGCTCTAATCGACAGCAGAATCGCTGTAACTTATCAAAAATAATCTATGAAGATCGAGAAATCTTAGAATCTGCAGAGATCTGCGAAGTATTCAACAAGTACTTTGCTGAATTTGCCAACAGTAGTGAACCGCCCCATAATCTAAATCCAAGTCAGACCATCCTGGCTCAACTTAAATCTATTTTTCTCTATCCTACTACCCCCAGGAAATTTGAAATGTGATATCTAGAGTGTGTGTTAAAAAATCATCTGGTATAGATGAAATCCCAGGCAATCTCTTTATATTTATTAAAAATGTAATTGCACCTATTTTATCGCACTTAATTAATTTAAGTTTTCTACAAGGCAAGTACCCAACTAATCTTAAAACTTCAAAAATAATACCAATCTACAAACAAAAGGGTGGTAAATTTGAAACAGAAAACTATCGACCAGTGGCCCTGCAATGTCAACTGGCTAAGATTTTTGAATTCTGTTTTAACAAACGGCATGTACCTGGAAAAAAACCTCTAAAATGTCAGAACGTAAAAGAATGAAGATTTCTTACCTTGAAAGGTAAAAACAACATCAATGATTAATCATTTCCGCTTATTTAAATAGGGATTTTTTTTTAAAATTTTAACAGTCGCCATTTTGAAATAGCTTGACAGAATCGCGTCAAAATTTATGAGCATACTGTACAAGATATTAGCTTTCAAATGATGTATCACAAGCTGTATGTTTCCATTTAAAAAGAAGATCAATGTCGTCACCAAACATTTGGTGCATTTGAAAATTTAAATAAAATAGAGATTGTTAATTTAATAAGCAAAATGAAAAATTACTAAAATAAGTGTAAATTGTTTTTGTTACATTTCTGCGGACTATGAATTGGAAACAATAAAGTTCCTAGCCTAGTAAAGATTGTAATTTTAAATTTGAAATAATTGTGCGAAACCTATGGCCACGCACTTTGTCAAGGTTAATATTTTAGAAATATTTCAAATTCATTAAAATGGAATATTCAATTTCAACGACATTCTAAAAGAAAAACGACTACATTAGGCGAAAGATTATAGGAATTGCTAATCTATCCACCATATTCGCCAGATTTAGCCCCATGCGACTTGTTTCAGTTTGCGAGGAAATGGCTTGACGGAAAGAGATTCGACTTGAATGTTTACCATAAATGCCTATTTTGAAGGACTGGGGAAATTCGATTATTCAAAAAGAACTAAAAAGTTGGACAGACGTTGAACAAAGTGAATTGAGCTGAAAGGGGACAACGTAGAAAAATTAACTGATCGTGAGAGAAAAAACATTCCTTGCTTCATTTCTACTAGTCGTATCACATCGTCCTCGTATGACAATGGAGGCAAATTAATTCTTTTAGCAGGCTTGTCACAACTTAATTCTATCATAATAATAATATGAACCGAATTTGTTTATGAGAAAACCAGTAACCCATTGACATACTATATAAATAATCGCGTAATGGAGTAAAGCTCTAATAATGAACCCAACAACAATAGCCTCATTGTCAAGGATAATTTACATTATATAACTAGTTAACTACATCGACGGTTTATTACTAAAATTGCTTTGTATAGGTCCTGTCGAAGTTTACCCAAAATTTTAGTATAATTAACCTAAAATTGAGCTTGGGATACGGTTTTGTTTTGGCTTAATTTAATATTTTAATTATTTATTATTTCAGGAAAATCTAGTAAAATAATTTTAGAATCTATCATTTTATTTTTGTCCGGGGATTGAAAATTCTTATATCTAACCATTAGTAAGTAAATTCAAGTTTTAGTTTTAATTTGAAGGAAATTAATTTAACACAGTGTTTCTGTGAACTATCACTCCTTATTAGCAATTATTACCATCAAAGTGTGCTTTGCATCTAAGGCTATACTGCTTAGCGGTAGAGCTTAATACCTGTTGGGTGTCAGTAAATACCAGCATTATTAATCAATCAGTTATTTCATCATCTTTAACATTCGTTAAAAGTAATTTGATTAATCAATAATTTATCCAATTGTTTGAATAATTTACGCAATAGATTTTACGGAACAGTTAAAAAATTTATGGTTAAAGCGTATTTTTGAAACGGGGTTAGAGTGGATGGTGAGTGGCAATACAATCAGCGTTTGTGCATGGACGATTTTCGTTACGTCGCTTTTACTAATATCTGTAAGTGTTGGGGAAACGATCATCCAAATGCATTAAAAATAATATAATTAAATGCAACAAATGTTTTTAGAATCAATACTACTGCTAAATATCTGATTTGACAAGGTCACCAGAAGAGGTTAATCCTATTAGGCAATCCAAACCAGGTTATGTTTGCCTGCGACGGTCATATTGGAGTCATAAAGTGCTTCCAATATGGCCATCGACGGCAAACGTCAGAAAACTAACCTTTATTTTTGTGTAAACGTCAGTGTCAGTTTAAACAGCGATTTTGGTTTTGTGTGTTTTATTAAGTTATTGTTGTTCAATTTGTGTTTATTTTTCTGTTATTTATATTTATTAGGACTTAAAGTTTTTTGACCCATAATTTGGTCAATTTGGCGGCAAATCGATTTTTAGGATCGTGAAGTGCACAGAAACCGACTGAAAACTAAGCATTGAATTCGTGCATATTGGGCCACATATTTGCCTTCCACGGCCATAGTGAATTGTTCGTTGAATGTTTTTGAGTTCTGTGGAACGAATTCAATATGGCCGTGGCAGGCAAATCGTAATTAGACACATCGTTGGATTGTATAATTTGAAGTTGACAGGAGTTGGCAAAGTCACCCGAAGAGGGTAATTTGATTTGAAGTTTTAGGAAGAGAGTAATCTATGCAAGGAAAAAAGAGAAAAGAAAGTTTGAGCCGGTTTTAATGACGCTATAAAATATTACAATAAATAAAGAAAATAATTGTTCATCTCAATCGTTTATCTAATCCTGATAATCTTCACTGAGTACTACCCCGGTATTATAATAGATATAGTCATTTACAGACAAATATCTGTTATAATACCAGCAATGGAAAATAATAATAAAAAATAATTACCTACTGCATTCTGTGAACTCTGTTCTGTGACCAAAGTACGTACTTGTCTTTTTTAACATAGAAGTTTATCCTGTTAATAGTTAGAACCACTTAAGGTTGGAAGTGGACCACAGCCGCCAAAGTTTATGGTAATAACAACACCATGAAGAGCAATTTAGTGATAAAAAACGTAACCAATTAACTTATACCATGCAACATGCAATTTTATTTTCAAAAATACAGCGCTCCCACGTAATAGAAACCTGCCAAGCGAAGCAGGAAATTTATTTAGATAAACATACTCTAATATGTTAACATTGTAATCAGTGTATTAAAATATATTATCATAATAATTACAGAGAAGCGAATAAAGCAATTATTATCCTCTATTAAACTAAGAAAACGACATATTTTACTTGGCGAAAACATAAATACGATAATACTATATAATTACCTTTCATCTCTCGTTACCAAGTCACTGGATATTACCAGTAATTGTTATAATTTTTAGTTGTGAACATACATTAAAAGGGTTAATCAGAATTTGCCATTTATGTCGTTTATCATGTTTGAGTTGCTTTCAACAAGGTTTACCAATCAATGTATTTTATCATGTCAACAATTGCATCTGTTTATTACGACATACCCATAGCATTATGCTTTTTGTGCATTTTAGAATGTTGACAGTTTAAAACAAAAATAAGTTAGGTAACAAAAGGGTGGTGAGTTACTTAAGGTAATATTTTTTTTGGCGTGACAATAACAGGTACCAGGTCTAAAACTACATCGGTAACTTATTTCATAACAGAATATTTCCAACTTACTTAGTTTAAACACTAAATGCCATTATATGAAGAAAGAAATTGAATACTTAGGGCACCTTATAAAAGAGGGAGGTTTTACCGCTGATCCAGGTAAAACAAAAATAATCGAAAATTATCCAGTTCCCAGAACTGTACGAGAAACTAGAGCTTTGCTAGATTTATGTGAATTCTATAGGAAGTTCGTACCAAACTTTGTAAAAGCTAGGTAATATTTAACAGAACTTACTAAGAAAAATGTGAAATATCATTGGGGGCCAGAACAACAAGAAGCTTTCGTGAGATTCCCATCTTAAGATACCCTGATTTTACTAAACCTTTCTTAGTTAACACTAATGCCAGCACTTCATCTGTAGCCGCAATTCTGACACAAAAACTTGAAGGAATAGAACATCTTATCTACTACTCAAGTCGTAACCTAAATGCTGCAAAAAGACGACACAGCGCTATTGAAGGGGAATGCTTAGCAGTTCTTTTTGCAGTAAAAACATATCGTATTTATTTAACAGGAACTCGTTTTACGATAATGACAGATCACCGTCCACTGAAATATTTATGACAATAAAAGATACAAGTTCAAGATTAGCAAAATGGGCTATGTATCTAATGGAGTATAGCTTTATAATAGTCTATCGACCTGGCAAACAAAGCGAGAATGTAGACTTACTTACGCATCTGAGAACAGAAGACAAAGCTGCTGAAAATATTATAGCTGCTATAACAGAAGAAGATTTTACCCTCAGTTAATGAACATAATAACAACGCTTGGAGCAGATGATCAACAACACCACCTAAGTCCAGAAGGTATCCTCTACCAACATAGAGAGAATGATCAAAGACACGATCCAATTATGGCACTGTTAAAAATAGTTCCAGAAATATTACGGTTATATCACAGTTCATTATTTTCTGCTCATCCTGGTCAGAAGAAAACGCAGGAGTTGATAAAGCGAGACTTTTATTAGCCTAATATAAGAAAGGATGTAGTAAGTTATGTAGAAAAATGCAGATCCTGTTACCTCAGAAAAACTAACTACCAACCATCAGCTGTTATTGTGTGTGTTATAGTGCTAGTTTTATCGTGTTATCGGCAGTTTGTGGGTATATTATAAAAATATAATTATTCCCCAGGGTTATGTAAGGGTGTGCTTGACGTAAAAGCAAGGACAATACTTGTACAGCAAAGATCCTCTAGTAATATTCGAAACCTAGTATTAGCATGTGCCGATATAACTGGAGTTAGTGAATCAACAATTAAGAGGCTTCTTACAGAAAGAAAATCAGGAATGGTAGCCCCTCCTAAACAGTCGCCAGGAAGGACAAATTGATGAGGATGTGAAAAGTCTTATAAGGAGAAAAGTTCATAATTTTAATACGGAGATCCCAACATTGGATAAAATTTTTAATGTTATAAGAGAAGATGAGAATTAGTCCAACCTAAGACGACAAAAGTGGTGGCAAATATTCCATAAATTAAATTTTTCTTGGGAAAAATACAACAGAAAATTAATCTTACTTGATAGACAATATATTATTTTCTCGAGACGGCATCTAAGAGATATTGGTAGATATAGAAATGAAAAAGGAACATTTTTTTGTTTAGAAGGAACCTGGCTCAACAAAGGACATTCACAGTAAAAGATCGGGCAAAATATTCAAAGCTCTCGTCAATCGTATAAGAAAAGTTTGTCCACTTGATTGAAAATACCTACAGGTAAAGGTCGCAGGTTAATAATAACGCATATAGGTAATGAAAATGGACTTAGAAACGGTAGTTGGATTTGAGTCAAAATTAACTAAAGATTATCAGGAGGAAATGACTGCTAACGTATTCGAAGAGTATTTTGAGAAACTGATAGTCTCAAGGCGCGTCGTCACTGAAGAAACCAGCATGATGTGCCGGATCATCATTGTCACATCAAGGCAAAATCGTGTTTATGCGTTTTTAGTATAGATGGACGGTAGAACCACCAAACAACAACTTGTTCGGTGGTAGAACGTAATATGCTCTTTTCATTTTATTTTGCGAGCAAAAGCGTTGAGTTGTTTCTACTGTGTTCTCGTTTTGACAATGGAGTGGTAAAATGATATTGTAACTTAGTTAATAGCGAAAAACCGGTGCAATCTGAAATTCGTGTCACTTTCATTATGTTCAATTCAATAAGTTGCAAAAGTTTTCAAAATCTAGTGGTGGCATCCGGGAAAAATTTTGAAACAATTTAAATATTTTTTTGCTGTTGAAAACACTTGTCACCCACCACCGTCGTTTTCTCTGCTCCTTTTTCGTTTTTTATTTAAAAAATCATGAAGCACAATAAAAGCAGCAGTTGCGCAAAGCAACTCATCTTAGTCGCCCATGTTCTGCTTTCAACTCTCGGATCTTTCTGTGAACATAACATTAAAAGCAATACTTGTATGGGGTGTTTTTTTTTCGTTGATATTATAGGGTATATGCTAAATGGTAAGAGATATAAAAAAACTAAGATATTAAAATCTGCAGTTTTTACTATCTTTTATTACTCGTTCATTTATGGATTATTATTATTATTATTATTAAAAAGAAACTTTCAATACACAAGTTTTATGAGTTTTTACGTAGAATCTAGTGGCGTATTTAAAAAAATATAGATGCGTTAATTTTTGAGGTATTATCAAAACTAGCATTTTCTTAAATGGGCCATCCTGTATCTGGGTGTCTTAAAAAATTTAATTTTTTCTTTCGATTGCAACAATTTACACTCCTGGACAAAATTAACGCAACAATATGAAATTATCCAAAAAATTAATTTATCTTCATCTTATGCCACTTTTGAGGTTTGTCGAGTATTTGACTAGTAGGCTATGGATATTTCGTTTCGTTGTTAATGACAGCAATCAAAACAATTCGTTTAGATTTGCAGTTTTAAAGAATTTTTTAAAAGATAAACAATTTTGTGCAATACTTGCGATATATTTTCTTTAAAATTAAGTTTATAGTTTGTTACTGTTTTTAAAGTAATACGATTTTATGGTAGACTGCTTTATTTGTGACTCCGAAAAATTGGAAAAATGAATAGAACAAGGAATTTAACTGAACACGAGGTAATGCGAGCGTCAGTTTTATTGGACGAGGTGTATTGTCATAGTTATGTAGCCAATTTGTTAGGCAAACATCGTTCCACAATAAGTCGTATGGTAAGCCGTTTAACTGAAGTTAGAACTTATTCTAGAAGGCCAGGGCAAGGGCGAAAACGTTGCACGAACAACCGAGATTAACGTTTCCTTATACAATACGCTTTAAGAAACAGGACTGCCTCTACTTCTATCATAAGAAACGAACTGGAAGCTTCCGCAATGTCGCAGTTCCTTCTAGAACAGTTAGAAGACGGTTAAGCGAAGCTGGATTAGACAGTAGGAGACCAGCCACTGCGCCCTTACTTACTAGAGAGAACAGAGTTACCAGGTTACATTTTGCTCGAAATCATCAAAATTGGTCTGTGGATGATTGGAAACAAATTTTCTTAACAGATGAAACTAGAGTTAGCCTAAAACATCCAGATGGTCGTGAGCGAGTATGGCGAAGACCAGGAGAGAGGTTCGCTACTTGCAATATTTCTGCAAGGATTCCATTCGGCGGTGGCTCTGTTATGTTCTGGGGTGGCATCTGCTTTGACGCTCGCACAGAATTAGTTCCTGTTCATACGAGATCCATGAATGCTGATTACTATCTTCAGAATATTGTAGTAGAACATGTGATGCCTTTCGGCCATTTTGTGGGACCCAATTTCTTGTTTATGCAAGACAATGCTCGACCTCACGTGGCTAGGGAGGTACTCGATTATCTTAATCAAGATGGTATACCAATTATGCAATGGCCACCGAGAAGCCCGGATCTGAATCCGATTGAACATGTATGGGATTACCTCAAAAGAAATGTGAAACGTCATATACCAGCACCTAGAAACTTGAGGGAACTTGAAAGTACAGTTATCACAGCATGGGAACAAATTTCCCAAGATTTTATTCAATACCTAATTATAAGGCATGCCTAGACGCATAAATGCTGTAATGTTTTTTCTTTCCTTATGTCATAATTTCAACGATTTTTTTATTAGATCTTATGGATAATTTTAATTCAAATCTTATCCAGACATCTTGTAGCTAATTCACTTCTAAAGTATTCGATAATATTTTTTCTAACTTTTAATGTAACCAATGTCCATAAAAAAATTGTTGAAATTAATTCATTATAGCGATTTGGCTGATTTAATATATTGTTGCGTTAATTTTGTCCAGGAGTGTATAACACTTAATATTTTGCTTTGTTCTAAATAGCTAAAATACCAATAAACAGGTATATTAAAAACCCAGTTAAAAGGAATATTAAAACACTGATAAACCAAAACAGCAACAACTACAAAAAACAAACAAAAACTTATAATAACACCTCAACAATTATTATCTCATATACTTAAACGGTCGATTTATTCTTAAAGTAAAACAGCTAGCAAAAAATAATTAAGACAAAAGTTTTGGGGTTTCTTAGAGTCTAAAAATTTTTTAAATGAATAAGTATACAGGATGAGTCAGAAAGCTGTAAGGAAGCAATGTTACCTTTTTCCAATGGAACACCCTCTGTCTTCGAATATTTTTAGATTTAGCATTAAATTACAATTATTTTTTAATAAATACATTATAAGTCTAATAGCGAATTCCATTGGTAAAACAAGTGCGGCACCGGCATGCCAGTAAAACTGCACAAGTGCACAAAAAGTGTTGCACTATTTGAGTACAAATGGTTTTTAGATTAGACCTTAAGTGCATTTTTCCAACAAAGATGATGATAATACTCCTAAGTCCTCAATAATTTTACTTACCACTGGACAAAATAGTATTTTAAAGATCGAAAAAATCAAAACACTATATTTTTTGACATTTTCATCCAGTTTCGGTGCAGCACGGTCTCCAAGAGCACGTGCGGAACTGATTGTACTCGATGCAATTCTTGTTGCACCGGTTTCCCAATGGTTTACAAATACTTGCACTGAAATGTCCAATGGTTTTCAAATTTTGCACTCGTTCCGCACTTTTTTTGCGAATGGAATTCGCTGTAAACCTAGTAGTTTTCCGAGATATCGACTATTGAAAAATATTTTTATATGTATATATATTTTTTGCTTCTAAATTTTTTGTTGTAGTGTTATAGATAAAATTGGGATTAAAAATTGCTTAGTTGGGTTAAGTGGAAGACCAAACCTTGCTTACGCCTTTTCAGATAACGGTGATTAGTCGTCTGTTTTCGTTTTCTGTAAAGTATAATATTATGTTTCCTCTCTGTATATTTTTCATTGGTCTGGTTATCTGAATAAAGATTATTTATTAGGTATTATTTATTAAAATTACATGTTTGAACTTTGACAGTCTCTAGCTTTCTAATGGTACGTCTTAGAGTAAAACGGCTTACATATCCCTATCTTAGTTTTTTATTATCTTCCTACTGTTGTCAACTTCCAGTTAAACCGGATGTAACTCAAAATCCGGAAATATAGTACTTCCGGTTTAACCGGAAGTTAAAATTTATGGGAAGATAATAAAAAGTAAGATAGGGACATGGAAGTCATTTCGCTGTATGGCATAACACTAGAAAGTTAGAACCTGTCAAAGTTCAAAAATGTAATTTTTCAAAATTCGATATCTCGGAAACTATTAGGTTTAGACTTATAATTAGGGTTGAGCATTTATGCAAGTTGCATATTTTGCATATTTTATGCAAAAATTCGCATTTTTGCATATTTTTTGAAAACTGGCTTATGTATGCTGATTTTAAGTTATTTTATTATATTAAGTATATAATCGGAATCGCTATTATCAAGTAATGAATAATAGAGTTTGGGCCCAAGATATCACCTTAATTATACTAACAGGCAGGTATTATATTAATGGTGTTTAACAATTTACGATCCCTAATCCCTCGATTATTCTTTGAAGGTAGGATGGGCTCGAATTTAATTTGTAATTAAGGTAATATAATACTTAAAGTAAGAAAAATTTTTTAATTGTTTTCTTCGAATTCCAAGGCAAGATTAGGCATTTCGACAAGTAAACTATCTGGTTATGTTCTGTGTTTAGTACGGGTTAGATCGAGTGTTAGTTAAGTGTGAAAAAAGTTGCTTAAAAGTGTTTTTCCGAACTTAAACGTAAAATATGCCGAAAGTAAGCAGTGTTTCCATTTAGATAAAACCTTACAAAGAATTGTATCTCGATATGGATAAAGTCTACTGTAGAGCCTGCGGAAAAATGGTTTGTATTATTGCTGTTATTTGTAGAATAAGTTGATATAAAAAAATACTTTTCCAAACTGAAAAAAATATCTATTGCAAGAAATGAATAATAAGATTTTAATACAAAATTTCGCGCTTTGATAAAAAACCATTAATCTCTTGTCATGAATATTCTATAAGAACTTGAAATAAATGATTTGATTACTCCCTTTGTTAAAAAACCCAAGACACACATTTCTCTTCAGACAAATAAACTATTTTCGTCTGTGTTGAGCAAGCCTAACTTTTGCTCAATTTGGTTGCAGGTTGCATGCGAGAAGAAATTTCAAATCGACCAACATGTGAAAACAGCTTTCCATGCCACTAAGGTACGAAAAATAAAAGTCCCTGGCGAGAAAGTGCAATTATCTTTACCCAAATGTTTTGAACTACCCTCTAGAAAATTAAGTGAACAAGAAGTGTTCAATGAAGATCTTTGCCGTGCGCTGGTGGCATCAAATATACCATTGGCAAAATTGTCAAATGACAATTTTCGTTCGTTTCTACAAAAATATTGCTAAATGAATATACCAAGCCAGACAACTTTGACAAGAAATAATATAGACTCTTTATATTTAATGGTGCTGACAAAAATAAAAGAAGAAATTTCAAATAATTATTTTTATATTTGTATGGATGAAACCACAGATTCGTCTGGGCGTTATATGGCTCATCTAATAATTGGAGTTCTTACCGAAGAATCTCACTCAAAAGGATTTTTAATTACCTCCAAGCAGTTGGAAAAAACGAACGCTTTAACAGTGACTAGGTTTATACAAGATGCATTGGCGCACTTCTTCCTTCCTGATGCTATTCCCATTGAAAAAATGTTGCTTTTTCTGTCAGATGCTGCGCCTTATATGATTAAAGCAGGACAAAATTTAAAAATATTCTATCCAAAGATAATTCATGTAACTTGTTTGGCGCATGGTATTAATCGAGTGGCAGGGGAAATTAGAAAACACTTCCCACTTGTGAACGAATTAATATCAAACATGAAAAAAATATTTCTTAAAGCACCACTAAGGATTCAATACTACAAAGAAAAACTTCCTGGCGTCCCACTTCCCCCTCAGCCAGTAATAACAAGATGGGGTACCTGGTTGGAGGCAGCTTTTTTTTATGCTGAACATTTTATTGCTTTGAAAGAAGTAATCAGTGAACTATCCGACGAGAAGTCGCAGGCTCTTGTTGATGCAAAAAAGTTATTTGAAAATAAAATATTGCATCAACAGCTCGCATTTATTAAAAGCAATTATACTTGTGTGCCAGAAATCATAACACAATTAATTAGAATCAAATAAGTTATCCCTAACTGAATCTACAAACTGTGTTACACGTGTGGAAACATCTTATTACAGTGTGAGCGGAAATATTAGGGACAAGATTAAAGAAAAATGTCGAAGTGTTTTGCAGAAAAATGACGGATTTATTTTTTTAAAAAGTGTAGCTAGGGTACTGTCTGGTGGTTTTGTAGATAATTTTGAAGTATATCCAAATATACTAGTTAACTTAAAATATGCTCCAATTACTTCCGTGGACGTAGAAAGAAGTTTTTCTGTATACAAATATATGTACTCGAATAGAAGGCATACATTTCTAATTGAAAATTTTGAAAAATATTTGGTTGTTTATTGTTTTCATAACATTATATAGTTACGAAGCTTAGTACATAAACATGTACCCTACCTATCTGTTGAGAAATTAATGTAATGACACCTACTTTCATTTTAATATAGTACTTTGATTTTCTAACAATGTGTTTTATTAAAAATTTATTTGGCATATTCTGATATTTTATATGCATATTTTGGCAAAAAGACTTGCATATATTATATGTGCATATTTCCTCCTTTTTGGTATGCATATTTGCTCAAGCTTACTTATAATACACTTATCAAAAAATAATTGTAATTTTATGTAGAATCCAAAAATATTTTTAGATATAAAAAAATGTAACTTTGTTTCTCTACGGCTTTTCGACTCATCCTATTATACTTATTTTTTTAAAATTCTAATAGACTAACTACCCTAAAATTATTGTCTTAAATATTTTTTGCTAGCTGTTTTACTTTAAGAAATAATAGACAGTTTCCATACATACCAACGACCCTGTATAACAATAAATTAGCATAGGTGCGTAATTGCGAAATGTGCTCAAATTGTCTTCCATTCTGCTCGATGCACTTTTGGACTTGGCTTGTAACTGAACGAGTGGCGTTATAGATGTGAATATTTGGCACTTTTCCAATGTAGTTAATAAAATTTGCTCTAAGTTCTTGTATAGTATTACTTTGGGTTTTATATATGTCATTTTTGATAAATTCCCAAAAATAAAAGTCTAGTCGTGTCAGGTCGGGGGATCGCGGGAGCCATCTGTTTCGTCCATATGTACCAAGCCAATTTTTGCCTAAGTTAGCAGTTAGTAAGTGCCTTACCATATGGCAGTTATGTGCTGGAGCACCATCTTGTTCTAAATGTGTGGAATAATTTACTGAACAACTTTTATAAAGGTCACTTTTTCGTATACGAGTTAATTAAAAAGGTATTATGCGCGACTTTTTTGCCACTTTGTATATTTAAACTTCTTATTATATTTTTGACTGCCAGAATTATTTTACTAAAAAAAATTTTACTTTTTGCACATAAAGATTTTGAATATATCTTTCTCAGTACACATATAATATTCTCTTTTTATATTTTATTATGTAGTATTAAAATATCGGATTCAATTGTTAGCAAGAGTTCTTTGGTAGGGTTTCTTCTTGGTTGAATCAAAAAAACATTTCTGTTGGTTCTCCTTTGATTAAGTTCCTTTATTTTCTTTTTTTTTTTTTGTTAGATGTACTCAAGATAATATTAACAACAAAACAAAGTACAGGGTGTCCCATTTTTGACACTTTTATAGGGTATCTCCGTAATTGTTATTGCTATCAAAAAAGTAATATAGGTGTCATGTGCTCTTTTTGGGTCAAACTTAAAATGGTAAAATCAAAATTTGAAAATTTTCGCTTGCTTAGAAGATACGGGAGAAAATAAAAAAATTGACAATTTCAAAATTACCCCATATTCTCCTAGTTAAAAGAGATACAGAAAAATATTTTATACAAAAGTTTCTTTATAATAATTGTTGAATAATCTGCCGTTTTCAGAATAAATATACGGGGTCAGTTAAAAAGGTTATCGGACCTAACCTCATTTTTTTAAATGAAACACCCCGTATATTTTAAACCAAAAAGATAACATTTTAAATTCTCTTTTCAAATATATAACACATCATGAATGATATTGGTTTCCTATGTGATTTATTTAAACTTTATTACTTTAAAACGAAATAAAAGATTCAGATTAAGGTAAAAAAAGAACGGGAATCATCGCAAATGTTCGAACGCTCCTCTGTTGTTTTTAATGCACTCTTGACATCTTTTTCGAGCGGATTTTGAGGCATTCATGATGTGTAGTGATTTAATTTCTGCAAAGGCCTCACGAATTCTTTGATCAAATTGTTCTCGGGTTAAAATGACTTATTTAAAATTTTTATTTTCCAACACTTCCCAAAGAAAAAAATCTAGAGGTGTTAGATCCGGAGATCGTGGTGGCCACCTTATAGGTCCATGTGTTCCTATCCAACGGTTTCTAAAGTGAGTATTGAAATACTCTCTTATTCGAAAAGCGTTGTGGGTATATCTTGTGGAAAGTAAATCTCTATTATTCATTTAAAGGAACTCATCAAGAATATTGAAAAGGTTTGATTGGAGTGTGTCCAGATATCTATCTGCATTTCAATTTTCTTTAAAAAAGCGATACACCAGTTTGTTTTGAAACAAAAAACAACTTATATTTACCCCAAATCGACCTTGTTGGCGAACAGGTCGTACCCTGTGGAGATCGTGATTCCAATGTCTTTCATTATGTCGGTTATGAATACCGCAACTTGTAATTCGACATTCATCTGACCAAGTTATTTTTTGGTATAAAGAACGATCCCAGTTAGATTTACTTAAAAACCAGTGATAAAATTCCAATCGTCTCACATCATCACCAGGATGCAAATATTGGATAATTTTAACAACATAGGGAAAATATTTATTGAACGTCAAAATTCCTTGCGCCTTAGATTTTGTAATTCCAGTTTCAGTTTCTACGTTTTTAACGGACGTAGATTTTTGTTCCTAAAATTACAGTGATTTTAGAGAATAAAATTAGGATGTGTGCTTAGACCACAAGACAGGAGTGAAAACCTGATTATTGGCTTCTACAAATCCAAACACGCTTATTTCTTCATTTTCCTTGTTTTCTTTATTATAAGTTTTTGATCTCGGCATCGTAAAAAAGCTGTATGTTTTTAAATTATGTTCCAGTCGTCAGAATATGCTCTTAAATGGTTGCCGTCTTTCCGGTTAGCGACCAAAATATAAATTTTGCGCCATTTCTTCGTTTTTTCCACTTTCAATATAAACTGATATCATATCAAATTTTACAAAATGTTGATAAATCATTTTCGCAAACGAATATGTAAAAATAAAATTGACGTTAAATGTTAATAACAACTGGATTGTCAACATAGTTGTTTCTCGGATATTAGCTTTTGTTTCATGGCCTACTGTGGTTTAAAGAAATAAGGTTTAAATAAATCGCATAGGAAACCAATATCATTTATGGTGTGTTATATGATTGAAAAGAGAATTTAAGATGCTATATTTTTAGATTAAAATATACAGGGTGCTTTATTTAAAGAAAGTGAGGTTAGGTCCGATAACTTTTTTACCTAGCCCCGTATAGTTATTCTGGAAAAGGAAGATTACTTATCAATCATTATAAAGGATCCCTTGTATAAAACATTTTCCTCTATCTCTTTTAACTAAGAATATATAGGGTAATTTTGAAATTGTCAATTTTTTTATTTTCGCCCGTATCTCTTAAGCGAGCGAAAATATTCGAATTTTGATTTTACCATTTTAAGTTCGACCCAAAAAGAGCACATGGCGCCTATATTCCTTTTTTGATAGCACTAAAAACGACGGAGATGCCCTATAAAAGTGTCGAAAATGGGACACCCTGTACATATCTTAAAGGTTTGTTGATTCTAAATCTATCATGCATATTTTAAAGGGTATAAAACTGTTGCCTCAAAAATTTTATTTAAAATTCTAAAAAAAGCTTTGTGTGTAACTGACAAACATGGACTAGTAACTTCTAATAATGAATCATTAAAATAATTTGAACAATAATTTAAAGAATAAAAACTAATAGGTGGTACCTATATTCAATATTTATACAATACCATATAAAAAAAATTCAATATTTATACAATACCATATAAAAAAAATTACCTTTCATCTATGCCTGCAGAATCATTCGTGCTCGAAGTTGCCATATTTTAATGTTTTCTTAATTTAAAGTCATTACAAACAATTAAAGCAGATGCACTTTAGACGCAAAAGAAACTTTACAGGAAAACAATGCGCCTCTAGTGTCAACAGATGTCCAACACTTTCACTTCTCATTAATGGTATTTTAAACGTAATGAAGTATCAAAACGCAACAAACAACAAATTATTTATAAGAAATAGATAGGAGCTGCTATAAATTAAAATGGTAATGGAAATTAATTTTGATTATTATTAATTAAAATAATTCGAACATTTCTTGCATGTCTTTAATAACAAAGCGTTTCGTAGTTGTTGCAAATTTTCGAAAATTTTTAATTGTGGTCTTTAGCTAATTTTGAAAATTTCGCTTAAAATTATATATTAATAAATCTGATATTTAAAAAAATTCCAATAAATCCACCCCGTAACTAGTAGTTCTTTACTTTATATCATTCAGAAACAATATTCCAAAATTAAATTACCAATTTAATTAAAAAAAATTTTGCTATTTCTTCGTATTTTTCCGAAATTATCGTAATGTTTTGATCGATACCGACATAGACCCGAACGACACGGACGCCAGCGTGCAACTAGCGTCTTCAGCGTCGCGGCGCCGCTTGTCAAGGTGCATCCACGTCGCGCAACAAAGGTATTTGAGGTTTGTATTATTAAACAAAAGTTTAATTGCAGGTTTGGCCATTGTTTTGACAGTAGATGAAATACAATAGGTCGCTAATAATTATTGTCGAAACATTAGCAAATATTGATCTCGGTAAACATAAATGGATTATTGTTGTATTTGTATGTGTTGTGTTTCTGCTTACCCTATAATACAAAATTTTTCGTTATAAATAGGTACCATAAGGAAAGTAAGTTAGGCATTTGAAAGAGGTAATTTTTAAAACTATGTAACTGATTACGAAAATGTATACATTTACATCGGTGGCATTTAGGTGAAATTTTCACACCTGCCACTTTAAATCAAATCAAATTCTCTTATTTTGACGTCATCAAAGACAACGATCGAAAATCGGAGATTATTATCCTCCAGGGAACCCACATATTATTATGTCGTGGTATGACACCAAATTACTGTTAAAATACTTTCGTCGCCTTTAGTAATAGTTTAGGTAAAATCAACGACATTAAATTATTTTGACACAGTATGTTATATTTGATGTTACTAAAGTTCGAGGTTTGCCGGCCTCGATAGCTCGGTGGGTAGAGAGCACATAGTGGGAGTTCAGTGGTAGAGAGCTTGCCTGGCAACCGATAGGTCCCTGGTTCGAATCCAGGCAAGGGCATGGATGTTTGTGTAAATGTTTGTGTACAAGTTTACTCAAAAAGGTGCCCTTCTAACGGCAAGCCTTGGTTTACCAAAAATTGGGAAAGAGCAAATTATTTCTACCGACAATTGGCGTCCAAACCCTACCGCCGAAAATCGTACCCTCTTTGTTGACTCTCGAAACCAATGCAAGCAAACGATAAACCAAAGCAAAGAAGCACACAACCAGAGGATCAAAGACGACCTTTTTGAATATCCTAAAGGCTCAAAACCATTTTGGTCGGTAGCTAACGCCGTCAGTAAGAACTTTACTATGGCAACCATTCCACCTCTAACACGTTCTGGTGACACCATTGCGACCAAAGCACACTTACTGGGGTAACAATTCTCTTCACATTCAACGGTTAATTTTCATGGAAAAACTTCACCGAATATTCCGCCTGTAGATTCGAGAATGCCCGAGATTGTTTTTCGGCACCGCCATGTTAAACGAATCTGTAGGAGGCTTGACACCAAAAAAGCTTCTGGTCCAGACAATATTCCAGTCATCGTAATTAAGACATGCACTGACGAATTGACACAGGTATTTTGTAGGCTTCTTTAATTCATCTTACAAAGAGGGGATATTTCCTTCTTGCTGGAAAACTGCACGAGGCAAACTCATACTCAAAAAGGGCAAGAAGACCTTGCCAAACAGCTATCGTCCAGTCGCATTGCTTTCGGTTATATCAAAAGTTATGGGGAAGGCTATCAACGAAACATTATTAAAGCACCTGGAAAGCCTCAACATTATTAGCGGCCGCCAGTAAAGATTCCGTAAGTCTAGGTCAACAGAAGACCTTCCCGCTTATGTTACTCACGCTTGGAACAACGCAATAGAATATCATGGGGAGTCCCGGGCGGTAGCACTGGACATTTCTAAGGCCTGTGACCGAGTATGGTATAAGGGGCTCCTAACTAAAGTTACTCTCACTTGCCGATACAATTTTGTTCGTGGCTGTCAACTTTCTTAAACACCGTTCTTTGCGAGTGGCGATGGACCGATTTCCTTCAGACACATTTAACATCAACGCCGGAGTTTCTCAAGGTTCCACATTGTCGACAACCCTATTTTACATTATAGAATCTTTTGAAAAAAACTGAAAAGCCGAAATATAACTTCGCTGATGACAGCACGCTTGTTTCATCTCTTACCTTGGATGCTCGAACATCGGCTACCAATGCACATCTTTATAGGCGGCAAGAGATCCCACATCTCAGCAAGAACCCAAAAGAAATTCTGTCTTGGGGTGATAGTAACCAAGTAGAGTTTATCGCTAAAACAACCTAGGCCGCAGTTTTTTCTAAAAAAGTGAATGTTAAAGAACCGGATATAGTAATGGCGAGTTGCTCGATTCTCTTGGCTTCATTAATTCATTTATTGAGCATCAATTTGGATAGTCATATGTCTGGGCATAGTCACGTTGCGGCCATTGCTAATTCAGCCTCGCAGAAGCTTGAGAAAGTTCTCCGAACTAAGAACCTCTATATACCACAACCACTTTTGATGCTCTATAAAGCCCAAATTCTATCATCGCTGGAGTACTCTTCGCATATTTGGGGCTCTGCTCCTAAACATACCCTGATATCACCGGATTTCATTCAAAGAAGAACCATTCGCTTGATCGGTGACCATGATCTGACAAACATCCTGAAAAGCCTTGAACATCGAAGGCAGTTTGGCGACTTGCGCCTATTTTACAAATATTTTCATGGCAAGTGCTCAAACTGAGGTTGCCCGCTTGAGTTCACACAGAGCGGTGTATGATAGAAATACATGACGAGACACTGCTTCAAGACCAACGTGAATCGTTTCCTGTGCACACGCACCCCAGAGCGCCATAAAGGAGTAATCCTGTAGTGCTGTAGCTTTACCATTAAAAAAACAATACAACAATTCACGGTTAATTTCGACAAAATTTAAACAATAAATCAAATTTAATCCAAAAATACTTCTTAAATTTCCTGCGTCGATTTCATCGCCTCAACCACGTCCGTAGGGATTGCATTTGTTGCCAGACCACTGAGGGGAGCTCTCCGTACACCTTTTCACACTTAAATTACACTTATAGTTGCAAATAAGAACACTCGCGGGTGTAGGGTATTATTTGCTGAAAAACAACCATAAAATGACGTTTTCTGACTTTTTAGATGTGAAATCTTGAATCACTCCCGGACCTCTCGCATTATATTCTACGATTTCCTATAATTCGAAGAATAATAATCTCTATTAATTGAAACCAACGGCGCATCCCGTCAATTCAAAACTTCTGCATAATTAATACGAATGATGGCAAATTCCGTTCTCGGCATCGACGCTGGAAGCGACTTGCTGCCCGTATCGCCAAGGCCACGAAACTTGGTAAAATAAATTTATTAGGAGATTCGCATCTGGTAAGACTAATCAGCTCGCGATTCATAGTACAGATCTGTAGTGTCACCATTAAAGTCCGCACCATATGGAACTTTTTTTTTTATTAATGAGGTTAATTCAAATTAAATAACGGCAATCGTTTTTGCTTTACTTCACTTCAATTAGACTAGAAACCACTTTTTATAATAAAATTTTTTGATATTCGGTAAAAAAAATGCCATTCTTCACCAATTTTTTCGAAATTAATTGTGAATAATTGTGACAATGTGCATTTTGTTTTGAAGGGATTAGGTTAAAGCTTCTACAGATTTTCTGATGCTTTGGCTGTATGAGAAGGAAAATGTGTTGGTCCAGAAGCTAAGGTAAAAGATGTGTAGGAATTAACAATTGATCACCATGCTTGTGTGCTTAATGGGCAATCGAAAAATATATAAAAATACTACAGGTGACACAACCACACGAATATTTTAGTTGGAGAGCGTATATTGATACTTTAAAACCTACAAAGTTCCAAATAAATACCTTTATCTAACACATGACAGTTATAACTGTCATTATCAATGTCATTTTAGACAAGTAAACTATCAAATAACACACTAATGAGTTATAATCTATAACTTACTAGTGAGTTATAGATTATAACACACTAGTGAGTTATAATCTATAACTTACTAGTGAGTTATAATCTATAACTCACTAGTGAGTTATGAATTATAACTCACGTTCATATTTGAAGTAGTATTCTATTTATTTATTACTATTACAAGCAGAATTCACATTGATATTGAAATTAAAGGAAAACGCTAACGGATTCTTCGAATTTGAAGTCATTGTAAAATTCGTTGGTTCATTGGAACCAGACGCTCCAATATCGATACAGCTGCTGATAGTGCTAGAAGACGCCGACTTAGAACCTTGTATTTTTTCTGCAATTTGTATTTTGTTATGCACCGATTCTCCTAAGTATCCTTCTGCTACCGTCGAGGACTTCCATCCTCCGTGACGCTTTAAAGTAGTCATGTTTGCCCCTGCATTGGCCAAAAGAGTCGCCGAAGACCTTCACAGGCAGTGACCGGTGTAGAGCGCTGGTTTCTCCAATTTCAAAAACATTGCAATTCTTGAAGGTATCTTCGACAACGTATTTATTCCCACACACTGGCTGGTAAACCTATTATTTTTGTAAAAAACAAAAAAGCGGCTAGAACTAGTATTCTTTGGTCTCAAAGACATGTTTTTTTACACAAATTGATCGGGTTGACTGGAAATCCTTCTTCAAGTATGGTGAAACTTGTCGATTTCTTGGTTTTAGTGTCTGGCAAAACTACGTGAAAATATTTCCCTTTGTGTTGAATATTTTCTATTTTCAAATTGACCAATTCATCGCATCTACAATCACCGCTAATCCCCATTATCAAAGCCACTTTCATCAACAAGTACTCGTCGTCGGAAGCTTCGTTCAAAAACTTCTCTATTTCAGGTCGTTCTAATGTCTTGGACTTCTTTGGTTTGTATCCCTGTGATTTGCTTTTCAAAAAGCTCGTTACTTTGCCATATTTTGAAATGTCTTTTTTTTATACAGGTGAATAGTCGAGCAAAGCATCGAGTATTTTGTCCATAGCGACCATAGGGCTAATTTTTTTTGCAAATGTAAAAAATAAGCCAATAGAACATTTTCATCGATACCTTTTATCTTCCGTGAATTCATCCAAGACTCAAACATTTTGAACTCCTTGTCGTAAGCATCTTTTCTCTTCAAAAAAGCTTCCCTTTTCTGCAGGGAAAACTGACAAGTGTCAAAATTTATTTAAACATTTGCTAACAATGTATCATGCCCGTGGCAACCAAACAATCAACCAACTTTGACCAAAATGTAAAAAGTCACCGTCAAGTCATTCTGACATTTATAGGGTACTGAGACGCAAGTTGCTTTGATTTTGTACAGTTTTGTATTTATTAGGTGATTATATTTTATCACTTAAAAATTATTACGTAAAGAACCCACAGGGTCGAGTTATTGAAAGACATTAACAGTGACACTTTAGACGCGATAAGCGTGTGACCCGAGACCTTTTTTAAGTGGAAAACAGTTGAGGTTAGTTTTTAGGCAGAGAATAAGATTATTTTTTATGTTTTTAAAAAACCTTCATAGACAACGCGTCGGAAGAGGCAAACACTCGCCCACCATTTTATTAAACTAAATAAAATGATTACACTTATACAGAGTTTTTAATTTATTACAAAAGTAACGCGATCTGTTTGGATCCACTACACAACATTGGTCCTTCGAGTCTGGATAGTTAAATCGGCAAAACGTCGATTGGTAAGTCGTCAATATTCCTTTTTACCATTTCCTTTACATATTCAATTGCATTATCTGATACTTTAGTGTGTTTAGAGATAAAAAAAAAAATATGGCTTCTGAAAATACTAACAATGCACTCGATTTAGCTGATATGTTAGCCAAATTAAAGTTAAAACGGGGACAAGTCAAATCCCAATTAACTAGATTTATTACATACCTAGATAATTTTGAATCTTTTTCGGGAAATTATGAAGAAGTTAGTGCTCGCGTAGAGAGAACAACGTTTCTTTTGGATCAATTTAATGACATCCAAACCGAAATTGAATACTTATCGGGAAATATTTCTCAGGACGCCGAGCGAGATGATTTCGAATCAAAATTCTTTAAGGCTATCGGTCAAGCCAAGAAAATGCTTTCAGATTTTTTAAAAACGCAAGATACACCACCAAATCCTGGTGAAAGCATTTTTAGTGTTAATAATGCAATTGGAAATACAAATGTTAATTTACAAGGTCCGGTAAGATTACCACCGATTAGCTTACCACAATTTTATGGGGCCTACAGTCAATGGATGACATTCTATGATATTTTTAATTCTTTAGTACATTCAAATGCGCAGTTAAATGATGTACAAAAATTCTGGTACTTAAAATCATGCCTGAAAGGCGAAGCTGCTCATTTAATTCAGTCACTTGAAATTTCAAATCAAAACTATCAAATTGCTTGGAATATGTTAAGGGATAGGTTTGAAAACAAGAGATTGATTGTACACACTCACATAAAATATATTTTGGATGGTTTCACAATGAAAAACGAGTCACATTCTCAACTAAGAAATTTATTGGATAATTTCAACAAAAATTTACGTGCGTTAAAGGCACTTGGGCAGCCCATAGATATGTGGGATACACTTCTCATATACATATTGGGTAACAAACTTGACATTGTAACTAAACGGGAATGGGAGGAACATTTAAATAAACGAGGAATTGACTTTCCTACGGTTTCTCAACTAACGGAATTTCTAACCAAGCGTTGCAATTTCTTAGAGACCCTGGAAAGCAAAAATAAGACAGACAGAGGACAACAACACAACAAAATTCTAACACACGTGACGACAGGAAAGATTTCTTGTGCCTTTTGTCATAAAAATCATTTAAACTTTCAATGCGAAAAAATACATACAATGCCGAAAAGGGATCTTTACACAGAAATTAAAAAACATAAACTATGCATCAACTGTCTAATACCTTTTCATGATCACAATTCCTGCAATTCAGCAGGCTGTAAAAACTGCGGTCGAAACCATAATTCATTATTACATTTATTCTTTAATAACAGCGGTAACGTTGTCGGCGTCAATAGCTCTGTTAATAACCCAAACACTGTCGATCGCGACAATAATAACAAATCCCATGGCGGGTCACAAAGTACCCATAATACTCAAACTTTACTCTCAACGGAAATTAGTCGAGAAAATAAACAAACCTCAAATGATGCCTCAACTTCCAAGATCCAAGATTTTTCTAATCAAAACATAACAACGCATTGTTTATCGACTGGAAACAACAAACAAATACTTTTGGCAACAGCCATGATTAAAATTTTAGATTGCAATGGAAAAATAATAGAAGCTAGGGCCATTCTAGACAGTGCATCTCAAAGTAATTTTATTACCGATTCATTGGCTAGGCAACTCAATCTAAAAACTAAAAATTTTAGTATTCCCGTGGCTGGGATAAATAACTCTCTTAGCAAAATTTCAAAAAAGGTTGACGCCACATTTTATTCTGTCAGCGAAAAATATCAAATGAAAGATTCATTTTTAATTGTAAACAAAATTACCGAAAATCTTCCGCAAACCTCTTTTGACTTGTCTAACATAGACCTACCAAACAATATTGAATTTGCCGATAAAAATTTTAATTTGTCGCGCCCTGTAGATGTTTTGTTAGGAGTAAACATATTCTATGACATACTATGTGTAGGACAAATTAAATTGGGCAAAGGCAAACTAATCTTAAACAAAACTAAACTGGGTTGGATTTTTGCAGGAACCTTATTTTTTGATTACAATGCATCATATAAAAATAATGACTCCACCATTTGTAACCTTTCAATAACAAATAATGAGTTGCATAGGCAAATCGAAAAATTTTGGACTGTAGAAAATTGCGACACTAAAAAACGGGACATTTTACCACAAGATTTGGCATGCGAAAAACATTTCACTGAAAACTATAGACGCGTATCGCAAGGTCGTTTTGAAGTAAGTTTACCCTTATCAAATAATTCTTTCGAATTGGGTGATTCGAAAAATGCAGCTATCAATCGATTTTACAGTCTCGAAAGAAGATTACAAAGGGACGAAAATTTAAAACGCGATTATATTAATTTTATGTCGGAATATGAAAAATTGGGACATATGTCACAAATCAGTTCGAATATAGACACGATTGACACGACATATTACTTACCACATCACGGTGTTGTCAAGGTTGACAGTACTACAACAAAATTACGCGTCGTGTATGATGCTTCGGCAAAAAGCGATAGCGGAGTGTCTTTAAACGACATCCTAATGACGGGTCCTGTCATACAACCAGATTTATTAACTATTATTTTAAACTTTAGACTTCATAATGTAGCTTTTACCGGGGACATTGAAAAAATGTATCGACAGGTCCAATTAAGGGAATGTGATCGACATTTGCAGCGTATTGTATGGCGTTCAAGTCCGAATGAGGATCTTAAGTTTTATACTTTAAACACTGTAACATATGGAACTGCACCTGCTTCATTTTTAGCGATTAGATCTTTAAATCAAGCCGCTATTGATAACGCTAAAAATTTGCAGAATGCTAGTAACGCAATTTTGAATTGTTTTTATGTTGATGATTTGCTAACTGGATCCGACTCTGTTAAAAATGCTATCACATTAAAAAACCAAATAATTCAGATTCTAAATGGTGCATGCTTTCCATTACGAAAATTTTATTCGAACAAGCCGGAAGTGTTAGCTGATTGCGATCAGGGTCAGTTAGAAAATTATGATTTATCTGAAGATAAAACTCGCAAAACACTTGGATTATTTTGGCAACCAAATAAAGATACTTTAGGTTATTCAATTAACTTTGAGAACTACGCAACGGTAACAAAACGTCAGATTTTATCGGTTATCGCAAAAATATTTGACCCTTTAGGTCTGGCAGGCCCGATTACTGTACGTGCAAAAATAATTATGCAACGTCTTTGGCAGTGTAAGTTAGGCTGGGACGAATCGGTGCCCTTAGATATTTATACACTTTGGACTTCATTTTTTGAACAACTACCAATCCTTGACAAAATAAAAATACCGCGTCAAGTAGTCACTCCAAATTATATAACTATAGAATTGCATGGTTTTTGCGACGCAAGCGAAGCCGCGTACGGTTCTTGTATATATTTAGTTACGACAGATATTAACGGGTTACGTCATTCAAAGTTATTATGCGCTAAAGGTCGAGTTGCTCCTTTAAAAACAATCTCATTGCCTCGGTTGGAACTTTGTGGGGCTCTACTTTTAGCGTGCTTGGCAAAAAATGTAGAAAGGTCTCTCGAAATTGACATAAAAAATAAATTTTTTTGGTGCGATTCCACTATTGCACTGTCGTGGATCGCGGGTGAACCGAGTAACTGGAATACCTTTGTAGCTAACAGGGTAACACAAATACATGAATTGACTGACAAATTCCAATGGCTCCAAAGAAAATTCAGCAGACGTACTTTCCCGCGGATTAAATCCGCAACAATTACTTGATTGTCACTTGTGGTGGCACGGACCAGAATTTCTGACAAAACATGAAAACTTCTGGCCCGTTTTAGATCAAATTAATATTGACAATATACCGGACAGAAAACGGACAATTCAACTATCGTTTATGACTAACACAACTTATCAGGATCAGGATATTTTTAGAAGATATTCAAATTTCAATAAACTGCTTCGAATTTTTGCATATATATTAAGATTTATGCTAAATATTAAAACAAAACATAAAACCAGCAGAATTTTTGCGAAAATATCTCAAAATGAGTTAGATCAATCATTAAACACTTTAATAAAAATGGTTCAATATTATGAATATTCCAAAGAAATTAACGATTTGCCGAAACACAAACAAATTTCTAGGGACAGTAAACTGTTTTCATTGAATCCATTTATTGACGAGCAGGGTATATTACGCGTGGGTGGAAGAATTCGACACTCGACCTTGACTCCTGATATGAAACATCCAATTTTATTACCTCCTTATCATGATTTTACTAGACTTCTAATTGAGCATGAGCACAAACGAAACTTACATGCAGCAACTCAAGCTCTTTTGGTAATTTTGCGAAATAAATATTGGATTATTCATGGCAAAAATGCAGTAAAGCGTGCTATCAATCAATGTCTTGTTTGTTTCAAATCTAAACCTTATGTGAGCACTCCGATGATGGGTGATCTTCCTCAATCAAGACTAATGCCTTCACGTCCATTTTTAACTGTAGGCTGCGATTTTGCTGGTCCTATAATGATAAAGGATGGTAAACTACGTTCTCGCAAGATAATAAAGGCTTACATTTGTATTTTCATTTGTTTTGTTACACGAGCTATTCATATTGAGCTCGTTGGAGATCTAAGTACCGATTCATTTTCAAATGCATTAAAGCGATTTGTCTCTCGAAGAGGACTATGCAAAAATATTTACTCTGATAACGGAAAAAATTTTGTAGGAGCTAACTTTGCACTACAAAAACTTAGTAAATTCTTACAGGACGTTTCAAAGGGTCATAAAATATCAACATTTCTACTCGAAAACGATATTAAGTGGCATTTTATACCACCACGATCACCTTCATTTGGAGGTCTTTGGGAGGCTGCGGTAAAGTCTACCAAATTTCACTTAACCAGAGTCTTAAAAGAGGCTTACTTATCTTATGAATCTCTTTATACAGTATTGTGTCAGGTAGAGGCTATTTTAAATTCTCGACCTCTGACCCCATTATCCAATGATCCCGATGATCTTCATGTCCTAACCCCTAGCCATTTCCTAATTGGCGACCTACTTACCTCCATTCCACAGCGAGATGTCACCGAGGTACCTACTAACAGATTGGTTCTGTACGAACGTCTTCAGCAATTAGTTCAGCATTTCTGGAGACGATGGTCATCCGAATACTTAACATCTTTGCAGTCAAGAGCAAAGTGTGGACGCAACAAGGGGCCACCTATCAAGATCGGATCCCTAGTGCTTTTACGTGAGGAAAACCTTCCCCCTCAGCAATGGTCATTAGGCAGAATCATTAAAGTTCATCCCGGAAAAGACAATGTCATCCGCGTAGTGTCCGTAAAAACTAAGACGGGAGTTTTTAAACGTGCGGTTACTAAAATAAGTGTTTTACCGATTGAGATGGACTAAAGGACTCTATTTTATTTTTTACTTTATGTTTACATTTTTTTTTTATACATTAATTTTATATATTTTGTATGTTGGTATACATCTTGTAACCTATATCATTGAAATTACTCTTTCAAGGTGGGCGGAATGTACAGTTTTGTATTTATTAGGTGATTATATTTTGTCACTTAAAAATTATTACGTAAAGAACCCACAGGGTCGAGTTATTGAAAGACATTAACAGTGACACTTTAGACGCGATAAGCGTGTGACCCGAGACCTTTTTTAAGTGGAAAACAGTTGAAGTTAGTTTTTAGGCAGAGAATAAGATTATTTTTTATGTTTTTAAAAAACCTTCATAGACAACGCGTCGGAAGAGGCAAACACTCGCCCACCATTTTATTAAACTAAATAAAATGATTACACTTATACAGAGTTTTTAATTTATTACAAAAGTAACGCGATCTGTTTGGATCCACTACACAACAGATTTGATCACGAAACTTATTAATTATTATCTCATAAAAAAACGATTTCTTCCACTTGTTGGATAAAACATTGTATGCCACTCGTGTGTTATGTTTCCTAAGTCACTTGAGAATTTATACCACTCGGCCTGACGGCCTTTCTCGCGTGACTTATTTTCAACATAATACACTAGTACCATAAATAACTATAATATTTAGTTGTCATAAATATTTGTATAAAACATCATTTAGCCAGAATATGTGAAATATTTTTCAAAACCTTTTCATTTTGGGCAGAATTCTCGGGGGCAATTCCGCAATTGCATCAAAATTACCGATTGTATTATTTGCACGAGCCTATTCACATTTTTGATTAAATCCGAAAGAGCCCGACTTTGAAGAAGAAGGGCTTTTTGGAAATTTAATCAAAAACGAAAATAATCAAATGCAGTTTCTTAAGACAACACGCTTGAATGCAGAATTATCTGACTATTTTCGATGCATGAGTGGTATTCAGAATAAAATATACAGACTTATTAAAAATTTACTTGACATTAGGAATAAAATATGTTTCCGCTAAATGTACAATTATTATAATAATTAACAATGCGATTTTGCCTTTACTCCTTTTATAAGTTTCTTCTAAAAGGTGACTACCAAAACGTTCCATAAATCTTGACTTCTAATCAATTAACTTATTAAATGACCCAAAAAGGCGCAGATCGACATAGTCTTTGCAGTAACCGTGGTTACACTTTAATGTCCATACACCAGGATGTCTAAAAGAAATCTCTAATATTGTTAAAGAAAATATAATAATATATTTTTTAAATATATGAATAACAGTGTAGATGTATCATTATTGAGTCTTTACATTTACACGTTACGTTGATCCTACATCCCATGTAAACCAAGGTTCCCGCCATTTCTTCGAACTAATATTTATGCGAGTCGATGAGAATTCCCGCCTTAATTTCAAATAGCGCTATCCAATGAGATTCGAGAGATTTTTAAGGATGTTAAATTCAAAGTGGACGTAATAATGTTAGCAATTTGTAAAACAATATAAAAATTTAGTGAAATTCCGATAGGAGCGTTAAATCAATATACGATTTTGAGTATATTTCATTATAATTTGCGTACCAAATTTGTTTCTTTATTAATTTTATTATTAGGAATCGTATATCGTATTATTTGACTTGAGAGTTTGTGTTTATTGCGTCCCTTATTTAATATGTGTATTGAATTAATGTGAGTCCAAAATGCCGCTGTTGCGAAGCTAACAAGTAGTAAATTAGTGTAATGACGAACATGAATAATAGGTAGAGCGGTGTGGCACTACAGAGCCTTCTAAGGTTTTGGTCTCAAAAAGAATCCCCGCAGACCAACCTAACAGAGACTGACACTAGAATCGTATTGGACCTACTGCCGAAATTACTAATAAAGTATCGATTAACTTTCACTTATTAATTTATATTTTTAGATATAAAAATACAATTGATGTATTGAAGTAAAGTGGAGCGTTAATTTTTTAGAGAAGTATAATTTAAAAATATTTTAAATTGCTTTTTCTTCGTCGAATTTTTTCCCGAACCATTTCTCTCTCTGTCAAAATATATCAACGAAAAATTACAATTTCAGACATGTTTCCAATAAATTCGTGTAATACATGTCCGTGCTGTGAGCTGTCGCATCTGAGACTAATTTCCTCGGCACAATATATTCGAACATTGCCACCCAGGATGAAAGTACACCATACTGAATACTAATACGTCTATTCGAAACCATAACTCAAAAATTTTGAATGAGTACAAGGTTATTTCTTATTGGATTGGGAAATTATTTAAATTTGATCAGTGGCGGAAACTGGGAAAATTAAAAAATACCTTAAAATATTGGTATTTTAATTAAAGTTAAAACGAAAGAGCTTAATATACCTTCTAGTACCTATTAATATATTTAACTGTAATCTTTTTTCTGGCGGCTTGATTACAATTATTATTGGTTTTCTTGTGGTTCTGGTAGTGTAAAAATTTACAGTTTTAATGTGCATAGTGTAAAAACTGAAGATATATTTAGTTTTGTTTAGTTATATTATAAATATTTTTTTTTATAGCCTGATGATAGTTTAAAAGTAATACAAGCCGACACGTCACTGGATTCAAATCGACCGAAACTCCAAGATAACCGATAATGATTATTAATATGAGTACCTATACTCTATTTCTTAATGATTGACATCACAGCGAAAGGTTATTAGTCGTACAACCGCAATAGACAATAGGCATGACAATATCAGGTACCCAGTCCTAAATTACACAGGTTTTTTTTTTTTCCTTTATCTTTATGATAAGGCACAGCGCTGCAGGATTAATCCTTTATGGCGCGCGAGCGGTGCGTGTGCGCAGGAAACGATTCACGTTGATCTTGAATCTTTGGAGATTATACTCGTTGGGAACACTGCCTCAGGGAGTTCCCCAGATGAAAGAATTTTTAAACAGGGTCGTTCAAGAGACACTAAACTAAAGCACGTATGGATGGGCTGCAGTGGCTCGTCGTGTATTTCTACCATGCACCGCTCTGGGTGGAATAAAGCGAGCAACCTCAGTTGCTTACTTAAAACACCAACGAAAAACAATTTAGAGTACACTATCACTCCAACACATAAATTCATATTTACGCTGTAAAAAACACGATCACATTTGAAGAAAAAATGTATGAAAAGAAACAAAGAAAATAATAAACAGGACAAAAAGCAAGAATATTTTCCCGCCATAAACTTTAATGACAATGACAAAAAGAAAAAGACAAGATAGATCTGTGTGTGTGTGTGTGTGTGTATTAAGTCAATGGCTCTGGTTGAAACCAAATGGCCAGAAGATAGATCTATATCTTCCTTATATCCACGTTTTCATTGACATTAACATAGAACTTTAACATAGAATATTTTGACCATAACGTGGACGATTTGACTTCTTACGATCTTTCCGCAAAATATACCAGTAAAATATGTTCGGATACTTTTTTCACGTTTTGTATCAAACACCATGTTTTAAATTGTTCATACATTGTTCATACTGTCGTCTGGATTTTTTTGGTAGAAGATTTAGTGTAACAGGTTTAGCTGCATCTGATATTTCTGGTGGGGTACAGGATAAATCATCTTCACTTTCGAGACTCTCCATTAATGTATTATTTTACTTTAAAAAACTCGCAATATTCAGCACTCACAATATCGAAAACGTCAGTGAAAAACGTTTGTTGTCAAACATATTGGTTTCCGTAGTTATATCTTTGACAGATTCGACTAATATGTTTTTTAAAATTTAATTTGCATTAAGTATTGTAATAGAAAAATATCGTTTTATGGTTTTAGTTTAATGAAATTAAAGGCGTTGTAGAAAAAATATTGTTTGCAACTCGTTTGCGAAATGATTTGGTCATCTCGAAGAATTTTTGTTCTCGATCACCAAAGTAGTATTTCGCACTCTAGATACAAAAATAACTACTATTTATAGTTATAATCGAAACAATCAAAACATTGTTAACTGGTAAGAAATAAATATATTCTTCAATTTGAATTATTTTTTGGAGACGGCAGTATCTAAGATATATTGTAAGATATATAGTGAGTCACAGAATTATTGTCTAAATTCGTTTGAAATTCAGCAGTGCGTTTCTTGGAAAACGCTCGGACCCGTCGATTTTGTATAAACTTTCGATTTGAGGTAACCCTATAAAAAGGAGTCCAGCGGAGTTAGGTCTGGCGACCTAGCAGGCCATTCAATAGGTCCTCTCCTTCCAATCCACCAATTGGAAAAGGTTTAAACCAAAGATGTACGCACGGTGGCAGCATAGTGCGGAGGAGCACCATCTTGCTGGAACATCAGTTCTTTGTCAGGGGAGCCTGGATCCAATGGATTCGGAAATAAAGCCACTATTGCTGGAATTAATTCAAATTAGAGAAATTCGAGATATACTTGTTCAGTTCAAAGAAAAATGGACCAATTACTCTTCCGTACACTATTCCACATTCGTTTTTTGACAGTACTGGCTATGAACCTCCATCATCCAATGCGGATTTTCTGTTGCCCAATAACGACAATTTTGTCTGTTCACATTACCATTCAAACAGAATGTAGCTTCGTCGGAAAAAATAAAAAATTTTACTAAATTATTTTCTAGATTGCACATATTTTGCATTCGTTCTTCATCTCAAATAACTGATGCACTGGAATAACTTTGTATGGGCGATATTTATGCTTTTTAACTATTCGGTGAACAACAGCTTTCCGCATGTGTAAATTGGCCCCAATGTGCGACAGAGGAGTAAGTGTATTTTCTTTCAAGGAAAGCAAAACGTCAAGTTGTTCATTTTCATCTCGAGTAGGACGACCAGATTAAGGCAAATCTCTAACATGGCCGAATTCTCTAAATTTAGCCTCTATTCTACTCATATGACATATGGGAGGACATTGAATAATTGAGCTGTCTCTATTTGAGTACGTGTTCTATCGCCAAACTTAACCATGCATAGAATTTTAATTTTTTCTCGTTCCGTTAATTAACCATTGTGAAAACAACAACTTTGCAACTACACTTGACAATTACTTATTTGAAGTAAACTTGTCATACAGTTTCTATTGAATTATATGGTAAAGAACTATAATAAAAAGCGTAATTAGTTTTAAGCGTCTATTATCTCCTTTAAATAAAATAACATAATATATTGGGCATGTTATAAGCAGACAGACCAAGATTCAACTAAAAAAGGCAAATATTTGTAGTACGGGTTGTCCGGGGACAAACCCAAATAAAATACATTAATTCTTCTTCACTTTTTATAATTTTTCCACAGTAAACAAAACATAACTCAAACAACAACCTTTTCTCTTCGGTTCCATAGAATCTAACCTCTAAAAATCTCTCTCCCGCTAAACGTCGCTTCACTTCCCTTCCCCTGGCCATCACCAGTTCTATTCGAATAAATGGCGCGAACATACATAAATACTACATATTGTTTTAAATCCATAAACCTACTCTGTGGTCTAATTAAGAAAAATCAATCCCATCTTGGTTCCATAATAATAAATTACTATTTATGGTGTTTACTTATCTTGTAGCCGTGTTTTGTTTTTGTATCGGCTTCTCTTTATATTTTCAACAGTTTCTGTGGGACTAAACGGTGACAAGTCAACATTTCGACCACTTTGGTGTAGTAGGCGTTGAAATGATGGCAAGAAGGACAAAAATTATTTTTACTTAGAATATAGGTAGAAAAAGAGTAACTAAAAATAATTTGGCGAGAATAGTTGTTAAAATTAAAATTATATTTATTTAGAATCACCCTTATTCCTTTCTTACTGCAAATTTAATGATTATTATCTTAAATATAACAAACTCCATTTTATAGAAAACTCAAGTTCTGAAAACAAATTACCGCCACTTTCTAGACGGCAGTATGCCCGTCTCTCTGTAGAATCTAAAACAAACAAAAACATTATAAACTTGAAGAAGTAGTCCATTACAGTGGAGTTGATATAATCAAATAAAACAACGGCAGTCTACCTCCACAATATGTATTTCAATGTATATGTTTATATCCTACATGTTTCGGACATAGAAATGTCCATCATCAGGGACACTAAAAGAAATTTACAATGTGAGTTAAACGTTTTAAGTAAAACGAGAGGACTTACCAGTAGTCGATTACGACAGCTCTATCTTGCATAAGCGACGATCAAAAGTATGTTAAAATTGAAAATTGTAGGTTCTAATGAATGTTCAAGATTGAATGAGATGTAATATTTGAAATTTTGGTCAAGGTATCTTTGAATAAGGGGATTCCCAGTTTGCAGCCACTGAGACAGGTGATGAAGCAATTATGTTATTTGTAGCTATTTAGAGGAGATTAATTTAAATGAGGTGCTCAAAGATGCTTCATCTAACCGTGTCTAGGGTGTGGTAAGCAAAATACTGGGTTAGACTTGAATAACACATTCTTAGGAGATAAACAATAAATGAAATGAAATTATACTATTTTAAGGTTGGAATTTATTAATTTGAAGCCAATGAGCAGGTGGTGAAGCAATTATGTAGATTGTAGCTAATTAGAGGAAAAAGATGTAGATAGGTGCTCAAAGATGCTTCATCCAACCATGCTTGAAGGATTGGCTAACAAATTTTTAGGTTAAAGAAAATGAAAATAATGTTATGATTGTAAAAAAGAGATATAAAAAATTAAAATTGGATTTTTACCATTTTGACTAGAAGTGAAGTATTTATGTTAAAATCACATTGTTTTAGCTGATTAGATGATATTACAGCTCAAAGATACTTCACTTCACCATGCTGGCGTGCAGGAAAATGTTGGTTGTCAAATAGTCATGACAGCTTGAAAAGTCAAAAAGCAAAATACAGTGAGCGTCGGTCGCATGCAAGAGGCGCAGGGGTGTACGAGAAATTGATCAAAGATCGACCACTGGTATACGATCAAACTATGATTCATATAACCACTACTAATCTTAGAAACACCTTTTATTTTACTTCTGTATTGTTATGCGCCATCTATTGTTAATTGTTAACCACTTGTTCACTTTGGCACTGTACCCAACTTAAACTTTGAACCTCAATGCCCACTTGTCGCCATAACCTGATCGTGGCCCCCCCTGGTCACCTTTCTGTGGTGTCGGGAACCGACGGGACTCCGCAACCTTATTGCTTACCCTCACAAACTACTACCCCCCACCCATTTGATGTGGAGTTCAGTTCAGTACTCGTCTGTTCCCGACACAACTGATCATACTGATATCATGTACAGGGCGGCAAAAAAAATATAGAAATACAGAATTACGTTAAGAGGGAAGTACCCTCAATTTTTATTTTAGATCAAATTGTTATAAGAAAACTTTACTAAGGACTACAAACGTGATACGATCTGTATAGATACAATTTTTTGTTGAAATATTTTAATTTACAGGGTACCATCAAAAAGCCTTTGAAATATCTTTTTTCATTTTATTTCTTTAACAGTTACCTGCAACAATTTTGCAGCAACTATGTTCAATACTATAGTAATGAATATTGACATGTTAGTCAAAAATCATTTACTATTTCTCGACTTATTAACAAGACTTTTCGTTAGTTTCGTCATGGTTGTAAAGGTAACGCTGCAGGAGAAAATAGAAATTGTACTTATCGTCGGAGATCACTATAAACCTATTAGGGAAGCCGCACCCATATTTAATACTAGACACCCTGACAAAATTGTATGTAGCGCCACTATAACAAACGTAATGAATAAATTTAAAGCTACTGGTTCCGTCGAATATGTATTTAAGAAACAACACAACAACTGGTCCACAACAGAAGAAAAGCAACTCAATGTAATGCAAGCGGTTATCGAAGACCCGAAAATTTCCTTAAGAAAATTATCAAAAAATATTCTAGTTAACGTCAAAAAGTCTACTGCTAGTAATATTTAAAAACTAAATAAATTTGATCCATATAAACCAAAATACATACACACGCTTCTTCCTAGATATTTTGAATCCCGTTTCCTATTTTGCGCCTGGTTCCAAGGCGAGTGTGAAGTTGATCCTTTTTTTGCAAGAAAAATATTATTTACAGATGAAGCCATGTTTACTTTCAACGGCGTGATATGATCCCAAAATTGTCGGTGGTGGAGTGACAATAATCCAAATTTTATAATCGAATGCCGTAGTCAATATTCATTTAAAACCAATGCTTGGTGTGGCAATTTTAAGGCTCGGATCGTTGGATCATACTTTTTCCGACAAAATATAAATGCTGCCATTTACCTGGACTTCTTAAGGAACCAATTATCTCAATTTCTTGACGAACTGCCACTAAATAAAAGACGTACAATTAGGTATCGACATGATGGATCCCCATGCCATAGTACTAACACAGTAACTGGGTATTTGAATGAAGTAATTCCGCACCATTGGATAGGCAGACGTTTAAATATTCCTTGGCCAGCCAGGTCGCCTGATATCACACCCCTGGACTCCTTTTTATGGGGCCAATTAAAACAAATGGTGCCTGGGCATAGACCTTTTAAGGGTATTGACCATCTTCATGTTTTTAATATTCCTGATAGGTTGATTTTAGAACATGAAATAATCTCGCATTATTTTTTTACGTAATTGGCTTCCAACAAGAGGTAACGAATGCTCAACGTGTTTTTGATAGTACTCTGTAAATTAAAATATTTCAACGAAAAATTGTATCTGACCACGTCTTATTGTCCTTAGTAAAGTTTTCTTATAACAATTTGCTCTAAAATAAAAATTGAGGGTACTTTCCTCTTAACGTAATTCTATGTAATTATATTTTCTTGCCGCCCTGTACATGATATCTTAAGTTTTGATATGTCAATACTATTTGCGCGTCAAGCAGAACTTTTTATAAAGAATAACTTTTTTTGGTAAAATCAACAGAATTTATATAAAAAATATTTTGAGGCCTAAAATAAAACGAAGAACTGAACATAAAATCCTTCTCTAAGCACTTTTTCTATGAGATAAATTTTTTGAACTTTTGTTTACATACTTACGTACTTTTGAGTATTAGAATTATTATAATATCTCGGAAGGTTCATCAGCATCTCGAGCAGCATCAACTGATTTAAGAAATACACCATCGAAGCATAACTAAGAATTTAAAAAAAAATAAATAATATGATCTTTTAATTATTATTAAAACGATTTTATAATGAGTGAACCAAAATTTTTAATTAATTTAATTATAAAAAGATATTACTTACGCCAATATATTTTTTAGGGCCGGTCTTTGTCCAAAAACAGCTGGCTCTGAAGTAAAAAGCAAGCCAGTACATTTAATGTTGAAAATAATTCTAATAGGCAAACCAAAACTTGACACCTTGCAATATTACCTGTTAGATAGGTCGTCTAAAAATAACATGCCTTCACAATGATGTGGGTTTGCTCCCTTCCTGATATATTTAGCACCATTCGCCCGTACTAAAACATCTTCAGGAATAAAATGATCCGAGCACAACAGGATTATTTCATAGAGGTTGAATAATCAGAATGCCTACTAAAGAAAGCCTTAGTTTTCTTTTTCGGGATCTTGAGGAAACCTAAATAGAATATATAGAATGTTTTTACGTTTATAAAATATCTTAATCAATAGATATGTACCTATAGACAACTACTTAAATTTAGGAATTTATAGATTTTAATTTTACAGTATTTTACTACTCATTTTCTTTTTACTCTTAAGTAGCTACCATTAGTTGTTTTTAATTGTTTCTAAGTACAACAAAACTTCTTTCATTGTACATGAAAATTTTAATTGAAATGATGCTACTAAACGAATCCGTGAGCTACACCAATGGTTCATAAGAAAATAATACTTACTTACCGATGAAACAATAAATTTGGATTAAAAGGATCCACTTCATTACACAGTACACATGCATGCAGTATGATTGTTTATTTTGACACTAATGTTCATCCAAATATGAAAATACATAAAAATAAACTGCAAAAACGGCACAAAAGCAAAACATACTTGTTAGACCGGACCGTCAACATTGCAATTGCTACCGCCAACTACCGTCATTCATTGGAATCTGTCCGGTTGTAAAATCACATTGCAATGTTGTCGTAGTGCCTGATATTCTTATAATCTTAATATTTCTTAAATTTTTCAACGGTCCTAATAAAGTGTTCGCATGTCATTACAAACATGAATGCACAATTTGATTCGAAACACCTTAATTTCTTTTTATATTATGTGCTGGACGTTACTGGAATTATCTAATTAAATCTTATTACTTATTAATCTGAATACATAATTTTTTATGTAACCCCAGAAAATAAAGTCTAAGGGTGTTAGCCGTTAGGTCCGGTGACCTTGCAGGCCAGAGTGTTATTAAAACTGCATTTGGTGCACCACATATTATGCATGTGTTTCGATAGTCAAGCTGCTAATAAAGCAATGCGCATGAGCCAACCTTACTCTACCACAATAATGCAAGGAGGACGTATATCAAAAGAAACGGTCAATCTGCTACTTCTCATCAAGATATTCTCGCCAGCTCTTAGACTCGGTGATGTAAAAATCTACTAGATATCTTAAAGCAGAGTCGACACTGCAAGGGTAGATAGTAAAAACTTCAATAACCAACTTAAAATTATATTAGGAGCCAATCTTTGAAAAGAAAACAAAATAATAAGATCTTTTGTGGCAAAAAAGCAGTTAATGAAGTCATTAGAACATTAGTTTTTATATGTGAAATCTAAAACAATACCCATTTCAAACCTCTATATTTAAATTTCATCCGAATAGAATAGAACCGCATTAACTTTGTCGACGTGCAACCACCGTTCCAGAGAAAATTCTAAAAATCTCCGAAACACGAACAGGTGAACGCTTTCACTGACTAAGCTCATTTGCCGAAAATCTCGCAAAATCTCCGTTTAGAGCGATAATGATGCTATCTGCCGATTCATTTCCTGTGCTTGTTTAAAAGTCCTCATCCCATTGTGAAGGACTTAACCAAGATTTTCTTGCTACGGACTTATCCTGCAGGAAAAGAAGTTAAGGGGGTTACGTTCGCCTTCTGTTTTAATCAAATATAAAATTGATGGGTCTTGTATTTATAAAGGACGTGGCACAGTCCTTCTTACCCAATCTTTTAAACATATTGAAATAAGAAAAGCTTGATATACTAAGAGTGTTGTTATTTTTATGATATTTTTCTTTAAATAGAATAGTTAAACTAAAATAATAATAAAAAATATTTTTTATTCCAAAATTACATTATATAATCTGAAATGAAATAGTGTTAAATAATATAGGCAAAATTCGCGTCAGAATTTGAGATGTTTACAACATTTCAATGTCTTTTAGTAATTTAAATACGTTCTTTTTTACTCTTATAATGTTGTCACAAGTTTTGATGTGTATTGGTAAACAATTGTATAGCTTAATTTAATTATTGTAATAAGCACCACTTTCGTACTATGTCAGCTAATGTTTAGGGAAGGTATAGTTCATCGCTCTTGATGGATATTTAATCTGTGATTCACTATTTCTAAACAGAGCTCTATTTTTAAAAAGGAATAAAAGAAGATAGTTTTCTCTAAATTTACTCATGAAATTAATTCTAAATATTGTTCTCCCTGGTCTTTTTTAACATGTAAACAGTCGTTCTACGTCCCTACATTTCCCATACAGAATAATGTTTGGCTGTCCAGATATGTAGCTAAAATGAGTAAAGTGTAACATACCCTATTCGGTTAACCGAGAACATAATATTATTCTACGTGATGGTCCCATGATAGAGTTCTATCCAAGACCATTCCCAACAATTTTGTCATCTTTGACCATAATTAACAACGATATGTTCAATTTCTTCCAAACCTTGTGGTTTTAAATAGTATAGCAGTTGTTTTTCATCTACTTAACACAAGCTTATTTTTTGCAAACCACTCATCTGCTTCCAATATTATTCGTTACATCTCTATAGGCAGCAAGAGGTCTCACATCTCAACAAAGACCTAGAACACATTCTGTCTTAGGGTGACGGTAACCATGTAGAATTTAACGCTATAAAAACCCAGGCGGCAGTTTTTCTAAATAAGATAATGCTGAAGGACCGGATATAGTCATGGCCGGACACTCGATTCCCTTGGCTTCATCAATTCATTTATTGGGCGTCAACTTAAATGGTCATGTATCTTGGCATAGTCACATTGCGGATATTGCTAAGGCAGCCTCGCAGAAGCTTGGAATACTTTTCCGAACTAAGAACCTCTACACACCTCAACAACTTTTGATGCTCTATTTAGCCCAAATTCGACCACCGCTGGAGTACTGTTCGCATATTTGGGGCTCTGCTTTTAAACATACCCGGAGATTGCTAGATTCTACTCAAAGAAGAGCCTTTCGCTTGATCGGTGACCATGAACTGACAAACAATCCGGAAAGCCTTGAACATCAAAGGATGGTTGGCGACTTGACTCTATTTTACAAATATTTTCATGGCAAGTGCGCAACTGAGGTTGTCCGCTTAATTTCACCCAGAGCGGTGCATGGTAGAAATACCAGACGAGCCACTGCAGCCCCCCTGTACGTGGTTCAGCTTAGTGTTCCTCGAACGACACTGTTTAAAAATTCTTTCATTTGGAGAACATTATCACTTTGGAACGACCGCGCTCCAAAGATTTAAGAATAACGTGAGTCATTTTCTGCGTACACGCACCGCTCGCAGAGCGTCATAAACGATTAATCTTGCAGTGTTATGTGTCTTAACATAAAAAAAAAATTAGTCCGAACATAATAATATAAGAAAGTAACACAAGAAAACAAGTTGTAAGTGAATTTCGAAGAATTCGTCCATTTTTCCCAAAGAGACCTGTTATTAAATATATTTTTAAAACAAAGGACACAAAGTCTCGGCCTCAAATAAGTAAATTTTTGTATTTATTGTTACATGTTTCGCCTTAAACCGGCATCATCAGACCTAAAGGAGTAAAATCAGTTACAAATTGCACGAAAATAACAAAAAACGAAAAGAACCTACCTTACAAACCGTCAATAAATTACATATAAAATAAACATAAAATAATATAAAAATATAAGCACATCACGGTAACATATTTAGACTAATCTTAAAACAGAGGACGAAACAAGTTGGTTGCCTATTCAATCAAATTAAGAACCCAAGGCCAGATCTGCATTAAAAACGAAAACAGTAAATAAATAAAACTGTGAACAAACTAATCTCTTTTAAGGTTATTAAAAACCAATTGGGGCTCGAAATTAAAAACATCATTTACGCAGGTAAGTACTGGGCTCTTTTTTGCCTTGGTGATTTCCATTTTTCGAGTAAATCAAGTTTTTTACTTTTCTTACATAGATGTAACAGTGTGACGTTTTCAGGTGCAGAAAAAGTGTGTCCCGACGTTAGCAAATGGGTGGCAAAAGCTGATTTGGTCTCGGTTATGTCCGAGTTTCTAATTTATTTACGAAGCTCAGATGTTCACGCATTCTGGTAGATATCCTTCTGCCCGACTGGCCGATATACACAGCGGGGCAATTGTCACAACGCAACGAATACACTCCTGAATTAGACAACTGATCAGTCTTATCCTTTGTTTTTACTAAGTGTTTCCTAAGTGTGTTAACGGTTTTAAAAGCTATTGAGACATTTAGATTCTTAAAAAATTTTGCAAGTTGTAGAGAGATATTGCCAAAAAAAGTGATGCATCTAAATTGATTGTGTTTCGTTGTAGGTTCAGCATGAATTATATTGTAAGACAATTTTATTTTATTTAAAAACTTGAAATAAATTTTGTTGATAATATTTAATGGAAACCCATTATTTAAGGCCAACTGTTTAATAATATTCAGTTCGGTGTTAAAAACATTCCTCGACAGGGAAAGTTTGAATAATCTATAAAAGAACGAATTGAAAGCAGCAAATCTATGAGAATATGGCGAGTTTGACGAATATTGAATGACATTATCTGTTGATGACGGTTTTCTAAATATTTCAAATTCTATGGAATTGTTGTTTCTCATTAATAGAAGATCGAGGAAAGGAAGTTTGCCATCCTTTTCTTTCTCCAGCGTGAAAGTAATTTTGTTATGTAATGAATTTACAAAGTTTAAAAAATCTATTAAATCAAGCTCGCTGCTACTCCATACAATGCAAACATCATCAACATATCTTTTATAGGCGGTTAGGAAGCGAGCAAAGCGACTCTTCATAATTTTCTCCTCCAAGTCGTTCATAAAAACTTCGCTAAGAAACGGCGAAAGGCAGGAGCCCATAGCCAGGCCTGCTTTCTGCTTGAAAAATCTTCCGTTAAACTGAAAGAAGTCCTGGCTAAGGACGGTTTTCAGAATTCTTATTTTCGTGCAATTTGTAACTGGTTTTACTCATTTAGGTCTGATGATGCCGGTTTAAGGCGAAACATGTAACGATAAAGACAAAAATTTACTTATTTGAGGCCGAGACTTTGTGTCCTTTGTCTTAAAAATATATTGTAAGTGAATGTCATCAAAAACGTTGCCCTAACCCTAGTAAAGAGCTCAATTTTAGATTTTTTTTAAATTCCGTCCAGCCAATTTATAGCTATCGTTGAAAATATTTGAACGAGAAAACACAAAATGAAAATAGAATAAAAATATAACACCCTATAAGTACACTATGTATGTATTATTTTTTTATTCTTCAACATAAGAAGTATAAAGCATTCTGAAACTTTTTTTATCATAATTCTCAATCACGTGTTGACTATACTATAGTTCTTTATGTACTAAGGGCGTTAAATAGACTATAATGCCCGGAAGGCGAGAGCAACTAGCCCGAGAGCCTTTGGCCCGAGGGATAGTTTCCTCCTGATAGGCATTATAGTCTAGTAACGCCTGTGAAGCATACAATACTTTATTTTTCATTCATTTTAAAGTATAAATAGTTAAGCTCCTGCATTTTTTTCTAACTATTCTCGTCAATTTTTAGTATTTAGTGAGATTTGATCGATTGTCATAGAATAACTTTGACGGTTGCTAAGGGTTGCTTATTTTAAGCGTCTTTTACGTTTTATAAACGAGAATAGTTTCACTTCCACAAAATATTTCAGAAAATGCTGAAAAAGCTAAGAAAAATTTATAACCGGCGAAGTCTAAAGCCCTATACGACAAAGAGTATGAAAATGTTCTACAATGGAAAGTAAAAAACCAAATTACGGTGATTACTGAAACAGTAATGATGGCTTACTTTCAGGAATTGGTATGTAACCCTTTTGCTCATTGGTAATAACAATTTTTAATTATATTTGAAGAAGTAGTCCATACTTGCAGTGGAGTGTCGGTAATGTAAATTAAAACAACACTTCTGTCTTCCTCCACAAATGATATATTTTCTAAACAATATATGTAGCGATTTTCCCTACATGTTTCGACTACATATATATAGTCATCCTCAGGGGAACTAAATCGAGTGTAGTTTAAGTTAAAGTAGTTGCCTCAAATTAATGAGTACAACTTTTAAGATAATATCAAATGAAATTTTTTTGGTTGAAGACTAGCTTGAGTTTACTCAACGTTGTGGATTTGTAGAAAAGCACATTTTTAAATTATTTAAATTTTTATATTTTTTAAAGCAGGAAAATTTAGTTGTAAGTGTTAAGAATGATGATACCCATATGAATAGTTTTTGAAAATATAGTATTGTTGATGTGGAGAAATCAAAAAAGAAAAATTTTTGTTTTTTATTATTTTATTTAGTTACCAACCACATGAATAGTTTTCAAAAACATAACATGGTTGATATGGAGAAATCGAAAAAGAAAAATTAGTTTTTTATGTATTTTATTTTATTTTAATTAATAAATAATTAATAATTAATAAATTAAGTTTTTATTATTAAAAGTGTTCTTTTATATCAGTATTTAATTGATAGTCAATAGTCAATAACTTTCTTGTAAGCTAGTTTGCAAATCTACTTTATACCAAGAAATTTCCAATGTCACAGAAAGAAAGAACAAGCCATTCATGAATATTATAATAAGTTTTTAAGTACTTCAGAAATAGTATTTATACAAAAATACTTTAAATCAAACTAAAAGGAATTTCACTGATGTTAAACAAAAAAAATAAACAATTAACAAACCCTTATGTTCCTCCTATACTTACGAAAAATTTGCAGATTTGGCAACACGCTAGCGGAACTGAGACTCCGACTGAGAAAATTAATAGAGCAGCATATAAATACAAATTTAATTCTGTAGACAAGAACAACAATTAGTTAAAGGCTCTGCCAATTGGGTGGTCCCTTATCAGCTTTATGGTCCTAGGTATTATTTAAAGGAAAATATCATTTGTGGAGGGAGACAGAAGCGTTGTTTTAATTTACAATTTTTAATTACTTTTACTTTATTTTAGTCGGAAAAATATACCCCAAATAGCTTTTGGACAAAATATTCGCAGGTGAAGTCTGAACTTAAGTAAAGGAAAACCTTAATACCTCAAGATATTGTCAATTAATAGCATTTTCAAAAGTTAAATCAAAGGAATATCTTTCTAAAAAGTGAAAAGTTTTGGAAGGTGAACAAGTTTTAACTTTTATCAAAAATGCGTGGAATGATACCTTCCTGCTGCATAAAGTGGTACTCGCAATTGGAGCTTTTGGTGGCCTAAAACGGGATGAGATGGTAAACATGACCATTCATGATATTGAGGATAAGGGGCCTGTTATGCTTGTCAAGGTACCAGAAACTAAAACTGCTACGCCAAAAAGTTTAACTATAATCGAAGGAGACCAAACAGATGCCTTAAAATTGGCTAGACAGTACCTTGCATTAAGGCCAAAAGGAATTAAGGAACACAGATTTTTCGTTACATACCGAAATTATAAATGCATAGCTATGCCTGTGGGTAAAAATACACTGATACGTATTCCTTCAATCATAGCAAAATGTCTTAATTTGGAAAACGCCAAGGAATATACAGGACATTGCCTACGTCGGACCTCGTCCACACTTCTTATCGAGGGCGGTGCTTCCCTTGCAACCCTCAAGCTACACAGAAAATGGAAGAGTACTAGCGTAGCGGAGGGTTATATAAAGGAAAGCATCACGTCGAAAAACCGAATAGCAAAAATGATAGCTAGCTCTGTTACCGAGAAAGATAATATGTTAATTAATGTTGAAATGCGGCAGGAATCCGCATGCACATCGAGAAACTGAGCAATCGAGTCGCAAAATTACAAAGCTGGTGCAGCTTTCTTCTTAGGAAAATTCAACAATTGTACATTTAACATAGGAAAAACAGAGTAATATTATGTAAAAAAATTGTTAAAAATAAATACCTGGCATTACGAAAATCACCGGGCATTATGAACTTTATCGCCCGCTAATGATGATGTTTATAGCAACCGTTTCTAAGGTATTATAAATAAATAATTGATAGATGAAAAACAAAATGATATGCATGGCTACATCCTCTAGCAAAAAGTCGATGCAGTGGTATTTTACTATATTTAAGTACAAAAAGAAATACGGTTTAATTAATAAATTGATACAATTATTATTAAATGAACGGTTCGTGTTTTATTTACAAATTGTCAAAAATACCATCAATACGCTAAATCCACGAACAGGATGAACAATGTATATGCAACCACTAAAGCCGATTTCACCCAAACGAAGCCAATATTCCCAACGACCCTGGAGGATTCCTGGATTTGTTAGAATGTTTCCCTATTTCTCTGCCTGTTTTCAATCCTTAAGATGAAAAGTCAATTTATACAGTCTATAGAAGGACTCTAGTGGATTTCTCTTGTTTATTAGGAGTGTTTCAAGGAAAAAGAAAATATATTTTTTCTAAAATGGATACGAAGGTATTAGCTAAAAAATAAGACTATATTGAGTAGATACTGTTTAAAAACAAGCTTTTGCGAAAGATTCATGTAAAGAGTGAAAAATATTATATTGCAATGTTTATACACTTTAATCCTTTAAGGATTAACTTTACATCTATTATACAGGGGGAGGTTTCTAAAATGTTACATAAAGCGTTAAAATGGAAAATTCGAAAAATGCCTGGAAATATTTTATTGAAATTTTAGGACGCTAACTTTTAATTGACTTATTAAAAAATAGTAAAATTTGGTGTGCGAGTCCATCATACTGGGTGATGCATAGCTTAATTGAACCTAGAAAATCCAATGTACATTTGAGGATCGTAATTTTTTGAAGAGGCCGATATAATAAACCCATGTGTCAAGTTTGAATAAATTTTAATAAGACAATTCTAATTTATTCAATTAAATGTGATGGGAAAATTACGTATCTAACCTAACGTAACTAATCTAACTATGAGCTATTCCATTAAGGAAAAAGTAGCTATGATTAAGTGGTACAGTTTGAGAGCAGTGTGTGAAATGTTTTCAGATCGATTCCCTGAAAACACTATCCCTTCCATTTCATTAATTAAACTTATCATTAATAAATTTGAGTCCAAGAGCACTGTAATAAATATCTGTAAATGCTCAACTCAGAATGCCAATAGAGCTTAAGAAAGGGATAATAGAGATCTTGATATTTTACTGCACGTGGAGGAAAATAAAATCATTAGGAAGAACATTCTTGGGCAAGCCGTAGAAAACATCAAACCAGAGTGTTGCGCACTTTAAAAAAAAACATAAATATTTTCCTTAAAAGTATGAAAAATATCAAAAGCTACGGCAAGGTGATGAAGAACAGATAATGGTATTTTATTTTAAGGTAATGGAAAGAGCAAATAATAAAAGGGATTTTTTGAGAAATATTTGTTTTAGCGATGAATGTACTTTCACCCTCAACAACGAACCAACTGTAAATGAAACAATGCAGTCTTCCTTCACAGTTTAATGTTTGAATTAAATTTTAAGCTCGCGACATGTTTCGAATGCTTAAGCATTCATCATCAGGGGATACTAACATTGAGTTTAACAAAAATGTTGGTTGTCTCAAGTTAATGAGTACAACTTATAGGATAATACATGTAAAGGTTGAAGACTTGGTACGAACTGGTTAATTGTATTAAAATTAATATATTATTGAAGTTTTGATTAAATTTTGAAATTTGGGTTGATGAAGAAACAATATTCTTGATAGAATAATAAACTGATTTATAACATATGAAGGAAAATGTTTTATTTTATATTTTATTGATTTAAATAAGCGAGTTTGGCTGTTTAAAAAATTAAAATTACATATTTATGAAAAAGGGTCTTACATATTTATGAAAATGAGTCTTAGCTGACATGGTGGTGGTATGGGGCTTAGCCCCATATTTTAGAATACATGTAAATAATTTGCATTTTCTTATATTTTTTGAAAAATTATTTAAAATAAATAAATAAATAAATAAAGTCTTTATTATCTCCATCCAACAAATTTCTAATTACAAAACTTACAGTAATTAAATTGAAGACAACGGCGAAGTCTAGTTGCATATTAAGCTAACTATGCAACTATTCAAACTTAACCTGTTTTAATATTTAATTCAATGTGTAATTCAGAATTTCAATTCAATTCAGTAATTTTAACTGTAAAGTTTTTAATTTTTAAAAAATTGCTTATAAAAAAATTAGATATAACCTGTGCTATATGGAACACTTTACCTTCCACGTTGCGGGCGAGTACTGTGGTTGTAATTTATTTTTTAAAAATTTAAAAACTTTTAAATAATATTTCAAAAAATATAAGAAAATGCAAATTATTTACATATATTCTAAAAGAACCATCATGTCAGCTAAGACTCATTTTCATAAATATGTAATTTTAACTTTTTAAACAGCTTAACTCGCGTATTTAAATCAATAAAATATTAAATAAAACCTTTTCCTTCATATGTTATAAGCCAGTTCATTATTTTATCAAAAATGTTTCTGCATCAATCCAAATTTCAAAATTTAATCAAAACTTCAATAATATATTAATTTCAATACAATTAACCAGTTCGTACCAAGCCTTTAACCCTTACATGTATCATCCTATAAGTTGTACTCATTAATTTGAGACAACCAACATTTATGTTAAACTCGATGTTAGTATCCCCTGATGATGAATGCTTAAGCATTCAAAACATGTCGGGAGCTTAAAATTGAATCTAAACATTAAACTGTGGGGGAAGACTGCATTGTTTCATTTACATTACACTGACTCCACTAAAAGTATGGACTATTTTCTCACCGAACCAAATGCTCAAATGGGCGTAGGAAATTTCGGCCCCGGCCAGGTAGCAGCCCGATTTTGACAGGAACTTTCGGCCCCGGGATGGAAGGGTCATGTTTTTATTACAGCATTTTCGGCCCCAATGGTCTAACGTTATAACATTTTAATTTTTTTATGATCTTTTGTGTTTTGAATCATTTATAAAATGAAAATGCAACTAACCTGAACTAACTCAATTTTTGACCTGCAACTCGGCTAATGCGGTTTTATAGACTTATATTGGTTAAACAGCGCTAACACGGCATCTAATCCACCTTTTTGGTTCCAATTCGCCTTTTTCAAGTTCACCGGGGAATATTATTATTAATTGTTTGCCCCTTTTATAGACTTATATTGGTTAAACAGCGCTAACACGGCATCTAATCCACCTTTTTGGTTCAATTCGCATTACCTGCAATGTTTGGGGCCGAAATTTCTTGCAAGATTACTTGACCTAAAATTTCTAGCAGGTACCTTACCCAATATGGGGCCGAAAGTTCCGCCGCCCGTTCAAATTTGCCGGTATTGGAACCAAGAAAATAAACACCGTTTTGTTCATACTCGGACGCAATATCCACAAAAAATCAATGTTTAGGCGGAAATTGTAGAACATCACATAATAGAACCATTTTTTATGTAAGGCAACCTTAGAGCAGCAACCTATTTTGACTTACTATATACAAAATCGAATTGAAACCGCACTAGAAGAACTTATACGCGAAAATCAGGAGATCTGGTATCAAATGGATGGTTGTTCTGCCCATAATTCTCTTATGGTTAGGGAATACTGTTAATAGAGGGTGTTTGAACATTTAATTAATTAATGTTTTTGTGAAAATCTGTAGTCTTAGGTATGTTATGTTAAGTTAAAGGCTTAGTAAGAAAAACATAATGGTGCCTTTTATTTTGGATGGGTGATTGTCGGATTGGTGAAACGAAAATGTGTTTTTAATATGAAATAGTCTTTAATCGTTATGTCCAGCTTACCGTCAATTTTTAACAATAGTGTCACAGAAATTATTTGTTGGTGCTTTCTGTATTAACTAAACTATGAAAATTTCGTAAATTTGCCATCACATTTAATTGAATAAGTTAGGATTGGCTTATTAAAATGTACTCAAACTTGGCACTTGTGTTAATTATATCGGTCTCTTAAAAAAATTATACTGCAATTTTTCTCTAAAATATACAGGGGAGCAAATATTTACCCACCTCAAAATTTACATGGGATTTCCTACATTCAACTAAGTCATGTATCACCTGGTATAAGGACCTTTAAAAAAGTCCAATACAACTTTTGATGTAAAATTAATAGGGGAACCAATATTTGAGGCTAGCAAAATTTTTATGGGACTTCCTATGCCAGTCTGGCAGTGCACTACCTGGTATTATATAGGTTATACGTTTAATTGGGTTTATCTGTAATAATTATTTGGGGATATTCTTTGCACATGAAGCTGATCATAAATTATATCGTTTTGACAAAAAAAACAAATGAATGTAATGTAGGAAAATATACACATATAAAACTAACATCCTAACGTAAAGCCGTTGGTTTCTAATAAATGTGGCGAAGAAATAGGATCTCAAAGTGACAAAAAATGTTTTCGTATTTGCGCACTAGAGTAAAAGAAAATATCTCGTATTAAAATAGTTCTTTTTTTGCAAAAAAAACTGCTTAAACTACAAAAATTGTAGTTTTTCCTAAAACAACAAAAATTATTTCATACATTTTTCGAAAACATCTTGGGCGTTTCAGCAAAACTATTAAAATTTTTAATTTACATTTTTTTTTCTATGCAAACATAAAAACTGTATCATTGGCGTAATTATCCTCGGCGGTACTATATTATCACCATAATTCTATGGTGCCAGTATTCATCTTAGGATAACCTAAAATATACTAAGACAAGGCAACCTATCCACCCTTACTCTGGCAACCCTACGCCCTTGAGGATGTACTTCAGACAACAGTCCCTGAAAGTGACCTACGTCGTGCTGCCTGAAAACTCACCCCTTAGCTAGCTCAACTCAGGGTAGGTTCACTATTTTGTTTCTAGATTAAGAGGTTTATCACTCTTATATAAGTAAGATAAAGTCAAATCCTGAAGGCGCCGCCTTAGTTTTATTTTACTTAAAAGCCTTTAAATGATCTAGTCTTTGCCCTCAGAAAAAACAAACAAACTAGGAAATAAAACAGTTATGTCACAATCGGTTTTCAATAGCTTCTTACGAGTTCTCATTTACTAAAGTCCCTCAAAGTCGCTGTCTTTCAAATAAAAGCCAAATTTTAACAGAGGCCAATACAAATATTTATCTCTTATGTCGTGTTAGGCCCTTGGCTACTTGAATTTATAAATGCAAGCTCCTCTTACTTTGGTGGACAATAGGTACTTAAAGTTAAAAGATAAATAAGTGAAATGTAATAACAAAGTGGTAGTATTAAGTTTGACAAAAAAGTGTTGAAGGTTTAAATTACAAAGTTATCATTAAAATTACAAAGTTATCATTAAAAGAATAAGTAGAAGCCAAACCCTGACGTTAACTGTCAGACCTACACTGTAAAAACGACTGTTTAGTCTGATCTGGCAGCCATATAGACCTACATTCAGGACATTGCCTCAGACGTAGAATTTCCGCAAGGTCTGTGCAAGAACCTCTCACAACTAACTAAATTTACCATAAGAGCATTGTTAAGGTACAATACAAGATCTTACGAGTACCTGTGGTTACTCGATAATTATACTAGCCACTCGGGCGTAGATAAGTTAAAATATAAAAGTTACAAGCGTTAAAGTTTGAAGAAACAAATGGCCTTTAGCCGGGAAACAAAAGTATTTACTTTATAATAATAAATTGTAATTATATTTACAACGGAATTATCTGTAATAGACCACCTAACGTTTGGAACTACTAGAGACTCTTGTGACGTCTTAACGCTATATCGACATACGCTATACGTTTACAGTTCACAAGTTCTGTACATAACATGGGCGCGAAACTTTATCAAAACACTGTATATAGGACAATATGCAAATGCAAAATATTAAGATTTTGAGTTGGAGATTGGGGTTTTAGAGAGAAATAATCACAGTGTGTATGATTTAATAACTTGTAGTTATTATTATTACTGTTACCACAGCACTCAGGTGTTCACAGAAAAGGCTTATCTTGATATTAGCATACACGCCACGGGAATAATATAGCAAAGGTTGATTTCACGCTTTCCTGTCACCTACTGGGTACCTTCAAGGTTCCGTACTACTTAAGAAAAATGTTACTTAGCTGAAACTTTAGGTGCCACCCAAAGTTCATGAAGATTCGATCTTCAGTAAAACACACACACATAGTTTCTCAAACAGTCAACGTGGATACTGTTACACTGCTAGTCTGCTATAGCTAGGTCCAATAAGAAGAACTATTACTCCAGTTTGAACTCGGACTTTCAGCCCATACCAAAAAAACCCTTGAATAACTAACGAGGGTTCCATTCCACAAAATGGCGCCTAGGACCGCTTATTGAAGTTGATGGAAAAGCGTTTTAAATCAGCATTCTGCCCAAAGAATAGGCAAACTACTATGCCATATTCTTTTTAATAAATTTATAGAAGTTTTATCGGCCCCACATGGCCTTCCCTGCCCAAGAAAACTAAAATTCGGGAGCTACTTCCACAAACGTGCTTTCACTTCAAGCGTCTATTGTCGAAAGGGACGGATACTATTTTGTCTCCATAGTTACCCAAAATTGTCGACAAATTAGTCATACCAATCTACGAAAATTATAACCCCTTTAACACCATAAAAAAAGTCAGGCAACCAGCGTCAACCGCAAAAATAAGCCTCAATTAATCAGACGTAGTCGTGAAAATCCACAGAACTGTCAGTCTGACACTGACAAACTGACAACAGCCATAGCATTTGACCTGCATCATATATACAAGGTTAAAAAGTTATTTCAATTGATAACTTGAAAAGTTGATTAATTACTAATTAACTAAAACAAGGATTTGAAATAAGATCTATCTACAAGTAGTATGAAACAAAAGAACAGAAATCAATCCACTTGGCTATGTGCTACAAGATACAAGACATTCATGGTCATGGTATATAAACATTATCGACAAAAGTTTAAAACTAAACATAGTGAAACTATTAACCATCAACAGGTAATTAAATAATTAGTAATTAATGTTTAAGGGGAGTCTACGCAGGTACTTTAACAATTTAAAACCAAAAACTTAACATAGATAACCAAACTATGAAAGTGCAATTTTCGAACCGTAACATGTGTTATCATTTTAGTTTGTCCCACTTTTAAAAGCCTGTAACTTTTTTGTTTTTTGATTTAGCGCGGTCATTCAAAAAATAGGATGTAGAATTGTTAGTCAAGTTTGTATGGGTTTTGTGAAAATTGACAGTAGGTGTAACATGTCATTTTTCAAAGCAAAAATTTAATTTTTTTAAATGGGATACTCTGTATATTAGAAGCGCATTAAATGGTCCCTTTCCTGCGATTTCAAAAATATAACACATATATGCATTCCTCTTTTAGTTCCACCGAACATTGATAAAATATGTAAAAATATTGTCAAAAGCATCAAGATAGCTGTGCAACATTTTTGTTACTATGGATTTATATCTCAGTCTGTCATTCTTATTGTTATTACTCGTTTCGAATGTGCGATTGTGGTAACTTTTGCTTCAAAATTCGCAAAAGGCGAAAGTTATTTAGACACATTAAAAAAAAAATGTACACATTTGTTTAGTCTTGTTGTAAAAAAAATGGTAAAACCTAGGTTTCGACGGAACAATTTTTCAATTTTTATAATAATTTATTTAAAAAAAATTAGTACGTCGGTCCTAAGACATTTAAAAGAAAAGTGACAACGAACCACCGTACATTTATATCTAACTATACAGTATTCTAAATTTGAAATCCATTGGACTATAAATAAAGTCACAATTAACTTTCTGCTATGTACCATCCACAACCGTAGCCCTTAAGGGTATTTATAAAACACGAACTGCACTGTTGTAAATTTGCGACAGCAGTAACTATTTTGTGGTTGGGATTTTAGTTTTCTTTGAAATAGTGGGTAATGTGACCAGTATTGAATATTATTTTTTAACAATTAGATAAGCTTGTCTAATGTCAATAAATGCTGAAATCGTAGAAATATGGAAAATATACACTGTGTCTCAAATTACAGGAATATACTTTTTAATTGCGAATATTTTTCTTCATTTTGCACTGATTTCATTTATCTTTCACAATGAGACCTATACTGGAGAATTTGATAGCTAAACTACTAAAAAACGTATCATCTGAAATGTAAATAAATCAGTTTCCGTTTGCAACGAACAAAGGCGCACGTTTGTTGAAAAAAACCTGTCAATCCGGCCCTGTTCAAAATAGTTTGATAAAAATTACACATTTTAATAAATTAAATCAGTGCAAAATAAAAAAAAAATATTCACAATTAAAAAGTGTAATCATATGTTATATATTTCGTTCTTTCCATTGGCTAGAAGCAGGAATGACGAACAGGAGCGGTGACAGCTTTCAGAAATGCATAAGTTAGTTTCCTTTGAGTTAAGTTGCGACGGAAACGGTGACGAAAAGTTTTATAAATCCAAATTTAAAGGACAGTTTTATACTGTGACACAGTATGTGTGTGACCTCATATTTGATTTTTAACGAAATGGTATTTTAGGAATTATATTACTTCTCAGTTATGTAATTCGCTAAGTTCGCCGTAAAAATAATAAAAATATAAAAATGCCTACTACGTCGGCCCTTGGTTGTTCATTGTATGACGCAAATACTTGTAGTTAAATAAACCATTGTACTGAATTCTTTACATTTCAAAAATGACGGCAGAATGTTTAATATTGTTATATTTATTGTAACGCGCGAAGTTAAAATTTCAAAATTATTTAATTACAAAGTTACGCAAATGAACACCGAGCCGAATTTTTAACCCAATCCGGCAGGAATGAAATTCGTGAAGCCGCTCTCGAAAAATTCCTAGTGTTAAAAAAGTTCGTTATTTTTAATAAAGTGTGGAGTGGCAGTCTGAAAATTGCTTTAATTTTTTTTATAGAACGTGTGAATTTAAACGGGAAGAGTTACTTGGTTTTTGCTGTTACACTTTTTTTGTATGATTTTTATTACACAGACGGAAGTTCTTCTTTTCTTATACAACACTTTGCGAGCGTACAACGTGCCGTACTAATATTTTGTGGTCAAAATTTATTTTAGTATGTTTTGCTATTTATTAGAGTATTTTCGGCTTCCCCTTTATATAAAAAATCATTACATTCCAATGACGCATTCGTTAGCCTAGTATCAAAACGTTTGGATGAATATTCCGCATTCCTATAACCGTGTGCTCTGGTAAAGCTCGTTGGTTGCCGATGCATTGCCATGAAAACATTCTTAAAATAGACTCAAGTCGCCAACCTGCCGTCGATGTTCAAGGCTTTCCAGGTTTTTGTCAGATCATGGTCACCGATCAAGCGAGTAGCTCTTCAAAAAAATGGAATCCAGCAATCTTGGGGTATGTTTAGGAGCAGAGCCCCAAATTTGCGAACAGTACTTCAGCGATAGTCGAATTTGGGCTTCTTTACAGAGCATCAAAAGTTGTTGGGGTGTATAGAGGTTCTTAGTTCGGAAAACATTTCAAGCTTCTGCAAAGCTGCCTTACTAATGGCCGCAAGGTGACTATGCCAAGGCATATGACTACCTCAATTGATGACCAATAAATGAATTGATGAAGCCAAGGGAGTGTGTGCCGCCATGACTATATCCGGTTATTCAACATTAACTTTCTTAGAAAAAACTGCCACCTGGGTGTTTATGGCGTTATACACTACTTTGTTACTGTTGCCTCAAAACAAAATTTCTTCCAGGTCTTTGTTGAAATGTGAGACCTCTTGCTGCCTAGTGCCTATAGAGATGAGCATTGGCAATCGATGTTCGAGCATCCAAAGTAAAAGATGAAACAAGTTTGCTTTCATCAGTGAAGCTATTTAGATGATATTTAGTTTTTTCCAAAAGATCACTAATATAATATAAAAAGAGGATGGACGATAACATTAAGGGACTCCAGCATTGATGTTTAATGTATCTGAAAGAAATGCGTCCATCGCCACTCGCAGAGAACGGTCTTTAAGAAAGTATGACAGCCATGAACGTAATTGAACCGGCATTCAGTATGCTCTCACTTTAGTTAGTTAGTTTGCTTTTTCCCGTGCATTGGTTGCAATAGTGCCATCAGAACGTATTAGAGTCGAATGGTTGATTTGGTAAAGTTCTGACTTAGCTACCGACCAAAATGACCTATTAGCACATTTAAGAAGCTTGTCTTTGATCCCCTGGTTGTGTGCTTCTTTGCTATGGTTGACCATTTGTTTGCATTGGTTTAAAGCGTTAGTAAGGATGGTACGATTTTCGGCGGTAGGGTTTTGACGCCATTGTCGGTAAAATAATTTTTTGATTTAACTGCTCGTTCGTAATTTTTGATAAACCAGGGCTTGCCGTAAGAAGGGCATTCTTTTGAGAAAGGAATGAAGGCTTCTATGTCAGTAAGGATGACCTCCGATACTTCTCTAGAACAAATGGATGGATCTTCAGATGTAAAACAAGCGTCCCGCCAAGGAAAGGTTCGAAAACGGTCCTTTAGGTGATCCCACTTAGCTGATGTATAAAGCCAGATCTTGCGTGGTTTAGGAGGCTGTTTGGCACAAATTCGTTCAGTACCGATATAAGGTTGTGGTCAGATGCTCCTAACGGAGGCTACACGGTGATCGTGTATAAGTCGTGGTTTGAACTTAAGAAAAGATCCAACAAACCAGTAAAATCACCATCTCAGTCTGTAATCCGAGTTAGTTCACAACGAGTGGGCTTGTGCCTAAATCGGTGATGGAAGTCGAACCAAGGATATAAATAACTGATCGTACTAATCGATGATCTGACCTTTGTTTCGATTGGTGCGAGTACATAAGGTGTGGTAGAATGTAGATGTCGATGGACTGCATTGATGTTTGAGTAGAGTCGTTTCTGTTCTTATTTCGAAGTTTTCCGGTACTGCGTCCTCGATCTTCTAATCGTTTAAGATATCTTAGAATCAGATTACTACTTTATCAAAGTCAAAACTAGAATACCAGGATAATTTAAAAGTTTGATCAATAATAATCAGTAGATATAGGTATCCTAGTTTAAAATATGTAGTTTTAAGTGTTTTAATTTTGTTTATTCAAAAATTCGCAACTAAGCAACAGGTAGAGTAAATTCGACAATCGGAGAATCGAATTATCGAAAGGAATAAATACTTTTTCATTTGATATTTCAAATTTGTCACCAGCCATTTAAAATCTGTAGGGAAGAGGGTAAATGTAAAAAATGTTTTAAAATGTGTCCCTCGGCCTTCTTATTGGCGTCCTAAAATTTGAATAAAATATTTCCAGCCATTTTTCGGATATTGCGTTGCTACAATTTACAATCCTTTCCCTGTATGTAGCTATGCAATATCTGTGATGATACTGTGCTATTATAAACAAGCTAACTTTACCAACCTTTTTGTGTCTAGTGGTATCACTACATATGTGGATCAGGTAGGTAGTAACCAACTTTCAGCTTACCTGAAACAAAGTATGAGTAATGTAATACTAATAAAAATAGTATATTAAATATTAAGGTTATTAAGTGTTCCATTATGGCTGAAGATCTGTTTGGAGGCCGAGATCTCTAATACTATCGACGCCAGTAAGATATATCTACGTAATGGCCGCAGTGCTTATTACCATTTTTGTGTGCTCAGATAGTAGTAATAATAATCTACCATTCATTTATCAAAAACGACCTATCATCTCTCTTTCAATGATGCGAAGTAATAAATCAATCAAAACCGTCTTCTCCATGAGCGTGTAAGATTTTTTGGCATGTATAGATTTAAATAAGCCTGAATTTTTAAATGTGTGCAGAATTAGTACAAGTATTGACATTAAATTTAAGTTTTGTCTTCAAATATATATTTTAATATTAAATTTTTTAAGCTTAAAATTATGTGCAGCCGTACCATTTACCTGAAATTTTAGAAAACAATTTTATCAAAACTAATTAGAGTCTAGGTACTTATTCCGTTTCTACTCTAATCATTTTATTCCTTTTTTTGTACGTAACCCTGGTTACCTGTTTGCTAATTATGTGGTTATTATGCCTTTATGGGTGCCTCTATTGGAATAATACACCTATTTATATCTAACACAAACCTACCTTGGGTCTTTGTTTCTCAGTGAAACTAGTCAAAATGTGAAGTGTCAGTGTTTCTTTAATTAAATATGGAGAATTTTCAATAATTGGTTAAATAATACAACAATGTGTATAAATCTTCACTAAATAATTTATTGTACCATGACAATTGTTTCGACAACACAGTGTCTTCTTCGAATGGAGAAATCAAATTGTCTAATAAAAATGGTTCTACTTAAATATAAAACTTAATCTACAATAAATTATTTAGTGAAGATTTATACACATTGTTGTATTATTTAACCAGTTTATAATGGATCTTCATCAAGTAACGGCTACTTCAATCGAATATTTTCAATAATTGCCTAAACGCCCTAGAGTCGGTCCATGTACAGTAAATAAAAAAAAAATTATTCTTAACTATTACGATTCTATTAAAAGTAAGAATGCGGATTTGAGTGTTGACAATGCAGTGAAATTTACAGCAGATATGCCTAACGTTCGGAAAGCAACGATATATATACTTTTAAAAGAAGAAAAAAGGGTGTGTGTGTGTGTGCGTCAAACCTCCAAAAACTTCTGCAAGACAACCAAAACACGAGCTGGACGACACTTAATGCAGAGAATAAGGCGAAAAGTTCATTGTTTATTAAAAAAGAAGAAATCCCTACACTGGACAAAATTTTGTCCTCAATCCGAGAAGACCAGGACTACCCATTTATGTGTAGAAATACGCTTTGGAAATTATTTAAAAATAATAGGTAATCAATTTTAATAGACAGTAAGGAAATCCTCTGTTGGAGAAGAAATTACTTAACAAGTATCCGAAAAGCCAGTGAAGGAAACAAAACAATATTTTACCTAGACGAAACATGACTACATGAAGGCTACACTGTGACTAAATTTTGGCAGAATTTAAAAATACAGGAGACTATCACGAAGATATGAATGCCGAAGCCTTTGAAGAATGGTTCGAGCAAATGTTGGATCAGATACCAAAAGATGCAATAATTGTATTGAATAATGCATATCACTCTAGGCTGACGGAAAAATTAGCGACAAGTGTGTGGCATAAAAGTGAAATAACAGATTAGCTAAGCTTAAGACAAACATAATTTCCATTAGATTCCTTAAAAAAAGAACTATTGGTACTAGCCAATTTACATAAAAATGCATAAAAAAAATATGTACTCCATGAAATAACAAAGTTACGAGGAATATCTGTGCTCAGACTCCCTCCTTACTACTGCTAATAAAACCCGATCGATTATATTATTATGTGCTCAAATAAAGACAGATGCCGGCAAAAAAAATACGACTTATAAAATGGCGCATTTAAAAGGATTTTTTAATGAAGCTATGGGTAAAATCAGTGCAGAAAAGTGGAAAAAGTGTATCGATCATGTGATAGAAGAAGAGGTCAAAATGTGGCAGGTAGATATAATAATCGAAGAAATGGTGGAACCGTTTGTTATAAACTATGTTAATAAATTGAAAAAATAGTTCATACTTTCAGTGGAGTCAATGTAATATAAATAAAAAAATGCAGTCTTCCTCCACAGTTTATTAGTTGAAATAAGATTCTAAGTTCCCGATATGTTTCGAGCACTTAAGTACTCATCTTCAGGGGATTATAAAAGGACAGTACTAATTTTAGAGTGAAAATTGAATATCAATTAAAGATTAAGAAGGACTTACCCAACATCGAGTTTAACATAAAAGTGAGTTGTCTCAAACTCATGAGTACAACTAAAAGGTTGAAGACTTGGTGTATGAAATGGTTAATTGTATGTAAGTATAAGTGAAGTTTAGATTAAGTTTTAAAATTTAGAATAGTGAAAGACATTTTAGAGAAGATAATAAGCTGATTATAACATTTGGAGAAGAAAAGCTTTCTTTGATTTTAAGTTGAGCTGTTAAAGCTTAATTTCGATTTATTGAAAGGGATTAAAAGAAAAGTTGAGAGATAAATATTACTATCTCATTAGCTTATATGATGATATGGGGCTATGCCTGTATTTTAGAAAAATAATTGTAGAAGAATATCATTTTTTTTTATATTAATTTTATTTAGTTATGAGAGGAAAAATAAAGAGTTGAAGAAAATATTTGTTAAAAAATTATTTAAATTGGTTATAAAGAGAAATTCAGTATAACCTATGTGCAGACACAACCGCCGTACTCTCCGCAACGTGGAAATGAAAGCGAGGTTAAATATGAGAGAAAAATGACAACCATGACATACCACCATTAGAAATATCAAAATTAAAAGTGATTGTTGAAATCAGAAGAGAAAATTTGAACTAGCTCGATATTAGGTTTACACAATCCATGCAGAATCGATCAATCTCTATTGTTGTCATCACTGGATGTATAAAGTACTTGAGAATTGGCAGAAACAGACATCTGTCAACGAATGACTAAAATATATGGTTAACCATATAGTTAAAATGATATTCTTCTACAATTTTTCTAAAATATGGGCCATAGCCCCATATCATCATATAAGCTAATGAGATAACTTAGTAATATTTATCTCTCAATTTTTCTTTTTATCCCTTTCAATAAATGGAAATTAAGCTTCAACAGCTCAACTTAAAATCAAAGAAAGCTTTTCTCCTCCAGATGTTATAATCAGCTTATTATCTTCTCTAAAATGTCTTTCACTGTTCTAAATTTCAAAACTTAATCTAAACTTCACTTATACTTACATACAATTAACCATTTCATACACCAAGCCTTCAACCTTTTAGTTGTACTCATGAGTTTGAGACAACTCACTTTTATGTTAAACTCGATGTTGGGTAAGTCTTTCTTAATCTTTAATTGATATTCAATTTTCACTCTAAAATTTGTACAGTCATTTTAGTATCCCCTGAAGATGAGTACTTAAGTGCTCGAAACATGTCGGGAACTTAGAATTTTATTTCAATTATTAAAGTGCAGAGGAAGACTGCATTGTTTTATGTAAATAATAATAAATGTTCATCTTCCGAATCGGACTATGATTAAGCCATAACGACAAAGTATTATTCGTTTTTCGAAAATGCTTTGTTTGTAAGATTCTATATTATATTTTCTTTTTGTAATAATTATATCATGTAAAATATTATCACCCATTGTTATTTATTAGTAAATACGATTTGACGATGTTTTCATATGTTATACATACATACAAATACAGGGTGCCTCTAAAAGGTCTGTACAAAATCTGAGCACATATTTCTGAGGCCAAAATAAGGCAATTTAAAGCAACTTACCTTTGTCCGAAATTGCTCCGTTTTCGAGATACAGGGTGGTAAAGTTAAAAAATAAAAATCGAATTTTTTTAAATTAAAGAAAATTTTTTAACGTATTACTTTAAAACTTGGTACCCGGGGGTTTTTTGGGATGCGAAACCCGAATACGGATACCTTTTCACTGTGGCCATTAAAGCGCGCTACACAATGCACTTCTTATGGTTTAGAATGGCCATAACTTTTTTAACAGTGTAGTTTTTTCCTTTTTTTGTCAAGGAACTAATTTTCTGAACATTTAGAAACAATAAAGGTATTCTTGTGAAATTCCGCTAAAGTAAGCCGTTTTTGAGATATTTCGGTTTTTAGTGTTCGATGCCGCACCGGAATATTTAAATTATTTTGAATAAAAAATTCCGCTATCAGTAAATGTTCGGCAGGAAAAAATGTTTCACTTGGGTTAGTTACAGCAAGTTTTGCAGGAAGAATTTGAGTGTGGATTTTCTTTTAATTAAATGAGGAACAATTTTATTTTAAAAGTAAATTTAATAAGCATAAACTTTTAGTAATTGTTCAAAATAACCTCCGTTAACATAAATACAAAAATTCATACGACGTAAAAAGTTTAGATTTACTCTTTGCATCAATTCCGCATCGTTCTTTAATAAGTTGACTGCATTTTTAATTCTTCCCCGCAATTCCTCTTCATTATTAATCGGTCTGGAGTACCTATACCATCGATTTTAAAGACCCCCATAAAAAATAATCCAACGGAGTCATACCCGGTGAGCGTGGCGGCCACTTTACAGGAGCGTCATTTCCTCTACCGATTCATCTGTTGGGATACTGTCGATGCAAATAATTGCGGACATTTAAACTAAAATGTGGTGGAGCACCGTCATGCATAAACCACATATCTCGTCAAGGTTGTTATGGCAAATCTTCTAATAAATCTGACAGCGTATTTTGTAAATGTTCTAAATAATCCACATCATTTGGTCGTGGCGGTAAAATGACAGGACCAATAATGAAATTGTCAATGATTCCTGCCCACACATTAATCCTAAACTCATGTTGATAATGAGTTACTTTTGTGGCATGCGGGTTTTCATCAGCATAAACATGTTCGTTATGTAAGTTGGTTACACCACTTCTTGTAAAACATGCCCCGTCAGTAAATAAAATGTGCTTAGCAAAATTCACATCCTGTTGTCTTTGTTCGGTAACGAATCGACAGAAGTCCAATCGTTGATCGAGATCCAGAGCCAAAAGGTCTTGTACCTTTTGGATATAGTATGGATGAAGCCGCAGTTCTTTTAATGTTTTATGAACTACATCATTGGATACCCCTACCTCTAAACCTAAGCGTCTGGTGCTTAATTTTGGATCTACAGCAATTCTTTCCAAAATCTGTTCCTCAACCTCAGGAGTTTTTATTGCACGTTGCCGTCCATAATTGGCAGTTAAAGGAGTGAAGCTACCGGTTTTGCGAGGGCGTCTCTCAATAGCAGCAAATGTTTGATGGTTTGGTATGCGCCGATTTGAATGGGCCATTTCACGGCCATTTCCTTCACAATACCCAAAAACCAGTAGCATATCCGTCATTTCTGCAAAACTGTATCCTTTTGCCATCTTTACAGTCAATTTAAAATTTAACTAACATGTTTCAAACACCTTATTTATTCTCGTATTAGCAAATTCTTACTAAAACACCTACTGTAAGCAACATAGACTGATAGCGAAAATTCTTAAAATACAAAAAATGTTAAAATTTAAATAGTCTGTTGCAAAAAAAATTTTAAAGATGTTCATCAAACAGGTAAAAAATCCGAGGATTTTTGGATGTGACACTCCAAAAAAGTATCTAAAAAATATACATTTCCCACTGTTAATTCACTGACCACATTTCATCCTCAAAGATAACAGCAAACATTTTTTATTCAGAATAATTTAAATATTCCGGTGCGGCCTCGAACACTAATAACCGAAATATCTCAAAAACGGCTTACTTTAGCGAATTTTCACAAGAGTACCATTTTTGTTTCAAAATGTTCAAAAAATTAGTTACTTAACAAGAAAAGGAAAAAACTACATTGATAAAAAAGTCATGGTCATTCTAAACCATAAGAAGTGCATTGTGAAGCGCCCTCTAATGGCCACAGTGAAAAGGTGCCCGTATTCGGGTTCGCATCCCAAAAAATCCCCGGGTACCAAGTTTTATAGTAATACGTTAAAAATTTTCATTAATTTTAAAAAATTCTATTTTTATTTTTTAACTTTACCACCCTGTATCTCGGAAACGGAGCAATTTCGGAATAAGGTAAGTTGTTTTAAACTGCTTTATTTTGGCCTCAGGGACATGTGCTCAGATTTTGTACACACCTTTTAGAGACACCCTGTATCAAGATAACTGTATTTATTTCAAATGCTTCGGCTAAAATAATTGCGGCATTTAGGTGTAATATTCGATTCTTGTGACATTTAATTACTTTAAGGCAACGTATAGGCATTTAGGCAAAAGAAATCTTCAATTTATGTCTTTCTGTCGAAATTTATTAGTATTGCTAGAAATTCCACGTTTTGCGCTAAAGTACACTGACAAACATGGATTATTTTAGGCAAACGAATCCATTCATTTGAAATGATTCTTTTAGTTTAAAAAAGATAGTTTGTTGCAAATTCTTTGGCATTCGACCAAAATAGCTGATGCATTTGAGGCAAACTCTCGATTCTTTTGGCTAAATCCTTCTTCATAACTTTATTTCAAAGTACAAAGCATTTTATCAATACGTCTTAAGACTTTAACATAAAAGCATCATAATGTTAAATAAATCCCCGTGCATTTGAAGCAAAACCTATGTGTCAACAAGTCATATCCGCACAATTCTCCTTATTTCTTGACAGATATCAGCAGGGCGTTAGTTCATATAGATAGATGCGAATCACAAATTGCGAATTGCAAATAATGCTTTCATTGGTCAAATTCCTTGAAATATTTGAAACTGACTAATCAGAGCATAATTCGCAATTCGCAATTCGTAATTCGCATCTATATGAACTAAGTCTTTTAAAGTGAGACCGCGTACATTTTGTTTTGTGATTTGTTGGCCTAGCGTGTATAGCTTCGGGTGGGTTATCGGTTGGAGGTGCAAAGTTTGAACCCCGCTGTGTGTCTACCTTTTTTTTAGTCTCACTTTACCGCTACCTATATCAGCACCACGGTGCAGTTAGGTTTAACCTAAAAACTAATAAAAATACACGATTTTTAAAATTTCTAATTCCTAGTAAAATCTTTGTTATTTGATTTAGTTAACAGAACAAAGAATTGATGATCCCGAAATCCTTAAATTGTTAACTCCCGAACAGATTGACTTTCTAGCTGATAATATTGGGGACAAGTTAAGCCTTATGAGGGGGATTAAAACACTTGAAGAAAACCATACCTTAGGAAATAATAATGTAAGTACCTATACCTACCTACCTAATATGTTATAATATCGACAATAATTATTTTTTATCTATTTTTATATTATAATGCCAATTTTTTATTTGCACACAGAAAGGTACTACTTTTTATCTTTTAGCAGTAAATTAATTTTTCCTGAAATTTTAAATTATTAAAAGAATTATTGATAAAAAATGTAGGTATACAATTAAGTGCCAAAGTTTAGCCCAAACAAATTTTTTTTTAATACAATTTGCTCATTATACAGGGTGTCTCAAGAGTCTCAGCCCCCTCAATATTTCGTCGTTTTATCAATATTAATATTTGGCATTGCTCCTTTGCTTAATAACACATTAACATTTTTGTTTTCCAAGGCATTCTAGACAAATTGAAGCTTGTTGCATTTATTTTCCAACACCTAAAAATTATTTAAATGCTTCAGTATTATGTGGCTTCTGTTTTCCACGGTATTCTAGATGTATTAAACTGGAACAAATAGAGCTTTTTAAAAATTTGATGGTTCATATCTCAACGGGTTGAGCTAATATACGATATATTTTTGGAATCAGAAGAGAAAGATCTTTTATAGAAATTAAAAATATACAGGGCGTTCCATTAAAAAAACCTAATTTGTTCATTTTTCTTAGCGTTTAGATCGTCTTTTGTTTAATGTTTTTAAATTTACTGGCGGTTCAGACGAAACCCCACAACTCCTATATTAAAATTCTTTTGCATCTCTTACAGGAAACTCTGTAGACAAATCACAGCAGAAAATACCCCTAATACACGATAAAGATAAGGAATAAAGATTATTAAATGTCATATTATCACTTCCCAGTTTTGCCGAATAAACTCAAATAGGAAATTGTGACTTGTAAGCTTTATTTATACTGTTCAGTATATGAGAATTAAGTTTTTGTTTTTTTTTAATCAATAAATAATATATGTTTTTTTAGTAAGAATTGCAGTTTTTTTTTTAATTTACGTGGGTAATTTTACCAAAATCAAAGAATTTCAGCTTGAGAAATTCGGGTTTTGACTCAAATGCCCATAGATTTAGAACAAGAAATCCGAGTTTAGCTACAAATAACAAAATTCTTTCCACCAAATACTAATGGATTTAAAATAAGAAATCCGGGTTTTGTTTCAAAAAATAAAATCATTTAAATGAAATGTCAATAGATTTAAAATAAGAAATCCAGGTTTTGTTCCAAATATCTAAATTTTTTCATACAAATTCCAATAGATTTAGAATAAAAGAACATACCCTTTGGGTTAAATTCCTAAGTTGTTGAGACAAGAACGTAGGATTTTGCTTTAAACCCGCTTTCCTTCATTTCAAATTACTTCGGCCTTTGATCCAAGTCAGTACTGAGTTATTGGTAAAAGCACGGCATTTGAGGACATATAATAAAGATCTTCTTCTAAATTCACGTTTCTTTGTAACAAAGACAAACAATAAAATGATCTCAAAGAAAGGACGTATTTGCTTCAAACCCTTCATTCATTTGGACCTACCGAAAGTCCCCATTCCTTTGAGGGAATGGCAGATTTCCTTAGGGCAAAGGTTCCTTTTGTCCAGTGTAAAAAATATAGAGTCCTATCTGCTGTTTTTCCTAAAACCACTAATGTTTTTGCTCGGGTTTTTGGATTTAAAATTTATTTATTTTTCAATTTGTCATGTCATGTCATGAAAATTTGCATAAAATTTTAATTCTCTAATATTTTTCCCTACATGGCATAAAGAAAAAACTAAAACCTTAAATATCTCGGTAGGACTCTCGTAATAAGGAGGGACCTTGCGTAGTTTTTAGGTAATTAATTAGCTGTATTATATTAATAAAAACAAGAATTAAATAAATAAATTTAATATTAGTTTGATAAGGGGCAACAAAATTGAAACGCTCTAAATTTCCTTACCTTCTTTATAATCAGCTTTATAAAATAAAGAAAATCAATGAGTTTGCACTTTTTGTCAAAACCCTATATATTAAATAACGATTATTACTTCCACCAGCAGCAGGAGCATTTCGCTTTCATATGGCCATATAAGCAAGCAATAATATTTATTATTTGCAGGAATCAGTGAGCATAACGATGCATTCCTGCGGTTGCAGGGCATTTATCTCCTGGCAGGATGTTATACTAACAGTGGGGTATCCTGCTCCTTAATTGGCAGGAATATGAGAAACAACCGGCTAAGCCTTCTCGGTCTCAGCAGTTGGATAACTTACTAACAATAAGTTTGGAAAACATCGTCTGCAGTAAAACTTAATGGTTTATAGTTCGGGGATATTTCAAGGCAATTATATTAAAAAATATATATATATATTTACTATAGTTTTATAATAATTTTATTATAATAATTGTTTACGTTTTATAATTTTGGCGCAAAACAGCTTGTATCCCCAGCTGTTTCGCTCATTGTCACACACATACTGTGTAAATATAGGCCGTCTAGAAAGTATCCGGAATTTAATGTTTTTCCTAATTTTAATATACTTATTTCCTTTTTGTAGCATTAATAATAATAATAATGATAAACACTCTTTATTTCAAAATTACAATATAATATAACATAAAGTGAAACAGTGTCATATTCTAGGCAAAATTTACGCTACAAATTTGAGATTTTTACAAAATACTCTTCGATATTATACGATTCGATGTCTTTCAGTAATTTAAATAAGTTTATTTTTACTTTTTTAATATTGTCACAAGTTTTGATGTATCTTGTGTGTTGTGTGATGTATTGTTTAATACAGTTGTAATAAGCACCACTTTCGCACAATGTCAGCTTATGTTTAGGGTATGGAGGTCTTTAGAAAGGAGACCGATCGCAATACATCGATTCCGGTCCAACTTTTCCATTGCTTCAAAAACTGCCGCCAGGGTCGCATTGTTCCATTTCCACTGCAAATTTCATGGGTTCTTATGGGAGAATTAACTGTTTTATCGAAATTAGTTAATTTAAACAGTCTACAGACCGAGATATGTGTGAGAGGCGGGTGCGGGATACTCCCTAGATACATAATTCTAGCATGTAAAAGGGTGTATTGCATTTTAAGACACTGTATTATTATTACCAGGAGGATTAATTTTTTCAAATACTGGCGGTCTTTACTCTTTATAGACACTCAAACAACTTTTTATTTGGAAAGGAAATAATTACACAATCTGCACGTTACTATATACATTTTTTATTTAAATTCAAACTAAAAATAAATTAACATATGTTCATTACAGGTAGTACGGACACCTTTTAACAGACCTGAAAAGAAGAAGATTCTTAACATTTATTTCCCAACTAACTTTACAAAAGATTAGAAATGGGGATTTTAAAATTAAATTGAAAAGAAACGGAATAAAAATTATAGTATACATATATACTAACAACTAACTATAAACTTTTATTTTTCTATCATATATATATACAATAGGTAGATATCTATAATTGATTGTTTTCCAAAATTGTAGGTAGGTATAATATAATTAGGCGCGGGGGACCTTGAATGCATTTTATGGTTTTATTTTGTAATTTTTTAAAGGATTAATATTCGACGAACTGGCAAACTGATATTAAATATTGAAATTTTGAGTACCTACCTACCTATATTGTAAAGTAAATATTTCTTAAAAGTTTTAAGGGGACGTAAGTAGGTACCTATTATAATATCTTAATTTGTATAAAATACCAATTAAAGGAGAAATATTATTTCTTAAATTATTAATACCTTTTTAAAGTTAGTTTAACAGTTCGTAACAATGAATAAATTTTAATTAAATTTGGTTAACATTATCAAAAATTTGGTTAATAGAAATACGTCCATTGTCGGATAATCTATCTTTAAGATCTATGATGACCGTCTGAGATGATGACAAAATCAAGGATAGACGACACAGACAGACGAGTAACGAAAGACCACTATTAATAAACAATATTGTGAACCTTTTGTGGTTTTTGCTTACCTTAGGGGCTTGAAAGAGACTAGGATTTTTCTCACCACGATTCTTCCTGAGCTTTCTATCAGACGAATACCTAGTTTTACACCCCGGCACGAAGCAAACGCTACTTGTAAAACATTGTACGCCACTCATTGTTTATATTAATAACGCAAAAAAATGATTCCAAAGCTTATTTTTCAAGATATTCGAAAAAAATACCGCACTCGCCTATCAAAACCTGCAAAAAATAGATGGGAAGCGTGCAGTGGCGCCCTCGACGGCCAACCAGCGAAGTAACGAAAAACAGGGACGTAAATTTAAAATTCGGCCATATTCGATCGGCCTCCTTCCTAAAGCCCTCCATAGTTTAGGGAAAGTATAGTTCATCGTTCTTGTTGGATATTTTTATCTTGTGATTCACTATATCTAAATAAGGATCTATTTTTACAAAAGAATATAACACATTCCTGTATGTAAACTCTAGGGGCAGCAAGAAAATGGTTCTCTTTAAATTTACCTCTACAACTTTTTCTAATATTGAGACACAATATTGTTTTTAAAACCGTTCACAGAAACCGACGATTGGCTTTCAGTGCCACCCGACATTAGATACCTGCTTATGCGGGTTCCATTCCAGCGTTTGGTCTTCTCTAAGACCTCGCTGGTCTGGTTTGGTGGATAGCTCGATTGATACGAGATGTCGCCACGTGCAGCACCTCGCATATGTATATATAAACAATCGTTCAACGTCTCTACATTTCCCATACAAAATAATTCCGTATCTGAGGTGTGATTCGAAATTTGCATACTATACCATTTTACATGTTCACCTATCCAGATATCTAACCAAAATGCGTAAAGTGTAGCATACCCTATTCAGTTTACCAAGAACATATCTTACATTATGGTCCCATGATAGAGTACTATCCAAGACCATTCCGAAAAATTTTGTCGTCTTTGACAGTTTTAATTGATCATTATTTACAACGATATGTTTGTTCCATTTCTTCCAATATTATAGCATTTAGTTTTGATCTATTTAACACAATCTTATTTTTGACAAACCACTCATATGCTACCATCATTATTTGTTCAGTTCTTATATTAGTACTTGGCGGAATTGGAGCCACTATAAGGAAATTGGAATCATCCGCATAATTTGTTAAAGTACAGTTATTTTCAATAGAAAGTAGTTCTGTAATATCAATTACATAGATAATGAATAGTAGAGGTCTCAATACACTTCCCTGTGGTATTCCTAGTTCTATTTCGGCTCTATTAGATGTGACGAGGTCCTTTCCCTTACCTACTGTTACGTCTTGGTACCTTTTCGATAGGTATGATCTGATCCATCTCAAGACCATTCCTCGAATTCCATACAGTTCCAACTTGTCAAGCCAGATTTCATAGTCCAATGTACAATATGCCTTCAAGAGGGCAAGAAATACTCCTAAGGGGATTGTTCCGTCATCCAAAGATCCTAACACCCGTTCAGTAAACTGAAATACTGCTGTCTGAGTCGACCTGCCCTTTAAATATCCATGTTCAACCGCGTTAAAGAGATCCTGCGTTAACATGAACTTCATAATACGGTTACCAATTATCCGCTCAAAAATTTTTGAAAATGATGGAAGCAAACTAATAGGATGGTAATTTTCGGCCTTTGTTTAATGGCCTTTTTTAAATATAGGGACTACTATGGCTAGTTTTAGTTGGTCAGGAAATAATCCGTACTTTAATTTATTATTTACTATGTAAACGAAAGGGGTTCACAATTGGTTCAACCTTAAACTTGATAAAAGGAGTTGTAGTAGTAGGCTATGGCTAAAATCGCATGGCAATACCAACTGTCAAATATTGTACATTTAAGATTGAGATTTGTGAAATTGCCTGAACTCGGAAGAAGTGTAGTATATGAGACAATAAAGAGGATAAAAAAAAATTGCACAGATATGAGGCATAGACCAGTTTCGGGAAGACCGCGTAAGATTTACGGAAACAAATTATAAGCTTTAGTGACCTTAGGACGGCAAAAGCTGCGCCTAGTATTATTTCAAAAATTGATTGGCACATTCGAAAATCAACGAAGAATAAAGTGTGTCCAGAAACTGCCCGCATGTCACTGAAAAGGTTAGACTGCATATCAAGGAAACCAAAAAATCCTGCAATGGCACCTCTACAAAGGCAACGAACAACGGATTTTTGTCGACGTTCTCGACAATATATTTTTAGAAATGTTTTTATATGTGCCGAAAGTTGTTTTCAGCTTGGTTAAAATCACCTAAAAGTCCTATCAAGAGAAAATGTTACCGTTCAAATTTTCCACTAAAATAATGGTTTGGGGGGCAATATCTCAGCGTGATGCTGCCTCTTTCTGTATAGCTGATGACACCGTTAATAGTGCAAAGTATTGTGGCATTCTAAATGATTGCCTTCTTGAAACGGCTCGTGCTTTATATCCAGACGTGTGGCGTTTTTAACAGGATAATGCAACATGCCATACTTCTGCCTATACTCAAGCTTGGATGCAAGAACACCAATTGGCAACAATTCCATGGCCAGCAGCTTTATCAGATCTTACTCCTATTCAAAACATGTGGGAACTAATGAAGATTAAAGTGGAACGAGCTGCGCCACGAAACGATTCGGTCAGTTTTTTAAATATAACTAAATAGAAATAAAAATAAAAACCTTTGAATCATAATATTTCTGCGGCGTTCCAAATCATAAACACAGGGTGTTTTTTAATAAGTGTCCGATATTTCACAGGACAATTTTTCAATTAAATCTACGATAAAAAGTTAATATAAAGATACAGGGTTGTTAAAACTTTATTTATAATCTGCCAGTCTCATTTTTTAAGAAAAGCGAACCAAATTCAGTATACTTAATAATTGTTACAACATCTGTAACACAACCCTATCACTCTTTAACATAGTTTACACGAACGGACGCGTTTGTATGACCTTTTGTCTTAAAAATAGTTGAGAAATTGTCCTGTGAAATACTTACTAAAAACTTATTTAGTTAAACAAGTTCTTCGGAATGTCGTAAATTTTGATTTATTCATCAGAGAAATCGATTTATAAAATTGTCTCTTACACTAGATATACTCTGAGATGTTATGCTTGGAAATCCCTCTGATGTTAATTCGTGGTAACTGGTAAGTGACATACTTTTGATTTTACATGAAATGCAATAGTCTATGCTGGTCAGATCAGGCGATCTGGCACACCAGTTACCTATTGGTCCTCCACGACCTATACATTGTTAAGGACATTTTGATCCAAGATGCCTTCGAACTTTTTTATGGATGTGTGCAAGCGCATGCATCAGTGAAGAGACATTCTCAATGAATAAAGAACTTTCCCTTAGTTTGTATTGTGTCCACTGATAAAATGTAGTAATCGAGTTTAAAAATCGTTATCTCTGAGTTCCTCGTGTAGTTGAAATGGTAGAGTTACATTTTATATTTTCTAAGCGATACTACCCACGGTCCTCCTCCAAAAGTATTGTAAATTTTGAAAGAACCTTTATGTATGCTTCATAGATTTTGCGAAAGCTTTCGACGGAGTCCAGCATAACCTGGAAAAAAATCAAAAGGACTAAAAAATTACGATCTTAAGCTATTGAAATACGTATACTACCAATAAGTAGTCACCGTTAAACTGGATGATACTACCTCCACCAGTAAACGAGTACTCCTCGTCATTATACATTCCGAACAAATATTTGGAGAATCAATGAACTGCCCAACGGAGGGTGTAAAAATCGAAGGAGAAACAATAAACAATATTAGATACGCCGACGATACCGCCATCCTCGCAGAAAGTCTGACAGACCACTAAATTCTGGTTGACGCAGGGAATGAATCTAGTCGTCGAAAGGAATTGAAAATTAATGTAAATAAGACCATGGATGGTAGCGGAACAGGTAAATCTTGGCCCAGGACAACAGTCTCTGGACAAGGGGAAGGGGGGAGTATGTGGATCACTTTAAATATCTTGGTAGCTGGTTCAATACGCGAGGATAATCTGATGACCAAATCCTAACATGGATTGAAGTAGCTCGTACAGTATTTATATCATGGGAACCAATACTATGTAATAGAAATCTCTCCGTGCATCTTTGAAAAGAAGAATTTTAAAATGCCACGATGGGTCGACATTGTTCTACGCCTGTGAGACTTTGACCTTGAAAGCTGCCACCACAGAATCCTGAAGCTACCCTCGCTCACACACACTTCCAACGAGTACGTGCTCAGAATGATTAACACAAAGAGAGAGAACTTCTGAACACGATAGAGTTAAGAAAAACCGAATACTTTGACCATGTCATTAGAGCCCCTAAATATTACTAGCTCTGTCTCATAATACCGGGTAAGGTGGAAGGCAACAGATGGAATGGTGGAAAGAAACTATCCTGGCTGCGCAATATTAGACACTGAACAAATCAACAAGTAGAAGATCTCTTCAGAGTAGCGACAGATAGAGACAAATTTCATAGTAGTGGTCAACATATGAACTCAGGCCCGGCATTCAAAGAAGAAGAATATCGATCTGTGAAAAATGATGCAAACTATTTTTCAATGGCAAGTAGGGCCGACAGCGCGTTTCAATCTTTAAAAATACCCCTATACGATATTTTTAAACTCATATTATAATATGTATCCACTAAACTTTTATAACTTTTACAATTTTCATTAAAAATATTTTATTATTGTTTCCTTTTCCTTGATTTTTTCTTTTCACTTCGTTAAGAAGTCTATACTATAAATAAGCAAACAGCAGCCTTTAAAAGAAGTCCGCTCTTTTATTATTTTTAGATTTTTTCGTTAAGGAGATTTAACTGCGTGAAGTTCAATAGTCCGTGGGCGCTGCGCTTTTGCAACTCGTCCGTAACTTCAATAACTCCAAACTTTAGTGTTTAATTTAAGAAAAAGGGAGTTTTTGTAGGGTGTGCTTGGTAGAAATTAAGGAAAACAAAATAAGTAGCTTCTCTAAATATCTAGTGGTTTGTATATTGTTTGATGCGCTTTTATAAGTGGATCAGAGTTAGTACCAGATTCTCTTTAAAAATCAAGAAGAAAAGAAGAACAATAATAGTCAAACACCATCCGTTATAGCGCTCAGCGAATGGTGTTTTTGCGACGAAGAGAATTCATGTTAGGATGAGAAACACGACTTCAAAAGTCTTGTTTCAGAGTGAAAACGATCTCTAGATAAAGGCATTTTCGGCTGATGTCGTTCAAGAAACAGTAAGATGGACCACGTATTTTATCATGTACCACTCTGAATAATGTGAGACAGCGGGCAATATTAGTTGAATATTTTCCATGCAGATATTTGTAAAAGAGGCTCAAGTCTATGTCCGATGTTCTATAAGGCTTCAAGGTTGCTTGTCAGATCATTATCGTCAATTTAAAATTAAATCATTCTTTCTTTGTAGTAGAACTGAGGCGTCCTTCAGTTCCTTACTTTAGACTTTTAAGTCTTTCTTTTTACGATGAAGTCCTTCAGACCTGGAACTCTAGAGGCCCACCCCTGGATCCTCTAGACTCTGTGTTAGAGTCAATAACGCAAGAGTGAATCGTATCAGATAAATTTAGTCTTAAAAACTAACCCCAATTAAGTTCTTTTTTAGCAAAGCTAAAGTTATTTTTGTTACATCTACTGCATTTGATTTATACAGGTCCACCCTTACTTTTTTTCACATGATGTCAGGACGCACGGTCAGAGCTAGCTCTACCACCACCTAGGAGGTTTCCAGCTCTTCTTTTGTGGCAAAGCTGGTGGTGCTTGTTAACACCTCCTCTGCTCAAGCTAGGGCAATTTGCACGCGTGCTAAATAGTTGGTTCTGCCTGTATTCTCTGACAAATACTTAATTTTTTTTTTATAAAGTTTGCTATCATTAGTTAATTGAATTCCTTTTTTTATTACTGTATTTTCTTGGCTTTGCGATTTTGCCCCATAAATAAATAGGCGAAACCGAGTGGATTGAGTATTGCTTCATGGCAAAATCTGGTCTTTTATCAATACTTTTTGTAGAAAAAACTGCCGCCTGGGTTTTTATATAACCACAACCGAATTTCTTCCAGTTATTTGTTGTGACTTTCTGCTGTCTGACGAGATGTAAATTGGCAACCCATATTTTAGCATGAATGCTTTGAGCTCGTGATCATAAATGAACCGAATGGCCTGTCTTTCAATGAAATTCAGCAGCCTTAGAGTATCTTTCGGAGCAGTATACCTGTCTGTGGAGATACGCATCATCAGCCGATGGTTCAACATTAAGAGAAGAACGGAAGTTTTGCTATCGCCAGGGAAGTTATCGATTTTATTTCTAGTTTATCGATGTAGTTCGTGCGGGATTGGATAAAGGCCTTACAAATGTTCACTACTAACGTATTGGCTTCCCCATGGTGTCAAGTATGTTCACATTTATATTACTCTGGAACGACCTCCGTGAGGTCAGGCCCACCAATGAATATAATCTCCAAAGATTCAAGACCAACATGAATTGCCTCACACGCTCAAAAAACGCCTCGTAGAGTGCCATAAGGGATTTTTCCTGCAGTGCTGTACCAGTATAATATCCTCTCATAAGGAATTTCTTAAGTATCGATTTAAATTTTATGTCAGTTATTAATGATGTAGTATGTTGAAAATTGTTTTTCTAGTCATTTCATATTCAGAAAATTCTTAAAACATATAAGCATTGATAATGCATTTACGCCAGGAAATAACTATAGTGAATAATAAATAATAATAATAATATGTTTCCAAATATTACAAGTATAACAGAAGAGTTTTAACAATGATATCTACTTTTCAATAATGGAAAAATGAATATTCCACTAACGCCACTTAAGGCTAGTACGTGGATCCCATTCCACCTTTGCATTTTCTGCCAATTACTTTTGCTAATTTTCCTGTGTAGTGGAAGCAGAAGTATGTCTTGAAACAAACATAAATGCTTTATAATATTACTTGTTAGATAAAATTATCCTTAGATTGATTTTGCTTCATTCAAAAACAAGCAAATGAGAAGAAAACATATCCTAGCTATTCATTATTAATTTGTACAGTAATAAACTTAAGTAGAAATCTACAGAAGTAATTTGGGAGGAAGATACAAGTATAAATCTATTTAATTTCATTAGTATTTAATATATTTGTTGTAACCATAAACAATGCAAGTTTTGTAAATTATGTATATTACTTATTTGTTGCTTATGATGTTATTTCATCAAGTGTCAACAAACAAAGAAAGAATCCATTTTTTTTTTAATTTGCTTTATACGATGTGTGGGTAATTTCATTTCTTATTTTTTTGAGAACGAGTATACACATAAATATGTGGGGCTAAAGGTCAAATGCTCTTTGACCTATTGTCTTCTTAGATTTGGGAGTTTTTGTTTGCTCAATATAATAATGATAATAGTGATAATAATAGTAATGATAAAATTTTAATAAAGGTTATGAGGTATGTGCTTTTAATGATGTTGTGTGTATGTTCATAATGTTAACATGTATTTGTATGTTTTTTTTTCATTTTTTATGATAGGACACAGCATTGCAGGATTAATCCTATATGACGCTCTGCGAGTGGTGCGTGTGCAAAGCGATTCACGTTGGTCTTGAATCTTTGGAGAATATACTCGTTGGGGAACACGGCTGTGGAATTTTTCCCTGAAAACTAACCGTTAAGTGTGAAAAGAATAGTTCTGCCAGTAAGTTTGCCTTTTTCTGTGCTTTGGTTGCAATGGTGCCATCAGAACGTGTTAGAGGTGGAATTGGTTTCGAGTGTTAACAAAGATGAATCACCAGAGGTGAAACAAATGTTCCGCCAAGGAAAGGTTTGAAAATGGTCCTTTAGGTCATCCCACTTAGCTGATGTATAATGACAGATCTTGCATGGTTTAGGTGGCAGTTTGGCACTTATTGGTAGTTTGTTCAGTGCCGAAATAAGGTTGTGGTCAGACGTTCCTAAAGGAGGCTTCACGGTGACAGTGTACAAGTCGGGGTTTGAAGTTAAGAAAAGATCCAACATGCTAGCAAAATCAGCATCTTGGTCTGGAATCCGAGTTAGATCACCCACGAGTTGAGTGAGGCCAGAGCTGATGGCAAAGGATTCGGTTCCGCGAACTTGCTCGTGGTTTGTCTTTGAGTATTTGAGTCAGTTGACATTATAAACGATAAAGTCGCCAGGGATGACAACTTCGGAATTGGGATGGTGGGTTTGCAAAAAGTCGATAGTATTAGCAAGTGAGGAGAACAAGTCTCTATAATGAATAGAAATAGAACACAGGATATAAATAGCTGACCGTACTAGTCGATGATCTGACCTTGGTTTCGGTTAGTGCGAGAACATGAGGTTTGGTAGATTGTTGACGTTGATGGAATGCATTAATGTTCGAATTCAGTCCTCTTATATTGCAGAAGTCAATTTGGAACCGGCTAATTTTGGATCTTTTAACAACTGCAGTTATCACACCATTCCAACTTTGAGTGTCGTTTGAAGGACCTGCTTGGCTATTGGATATGGTGGATGTTAGTCTTGACAGAACAAGTGTATGTGTACCTACCGTATATTTCGTTTGACCTGTGTTAGTATTTGACTGCGTTGACGCTAATAAATTATTTGAATTTGAATAAAAATTAATATTAAGAAAGTATACTGGAGCAAAATAGATTAAATTAGAACAATTTCATCGAAAAACTTAACTGTTAACTCGAGGTGATGGCCTGGTCGCGTGGCAGCATTCTCGCTTCCCATGCTGCAGGTACCCGTTTCAAGCCCGTGCTGACCCAGCAGACTTTTTCAGTTTATATGGTCACCATACTGCGTCGTGCTGCGCATGCAACACACACGGCTAATTCTAAGCAGCAAGCTATGTAGTAGGGGAAAGGCCTTCAAGATACCTAGCCGGTGACCATAGCCACTGGCCGGTAATCCAAGGCTGTACCTTTATAAACTGCATATTGTCGAGAGAGGGACTCTTGATCCAAATAAAGGATTGATTGGTGTTGCGGATATTCATATGATTTGAAGTAAAAACTTCGAACCAGAGAATGGGGTCATTTAGTCAAACCTTAAAACACTCTTTAAATAATTTTTATGAAGCATTTATAAGGCATGGACAGCTCTGAAAATTTGAAGTCAATCCGATAAGTAGTTCTCGAAATATAGGAGATCAAAAACAAATGAAGCTCTCGCGAGACGGTGACGTCTATTTTAAACTGGTCTTCTAGACTATGCTTTCTCTAACACTATTTTAGAAAAAAGAAAAGGAGATTAACGAAAATGATTGTTTTCTCTCCTGCCGATGTCAACTCCGATACCCAGCAACGGAGAAAGGGCGATGCAAATGACCACCTATTTTCTTAGTCAAAAACAGCAAGTATCTGCGGCAGCGAGCGCGACCCGTCACTCGACTTGCTATAGAAGATAGTGACGTCACACAGAGGTTTCCGCTAATTATTGTTCTAAATTATTTTAAAGGCTTTAGAGGCGACAGAATATTAAAATTTTTTGCAGTTGGCACTAAAATTGCAAACTGTTTCAGAGAATGTATTAAAAAAGTCTTACATGACCCCAATTTGCGTAGACGGGTCTGATGCTGTTCCAGATGTTTTGAGGGTCCCCGCGACATACATAACTCTCTTAGCTGTACACAAGGAGCTTTAAGGACTGGGTAGTATTTATTATTTGTGCAAGTGTCAAAATTTCTATTTTTAATAATAATTGTATTTTGATTCAGTTAATTTAATGTCATCGTCCCTCAATAGTTTGGAGGGTCCTCGTAGGGGTTTACAAGGCGCTCGAAGATGTGGTGGTCAAATGTGTTAGCTCAGTACCAGTGATGGGATATCCATAAATTATTAAGTGTGCATTGTTTTTAGAATTATTAAATAGAATTGATAACATTCGAAGACAGCAGAAGACTGGATATTGAAAGCCTTATTTATTCTAGATCATAAAGGAAATTGCATCCATAGCACTTTTTTTATTCTTACATACTCATTGACAATCTTGTAAGATATTCTAGTGCTGAATAAAAAGCAATTTCTCCTTGACTAGCTTCTAAACGATTTTTGATAACTTTAAGATTAGACGAAAGTTCGTTGGGTTATCAGAACCTCCACTTTTATGGATTGGGTTAATAACTGCAGTCTTAAGTCGGGAAAAGTTCCTCTAATGAATGACATGTACCTAACTAGATTATAATGTCTCAGAAAGGCTTACAATCAATAAGCTTATAAATAAACAGAAATATACACTTAACAATATTATCGGAAACTGTCTCTATGCGAAAATTACCCCAAGTATTCTTTTTACCCTTTTCTTTAAATGTCTTTTAACCGATTTGCCCCAACGAAAATGTATACGTATAATTAGTCCGACACCCTAATGAATTGAAGAAGGCATTTTGCGAAATAAACTTAAGATTTTTAAATCTTTGTCGGGGTTCCGTTGGTATTTACTTTTTAATTTGATATTGCTAGAGGGTATGCGCAATTATAGAAGTATTATAAACGTCTTTGCTGTGTATTTTGAGGGTAATTTTTATTATAGCCCAAAACTTTATTCGTTTGTAATTTAAGCCCTTGTGAAATCGTTTGCATCTGAAAAACTTTCTTGTGCTCCGTAGAAGTAAAGCTTAGTTTAAGCGGAAAGCAATCTACCCGGTAATAGAGGAAACATATTATATTTGATACTTTAAATAATATAATTTTTGATATTTTTTGCATGCTTGCCTTCTTCGACTAAAATTCCTAAACACCTATCTGATCCTCAACAGATCAGTACCTATTTTTCAAGTTTTTTGCATACTATATCGAGTAACTGTCGAAATCAAATCGATTACTATGAATCAAATTTCTATAATGATTCCAAATCTTTTAGTTTTACTATGGCTACTCCGGAAGAAGTGGGTTGTATTTTACGTGATTTGCGTTCCAATGCTTATGGCGTTGATGAAATTTCTGCTCAGATGTTAAAAAATTGCAGCCCCTTTATTGATCCTTACATTACTAACATAATTAATTCTTGCATTGAGCAGGGCTACTTTCCTCAAATTTGACGTGTTGCTGTCGGCAAACCTTTGCCTAAAAAAACTAACCCAGAAAATTTCTCTGATCTTCGCGTCATTAGTATTCTCCCAGCTATTTCAAAAATTATGGAAAAAATTTTATACAAACAAATTTATAATTTTATAACTGTAAATGGGATCTTGCCCAACTTTCAAAATGGATTTAGGAGGGGTACTCCACAGCGACTGCCCTGGCTACAGTAGTCAGTGACATAATCGAAGCATGTGATAGGGGTGTGGTTGCGGCGCTTGTTTTGTTGGATTTTTCGAAGGCGTTTGATACCATTGATCATAAATTAATGTTAGCCAAGCTCAAATATTGTGGGTTTGTCGATCTCGCCTGGAAGTTGTCCCAGTCATATTTGATTGGAAGAACTCAAAACATAACTCTTAATGGAGTAGTTTCATTACAGACGAGCATACTGTCTGGGGTTCCTCAGGGTAGTGTTCTTGGGCCCTTATTATTTTTAATTTATACGACTAGTATTCTAAAATCTATAACTTATTGCAGTGCTCAGGCCTACGCTGATGATACACAGCTCTATGCTCACTTTAATGTCAATAATGCTCATAATGCTGAGTCATTAATTAATAACGAACTAAATACTATTTATGAACTGTCATTGGAACATAACCTTAAACTAAATGCAGACAAGTCTTATGTGCTGTTCTTTGGCGCAAAAAATAGGGTAACTTTGGTTAAACAACAGATATTGTTAAAAATCAATGCGGTTTCTTTGAATGTTGTTGATTCCACTAGGAATCTGGGAGTCATTTTGGACACGGGCCCAAGATTTCGTGAATATGTTAAAAAATTAAGTCAAAGGGCATTCATTAACCTTAAACTTTTGTATTCTAATAAACACTTATTTAACAAAACTTTAAAACGTAATTTATGTGAGAGCCTAGTGTTATCACATTTTAACTACTGTGACTTTATCTATGGCCCCTGTCTGGATCTTGAGTCCAGAGTTCGTATTCAAAAGATCCAAAATAGTTGTTGCAGATTTGTTTGCGGTCTCTGAAAATATGATCATGTATCTCCCAAAATAAAAGAATTGGCTTGGTTAAAAATGGATAAGCGCCGAAATCACCATTTGGTAAATTTTACCCATCAGCTTGTTACGAGTAACCACCCATCCCCTCTCAAAGCAAAGTTTATAGTGCGCCATCACAACCGTGTGTGCAGAAATCTATAAAATGATAGCGTGTTATCAATCCCTAGACACAGGGCTTCCCTGTACAAACGAAGCTATGTTTATAATGCAATTATGTTATACAATTCAGTGCCATATGATTTAAGAAAACAAACATCTTATATAAAATTTAAAAAGGAATATAAAAGATATCTACTCTTAATGTAAAAATGTTAGAATATAGCAAAAAAACAAAATATATAGTGTGTAGTAAAACAGTGACCTATCTAGTAAGATCATATAAAATTGGATAATGAATAGTGTGTAGGTGTTTTTATTTCTTTGCTGCCTTTACTTCATTGTTTTGCTTTTCACTCTTTATTCACCCTTTTGTTGTAATTTACTAGACTCTACTATCTTCACTTTTTTTGCTTCTAGTGGTTAAGTAGAATAGCTTGAAGCTAGACTTCGCCACACTGAAGCATGATTCTTAGAAAGTGTAATTTTCATTCTTTGATGCTAATAAAAGTCGTTTTTATTTATTTATTATTTTATTTTTTTAGGACTGCCAAATTATATGTTTAACCTAGAATAATGTTTTTTTTTTTTAATGTGACTTTTCAACACAAGTTATCTTGGTTTTATTCTTGAGCACAGAAAGAGTAATGGAAGTAGCTTGAAACCAGTTCAAGTTCTTTCAAATTCCATCTTTTGTCTTGGGATGCTTAAACATCGGCTTCCACCAAGCACTTGCATATCTGTATAGGCAGTAAGAAGTCTCACGTACTCACGTATCCACAAAGCACTAGAAGAAATTCTGTCTTGACAGTAACTGTACTGGTGTGAGTTGATCTGGTTTCGTTGACCTGTTCATAGAATGTTAAGTTGGCCAGAAACCAAAATGACAATGACAAGTTGTTAATATAGCAATAATTTTATAAAAGTTAATTAAATCGTGTAAGAAGAAATAAAACATTTTTGTTTAATAAATATTTCTTCATAACATTGGTGACCACTACAAGGAACATCATGGAAATTGAAGGAAGTATCGAAAGCAGTAATGATGTGACAAATAATGTGTCAATTAGAATATTAAAAACTGCAGCAAATGTTGTGAAAAATGTCAACCTTCTAATGTAAATACAGCTGCTCCTTTGTCTAATTTCGCTCTGCCTGATGATAGATTTACTAACATACATGTTGATGTTGTAGGGCCATTACCACCTTCAAAGGGTTCCACTTTTCTAGTTACTTATATATGTTGTCGTACTAGATGGCTTGACGCTATACCAGTAAAGGATATGTCTAGTAAAATGGTTTCTAGGGCTATAGTCTCTTATTGGATTTCAAGATTTGGAGTTCCTACCACAATTACAACAGATAGAGGATCTCAATTTGAATCAAAATTATTTGGTTATTTAATTTATATTATAGGTTCCTATAGAATAAGAACCACTGTCTATCATCTCATCGAATGGTTTAATCGTAAGATTCCATCGTTCTCTAAAAAAATTCTTTTAAAGTAGTCAACCTGTCCAATAATTGATATACTCTGTTGCTCAATGCGAGAGAGTAATACAATGTAAATTTGCAATGACAGGACCTATTAAGTAGAGTGAACAACTTAAAGACTGCATTGTAAATTTCAGGTAAATTGTAATGATGGTTTTTAAAAATTCCGTATTTTAGCTATTTAAGACCTAAACACTTCAAATCGGTTCTAAATTAGGGTCACCCAAGTTTGGTGAATGAAAGTAGGGTGACAGCGGTGTTACTGCTGGTAGTTTACTAGAATAATAAATATAATAATAATTATAAGTAGGAATAATATGAAGATAGATAAATTGGAATAAATATTAATATTTATTAAAAAAATCTATACATACAATACAACAACTTAATTTTTAGTTAAGTTAGTCATCGTGTTCCGAGTAGATCGATGAACTATCGTCGTTGGGTCCAGAGAAATAATGAGGGGCTCTGCAGTGTTTTCTAGCATGTTATCAGCTTTCCACATCCTTTCTTCTATTTCAATCACATGTTCCACGCACTTACTCCGTATTTCACAATTCACTGTCTTTATTTCCTCTTGCAAGAGGTTTCCAACGTCTCTCCTTTTAAAAGTGGTGTTATGCCTTGCTACAATACAAATCCTTTTACTTGTGCCCACACCAATTCTATCGGGTTTAATTTACAGTGATATGGCGATAGGCGAAGTACCGATATATTAACCTTGAAAATGTTTATATTATCGCACGGGCACGTTAGTATGGGTACGGAATTCAACAAAATTCTTGTGTTGCATTTGTCCCATAGGTCACACAGTCTAACGACACCGAATTAAAATGATCCACAATCGGAACTACGCGGACCGCCGCCATCGAGCCGGTGGCCCGATGATGACGGTGAAGGGAGTCAAGGGAAGAAGGACGACGGGATCAGACCAAGTTGAGAGTTAAAGGCGCGTTAGGGTTTATAACCTTTATTTTACTATTTTTTATATATTATGAATCAATAAAAGTTATTTCAAGTACCTAAATATTACATTAAAATCTATGAGTTTTCGAAGATCTCAAATCTCACAATAGTCACAAGCGTTGCACTCTGCTTCGGCATTTTCAATGTCCTCCCCGGTTGCATCTTTGTAAAGGACTGTAAATTTTTCATTTTGAAGCAATTTTGTTGAAAACAAATTAGACAGTCAAGTAAATTAAAATAAATATGAATTAAATATAAATTAAAATAAAACAAGACAAGCATGCACAAGGGCTGAATCTGTGACGTACTCTACGAAAAACTGAACAGACCAGCCCGAAATGCATGCCAACGGACTTGGACACGCCAGTGGGAGAAGACTCTGACTGACATACTCACAAGGACCACCCCCTGAATGATGGCTGCTTTCCAGCGTCCTGACGGTTGGGCAGGGGTCATCCGCTGCTAGCATCAAATTATCTGCTATGGGCGGATATAAAACATCATACCTGATATAATTTGACTGGGTTTTTTAGTATTTTTCCCAGAATGCTCTGCTATTGGTATTTCGATTCACTCAATAAACTCACAAACAAATGGTATGCGCTGAGGCGACACATGCACAATAACACCCGTTAAGGCACCAGCCGGAACGCGAGTGCGCAAATCATGACCTAAGTGCTGCACCCATTTCAATAGGCCATAGCAACGGCCGCTTGGCTCTGCCAGGTAGGTACTCTGGGCGCATTCTGGGCCGTATGCTTACGGTCCATATGCGCCCAAATCTGTAAATAGTCTACATTAGCATAGGAAACTAGGTTAAGATAGATTAGGTTAGAATTAAGGGTAGCATTGTTATTAATAGGAAATAAACGAATTTAAAAGTAAGTAACAATAATTTACAGTAAGCCAATGAGTGATGTCATTGTGTTTTTTTCAAGAAGACATTGGTATTTTTTCGGATTTTCTTAAGTGGTAGCTGGCATCATCCGTGACTATAACAGACCCATCCATTGCTGGAAGTATTCTTCAAAGATATCAGCGTTCATATCTTCATCATAGTCTCCAGTCCGTTTTTATTTAAATGCTAGTAAGCCGCCATCGACAAATCTATTTTTGCTACCAATGTGAGTAATTATTAATATTTTATCTTTTCCCGAGGGTGCTTTTATTCCAGTGGATCACCCTTTTATGAGAGCTTGCCTCGCTCTTTTTATATGTTTATCCTGCCATATTTTACCAATGGTATATCCTTCATTTAACCAAGTTTCGTCTATATAATAGATATTTCTGTTTTCCCTTCGAAACTGTCTAACTGCCCTCAAATATCGTCGTCGCCAGCAGATGATTTAGTCTTTCTCTATTAAAAGTGATTTTCTGCTTTGAATTTTTTTCATAACAAAAATTAATTTTTTTTAAGTTTTCCATGTTTCTTCTTACCCATGGGTGGAATGAAATCATCCTTTTTCATTTCAGACATTATTTTGACCAAGGTAGGTATTTCTTTTTTTCTAAGTAAGACGAGTGTATGGTTCTTCTGATGGCAGTCTTTTCATCCTCATTTATTACAGATTCTTTTCTTCCTCTGCTTCTCTTTGGTGACCTGATGGGGACGCGTTTATCCTCGTGCACAAGCCGGTATATTGTTGACTGTCCGACTCCAGCCATATTCGAACATATTTTAACTGTTTTTGCAACCCCAAATGTTGAATTTTGGTGGCGAAGAACGTTGAACACATTAAGAATAATAATTTTCTCATTTTTAGAAAGCGCAGCTTTACTAATCCGATTCTCAGTAACAAATTCAGGAACAGTAGCCATTTTCAAGAACGAAGTTTTTCAACCACTGCCGGAAGGTAACTAAGCATTTCAAATTTTTGAAATAGTGAGGCACAGGTAGATCGTCTGATACTCATTGAAAATATACGGAAATATTAATTGTTTAAAATTATCTTGGTCTGCTTTTCTCATCCCGGCAAAACTACCTGAAAAAGCATCCTAAAAGTATGACTACTTCTTATTTAGTGATCTCAAGTTACGTAGTAAGATTAATTTACTTATTTCAGATAATCAAAACAATGACCTGGATATTCAGATTAAAGTTAAAATATTTATTGAAACTTTGACGACAAATTCTGAGTTAACAACGCCCATTTTAACTAGGTTAATATCGAAATTCAGGGAATACTTAAACATATTTCCTTGTTGACTCAACAATCAACAAAATGTTTATATATTCATCAAGTGGGGTCTTTGTTTCGTTTAATTAAGAACTTCAAAATTTGCATAGGGATCTTTGAAGTATGTGACCCATTTTGGGCGTGATTAAGTTCTGGAAGTTTAGGGGTATCGTACCCTAATCACAATTAAGATCTTCTCAGTTTACAATAAACAGCAAAAAGTTTAGGAACGTTTTTGCTGCCTATATCTATTTACAGGGTGGAAACTATAGATTTTATACCAGACATAATATCCAACTGAGCGACATTTGGTGGTACACAAGCCAGGGACATGATTGAGCATCTAAAAAAATGTTATAATATTTAGAAATTGTTACTAAAAGAAACAGTCGCTTCGGCTCAAAGAGCCTGGTTTTATTAATTTGAAAAGTAAAAACTGCAGCAAAGTTTTGGACTCAAACGTCGGTTTCTTACAGAAATGCATGATCATTATGAACTTTACGTTTGAAGATACGCCTTTTGGAGCGATTCTGTAACTAAAAAATTGTCCTCCAAATAACAAGAAAGTAAAAATAAATACTTCCACTCCTACAATATGCTGTTTTCTGGTCGATTTTAATACTGGATCTCCAATTCCTAGGTATAATGCCAATGTAAACATTGCAAACAGTGCAGTAAATCGGTGTTCCAACTAATCCATCTGGGTCTGCATCTGACTTAATTGACAAGAGACCATGAGCCCATGCTCACAGTCTTTTCACTACGTACCTTAAAGGCCTGTCTCAATTTGTTGAGGTAAATGGGTTACAAAGTACTGAGGCTCCTCTAACGCATGGTGATCCGCAAGGGTCTATCTTGGGCCCCCTACTTTATTTGATTCTATCATAAACCATATAATTGATTTTCTCAATGAGGAATCCAGTATGTGTGCGGTATGTTAAACAAGATGACACAAATGAACTATTAATAAGTATAGATAAATTTCAATAGAAGTATTGCCGAGCGCGTATATGGAAAAATTATTACTTGGTGAGATAAGAACTTCTTAACTGTGAATAGGGACAAAACAGTTGCTCTCTCGTTTACTCTCTCTAGGCCGTTGTTCGGCGATGACCAGGTTCCTGATGCGGACTCTCCAAATCCTATTCAGTGTACCGACAAGACAAAAATTTTGGAAATAATCATTAATTTTAAACTTCGGTGGGATAACCATATAAATTTCGTGGCGTATGCTATGCTGCAAACTTTTACAGTCGTTTGAGATATGGAATACTGACCTGGGGCAGTGGTGCTCAGGCTATTAGGATTTTCCATCTGCATAGGTATGCTATTGAAATAATGGCCACTTTTGGGAGACTAGAAAGTTCTGGTTTCCCATTTCAAAATTCCTGTATTCTATAATTAATTAATAATTATAATTGAGTCGTGCTTGTATGTTTTTAGGACTAGAGAACTATTGAACGTAGGATCTGATAAGTTGCACTACAATATCAGAAAGGGGGATCTTTTAACACAGGCTAGACATTGGACAACCCTATGTAAAAAAAAACTTTTATTTCAATTGTTGTGAATCTTTTAATCAACTTTAAGAGGTATGTACTTTGGAAGACTTGCTATTGTCTTAATGACTTTTCTATTGTGTGATTTTATTTTGTGTATTAACGTAACATTTCTACCTGACGTAGCTATAAATTATTTTATAATATCACCTATTTATTATTAGCTTGTTGACGTCTTCTTCAGTTACTATTTCTGCATGTAACTTTTAAATTATTGGATATTTTATTATTGTTTTTATTATTATTATTATTTTTTGACAGGTCGCAAGACCTGTCATGCACTCCCTCTACGGAGAACATTTATTTATCCCAAATATCACCGATATCAAAAGGATTCAGCTCTGTGAGGGTCCCTTCCGTGTTATTGGGCCCGTGAGGTTTTTCTTTGGTTTTTCTGCATATTCTTGTAGAGATCTTGAGGTACGTCGAGTATTCTAAGGTTTTCCAAAAGTTTCATTGGGATTAATCCTATTGTTTAAACAATAATGATTTCATCATCAATCATGATTTCGATAGTGTCCATATTCCACTGTCTTCTTGTTTGCTTCTGGAGGTTTCGATACTTCGGTATTTTCTCAGCATGCTTTACTAGAAGGTTGTTGTCATTTGGTATAACAGTCATTTTTCTGGCCCTCTTGTCTATCACAGCAAGGTCCTGTCTATCTTTGGTCACTGGCTGATCAGTAAGAATAGTCCAATCCCAGTACATCTTGTAGTGGTTGTTTTCTAAGATCGTCTGTGGTATATATCTATAATATGGAATCTTCTCGCTTTGGACAAGCTGTAGCTTCACCGCTAACTCCTGGTGTAGGATCTTGGCCACTGCATCATGCCTCTTTGTATTTTGTTGCAGAAAACATCTGGTATCCTCCCGTGATGTGTTGGATTGTTTCTGGCGCTTGGCATCCGTATCTGCATTTGTCTGCCTGTACTGAGTCGTCTCTAATTATGTTTTTCAGGTAGTTGCTAGTTGGTATGACCTAACTTTAGATTGTCAGTAGAAATCTCTCCGTTTCAGGGAACATCCGTCCAGAGATGAGCCAGTACATCGACGCAAGACTGTCGACGTGATCCTGGGCTGCCTCGTTCAGGTGTCGTTCATGCAGAGGTTTCTTCTTCTATATCTGCAGCTTTTCTTCATTGGTCTTGCGGTGTTGTGGGACATTTTGGTCCCTTAATATTGGAGGAGTGGAGTGGTCTGCTTCGCAAATAGCATGGTGTAGGTCTAAAGTTTGGGCTCAATTGCGGAAGTACTCCCTCAAGTTGGTTATTTGTTGATCCATTATTTTTTCGATGTCTGGCAGTCCTCTTCCGCCTTGATGTCGTAGTAGGGTGGTCCGTTCTAACCTGCACTTCTTGGGTGATGTTTGAGTGTTTTGGTAAGTCGATTTCTCATTTTGCGCTGTAGCCCTTCGATGTCAGTCACGCTCCAGTCTACTATGCCGAATGAGTAGGACAAAACTGAGCAGGCGTAGGTGTTGATTGCTTTGAACAAGTTCTTGTTGTTCAGTTTAGTTCCTAGGAGCCTTTTTGTTTCCTTAAAAAACTGTTCCCTAATGTATGTCTTCGTCGATGCATACGTTGAACTTGTTTCATCCCCAAGTATTTGTAGTTCTCCCCTTCTCCCATTGCCTGGATCTCCTGGCCATCTTGCAGAACAAACGGGTTTTGCTCTATTTATCTCTTTATCTTAGTGAGAGTACGATATTTATCCAGGCCGAACTGCATTCCGACATCACTGGAAAATTCCTCTACTATTTTAGAAGACAATTTACAACATTGAAAACATCCATATAGGTTTACTATATAATTAGGCAGCAGTCGAGTTTAATAAGTAAAAATGGTAAAATAGGTTAAAAAAAAATATGCTAAAAATATGCCACTTTTATCCCAAGCTTTCGAATTAACTCATACCCGATCCACACATTGAGGGTATATCCTAGGGTTGAAGGTAACCTCTGATTATACAATGGATTTTACTACTAAGTCCTGGATTAACCTCCACTTGTTAGTTCATCCTAAACTAAACAATTGGGCCTAATAGCGTTTGGCGTTTAGCGTTACGTAACTTTATTTCGCCAATCATCAGGTTCCAAACGCAATTCTTCTAGAAGATTAATATAGGTAAACTAAAGCCGTTTAAAAGCCATTCTTTCACCCATTTTGTTCAAATCTGTGGCTGTTTAACACATTTAACTCATTAACTTCGTAACTAAACTTTTGAAAAGCTAGTGTGTAAGTCTGTGGGTAATCGATTGTCGCAGCACATGTAGGTCACACATGGATCACAGAAAACTATATTTTGGGCATGCATGTTAATCTGTGGGCACCTTAAGTCTAAATCCGTGATCACGGATGCGTTGTTACCACGTGATCATCAATAGCCAATCAAACATCTGTTTAGGGAGCTGACAGCCCATCAAGGTCATTACGGACAAAAGTTGATTAATTTTAACTTTTATCCGTGTTTTGACGTATTTATTTAAAATGTTTGGTTAGAATACTAAAATATCGGTTGAGTGGAGAGTTTTAAGTCGTGTTTCTTTGGTACTTGTGCTGAGATTATGTAACAAATTTGATATTAGGAATAGATGCGACTATCTGGCATTTTTTATTTGACATAGTTTTCAAGTTTGTATTAACTCTGTTACGTCCGTATGACGCGTCTCCATTCGGATGATGTAAAATTTACCTATCCGTTATACGCATACGGATGTCCGTGATCACGGGTGCATGTGGATTCAGACTAAGACTGTATAAGTTAGTAGAAGACTAGGCGATGATTCCATTAACGTATAAAACTCACTTTTGTAACCTAGAGGCGCATAAATATTGAACGGTTATACAAAGTCCTGCAACAGTGCGTCGGGCTTTCATAGCTCCTAAACGAATTAAGTTAGAAATTTCATTCATATGCGGGCTTATACTGTATCATAGACTGTATTTCAGGAAAATATTTTTGCATATACAGGGTTGCCCAAAAAAGTGTGGTAATATAATGTTGAATTTTTTAAATGGGACACCCTGTATTTTCTTGTATGTTTTGGTTTGTATTATTATCCTTTATAATTTTATGTAATTTGCTATGATAGATTAAGAGCAATAAATTAAAAACTAAGATAAAGAAATTTAGCAGCTCTGAAGAAAAACCAAAAAAAAAATCTGAAAACATTTTTGGTAATCACGGCATTGTACAGAAATAATGACAAGGAGTCCAGAGATACGATTAATCGAAGAGTTTTTATTAATTTTACACAGGGTGTTCTAAATAAGGTTTCAAAAATGAGTCAATGAAAACTCACTTTTCTCAAATTTTTCAAATATATTTATGTATATTTTTAACTAATGTAACATAATATTCATAAACAAATATTTTTTGCAAGACAAACATGTAGCGTATTTTCAGCCGTTTACGAAATAATTGCAAATTTCGTAAATTCTGTTGTGTTAAAATGTAAAAAGAACGTTTATTTTATCAATTAAACATATTATATGCCTAAACTAATATTATAAACTACAATAAATGTTCAAAATATCTTCTATTTTGATCTGTGCATAAATTAATATGCTCTTGAAAAAAACTATTTACTTCCCTTAACATTTCTGTTCAAATGACAGCAAAAGAATGTATTAGTAAAGGTTACGCATAAAGATCTTGGTAGGCTGTGAAATACGATAGGAATTCCATTTTTATTAGAATTTGACAGGTTTAATTAATTCAAAAAAGTTGTCATTTAAGGCTAATAGTACTTAGCGCAAGTATAAGATATTAAAATGAATTTGAGTAAAGAGGAGTTTGTTGATATGGTTTTTGCACTTGGCGAGAGCGAAAAAAATTGCTTGTTAGCAAGTAGAGTATACGCGTCACGTTATCCAGAGAGAAGGCAGCCTGACGAAAAAAGTTTTAAAAGACTATTATTAAGATTTGTTGAAACTGGAAATGTCATGTACATAAAAAAATAAAGAACAAAACCTGTCACCAATGAGGAAAAAGGATTAGAAGTATTAGTTTACTGTTACTGAAGATCCACACATAAGCCAAAATAAAATAGGGAAAGCAGTAGATATTAGCGAAAGATGTGTACAACGAATTTTAAAAAAGCATCGTTTTCATGCCTACCACATTCAATTCCGTCAAGCTCTTAGCGACAGAGATTTTCAAAATCGACCCGAATTCTGTACCTGGACAAGAATGAAATTTCAGGAATAAGATCCTATGTTTTTCAATTATGTTTTATTCTCTGATAAGGCTACATTTCATAATACCGGTTGTGTAAATAGGCATAACTTCCACTATTATTTCACAGAAAATCCGCGATATATGAGACAAATCGATCAGCAGCACCAGTGGTCTTTGAATGTGTGGGGCGGAATTATTGGTAATACTGTGATAGGTCCATATTTTTTTAATGGTCATCTTAATGGGCCTATGTGTTTAAACTTTTTACGAAATGATTTACCAGACCTACACACTGGCCTGCTAGATCGCGGGATCTAACAAAGCTTGACTTTTTTTATGGGGACATGTAAAGCAAATTGTTTATAATAATCCGCCGATAACTGCCATTAATATGGAGCAAAGAATTAGAGACGTGTTTGGTAGTATACCACCTGAAATGTTAAGGGAAGTAAATAGATCTTTTTAAGAGCGTATTAGTTTATGCACGGATCAAAATGGAAGACGTTTTGAATATTTATTATAGTTTGTAATATTAGTTTAGGCATATAATATGTTTAATTGATAAAATAATCGTTCTTTTTACATTTTTACACAACAGAATTTAAGAAATTTCCAATTATCTCGTAAACGGCTGGAAATAACCTACCTGTTTGTATTGCAAAAAATATTTTTTTATGAATTCTATGTTACATTAGTTGAAAATATACAGGGTGTCCCATTTAAAAAAATTCAACAATATGTTACCACTCTTTTTTGGGCAACCCTGTATATGCAAAAATATTTTCCTGAAATACACTCTATGATACAGTATAAGCCCGCATATGAATGAAATTTCTAACTTAATTCGTTTAGGAGCTATGAAAGTCCGACGCACTGTTGCAGGACCCTGTATATACATGTATCATCGTTCGTCGCCCATTGGAAAAACGTTCGATCGGTGACTTTCCTTAAAATGCAAAAAACGCAATACCGTGCGTCGCCGACAAGGGATTTGTGGAAGTGCTTTAATTTATATTTTATAACTAAGGCTATGCTTAAAAGAACACAACAATCAATTACTTATCGCTCACTCTGTATAAAAAAAGCATCGCAATACAAAACGCGTGGCATATTATCCAGTACATTTAACATCTCTGGCATTTTAGTCAAAACTATTTCAAAACAATATCTGAATATTTCACATTAAATATGTATACGTTCTGTCGGAAAGCCCGAATATAAACCGAAATATTAAACTTACCAAATGTACAATTACAAACAAGGATGTAGGGTAAGAATGTCTGCTATGTTTTGTTTGCGAAAATATTTTAAAGGGATATCGTGAATTTTCGCGGGCAATTCCACGACCACGAGTGCTCTAAAATTACCGATAACTTCCTTCGGCGTCGAAAATAAACTCGTGCAGTACTTAGAAAACACACTCGAATGCAAAGTTACCTGAATATTTTCAAGCACGCTTTTAGTGGAACACAAAATCTGAAAGCCCTATATTTTATTTTAAATAAGAAATGCCTGACACTTTTCGGTACCTGCCGGGCATTTATTGGGGGTAAAACCATAATTCCGTTAATATTACCGTAATTTTGAAGCACGAAACAATAAAAATAAAAACACAAAGATGAAAACCGAACAACATATTTTTTGAAAATTAAGACCTGTCGGGTATTTATCGGTATGGTCTGGGCACTTATCAGTAGAAGCGAGCTATTATCATCCCTAATATCACAAGAGCATTGATATAACTATACGCGATAATTTTATTACCGATTTCGAAAGCACGTTACTAAAGTACAGTAAAATCTCTGTTTGTGACTGCCTCCATAAAGTGACCACCTGCGTTAAGCGACCGGTTATAATTTCCTCATATTTAAATCCTATTATTTTATACTCCTCTTTACCGATCCATATGTTAATATACCGCGGGCACTCATCATCAGAATTTCTAGTAAACATTAATGTTAAAAACACCCTCTATTAGGGGCAGTAAAACTCGACCCCACAATTCCTAAGACATATAGGTACTAATTACTTTATTGCAGGTGGATCAATTCAATTTGCTTTAAAAGCTAATAAATCGGTTGTTAACATTACTTTTATTTTGAACAGTTTTTGTGTGTTTTGCGACTAACGTGAAGTTTAAAGATGATGAGAAAAGGAAACGTCTTTCTTTAAGCGAAAAAATTGAAATAATCGAGAAAAAACTGGCTTACGTAAAGCCTGTCCAGAGATATAAGCCAGTTAGACTTTGCCTTTGAATGGGATTATCCAAGGGTGGCCATAAACAAACAATGAATGAATGAATAAATGCAGGTAAATTATGGTCCGTATTTAAAAATGTCTTAAAGTAAACTGCAAATCAGGAAGACGTAATTTCATTATTAAAGTAACACTTTAGTGCTTTTAAACCGATTTTCACCTGATTTAAAATGAGAGGGTTAATCCCATAAAACAAATTATGTTCTAAAGACTGTATATATAGTCATTCTAGTTAGTTTTAAGCCTAGTAATTATTCTAACTTCGTGTGTAATACAGCGTTTGTTTAATCGTGTGTGACTCATGGAGAATATGTGCGAGCCCAATGTATCTCAGGAGAAAACCCCGTCGAAAAGCAAAAACCACTTTTCTGTGGAAACTAAGGAAGTTATAAACAATGCTTATTCGACCCTCATTGAACGTGCGGTCAGCAAACAAGCAGCGTTAGAAGAAACGGCCACATTAATAAAAATTCCAACATCAACTGTATGGAAAATTGTGAATAATCCCATTTTATCGAGGAAAAAAAGAACCGATATTGGCATTTTCTCGAAGGTAGATTGAAGTGATCAAGATATAATACGGCGTAAAATTTACAAGTTATACGAGGAACAAAGCGTGCCTACATTAGATAATTTAATTAAGAGGCTTGAAAAAGATTAAACCGGCGTTAAATGTGGCAGAACAACGTTATGGAAGTGTATCCAACAAATGAGTTTTAAATTTAAAAAAATTAACAAAAGAGAAGTTTTAATGAAATTCAGTAGAATTCGGGAATGGCGATCCGAATATCTACAAAAAATTAGGATTAACAGAGATTAGCAAAGGCCGATTATTTACTTGGATGAAACCTGATTCGACACATAATATGATACCCCGGAAAAGGTTGGGTTGACTCTAGTGGCAAGTGTAAAACAGAAGGTAAACGAATCACGATTTTGCATTCTGGATCTTAAGACGGATTGATTACAAATAAACTTTCTCTGTCTGCAAAAAAACATTAAAGATTCTTCTCTCGATTACCATGAGGACACCACTGCTGATTTACCTAAAGATTGGTTTAAAAACAAGCTAATTCCAAATATACCTCCGAATAGCCTAATTATAATGGACAATGCAAGCTACCATAGTACGCAGTTGACCAAGACTTCCTCCTCAAATGACACAAAAGCAACAATCCAAAACTACATGTATGATAATGATATTTATTTTTTAGGAAGATTACACCAAAAGGCAATTAATTGAGATTTTACAAAGTTTAAACCTACGAAAGGAATACTTCTGTGATAATTATGCAAAAAATCTAGGGCATATAGTTTTAAGGCTTCCACCATTGTATATTTAATCCCATCAAACATGTTTGGCATCAACTGAAATTTGCCATTCTTCGTAACAATATTTGCCCTACTATTAGCTCCAGTGTACTTAAGCTTATAGAAACTAAAGTTTTTAAGATTTAAGAAGTAGTCCATGTTCTGTGGCGAGATTGTAAATAGAAATAAAGGTCTGTCTTTACCACCAAATAACTTTTGGTGGTAAAGACAGACCTTTATTTCTATTTAAAGTTTTTAACATCACTTCACAAAGTTGGGCAAATTCTGTTACACATGTTGGAAAAATGGAAAAATCCTATATCCATATAAACAATATAGCACAAATAATAATTAGAACAGATAATGATAGCGATAGTGATATTGATATATTAAGTGAATAATTATTATAAGTACCGAATAATTTGTATACTTATGTAATCATAAATATAATTTTTAATAATAAAATAACTTGTAATTTCACATTTAAACATAAATAAAATATTATTTAATATTTTAGTTATGTTTATTACAAACCATGATTAAATTCTAAGCACAATACCGACCTGTTCGGACATATTTCAATTTTAAAGCTGTCCCGGGTCTTTCCTAATAGGGATCCGTTAGTCACTTTCTTATATCTCTGAACAGACTTTACCAGAAGATTGGCTGAAAAATTTAAAGTGCGTAAGACCCAAGTGACTATGTTGCTTCAAAATAAAGCAGAAGTTTGAAAATTGTTTCAAGAAGGTGGCAACGGTGAACAAAAAAGAAAATCTCCCAAGACCGAAGAACTGGCAGTTGACCAAGTTTTTTTTTAACTGGTCTTGTAAGGCGCGAAATAAGCACTTACCAATATCCCGGCCCATAATTCAAGCAAAAGCCCACGAATCTGTGCAATGTCTAGGATTACATAACTTCAAGGCATCAAATGAATGGTTAGAAAAATTCCGCCGTCCCGTAGGCACGATATTGTTTTCAAGAAGATATGTGGTGAATCAGCCGATATCAATGTCAAGGATGTAACTGGTTGGGAAGAAAGGCTATTGACCATTTTAATGGTTTATGCTCCAAGGGACGTATTTAATGAAGATGAGACAGGTCTCCACTATCGTGCATTGCCAACAGAAACATATGCATTGAAAGGTGACAAGTGTATTCGATAAAAAAAACAGCAAATCAATGATTTACAATTATTCTGTTTTGTGCAAACATGGAAGGTGAGAAGGAAGAACCATTTACAGTAGGCAAAAGCAAAAATGCTCGATGTTTTGAGGGCGCATAATATATCGATAAGTTACCTCTCCAATGGGTCCCGAATAAAAAAGCGTGGATGACAGCAGACATCATGGTAACACAGCTTCACAGATTTGATACCAAGATGAAGAAGCAGGATAGAAGAGTGCTATTGTTTCTGGATAATGCAACGTCTCATCCCAATATTACACTGGATAATGTCAAACTTATTTTTCTTCCACCCAATGCTACCTCACATTGCCAACCTTTGGACCAAAGCATTATTCAGAATTTTAAAATGCTTTACATAAGCTACCTTATTACTCGGGTTCTTAAATGTATTTTTACGTCAGGATTTTATCCTTTGACATCTGTTATTCATTGTGTACTGTTTGGGTATTGTCGTTTACAGAAATTTTGATATCGGCTCTTGCCTTAAATAATTTTGGTTCGTGCGTTTTCTTTTAAAAGTTTTTGTCTGCAAAGTTTTGGCGCCTTTTTCTATTATATTTTATATAGTGCCTCTCTACTATGGATTTGGATTGGGACCAACAGGGAGCCAGTCTTTTGGTAGTTTGTATGTCGTGTCTTGTCTAGATCTCGTATGTGAGTCTGTGATTAGTGGGTTTGTCGATACGTCTGTGCGTCGGTAATAGTCTTTAATAATTTTCAAGAAAAACTCGTTTATCGTCTGCATTTGAAAGTCACGGTGAAGCACTCTGTTGAATGTATATCTAGGTACGTCCGCGATAGTTTTTAACGCCCTGTTCTGAATTACCTGGAACTTATTAAGCTCCGTTCTGCTTATGTTGCACCACGAAGGTGCACCATAAGTGAGAACCGGCCTGACCAATACCTTGTAGAGGTTGACCTTAGTCCTATATGAAAGTCTACTCCGCCTGTGAAGCAGGGGGTAGATAGAGCCTAATTGACGCAATGCAAGCCTTACTCTATTAATTGAATTGAGCCTCCAGTTAAGCCTTTGGTCAAATATAAGTCCCAGGTATTTCACCTCCTGGCACCAGTTCACTTGAACTCCATTAACCCGAAGCCTTGTTTCAGGCCTGCGCACGGTGCTTTTTGAAAAAAAGATGACTTTCGTCTTGGCGGGATTCAGGCGAATCTTCCAAGCCGAAAGCCATTTTTAATAGGCTTTTAACATGTATTGTATATATACATGTGGTTGTCCTCTTCAAGAAATCGAAAATAATATTACCATAACCAACGCCGGTGGCAGGGCGCAATTTGTCCCCGGTGACATTAAAAAAATGTTTTATGAAAGCCGGATTTCTGCAATACAGATAATATTGACGACGACTTCGAAGAAGAAGATAATATTTTGCTCGCACAACTGTTTCCTAACATTAAGGACACATTTGTGAACTTGAAACAATTTGTCTCTACTGATAATGATTTGCCAACAACAGAAAGTACAGAATTGACTATCATCGAGTGTAATGAAGAGATCCAAAAAAATGATGAAACTACTCTTAACTTTGAGACAGGGGAACAGAAACCTGAACTTGCTCAAGTGTCGAAAATATCAAGCCTATCTGAAGCCTGTGAAAGTTCGAGAGACTTTTTTAAATAATAATAACAATTTTTACGACTCTACAAATGTTTCTCAATTGTTATTAAAATGTGAATCTGAATTTTATTAAAATAAAATAACAAATATGAAGCGATTATGAATTGCTGATTATTTTAAAAAATAAGAATTTCTTAGCAAATATACAATACATTGTATAATATATATTTCAATATGCACGTGCAGTATATACAGTAGGGTGGAGCGAAAAAAATTTTTTTTCAAATTTGATTAGCATTACTCATTAAATGTTACCTGGTATATTAGGGATTTAATAAACATTTTACTTTTTTGATCAAAGACAGTCTTGAAGGTTCGCTCGACTCCCAAAAAAATCATTTAGCCCAAGTTTTGACGTATTTTACTAAAATATTTTTGGGTATCAAAAATATATATTTTGTTTTGCATTATTCATGATTAAGTAGTTGGAGGACATCCAAAATCGAAAAAAAAAGTAACCTAAACATTTATGTTCCAATTAGGGTCCGCCGCGTACCTAAAAAATACCATTTTTTGGAAATTCCATAGCTAATTAACATAACAAAAATGCACGACCACGTGCCCTATCTCTTGTCGGCATATTTTCAGATGTCTTGTCTGCGGGCTTTTAATTGCTTTTTAATCATTGTTGGTTACCTTAGGCTTTAGACACCCAGGCCAGCACTTTTACGCCTTTAGTTGTGTACGAAATAGTATACGAAAAAGTAGTGCGACGAAATTAATAATTTTTTCAATGGATATTTTTAAAGTTCGGTATAGTCTAATAAATGGAACGCTTAAAAAGGAATTTTAGTTAGAAAGCTGTTTTTCGATTGAGTCCTTGCACGAGAGCTAAAAAACCCTTCAATTGGGGTTGAAAACATATTTTTGGGTTATAACTTTTAAATAAAAAATAATATGAGAAAAAGTGTTTGCCAAATGTTGTAGAGCATTAAAATTTACACAAAAAAGGTTATTACTACTTTTTTCTAATCTATAAATCTAAAAGCCATAAGAGGTTCGCAAATTTCAAAAACAATTTTTGGTCAGGTCTTTAATAAATGGGACCTAAATATCGATATGGCATCACTGTCGTCTTTGGAAAAGAGTTGCAGTGTCTAGTGCAGTATTTATTTTATCAGGTTTTTAGATGCCGAATGATGTTTTGCGGATACAGGGTGTGCAAATAACATTTATATCTATATTTTAGGTGTATGTGAAATTTGGTTAGTAGATAGCCAATACCTCGGAACAGCACATAGGGTAGTTTTCATTTTGAAACTTTACAAAAACAAAAAATATTACTTTACTTGACAACGTAAGAGAAGAGATCAAAATCTGAGTAAGTGATAAATTTCACTGCACAGTTATTAAGTACTTCATACTATTTTTCATATAGGTGATACCCTTTATAGGAGTGTATATTAAATTGACACACCATCAATTATTGGCACCCAAAAAGTTGCTTTAAAAAAACTGTTTAAAAACTGATTTTTTGCTTTACTCTTTTAACCTACAAAAATCGTTTAACCTTATTATTTTCACAGTTGACTGGCAATGGGCAATATTATTATTTAAGATTCACCCTCAATAAAAATATCATATTATATAAAATAATTATAAAACCATTCAAAATTTTTGGCTTAGTTTCATACATACCTTTCACAGGGTTATTCAAACAATATTTCACAAAAATGTTTCACTCATAAAAACCTCAAAACAGTACAAAAATAACATACTCTAATAAATTAACGTACCTACCAAAAAACTTTTTTTTCAGACACCCGTATAGAGTCTCAGCCAGACGATGGCCAGTGTTGCCAAGTTGAAAATTTAATGCGTTTGTGAAATTTCGAAGACGCCGATCAACCCTCAAAGCTCACATGATTCTAAGGCCACAACTATTAGAGATGTCGTAAAAATGATCATAAACGTTTTTATTCAGATTTAAATGCTCTACAACTTTTGTCTAAAACCTTTTTTTCTAGTGTTTTTTTGTTTTAAAGCCACGAGTAAAAAAAAACCTTTTAAAGTAATTTTCCATCCCTTATGCAAGGGTTGAATACAAAATAATACCGAAGTGTCTTTTCAAACATTAAAATATACCTTCCACCAAAAAAGCAGCTTTCTAACCAAAATTCCTTTTTAAGCGTTCCGTTTATTGGACTAGTTAATGATTTTGTGAATTTTGTTATTATATTAGTATAAAATGGCAAGTGCAAGTAGTGTAAAAACTAGAAAAAAATCTGCGTGTCCCATATTTGAACAAGGAAGCGATTCGAACAAAAGAGTTTTACCGACATATTACGATATTATGAAGTGTTACATACATCCCACATAGCAAAAAGATATCCTGTGGATATATGAAATATATTCTCTTTCGGTTATGGATATTGAGTGGCACATCCTCCGCAGATTCATAGAACATACATATATGTACTACGTATATGCATACGACATGCGTTTGGCCACAAGTCGGACATGCTGAGAAAATGCGTTTCCGGACATTTAGCATATCCTCCGCACATTCACAGAAGATTCGTATGTGTATACTAATGACATACACAGTATATTCGTTTTGCCCAAAATAGGAATGACCCGATTTTTACTTTTAAATTTCTGGTATTTAGACCAAGAATGAAAATGAAGATAAAATAAAAAAAAAAATAAATAAAAGTAGAAATCTATAAGCCAGACTCGAACCGACGACACTCGGTTGTAGGGTTAGTAGTACATCTACTTTTCATTCTTCATCCGAATGCCACAAATTCGCGTATCTAAAATTAAATGATTATTTTACAGTTTCTGCTTGTAGGCAGGTATGGTATGATGCCCATTCTTGCTTGGAATTTTCATCGAAAATATTGTAAATGTAAATAGGCTATACTATATACCATTCCAATGCAAACATCATTCAGTAGAGCCTTTGGGAAGCTGGCAAATAATAATTTTTTGTGTCAAGGATTTTATTGCGGCTAACTACCCCTACTAAATTTAAGAATCCAGAGTATTTTGCCGACATGGCCACTATGGCCGCCGTATCTCGAAATGTTGGGTCAATCGACGTTTCAAATACCTAATATTGAAGTGTCAGTCTCATATTTATTTAAATCAAATCAAGTAAACATAAAATATTAAAAACAGGCTTTATTAGAGCACAATCAAACTCTTAGAAAACAATTACAGACATAATTATTAGTTTTTTAAATTAAGGAGTTACTGCTTTATAACGTCAGTTTCGTTTTTCCTGAAAAGAAAAACATAAATGAATGGTTGAGAAAATATTTACGTTAAAAAAATGTAGAGTAATGTCTGAGCACTTTAAAAACAGGTTTCTATTATATTATTATGTTCTTGCAGTTTTTAAAAAATTAATAAGGAATTCTTACTTGTCAAGGTTGTTTTTCTTTTTATTGTTAAGCATTTCCTTCGGTTTGACAAGCCATTTTTGAATGTGTATCTACTATGACTTCGTCCTCACATGCGTCCATTGTCCTGTTATTTTGACGCACAGCATCTAAAGAATTACAGAACTTATTATTACAGTATCTTAACATTTCAGGAATTTGTTAATCTATATTTTTTAGTAGATTATAAATTATTTTAATAATGAATACCGAAAATTTCTGGACGATTTTAAATAGGTACCGTAGAGCGGGGATACTTTACATGCTATGGGTGACTTTACACAAACATGCTTTTCGACACATTATTTCGATTTATTAGAAATTTGGCAAGCGCGCGGCGTTGGCGCGTTGTTTCAACATAGTAAATATACCGACGCCGTGGTTTAGTATGAAAATACGGTCTGTCGAGCACGTTTCTACATTGCCATTGTAGCAAATAAAAAGGCGCCAAAAATCGCACAGCTGAAAGTAATGAATGCTAAGGATTCTGATGGTGAGCCGAGATATTTTACGGGTAAGCAGCATTATATATTTTGATGTTTGTGGTATAGGGATTACCCATGTGAGATTTGGTTTTTATATAAACGTATTTTTCGGAGATACAAGATTTTTATTGAAAAATGGACTTATCCTTGGTGACTTTACATAAGACATTAAATCATCGTTATTTTTTGCAGGGAAAAAAATGGGTCGAGTTTATAAGAAAATACTTGGCTCAAGGCGGTACAAAGCGTATGACGAAGAAAAGGTAAAAAGGGCGGTTGCAGCAGTTGTAGTAAGAGGTATGACCTATCAACAAGCTGAAGATTTATTTAATATTCCGAGAAAAACAATATGGAATAAAGTGCATCAAAAACATCCAAATAAACCAGGTGGGCAACCAGTTCTATCAGAAGTTGAAGAAAGACATATTGTCGACGTTGTACTTGCAGCAGCGGAATTTGGAAGTCCTCTAACCAGCATGGATTTATGTATGGTTGTTAAAAAGTATTTGGACAGATCTGGGAGAACAGTTCCAAAGTTTTCTGGAAATATGCCGGGTACTGAATGGTGTCTTAATTTTATTGACAGACATAGTGATCGACTTTCGAAGAGAAGTTGTCAAAATATTAAAGGCGTCAAAGCTCAAAAATGCGAAGAAGAAATACAGGAATATTTCAATAATTTAGAGGTAACTTTGCAGGGCATACCTCATGATAATATTATGAACTTTGATGAAACCAATCTGTCAGACGACCCAGGAAGCACCAAGTGTTTATTTCGAAAGGGTATGAAATACCCAGAAAGAATTATGAACACTTCAAAAAGTTGTGTTTCACTAATGTTTGCCATCACAGGCGACGCGACTGTTTTGCCTCCATATGTGGTGTACAAAGCCCAACGGATTTATGATGAGTGGACCATTGGTGGTCCCAAAAATACCCGGTATAACAGAACCAAATCGGGCTGGTTCGATGCTGACACATTTGAGAATTGGTTCCTAACGATAGTGATTCCATGGGCAAGGTCAAAACAAGGCCCAAAAGTGATAATTGGGGACAATCTATCATGTCACTTAAATGTAAACATTATAGTCGAATGTCAAAGAAATTACATTAAATTTGTTTTCTTGCCAGCACAAGCCACGCATTTAACTCAACCTTTAGACGTTGGGTATTATGCCCCGCTGAAACGCCTGTGGAGGAAAATTTTCCTGAACTATAAGATTCAGAATCCCAAAGAAAAAAATATCAGTAAGGGATCGTTTCCAGAACGCTTAAAAAACTGGTCGATCAGCTCCAATTAACAAATCAAGATAATATTAACAGTGCATTTAGGGCCACTGGTATTATACCACTAGACTCGCAGCAGGTTTTAAAAAGGCTTCCGAACAGACGTGCTGACGAAAATTTACCCAACACGAAGTGAGACCTTACTCGACTATTTAAAAGAAATTAGAACACCATCCACCACTCGAGTAAATAGACAACAAAACAAAAAAATGCTGAAAGTGGTGCCTGGCCAGTCAGTTTCATTTGAGGAGTTACGACGTGATAATTCTCAGAAGGAAAAGATGCTTGAAAATGAACACGAGGACAAGGAAAATGAGTATGAAATTGGAGAAATCGACGAAAATAATGAGAACAACCATTATGAAGTCGAGAAAAGTGATGATGCCGAGAAAAACAAGGAAGAATTAAGCGACAATATTCTAGACGAAATCCTTGAAATGTCCAAAATACCTACAGTAGGAGACTTTGTGGTTATCAAATTCTGCACTAAGAAATCGGTCCGCCATTTTGTAGGACAAATCATGGAAGTTTTCCGTCCTGATATACTTGTAAAATTTTTCAGAAATAAAAGACAAAACATTTTCTTTTTTCCTCAAGAAGATGATATGTCCATTCAAAATGAGGATGACATTGTCCAATATTTGGACAAGCCGTCAATTAAAAGGGGCCTTTATACGTTTAATCTTGATGTTACAAAGTATAAATTCTAATATTTTTTTTGTGTTATATAATATATTTTTATATTTTTATATTTTGTGGTATAATATATAATATTTTAACGTTCCTATGTTATGAAAATAATGTTTGTTGTGTTGTTTTTAAAATAAAGTGTAGTTTTCAAAAAAATAAAAAAATACAATATTTACCTGAAAAAAAAATACTTTTTATGTGTAAAGACACCCACACAGAAACCAGACATTGCATCTGTAGTGATTTATAGGCTTGTGTAATTTCGCCCCGATCACCGGGTGACTTTACACAATTTTTAATAAAAAAAAATAAATATAAATATTTATTTTTAACTTTGAAACACAACGGTTATCAAAAGAAGAAAGTTGAAAATTTCACATATATAACAAAGACCTACCTTCGCTTAGCTGAAAAAAAGTTATAGAGCAAAATGTGTCAAAATCGTGGTAAAGTAACCCCGCTCTACGGTACCTCAAAACTTTTTGTTAATTGAATTGTTAGTAAACACCTTTATACTAAGACATTTTCTGCTAATGAAATATCATCTGCTATTACACCTTCGGGTGAATGGCTCTAATACTTCTAATGACAGCAAATCATTATGTTTTTCTGGATATAAACCTACGAAATGACATCTAACTTTTGCTGCTTGAAGACTTATTTAAGAGAGTAAAATTTCGGCTGTTGAAAGCAATATGATTAGGTACGTTATAAAATTAGACTTATATATATATTGTTCGCTTATTGTTTACAAATTCACACACCAAAAACACTTTAATAAACAATGAACATACTTACTGAACTGTAAGAAAATGAAAAACAAGCCATCAAAAGAACTTACACAACACGAGCAGAGAAAATGACAAAAACTGAGGTTATGTACGTAATGTCATCCCAAGCGCGAAGTGTTGTATCTGCCGTGCGCGAAGTGCGGGCGCAGGACTGCTAAAAGTTGGAGATTTAAATACCAACCTGAGCAATCGCATTGCCCTAAATTATATTATTTTAAAAATACTAAAGTAGGAAAATCTTTTTAATACTATTTTTAATTTCACTTTTTTGACTTATGATTTTTATACCAATTTCTAGATATGACTTGGATATGCTATGGATATATCCAAACGAACATGATTTTAATCAATTTTTAAATATGACATGGATATGCTATGGATGTACCTAAACGAATGTGAGTTGTGGGCTGTCGATAGCATATTCTCAGGATGTGAATATACTTTTTTTGCTATGTGGGATATCCGTGATAGTCTTATGCCAGAAGTTAATTCCAAAGAAGCAACGTTTTTTAATATTTCCCAGATTCTTATACAAAAGATACAAGATCGATGAGATACAGCTTCAATTTCGACCCTCAGTATGCCAAGAATGGTAAAAATGTTGAAAGGCTATCATACAAAGTATATATGAATATAAAAAAATCTTTACACAAAAAAGATCTTTTTAAAATAAAAAGAGAATCTTTTTTAGAACACGCAAAAGCAACACGTTTTGATATATCTTACAGTAAGTGTAATGATTTTTTAAATTGTAATTGTAGTAAAGATAAGAAAATCCCTACATTTGAACGCCAGTTTATTGTCGACCAGAGGACAGTTTGGAAAATGGGTGGTAACATTGATATTACAACAGCAAAACAAATGGTTAAGTAGCGTGATTCTCAGAAATCCATTGATATGGAATATGAAGAAAGATCCCTCGAGAAAAATATAGACCCAGATGGTATTTGTAAAATACAAGATGAACCGTCTACATCTTCAGGGGTTAGGTCATCTCAAATGCAAAAATCTATACCCACAGTGGCTTTAGAATGTGGTAGGACCACTGTTTCCGATCGTGCAGCAGCAAGAGTTGCCTCTGCTGTTCTACAAGATTTTGGTATCCTGACGGAGAGTGCAACAAATAATGTAATAGACCGATCAAAATTTCGAAGAGCGAGAAAACGACAGAGGAATCTACTTTAGTTTGCTGAAAAGCGTAGAACCCAATACCCCCAATCAGTTTATTTTGACAGCAGAAAGGACAGAACATTAAAAATGGAACGACGTGGTAATAGTTATTTTTGTATTAAGTGCGTGAAGTGAGTGTTTTTTTAATGGCATATGAGAGTGTCAATTTTTTGCCGAGACCGCAGGTCGAGGCGAAAAATTCTCTCGAATGTGCCATTAAAACACGAATTTCACAAACGAAATACAAACAACATTTTTTGTACAACTGAAAGTTTGAATTAATCGGTAAAATTGTATATTATAATAAAAATTTTACCATATAATTTCACATAATCAAGTTAACAGCCCTGTCGTTACTATAGAAATGGTTTGTTGGCACGTTGCTTGTTTTGTTGTCATACGTTGATAGCTGTTCATATTTATTGCAATTTTTTAAATAAATAGTATAAGTACTTAAAATGGATGTAGATTACGATAGTGATAGCGAGATTCCTTCAGATATAGCCGATATAGCAAATTCGGCTATAGCTAACATGTTACCGGCGAAATCAAAATTTATATACGAGAAAAATTATAACCAATTCCGTGAATGGTGCGGCAAGAAAAATATACAAAAAGTGTCTGAAAAGGTACTTATATGCTATTTTGAGAAGAAATCAAAAACTGTAAAACCTTCTACTTTATGGAGTGTCTACTCAATGTTGAAGAGTACATTGAATGTTAAAGAAAATATTGATATAAAGAAGTTTTCAAAATTGGTGCCTTTTATTAAGAACAAAAACGTCGGATACCGAGGGAAGAAATCTAAAGTTTTATCGAGAGACGATATTAATAAATTCATTCAAGAAGCTGATGATGAAACAAATTTACTTTATAAGGTACAGATGATCAAAATTTTGTATTATTTCAGTAATTTCAATATTTTTTTAATTGTAGGTTGCGTTAATTTTGGGAATCAGCGGTGCTTGTCGCCGTGAAGAATTATTGAAGGTAACTATTGATGACATTGAAGATACCGGGTCTATATTGATTGTTAAAATACCGGATACAAAGACCTATTGCCCAAGAATGTTTACCGTTTCAAATTCTGATTATATTGAGATATATCGCAAGTATAGAGTACTAAGGCCGTCCCATACACACAAAAAGAGATTATTTTTAAAATATTCAAGAGGAAAATGTGTTGACCAACATGTGGGAATAAATAAAATAGGGGAAATTCCTAGCTTGATTGCAAAATGGCTGGGAAAAGAATTGCATAAGAGCTACACAGGTCACTGTTTTAGGAGGAGTTCTGCAACTCTCTTAGCCAATGCAGGGGGTAACATGACATCTATAAAACGCCACGGTGGTTGGAAATCTGCCGCCATAGCAGAAGGATATATAGAAGATAGTTTGAGTAATAAAATTGATATTTCTAATAAATTAAATTGTTCCTCTACTTCCAAACAAATCAATATAACTGATACAATTGTGGACTCAACTTTTCAAGGAATATCTAGCGTTTCTGATCAGCAGCAAGGTGGACTAGCTTCGGGAATTAATATTGGAAGCAATTGTTCGAACTTCACCATCAATTATTATTGTAACAAATGAGATTTTTTGGTAGTTGGTAATTAATTAGTAAATTTGTACAAAAAAATTCAATACATTTTTTAAAAAGTAATGTTTTATCGTTTTTTTTGTAAATCATTTTTCCAGTTAAAAAAAGTCTTTTTTTTTCACCGTGAAAAAAAGTATTTTTTTCACTGTTAAAAAAACAAAAGGTTTACGTATCGATAGCGATGAAAAAATGTCAACTTTTTTTGACAGTTGTACAAAAAAAATATTACAGAGCAAATGTCGTGGAAGAACACATTGTGTTAATTGAAGAACCCAATTCGAAATATATAGGCTCTCTATTAATCAGGATAAGCGAAGAACTGCTAAGAAAACCAATTATTTTTTTGAATCGAATTTAACTGCAAAAAACTAATAAAGTAAAAAGGTAGGGCGGACCCTCAAGACATGCAAAATGCAAATTTTTCACACTAATGCTAACTTGTTTCTAAAAAAATGGAAAAGTCAAAATTTAAGGGTGGGGCGGACCCTCAGGACCTTTTTCAAATTGAAAAAATAAAACAGAATATTAAATCGGAACATAAAATGCAACTTTTCGGCACTAGTGCTAGTTCGATTTCCAAAAAAAAAATTTGGATTAAATTCGTTCCACCCGGTCGTTGGTATGTATGGAAACGGTCGATTATTTCTTAAAGTAAAACAGCTAGCAAAAAATAATTAAGACAAAAGTTTTAGGGTTTTTTAAAGTATATAAAAATTTAAAAAAAATAAGTATATATACAGGATGAGTCAGAAAGCCGTAGGAAAAGAATGTTACCTTTTTTTTAATGGAATACCCTTTGTATTAGACTATTTTTGGTTTTATCATTAAATTACAATTATTTTTTAAAAAAAACATTATAAGTCTAAACCTAATAGTTTCCGAGATATCGACTATTGAAAAATTACATTTTTGCATTGACATCCTTTAGCTTCCTAACGATACGTCTTAGAGTAAAACGGCTCACATATTCCTGTCTTAGTTTTTTAATATCTTCCTACTGGTGTCAATTTCCGGTTAAACCGGATGTAACTCAAAAGCCGCAAATATAGTACTTCAGGTTTAATCGGAAGTTAAAATTTTTGGGAAGATAATAAAAAAGTAAGATAGGGGCATGGAAGCCATTTGGCTCTATGGCATAACATTAGAAAGCTAGAATCTGTCAAAGTTCAAAAATGTAATTTTTCAAAAGTCGAAATCTCGGAAACTATTAGGTTTAGACTTATAGTACACTTATTAAAAAATAATTGTAATTTTATGTAGAATCCAAAAATATTCTAAGATATAGGGTGTTTGATTAAAAAAAGTAACTTTGTTTCTCTACGGCTTTTCGACTCATCCTGTATGCTTACTTTTTTTTTAATTCTAATAGACTTTAAAAAACCCTAAAACTTTTGTCTTAAATATTTTTTGCTAGCTGTTTTACTTTAAGAAATAATCGACCGTTTCCATACATACCAACGACCCTGTATATATTGGTAAATTGGCTTCATATCATTTACTTTTAGTTCTGATAAATTTAAACAAAAATAAAATTATTTACATATAGGGTGTCAATTTGGAAACTTTCAATGCAAATATTTCCAAAACTAGAAAAGTTAGAACAACGCGATTTGGTATCAATGCTATTTGGGTAGGAGAAACTAGAACCATCATACTTTAGTCAAGGAGTCAGTCACCCCCTAGGCGCCCCACGCCATTACTTTAGAATTTCAAATGGCACCAAGCCCTTTGTTATATCTTAAATGAAAGGTCTCAAAACTTTGTAATTTATAAAAATAGTGAAATATTGAATCTTGTTGAGAATGTAGCAAATTTTCATCTAAGTTCCTATTTCCAGCAATATCCAGCTGATCTAGATTTAAAAATATGCTGTACTATTGTTCACAACAAAATAGAATGCATTTTGAGCATTTAAACAAATAAAATAATATTTAATTTTTTTCATTTTCAACTTTATTCAAATTACAAATTTTCTTCTCTATCAATTTTTTTTGTGCAGCTAAATACTAGTAAGTAAGACCTGTCGTTTAAAGTGTAACAAAGGGGGTGGTGCCACTTGAAATCTTAAAGTGTTGGCGTGGGGCTTCTAGAGGATGGCTAACCTCTTGACTATAGTACAGTAGTTCTAGTTTCCCCTAACCAAATAAAGTTTGTACCAAGTCGCGGTATTCTAACTTTTGTAGTATTCGAGATATTTGCATTGAAAGTTTTTAAATTGACACCCTGAATGTAGAGCAGTTGTTTTCTATTTTCTCTATTAACTGACCAACATTTGATTCGCCGAGGGTAGTCGCTATTGAGAGATTTTACTGTTCGTCAAAAAAATGCACTCATGTACAGGGACATTTTTTTAAGTGTCTCACCCGATTGGCGATTTTCCTGCTGACTATCATAAAAAACAAACTACATATTTCTTAATGATTTTCGATAAGGAAGCCGAATTTAATGTCAAAAATTACATAGATTTACAAATTTGACAGATGAGACGCCATTTTGAATTTTCTTAAATGGCAACCCCCATAAATAACCACACGATTCAATTGCATTTGGTGATCCGATTCTAAAAGTATATAGTTGTTGATACTTATTTTCAGCCGTTTCAGAAACATGGGGGTTCCTAATTTGCCTCCATCGATTTTGTCTTTTAAGTGTCTCACCCCTTTAATAAATAAATAGACCTTCTAAGCTGAACACCCTAATTTTTTTCACCCGTTAGCAACCGATCTACGCTATAGTCAAATCTGACAGATGTCAAAAAGTGACAGATACGACGCCATTTTGAATTTTTTTAAATGACAGCCAACAACAACTATATGGTTTTAGAATCGGATCGCCAAATGCAATTCAATTGTGTGGTTATTTATGAGGGCTGCCATTTAAAAAAATTCAAAATGGCGTCGTATCTGTCACTTTTTGACATCTGTCGGATTTGACTATAGCGCAGATCGCTTGCTCACGGGAAATTATGTCACTGTGAAAAAAACTAGGGTATCCAGCTTAGAAGGTCTATATATTAAAGGGGTGAGACACTTAGAAGACAAAATCGATGGAGGCAAATTAGGAACCCCCGTATCTCCGAAACGGCTGAAAATAAATATCAATATAGTTTTAGAATCGGATCGCCAAATGCAATTCAATCGTGTGGTTATTTATGAGGGCTGCCATTTAAGAAAATTCAAAATGGCGTCTCATCTGTCAAATTTGTAAATCTATGTATTTTTTAACATTAAATTCGGCTTTCTTATCGAAAATCATTGAGAAATATGTGATTTGTTTTTTATTATAGTCAGCAGGAAAATCGCCAATCGGGTGAGACACTTAAAAAAATGTCCCTGTACCTATTTGTGCGAGAAAAATCAATGTGCTGCATAATTTAAAAAAATAATTAATTTACTTCTTTGTTTTGTTCAAATTTAAACACGCCAAGTAATAATAATATATAAAACTGCTAAACTAATTAAATACAATATTAAAATATATAATCAAAACCCTTGTTATCTAATTCCCTATACTTCAAAATGCACGTATCTATTTGTGTAAAAAATCAATGTGCGGCATTATTTAAAATTATGATTAATTTACCTCTTTTATTTTCTTGTAATCAATTCGGCAAAAAAGTAATATAATGATTTATACCAAGGTTTCTTGCCAAATTTTAGTCTCCTTTTCCAACGGATCGTTAAAATCGCTAATCCTCGTGATTGTGTAGCTACGCCACTAAAGTAGAGCCCCAAATATGTAAACAGTGTTCGGTAATTTAAGTAATATTATATTATATTTAATTTTCGTTTCTTTATCTAATTTAACTTTTTATAAAGCCACTGCAGAAATATCAATGTCATTCAGTGTACTGTATATTTCCTAATAAATCCAGTTGAAATATTATGACACTTTCCTCTTCTAATAGAAACATGACAGCCGCATGACTTATCCCATGGGAGCCCCTTGCACTTTCCTGAAATGGCTGGCTAACTCGATTTGGCAAACTCTGGATGTCAGTTGGACAACCTGTATGTATACCTATGTTGCCAGATTTATATGCTTATATCACAATAATGGGATTTTTGACACTGTTTGAACAAGCTCACCTAAATTCTAATTTTGGCCAAAGACAGGTTTGATTAATTGTAGAACTGTAGTATTCATAATAATATGCCTCTATTAGATTATTAAGTATTTATGCATAAATCGCCATTCGTATCTTTATATATTAATTGTTGAAACTGTCCCCCAGATGATTTCTAGGGTAGGAGACAGGATTTTACTGAACTGGCTGGTAAATATGTGAAATAAATTAAGAAAGCGATACTTAAAGAACACGTAGACTAGTTTAGGGATCTGCTAAACCTACTTCCAGGGTCGGAACTTTGACTGAAATGGCTCCGGGGCAAAACAAAATGTGGGGGCCCCATTTATAAATTACTGTAAAATAAATAAAGGGTAAGAATCACAGTACTATTTCAATAATAATTATACTTATAAATTATTCACAAATAATTTCTTGAAATCTTAACTTAAAATCTGTTTGTGGTAACGATAAATCTTTAAAAAAATGTTTCACAGTATTTCAATTGTTTACATCAAATATGTAAAAACAGTAGACAGCATTCAGAATGATTAAAAAACGGGTGACTCTTTGACGTCTTTCACAAGACCGATCTCTTTCGAAAATGTCGACAGGAAGCAACTGTGATGAAAAAGAAGATGACACGTCATTGGAAAAAGTTTTCTCGTCAGCTTTTTGCTCCTCTTTAATGAATTTATGAGAAATTGATGTTGCAGGATTTGATAAGTGTAATGTATTATAAGGCTGCAGTTGTCGAAGTCATTCGTACCTTTATAGGCTTTAAACATTTAAGGAGTACCTACTGAAAGATACTTGAGATAAGGACAAATGGAATCAGTAGAGTTTGGACCTAAAAGCGTGCCTTGTAAACATTTAAACAATATATAAATATTCTTAATTAAAGTGTGCTTAATTGGCCTTAACTGAAACATAACAATAAGTATCCAAACATTCTTCCAGTGAATCTATTTCCAAGTTTCCATGATATTGATAGAAAATATTCACTCGGAAGCGTTGTTGCGGATTATTAAACCTTGGGTAATTCATCGAAGCAAGACTTGTCTTTACGTAATATTTTGTCTACAATTTTCAACCACACATAAACACATTTGCCAGTTATGACTCAAAACTTGCTTTCAAGCTCTCAATACTATGCAACGCATTTTGGAGCTGATTATGTGCAAGAAAAAGATAAATCTTGTCTGACCGCAATACCTTGAAAGGTAACTTCATAATTCGCAATATTTCGTCTTGAAGCACAAGAAGAAAAACGAAATCATAGGTTTCGATTTTTTTCTGAATCCCAGCGCCATTATCCCTTCGATAGACTTTTGTTTTCAATATTATCTGGCTTAAGCATCTGCGAGTGGCGATGGACGGATTTCTTTCAGACACATTTAACATCAACGCCGGAGTCCCTCAAGGTTCTATATTGTCGCCCACCCTATTTTTACTATACATTAACAATCTTTTGGAAAAAACTAAAAATCTTATATGTAGCTTCGCTGATGACAGCTCACTTGTTTGCCAATGCACATATCTATAGGCAGCAAGAGGTCTCACATCTCAACAAAGACCTGAAAGAAATTCTGTCTTGGGGTGAGAGTAACCAAGTGGAATTTAACGCTAAACCCAGGCTCATTCAGAATCTATAGTCTGTTGCTTAATATAAAAGAGCAATAAATCATTATTGAACTGTAAAACCCAGTGGTCTTTGCCGTATTCCATAGGTGTAGTCCAATTATTATTTAATGTAACATTCGGAGTTGCAAAAATAGTTGAGATGTGTTCGAATATGACTGGAGTCGGACAGTCAACAATATACCGACTTGTGCACGAGGATAAACGCGGCCGCATCAAGTCACCAAAGAGAAGTGCAGAAAGAAAAGAAACTGTAATGAGGATGAAAAGACTGCCATCAGAAATATCATACACTCGTTTTACTTAAAAAAAAAAAAAGAAACAACTTCCTTGGATAACTAATAATGTCTGAAATGAAAAAGGATGATTTCATTCCACCCATGGGTAAGAAGAAACTATGAAAAACTTTGAAGGATATCAATTTTTGTTATGAAAAAATTCAAATCAGAAAATCACTTTTAATAGAGAAAGACGAAATAATCTGCTGGCGACGACAATATTTGAGGGCAGTTAGACAGTTTCGAAGGGAAAACAGAAATATCTATTACACGGATGAAACTTGTTTAAATGAAGGATTTACCGTTGATAAAATATGGCAGAATAAATATATAAAATGCGCGAGGCAAGCTTTCATGGAGGGATGGTCACTGGAATAAAAGCACCCTCGGGAAAAGGTAAAAACTTACTTATTACTCACTTACATTGGTAGCAAAAATGGATTTGTCGATGGCGGCTTACTAGCATTTAAATCAAAACGGACTGGAGACTATCATGAACGCTGATGTCTTTGAAGAATACTTCCAGCAAATGCCAGATCTTATTCCTACTGGGCCTGTTATAGTCATGGATAATGCCAGCTACCAATCAAGAAAATCCGAAAATATACCAACGTCTTCTTGGAAAAAGAATGACATCATTCATTGGCTTACTGTAAATAAGAAGCCATTTCATAAAGATATGCTGAAAAAGGAGATTGTTAAGTTGAATGAACTTCGTTCTACCAAATTTATTGTCGGCGAAATCGCTTTAAAACGAAATATAACGATACTTCGCCTTCCGCCATATCACTGTGAATTAAACCCCATAGAAACGCCGCTGTCACCTTACTTTCATTCATTAAACTCGTCTTTCTATTCTATGCAAATTAGGGTGACCCTAATTTAGGGCTGATTCGGGGTGTGTAGGCCTTATATACCTAATATACGGAATTTATAAAAACTATCATTACAATTTACCTGAAATTTACAATGCAAACTTTAAGTTGTCCACGCTGCTTAATGGGTCCTGTCATTGTAAATTTACATTTTATTACTCTCTCGCATTAAGCAGCAAAGTATACGGTAAGTAGTAGGCCTCTTCGGGAATGGCCCCGGCAGCGAACGAAGAGGTGAAAATCCAATAAAAAAGAAATGATATAAAGTACATGTTTCACAAAGATATTAGCGCACTTATTACGTGGTAAATCTAGTGCAAAAAACAACACAACTATTTTGCAGGACAGGTATGCCATTCTCTCTGCAATTGCCAAATTTTAATTACGACAGTACTCTAAAATTGCCATTAAAACAATTAAACAACATAAGTAATATAAGAAGAAGCGCGTGACAATTTGTAGCACACTGTATGACATGGATCAAAAAAATTTTTTACTTAACTTCGGATCAGCAGTAGAAATGCATTGTAGATTATATTATCCTTTCCACGGCTAGCGCCAGGAATCCAGGAGTTACCTGGTGCTCGCCCTTGAAGTAACTGTTAAATATTTATTAGTTTACAAGTTGCGTCAGGTAAATAACCATAGTCATCGAAACTATTAGACCGAACAATAACAAATAAACGTGTTGTCATCAATGTATTCGAGTCTAAAGTAAATCAACATTCAAGCTGCTCCCCTCCCTTTGGTTTGCCAGACTTACGCCACAGGAAACGTAGTATTCTGGGCTTACGCTGTTAAAAGTATTAACTTCTATGATTAACTAGAATAACATGATGTGGGAAATTTACAACATTGCCTAAAACCTTGTAAAAAATCTGTAGTATGGCAAAGCAGCAATAAAGGATCCGCCTAGATTCCATCATTTTCGTGGCCAACCGCATTGACTCGGCAATACTCGGCATAGCGGATGTTCCATTAATTTGTGACAGCGTTTTTCTGTGGGTTTTCTTGGAGTTTTGTCACATGCATATCTAAAGGCAGCGTAATCCCCACTCCCGGCCCCACCTAGCTCCTCACAGCGTCTCGCCACCAAACGATTTTGGCACCACAATTTTATAGCATTTATGAACGGCGTGTCGGATCTATAGTTACGATGCCTATGTTAATAACTGTTATCTCGCGCTTTTTATTGCTCCTTTTATATTATTTTAAATCTACTTAAAGAAAGCTTTGTCAAAATTTGGACATGTGACAACAGTGTTCACAAACAACGGCTAATTCTATTGTGGTCGGGTAGACCTGACCTAATCATTTATTTACTGTTGTATTCGAGTAAAGGGGTACAATGGACCCTTAGCACTCAGTTGGTCCTGATTTTGTGGTTAATTTTTAAACAAGATCTTGTAGTAAATCTAGGAAATTCTGTATGACTATTTTGGTGTTTAGCAAAATAATAACAATTTCTAAGGCCATAAATACAGTTTATGATCGTGTTAAAGAGGGATGATAGTTTGTAAACTAATTTGTTCATAGTATTAGACAACCCATGTGGGCAATTATTATACACTATAATCTCTCGATAGCGAGCACCCTCGGACAATCAAATGTTGATCGGTTAATAGGTGCGGTTCGTTAATAGAGAAAAATTAAAACAACTCGTCTGCATTTTACAGTGTTTGATTTATTAATAAGTATCTATATACTATACCGGGAATCCACGGAAGGTGGCTCACTCCTATAGCTCGTTTGTTTTTAAAGATAATGGAATGAAATTCGGAGGATTCGTATGCGATATAAAACTGCATTTTTTGACAGGTGATTAAACTTTATAGAACTTTCGGTTTTACCGGAAGTGACATAAATTTTCGATTTTTCAATGAGACACCTCTTATATTTTTACTCTCTTTGAATCCATATGACATTCTAAATACAATCATGTGTCACTTTTTGTCATAAAAAAAATAAATAAATAAAACAAAAGAAGAGCTAAAAATATACATCCACATATCTATTGTTGTTGCTGACATAGTCGTACTTTTTCTACTGTCGCTCTTGAAACGGTTTTAACTGTTGTGGTATAATTCTATGAATAGCTGCCCTTTCTTGCTTCTCTAATTCATTCTGTGTGGCAGGAGGCACATCATAAACCTCGTTTTTAATAGAACCCCATAAAAAGAAATCTAGAAGCGTAAGGTCGAGTAACCTCAAAAAATTGGAAAAGGAATAAGTCTTGGTAAAGGTATAAATTAAAAACAATTCTGTTTTACCTAGCCGGCCAACTAACTGGACTTCTATTTCCAATTCAGTTTTCGTTGTATGATTCGTTTAAATATTCTGTAACTGCCCTCATATTGTGTGGTGGGGCACTATCTTGTTGGTAAAATAGTCCCACTCGATTTACTAATGGTATCTCATCCAAAAACTTCTCAATTTCTTGCGTGAGGAAACCTAGATATCTCGCCCCTGTTAGCGAACCGTCAAAGAATATAGGGCCTAAAATTCTCTCCCCTAAAATCCCAAACCAACAGTTAAAACCAAACCGTTCTTGAAAATCTCCCTCCTGCATCAAGTGCAAATTTTCGTGGGACCAATATCGCTTATTATTTCTGTTGAAATGTCCCAAAATAGTGAAACAGCTTTCGTGAGTATAAGGAATTTTATATGGAAATGTATTATCCTCCAAATATTTTCCTAAGAACGAATTGCAATACTCGTCTCTTTCATTATCGTTTGGGTACAGGTGCTGATGTAGTTGGTATTTATATAAATGGTTTTTATATAATTGGTATGGAAACCCGATGGCTCCATCTCGTTGGTGGAGCCATCGGGTTTCATTCTCTATTTTAATGATATTTATGTTTATTTAAAATATTGCAGAAGTCTCACAAATGCCACATTCTAGCGTGATCTCCTTGAGTGACGCATTGATATTCACTTGCACGTATGCCAGAACATTTATTTCTATTTCCTCACTCACAATAATTGGATCGTTTTCATTATTATCAGGCTTATTTCGCATTTTCTGAACCAGTATTGCATAATAATGCCGGGTTGGGTGACGGCGTTCATATCTCTGTGCGTAAACACGTGCAGCATCGGTTAAGTTTTGCCCACACTCTCCAAAAACTAATAACTGATCAACTTTTTCGCTCCTTGTATAAATATTATTATTTCCCATGATTTTTATACAATAACGTACACAATAATTACCTAATTTACTTTTGCAGAAGCGAAGTTCCATAAGATGTTGACTTGTGAATTTTGACATCTTAACGTTTTTGTTTTTATCAGTTGTGTCGGTCACAGGCTATTCGATTAAATCTTATTTTATTCTCAAACGGTGCTTTATTTTAGGAAAGTCGTACATAACGTAACATTTTTACAGTTTTTTAAAGGAAGTTTGCTTAAAACCTAACAGTGTTATAAAATGCTCTTCTTTCCTAACCCGACGGGCCACCATGTTGCCATTTGAAAAAAATGAGTAATAAAGGTTTCAAAATTTAATTTGACACAGTAGATAGGTTTCGACCGAAAACAGTTAAGTCGTTAGGACTGAAATGAGTGATTTTAAAGTATTCATAGCCTTCTAGATTAAAAAATGAAATTAAAAAGAAAATAAGAAAATGGTTACAAAAAGTGACAAGTGACGCATGGTTGTATTTAGAATGTCATATGGATTAAAATAAAGTAAAAATATACCAGGTGTATTATCAAAAAATCGAAAGTTTATGTCACTTCCGGTAAAACCGGAAGTTTTATAAAGTTCAATTACCCGTCAAGAAATGCAGTTTTATGTCGCATACGAATCCTTCACATTTTATTCCATTATCTTTAAAAATAAAATAGTTATAGGGGCGAGTCACCTTCCGTGGACACCCATATAATATATAAGTATATTCAAATAATTTTAAATATTTTTGTTTAAATTTATCAGAACAAAAACTAAATGAGATGAAGTCAATTTACCAATATGTATACAGGGTGCCCAAGATAAGGAGGGCCTCTATGGGGATCTCGGTTATGGTAAGAGCTACAACTTTGATTAAATGGGGAAAAAGTTGCGCAATCAGAGGACTAATAATATGGCATAAAAAAAGTTTTAGTAATATTTGTAAGTTTTGAGATATTAAATAAAAACTGATATTTTGGATTTTTGATTTTATTTTTCTTTGGCGTTATTATTAAAGTTAGAGCAAAACTGACAAAACTCTCTCACAGCAACTTGTTATGAACTTAAAGATTACATCGCAATTTTTTTTATACGACGTTTCGTTTCCAAGCAAACACCATCAACTTCATTTTTTCTAATACGGCCCTGATTTCTTATTGTCAAATTTTGAGAGCATTTTTTATTCTTAATTCAATGATGTACCAGACAATGTTGTTTAATTACGTTTCGAGCCTTTTTAACCATCTTTATGAAATTTTCAGGGTCCGGACCTGGATCCTAGAGTGTTGCATATGCTTTTTCAGCTTTTTTAATTAAACCTTACGATACTGTTTAAAAAAAAATAAAAACTTCCTGGGTTTATTTTCTTTTTGAAACAACACAAATCTACGCTGTTGCAAACTAAGTATTGTTCTTTTCCCAAATTAGCGAAGTAGGCATTGGAAAAAAAAATTAGTAGGTATGGTGTCAGACAATTTGGCATTACTTCAGTTGAACTAAATATGGCAGGTTATTATTCAAATGAAGAAAAATTTGATATGTTATCATGTTTTATTTTAAGCGGAGAAAATTGTAATGTAGCGGAGCGGATGCATTTGGACAAATATCCGGAAAGGAGACAACCAGCTAAACGGACTTACAGTAAGTTAGTAACTAACCTTAAAGAACACGGTGCATTTAAAAAACCCATGCTCTCCCGAAAAAAAAATAGTAACCAGGAAAAGGTTTTCAGCGTATTATTAGCTGTTACTGAAAACCCTGGAGTATCAACTAGAGAAATTGATGAAAATGTAGGCGTAGCGAAATCAACTGCTCAATTTATTTTAAACAAACAAAAATTTCACCCATATAAATACAGAATTTGTCAAGGACTGAGGCCAGGTGATGCAGAAAGACGTCGATCATTCTGCGAATGGTACACCAGAAAATGCCACGAAAACATAAATTTTCCTTACCAGATAATTTGGTCTGATGAAAGCATGGTAAATCGAAACGGGATCTTTAACAGAAAAAATGTACATTACTGGTCTAAGGAAAATCCACGTGTATTCAAAGAATCAAGACACCATTCTATCAACATAATTTAACATCTGAGCATTACCTGAATTTACTCCAAAATGACTTAGAGGAGGCTCTGGATAATTTACCTCTGGCAGAACAACGCGACACTTGGTTCCAGCAGGATGGTGCACCTGCACATAATTCAAGGGTAGTTAGAGAGTACATTTCAGCAAGATTTCCAGAAAAAAGTATCAGCACTTATTCTGTAACACCCTGGCCGGCGCGTTCCCCCGATTTAACCCCGCTTGATTTTTTCCTTTGGGGATATATCGAGAATTGTGTTTATAAGCAGAATTTTGAAACAGAAGAAGAGCTTAGACAACTAGTGCTTGCAGCCTTTCACAGCGTAACGCCACAAATGTTAACTAATGTCCTAAATAATACAGTTTTAAGATCCTATTTATGTTTGGAGAACGACGGAAATCACTTTGAACACCTTTTGGAAAATTAATTTTTAATGAGTTAATGTTAGTTTTATTTCAATTAATTAAAGTTTAATTATTATGGGTTCGGAATCAGTATTTTACAATGTTAAATAAATAATTAAAAATCTATTATGTAATTTTATTATTTTTTTTTAAATTCATAATGAAACTAAAAAGATTACGTTGTTACCTTCTACATCCATCATTTTCAATTTTTTAATTAAAAAAGCTGAAAAAGCATATGCAACACTCTAGGATCCAGGTCCGGACCCTGAAAATTTCATAAAGATGGTTAAAAAGGCTCGAAACGTAATTAAACAACATTGTCTGGTACATCATTGAATTAAGAATAAAAAATGCTCTCAAAATTTGACAATAAGAAATCAGGGCCGTATTAGAAAAAATGAAGTTGATGGTGTTTGCTTGGAAACGAAACGTCGTATAAAAAAAATTGCGATGTAATCTTTAAGTTCATAACAAGTTGCTGTGAGAGAGTTTTGTCAGTTTTGCTCTAACTTTAATAATAACGCCAAAGAAAAATAAAATCAAAAATCCAAAATATCAGTTTTTATTTAATATCTCAAAACTTACAAATATTACTAAAACTTTTTTTATGCCATATTATTAGTCCTCTGATTGCGCAACTTTTTCCCTATTTAATCAAAGTTGTAGCTCTTACCATAACCGAGATCCCCATAGAGGCCCTCCTTATCTTGGGCACCCTGTATACTGCACGTGCATACTAACATATATATTATACAATACTGTAATGTTTGCTTTGAAATTCTCATTTTTTAAGACAGTTAGAAATTAATGATTGTTTTATATTTTTTATTTTATTTTTATAAAACTCAGATTCACATTTTAGTAGCAATTGAGAAATATTTGTAGAATGGTCAAAATTGTTAACATTATTTCAAACTTACGCAGGCTTGATGGGCTTAATATTTTCGGCAGTGGAGCAAGTTCAGGTTCCTCCTCCTCTGTCTCAGAGTTGGGAGTAGTCTCACCCGTTTCTTGGATCTCTTCAAAAACATTCGATGATAGTCAATTTTGCACTTCCTGTTGGCATATCGCTATTAATAGAGTCAAATTGTTTCAAGTTCATAAATGTGTCCTTAATATTAGAAAATATTTGTGCGAGTGGAATATTATCTTCTTCTTCGAAGTCGTCAATATTATCTGTATTACACATAATCCCGGCTTTCATAAAGCATTTTTTTTATTGTCACTGGTGGCAAATTGCGCCAGGCTACCGAAACCCATATCAAGGCGTTGGTTATGGTTATATTATTTTCCATTTCTTGAAGAGGACAACCAGTGTCTAAATAAGTCAAATAAGTTTGACACTATCCAGTGTAATTTTGGGATAAAACGTTGGATTATCCAGAAACAATACCTTCCATTCTTCTTCTTCACCTTGGTATCAAATCTGTGAAGCCATGTTGCCATGATGTCTACTGTCATCCACGCTTTCTTGTTCGAGACCCATTGGAGAGGTATGTGCGCCCTTAAAATATCCAGGATTTTTATCTTTGCCTACTAAAGGGTTTTCCAATAAGAACGATATGATTTTAAAACGATATGGTACCCATGGTAATAAAGTTATACCTGTCACCAGTTGTCAGTTATTGTCAGTAAACTATAACAATTTATTATGGCTAAATACGCGCTTCAAGAACGTTTGGTTATTATCCAAAAATTTTATGAAAATAGACGATCTTTTGTGAACACTTATCGCGCACTTCGCGAAAACTTCGTCCTTCCTCCTTCTTTGCTTGCCATTCGTCGCATCGTTGAGAAATTTGAAAATAATTTTACTCTTCACGATGCAAAAACACCAAAAAGTCATCGAAACGCAAGAACTGTTGAGAATATTGTTGCTGAAAGAGCTAGTGTTGCAGTGTATCCAAATTTATCAATTCCTCGTCGTGCTCAAGAGTTAAGGATTAAAAAAACGACAACTTGGCGTATTTTGAAAGAAGACTTGAAGTTACACCCATATAAGATTGTTTTGACCCAAGAACTTAAGCAACTGGACCATCGTCGGCGCAGAGAATTTGCTGCTTGGAGTTTAGAACAACTTGAAAGGGATCCTAATTTTGCCAAAAAAAGTATCTTTTCAGATGAAGCTCATTTTTGGTTAAGTGGATACGTTAACAAGCAAAATTGCCGTTTTTGGTGTGAAAACAATCCACAACAGATTCATGAGAAGCCTTTGTATCCGCTAAAGGTAACTGTATGGTGGCATCATCGGACCATTTTTTTTTTCCAAAATGAGGCAGGAGATGCAGTTACAGTGAATGGTGAACGATATCGACAGATGTTAAGAAATTTTTTGTGGCCGAATATAGATGCACTTGATTTGGAGGATATGTGGTTCCAGCAAGACCGTGCCACATGTCACACTGCTCATGAAACTATCGATATACTGCAAGAAAAGTTTGACGAAAGGATAATTTCAAGGAATGCTACTGTTCAGTGGCCTCCAAGAAGCTGTGATTTAACTCCTTTAGATTACTTCTTTTGGGGCTATTTGAAATCTAAGGTTTATGCAAACAGACCACAAACACTTGATGCATTAAGGTTGAACATTGAACCCTGCATTCGTTCAGATCACGCCCGATTTATTGCATAAAGTCATCGAAAATTGGGTTCGTCGAATTCGCTCGTGTACACGAAGTCGCGGAGGACATTTAAACGATGTGTTATTCAAAACATAAATGTTATGAACTATACTTTAAGATAATATAAAAAGTTTTATTGTATCTGAAATAATTTTAATTTTATTTCATTTTGAAATCATATCGTTCTTATTGGAAAACCCTTATAAGTATTTCTTCCTTCTTACCTTCCACTAAATACGTCCCTTGAGGCATAATCCTTTAAAATGGTCAATAGCCTTTCTTTCCAAGCAGTTCCGTCTTTGATTTTAATACCGGCTGATTCGCCACCTATTTTCTTAAAAGTAATATCGTGCCGACGACGGAACTTTTGTAACCATCCATTTAATACCTTAAAGTTACCTAGTCCTAGACATTGAGAGATTCTCGGGCATTTGCTTGAATTATGTGCCCGGATATTGGTTAGTGCTTGTTTCGCGCCTTATAAAACCAGTTAAAAACAACTTGGTCCACTGCCACTCCTTCTACTTTGGTTAATTTTCTTTTTTGTTCACTGTTGCCACCTTCTTGAGCCAATTCCTGGTACTTAAACCAGTTGTTTCACTTTCCTCGATTAATTCAAGTTTTCCCGTTAAGAAAGACATTTCCTTTTTCCCGTTATGCTTAAATATTCACGTTAGTCCCAAAACACACAAAAGCTGTTCAAAACAAAACTAATGTTAACAAGCGATTTATCAGCCGTTAAAGCAAATTGAATGGATTAGCCTGCAATAATAGTTTATTTATGGTACAAGTGCGTTATGTTATATATAAGTCACGGTGGGAAATGTTTAGCCCTCAAGGCCGTAGGCCGAGAGGGCTAATTCCCGAGTGACTTATATGACCTAACACACGAGTGCCATACAAAATTGTATCCAACACTTGATGATAATAATAAAAAATAGAAAATTATATTGTCTCAATGCAGACTGGAAAACCCTGTATTATGTTTTAATTGACATATTTTTGAATGACAAATTTGACACGTAAAAGTTGGCTAGTGTAATTATTGTTGTTATGAAATTGATTAATAACAAAAATTTAAAGAGAGTAATGCCCGTATTCTCCGTAATGTTTTAAGCTGGCTTAAAAAGAAAGCCGCTTTAAGATGCCGTTTTCTTAAGCACCGTTAACCTTAAGAACCGTAAGCTTACTTAATTTTAAGCCCACAATAGTGGAGGCTTAATATCGGGCTTAAGATTTGCATTTGCGCAGTGGTTAGCTTTGATGACAGAAATCGAGAGGGTGTTTTCTAACCTCTTAAATTTTGTGGCTGTACTGTATGTGCAATTGTAGTTTGGTGCTATCGTAGGTATCACAAAAGTATTGTTGCTGAGATTCTACGACAATTTTTTTCATTCTAATGGAGTTTGAAGACGAAATTTTCCTAGATGATTTAGACATCATTGACATGGGATCTCCCAGAAGGATTTATGCACGTCAAAACCCTTTTAAGACGGTCAGTTTTTTTATCTTCTAAAATTCCTCCATACTTTTCGGCAATTAATGTAAATAAAAACGATTTTTCTGCATAAGTAAAATTAGATGATCTCTTTTTCTCATTCATCTTTTTATAAAATTAAAAAAAGAAACAGTAAAATTCAAAACTTTTAACAATTATTTTCAAACACAATTTTATAACACGTAAATAAGGTATCAGGTAATATACATATACAAGTAATGCATACAGCAATTATATTACACAAAGCACATGAAACGAAAAATAAGGTTACAATGATGTTACAAATTTCTTCCTCTGTACTCTACCACTTGACGGCCTCAGTCTCTGAGCAAAAAAGAAGAGAAAAATGTGACGTTGCCAAATCTTAAGGAGGCTTAATTAAACCCGACAATAATTGTTTCGGTGCTTACCTTAAATTAGTTAAGCGAGTTTAAGAAATTAAGTCAACTTTAGTTAAGCCAGCTTTTCTACATAACAGAGAATACGGGCATTTATTATTTATTTATTTATTTATTTATTTAAATTATTATTTTTGCCATTTTCGATGGTAGTTTTTCAAAATATAAATAAAACTCCAGCCGAAATTCAAAAAGAAGCTGACCTAGCGTGTTCATTTATTATTCCCACAAGTCAAGAGATAGTTATGACAAAACCTTTAAAGAATTTATCGACTGGTCTGATAAAAGATGTGTCTGCGTGAGTTATAATCATAACCCACTAGTGAGTTATAAGCTACTTTGTTAGTTGAAAATCGAACTAATAATGTTCACATTATAATGTAAGTGTTGGATAATAGTATATTATTAACCAAGGTTTAGACAGCCATCATTATTGCCCGAGCGGCAAGTTTAAATCACGAGGAGCGAAGCGACGAGGGATTTAAGACGCGAGGGCTATAAGCTGTCTAAACCGTGGTTAATATAATATTTTTTCCACTACTACAAACTTTTATAAGACATTTATCTTTATAGTATTATTAATTATAAAAAATTATAGGTAGGTACAAGTATATTTCTTAATCAAGTTACCTGCGCTTTGGAAGTGGCAAAATATTTTGTTGTTTTGTCAGGTGGCTTTCTTAATGTCAATTTTTGTTCATTTATGTCATCAGATTTCAAGAGTTTCCCTTTTTTTTTAAATGATCGAAGAAAATGTTGGTGATATTATGATGTGTACACCTCCAGAATTAAGGATGGAAGCAGAAAAAATGTTGATTGTATCGATATTTTACAATATCAGGCGTCTGTAATAATCTAAAATGTATTGATAATTATCTGGTTGCCTAACTGTTTAAAATGTTTATGAATTCATGTTGTAGAATTAAAAAATCAAGTTACCTGCATTCAAATAGATTCTTGAAGATCGGTCAATAATGGATTTCAATGCCTTATTATTGACCATGGTCAATAATAACTTATAAGGTAGAGAAAAACGATTTCTAACGTTAATAATCGGTCAATAATGGCGATGTTATAGGTTAGTAGTGGAAAAAGTAATTAATGTATGTAGCTATATTTCGTAAAAATTCTTGGGGTCGGGTTTCACTGCCCCTAATGGAGGGTGTTCTTAGCAATAATGTTTAGCAGAAATTACGATGATGAGTGCCCGCGGTCGTTTAACAGATGGGTAAAGAGGAGTATAAAATAACGGAATTTCAATTTTTAAATATAGGGAATTTATTACAGAGGCCGTCACAAACAGAGGTTTTACTATATTACGATCTGATCATTAGCAAAGTAATACAATTATTTTGTACAAACTTCACCTCAAGAAAATTGTATGGCAAGAGTATCTATTAGAGATCCCAGAAAAGGCCATTGTTACTGGAGTACCAAGGAGCATGAATGGCATTCCTTAGTTACGTACTATATTAGAAAACTTTAAAATCCACTTTTTAACCAAATCTTATTCCTTACATACTTAACTATGATAAAATACTGACAACACATGCTTGTTTCCATTATCCATAGTGGGAAAATACCACAATTAGCGTAATTTAAATGCAAATTAAATTCCTACAGTTAACAATATTATTCGTTTGAGATACGCTTTACCCTTTATTATACCGATATAATTATTTTAGTGTAATTCTTAATTGAAATTACAACTTATTGAATATTATTATGTAATAGTCGTCAACAACATTCTTCCAAAATTAAAAGAATTGCGTCAAATTTCCTAAATCACTTAATTCATAAATAACGCCAAGAAACCATAACAAAAAAAATTTAGGTACAGATGAAATTTGAGATTGTAGTGGAAAAGTTGTGTCATTTTTGTTATGAAGCATGTGAAGTGTCAAGCAAAATGAAATCCTCATTATGTTACCCGTCTTTGGTTTCTAAAAATAAGATTCTAGAGCATGCCCGAGTTCACTATTATTCTTTTGAACCATGAGTTATGTTTTTATATTATCATGGTTTAATTATATTTGATTAGGTGAGAGAACACAAGACTAAAATAAATAAAATTAATCGACCGAGCAGAGCTTACAAAAGAATTCGGACTTACATTACGTAATTCAAGGTAAGTCATAGCAGAAAATTACTCTCTACCATAGACATAGCTCTTGTTGTCAGAAAAGCATGAAAAATATTTGACCACACAAATTTTTCATTTTATCCGAAAACTTTGTTTGCCTACACCCGTCCGCTTTATTGTAAAGGGCGGAATATATGCAAAGTGCATATATAAGCATTTTTTGTATATTTTGTCAATTTTATAATAAAATGCATATTTTTCCCAAATTATTAATTTATGAGCATATTTTTATGTTTTCGGCATTATCAAAAAATGAAAGAATTTGAACTTGTTTCAGAGAAGCTGAAGACAATTATATAATAACTAATATTTACGTTTTGATTACACACAAGGTATTTATTGGGGGTTTTCGGGGTTTGTAGGTATATTGTTAGGGGTTATTTATTGTCATTTAATAATGCCTTATTTAACTAACCTTAACAAACTGTATTTATATCGCGTTGTAATACGTACTTCTGTTTTAGTTTGTCGAAAGATTTCAGTATTTTCAGTGTGAAACTAGTGATTTCAAATTTATGTTCAAAATGTCTAAAGTGGCGAATAAGTCTTCGTGGATTAAAAATTTCCTAGAGTTAGAGTTTAGTGGAGAAAAAGTCTTCTGTAGAGCTTATGCAAAAATTATTGTTTGTGAGAAGAAGTTCCAAATCGATCAACATTTGAAAACACCGCTGCATAAATGAAAGTTAAAAAGAATGAAATCTGAGCCAGTTCAGCTGAGTGTAAAAAACGCATTTCAAAATGTTGGAGAAAAATCGAAATCTGAAAATGAAATTTTTCAAGAAGATTTATGCAAGGCTTTGGTCGCAGCAAAATCCGCAATTTAGAGGATTTTTGCAAAAATATTGTGAACAAACCATTCCTGATGAATCCACGCTTAGAAAGAAGAATGTCCATTTAGTATACAAAACCGTTTTAGAAGAAAGTATAGCTTTATTGGGTGATAAAAATGTTTACATTATTGTTGATTAAAGCACAAATGCTTGTGGCAGATATATCGCACATCTTATGATTGGAGCATTCAAGAAGATAAAGCAGCAAATCCATATTTAGCAGCTTTTAAGCAGCTAGACAAAAGTAAACTGACCTAACCATAATATTCTCGAAAAACTGAAAATTCGCTAAATATCAGAAAGAAACACTTGGCAACGTCACAAGCAAATTTAACAATCAATAGACGGATATAAAAGCATTTCTTTACCTATTCAAATAAGAAAAAATGTACAGGGCGTTTCATTAAAAAACACATATCTTTATGTAATCATTCTTTTTGGGCCACTCATTATTCGCTACAATATTATTACGTTTTATGTCTTTTGGTAGAATAAAGATGAAGATAGAAAAAAAATGTAAAGTTTCTTAGATATACAAACCGATATTTTTTTAACCACCTCATATGCAGGTAATAGTACATTATTTAACGAGCGTATAATGAAGGCTATATTACACGAGATTTTAAAACACGAGCCGAAGGCGAGTGTTTTAAGGATTCGAGTGTAATATAGCCATTATACGCGAGTCAAATACTATACTTTATCTACGACTATTCAGTATTCAAGAAGTTAGAAAATGGATTCAGAGCAACACATTTTATTACAATAGGATTATTATTAATGGTATTTCTTAACTAAAAAATACGATTCAACGATGTTAACCATAATTAAACAAAATACAATTACTTATTTCTAATTTTTCATGAAATTTATTATAAAATTAGAGAAATTATGAAAATGAATGGGAGCAGGAATATTACTTATATTCATATCGTTCTTATTAGTAATGGAAAAAGTTTCGGAGCTAACATTATCTACAGTGGTAGATGTAGATGGACATAATTTTGAGTTTATTTGTTTTAAAATTTTATGAGCAGCGTCTATTTTAGTTTTTTTTGATTCAGCAATATAACCTTCAGCTACGCAGGCCGATTTCCAACCTCCATGACGTTTTAGGGCTGTCATAGTTGCTCCTCCATCAGCATATAATGTAGCTGAAGATCGGCGAAGACAATGGCCGGTATATTTTTCTGGGTTTATTAGTTGCAAGTATTCCGCTATCGTCTTACCCATCTGTCCAAATTTATTTATGCCAATTATTTGCTTTGTGCATTTGCCGTTTTGATAGTTTAAAAAGAAAGAATTTGGCACGTTTGATGGTCTAAGATCCGCATATTTTCTGACAATATTATAATAGTCTCCGGTAATCGTAAAATTCCTGGGAATTTTTGTTTTCGTCGTTGGAACAAGAACTTGCACACAGCCGTCATAATATTGTATGTGTTCTACCTTCATGTTATACAGCTCGTTGGAACGGCAAGCTCCCATTACCCCCATTATCAATGCAACCTATAAAAAAATATTATATTTAGTTATTTTAGATAAAGGTGTTAAATCAAATGCATTATTACCTTTGTAGCTAGATATTTAACATCCGGTGCCTCTTCCATAAACTTGTTAATTTCTTCCCCAGTAAAAGCCTCTGCTTTTTTCGGCTGGTAACCTTCAGATTGTCTTTTCAGTAAACCGCGTACTTTTCCATAAGGTTCAATATTTACATTATGTTTTAACATAAGGGTACTTTTTATCATGGAATAATTTGTCCACAAAGTGCTTCACTTGTATTTTTTTGACAATTCTTTAAAATATACTAGCACGGTATCTTCAGAAAAAGAATTTGTGTTGTTTTTTCGTCGCCAGTCTATAAAATTATCGTACGCTAGCGTATAGTTCTTGCGTGATTTTTCTGGTAGTAATTCCAGGGAAGCTGTATGCGCTGCAGCCCGAATTTCTGGAGGGGTACTTTGGATTTCGTTTTCGTCATCCGAAATCATGATATTTTACTTTGAAATCAACAACAAAATGTCACAGCGAAACTTAAATGACTGAGGAAAATAATGATTCGTTTACTTGTCAATCGGTTGCTATGGTATTAATACCATTCACGCCTGCTTAAACTAGATCTGGTGCGTTTTTATCGTAATTCAGGTAACTTTGTTTTGTTGGGACCGTGGAATATGAAATCTCATATTCCACGGCTGTGGAATATGAGTAACTATGGTAATATGAACCACATTATATATGTACTAACAAACACATTATGCTTCTATTATTAAATAGTCGTAGATAATAGTATATTAAAGTACATGTTTTATAAAGCATCATCTTATAGCACGCGTCCATGTTAAAAAACGAGCCGCTTGCGGCGAGTTTTTTAACGGGACAAGTGCTCTAACTGCTTTATAAAACACGTACTTTATACTATTTTTTCTATTTTGTATTTTTTTCAATAAGAAAATACATATTTAAAAAGAAAATCAACCCTTCAAATTTTGTAAATTTGTGTGTCTAAATTCTATGTTGGTAATACTCTAAATTTCTTTTTATCATAGTAGCCTTGACAATAAATAATATTTTCTTTGTGTCATTGTCACGAAATTTGTGATTTAATATTTCATAGAGTTGTTCATAATTATAATTAAAAAAATATGGAGCATGATAATCTAAGTTTAACTCCCCCTGAGTTAAGGGATATTGCTAATAAAACGATAAATCAACTTTTACCAGAGAAATCCCGAAAACTTTCTTTTCTCATGGATAACAATAACAGGAAACGTCAGACGTCAACAGAATAAAACATTTAAATATAACCAATGCCAACTTTTAAAAAATAAAATTCGGAGTTCGAAATGGATATATTTCGAACCCGCTAGCGCGTTCGAAATATCTATTTTTCGAGACAAAATTAGAAAAACGTACATTTTATATTCCTTTTTATGTTGTTAATACAGTTCTTCTAGAATTTCTATTTTATTTTTCCATCATTGGACTAAATTGATAACTAATCAATTGAATAAGTATTAGTAGTACTTCAAAAATGCTAGAATTTGTCAAGACAGTATGCCAAAAGATTTCGTATAAGTTTAAAGGAATATATTTTGTGAGTATTCTCTACAAAAAAATCAATTGAGGTAGCCAATGGAAGACTACAATAAGCTCCTAGATGTAAACATTTTTATATCAACCTATGCCGGCCGCGCAGTATTGTTTTATTGGGTCTAGTAATCCCAATAACCAGTCTACAAATTCAACTAATAATCCTGAAGACTATATTACATATGATAATGGTATCCGTTGCTTCGCACCCGGAAACAACTCTGGACGTACATTCGGCAAAGGCCGGCCGCTTACCGAAGAAGGACCCCGCTTTAAAAACCGGGATCCATCGAGAGATCGAATTATTAACATTACATCGGACTTCTATTGCGTAGCTATAATTTTCTTTGAATATACTAATGTTTCGAATGGAGAAAAATAATAACATAGACAAAACTTACTTGGTTGTTGGTGTTGTATTATTTTTCCATTAGCCCTTTTGAACTATTCATAATAATTGCCATATATTATACGGTTTTAAATTAAAGTTTGTAAATTCGACCTGTGAATATTTCTCCAACATTCATACAAGTGTTTGCTAAATTAAATACTATTTATCTGTCTCTCCCTAAAAATAATCGTCGGACGTCAAAGCTCGTAAGTGTGATTTAAACTCTGGGATTTCGGTCTTATATGACAAAGAAAATCTGCGAATATGACAAAAGAAAGAGAAAGAAAACGCTTTTATTACACGTTATTACAGTAGTATTTTCAGCTTATGCTGGTCCACGGGACGAGCCAAGATGATAATAGTCTTTTATGAATTCTCTTTGTGCATGACTGTGTTTACACCGAACACAATATAAAATATAACAGAAAGAAGCAAACAAAATTTTAGTCATAAACAAACTATAGATAAAGATAATCTCCGTAAGTAACGAGGTAAGTAATAACAACCGTTCCCATTCTCCCAAAATCGCAAACCCAACAGAGGTTTTCAACGCCATTTTGCATTAGCCGTTTCTTTTTTAAAAGTTGACTTTTTTTATGCGGTTTGAACTGCGCAAGAGCCCATTTGGTCTATATTGTGTAGAGTGTTCAACTGAGGTTGCCCGCTTGATACCACTCAGAGCGTTGCATGGTAGAAATGCACGACGAGCCACTGCAGCCCACCAGTACATGGTTCACCTTAGTGTCCCTCGGACGACACTGTTTCAAAATTCTTTCATCTGGAGAACGTCATCACTCTGGAAAGACCTCCCCGAAATCGTGTTCCCCAACGAGTATAATCTCCAAAGATTCAAAACCAACGTAAATCGTTTCCTGCGTACACGCACCGCTCCCAGAGCGCCATAAAGGATTTATTCTGCAGTGCTGTGCCTTATCATAAAAAAAAAACAAGAAGAACAAAATTTATCGAGAAAGTAAAACATTTCGTACCTATTATACTGGATGTAAAATAAAGCTGTGCGAAATTTGCAAAAGTTTCGTCGCCTGCCATTTTGTTAAAAAAACATTTTGTCGCCTACCATTACGCATGGAGCAATTGTGATAACCTTGGTAGCGATATTTTAAAAGCAATGTAATTTGCAAACGCGTTGACGGATTTTAATGGGCCTTGCGTGTGTTAAAAGCTTATTTTGAGGGGTGTCTCACTACGGCACTTGGTGTACAAATATCTAGGCAGTCACTAGCAGTCATCGGCAATCACTGGCAGTCATCGGTAATCGCTGGCAGTCATCGGCAATCACTGGCAGTCACAAGCAATCATCGTCAGTCATCGGCTTTCATTAGCCAGTATTTTGGTGCAAGCAACAATAACGCATTATTTGGAATAACTATTAGGTCACAGCCGCTCTGATAATATTCATTCCATTGCCATCATTGAGAAAAATACAATAGATTATATAGCAATTGCCGGTGACTGCCAGTGATTCCCGATGACTACCATTGAGTGCCGATGATTGCCAGTCATTGCCGATGACTGCCAGTCATTGCCGATGATTGCCAGTTATTGCCGATGACTGCCAGTAATTCCAACGACTCTCAGTGATTGCCGATGACTGCCTCTGATTACTGATGACACTGACTGTCAGAAATTGCCAGAGACTGGTTAAACTTTTGAATTAGGATTTAAAAGCATATTGACGACTCACTACAATTCTTTACAATCTCTGGCAATCCTCGACAACCAGTGTTACTGGCAGTCATCGGCAGTCGCAGGCAGTCATCGGCAATCACCGGCATTTACTGGTAGTCATCAGAAATCACTGCGAGTCATCAGCATTCGCTGGTAGTCATCGGCAATCACTGGCAGTTATCGGCGATCACTAGCAGCTGACTGCCAAAATCGGCAGTAGGTGTACAAATTTTACCTAGTGAAACACCCCTCGGCTTATTTACTGTAGTATTTTTCTAACTAGATGATGTTTTTGTCCAACTAAGGTTCTTGTATTATACAGGCTGGCTAAAAATTCAATACTTTATTGTTAATACTATTGGCTATCATACGTGCGAGCAAGAATTATTATCATCAAGCTGGGCTATGCATCTAGAGCCGTATTTCTTAACGGTAGAGATTAATACCTGTTGGGTTGACGATCAACTGCGTTTTGGTTATTTTCAAAAAAACGGTGCAACCGCCCATACATCCGCCGAAACTATTAACTACTTACGCAATATTTTCGACGACAGATTGATCAGTTTTCGAACAGACATTGAATTTACACCCAGATCGCCTTGTTTGACGGTTATGAATTACTTCATTTTTCCTCATTTGAAAAACAATATTTTTAAAACACGAGTTGAACATTTACAACAGTTACAAGAAAGGATTATCCAAGAATGTATCAACATTTCTCCAGGCCTACGGCGTCAAGGGCTAACCCTTTCGCAGCGTGACTTATATATAACATAACACACTTGTACCATAAATAACTATTCCAATATATTTATTTTCGGGCCTAATTATGTACATATTTATAAATCAATGTGTCAGACATTACAGAAACACTACAAAGTAAACTTAGTCAAACAAACTAAAAGGCAAAATATTAACGTCAAAAGATACACTGTTTGGATAAAGCGGAAAAATAATGAAGCCACATGTATGTAGAATAAGGTTTTATTAAATTTACGCGCGTAATCCTCGAAATGTGTCTCGTCCTGGCTCTCGTCTTTTCTAGTGTTACCGGAATGAACGGCGAAAATTTGCATTTATGCAAGAATACTAAGGAGCTTTCAAGCAATCTAGGTGAATAAACCTGAATTATAGTGGGTATTACACGGTTTATCGCAATATTTAATAATAAACAGTTTTTAATGTTCGGTACCATTGTCACAAAAATGAAAATTATTTAGAATTAACTTAAGGCGCGTATACAATAACATACATCACACAGCGAAAGAAGACAAGCGAATTCGGTCGAATGGGTTCGTTGGAATTCCTTTGGTTCCATACAAAAATTTGCTTTGTTGAACGCCACGCATACAACCAACGCATGAGAACTGACACTTTCTAATAATTCGTTTAATTTTGCGCGTATTCACAAAATTGCATTCTAAAGAAATTATCAAAGGCAACATAATGAGACAACGTTTTTTTAATGGTTAAATTTTTCAGCTGTCACAAAATAGTACATCCAAAGTTAACAGAAATATTTTATTCTGTAAACTTTGGTTTACTATTAACGTTGAGGTCTTATATCGCATCGTTAAGGTAAGTCCACACTGGAGGAATATCCAGCACCTTGTCGCAACTTATGTTGTAAGAAGTTGTCGAACATTTATAATTCATTAAAATTTTTAAAGCAACAAACTGTCCACACTTGTCGACAAAGTTTAAATAATATTTGCACCTATTGGGTCTTTACAGAACTTGAATGCAACGTTTTGTCTGCCCTGCTGCTTTAGTTGTAATAAGTTATTGTGACATGGAGAAGTACGAGTATTTTATAATTTTGGATGATGATTCGCGAAAAGGAAAGTGTAAATGCTGGATTTATCCAAGTTTAATGAAATGGGAAAATTATGGGGTAAAGAAATAATTATTAGATTTAAAGAAATACGAAATTACATTAGAACTTCGAACTAAACGAAGCTTTAGAAATTTTCTTTTTGCTTCTTTAATAGATTGGCGCCCAACAACTGAACAAGCAGCATTCCACGCATCATCTTTTGACTCTAGGATCCCAAATACATAGGTGTTGTTCATAATTGACAATTAAATTCAAACAGTTCTCCGCACTCCACTTAAACGCAACTAATAGCAATTTTTCTGTTTTCACAGTTTTAAAAATAAAAAATAATGTTAATATTACTTGTAGTTTCACGATTGCTTGAAATATACAACTATCAACATTCTATCCACATCAAAAGCAATCTGATCTTTACCACTAAAAACGGATTCGCGCAACATACAACCACTTTTGTTGAACCGCAATGCCAACATAATGCAACACAACAGAACATACACATTCCAACAACGGTAAACTTTTTGTGTTGCAATGAGTTGTTCTTGCATTACGTTATGTTATGTTGCCTCAATGTGGATGCGGCTTTATAGCACATGCATCTATGTTAGGAAACAAGCTAGTATGCGGAAACTTTTCTAATGGGGCAAGTTCGCAAATACGTAGAGTAATAAAATACTTTTTGCATTGTTCTGGGCCAACCTGATGTGTGCTGTTATGAGGATTTTCTTCAAATGTTAATAAGATATTTATTTTGGTTTCCTCGTCAAACGCCGGGCGTCCCGTCCTTGGTCGATCTTCTACAGAACCAGTTTTTCGAAACTCTCTCTCTATTTTGCTCACAACTGATTCAGTCATGGGCCTATCTGGATATTAACCATTAAACAATGTACATACTTGCTGTTGTGTCCGAACTCTATCACCATACCCAATCATCATGAATATTTCAATTCTTTGCGCTACAGACAAACGCATTATATTTTTTGAATATAAAATAATCTACAATTGAAATTAATTTCATTCGGTGAACCCTGAACAGAACAGAAAAAGAAATGTCACTGTCAACTAACCTGATCTAACCTGAACAAGCAGCATTCCACGCATCATCTTTTGACTCTAGGATCCCAAATACATAGGTGCTGTTCATAATTGACAATTAAATTCAAACAGTTCTCTGCACTCCACTTAAACGCAATAACTAATAGAAATTTTTCAGTTTTCACAGTTTTTAAAACGAAAAATAATGTTAACAGTACTTGTAGTTTCACGATTGCTTGAAATATACAACTATCAACATTCTATCCACATCGAAAGCAATCTGATCTTTACCGCTAAAAACGGATTCGCGCAACATACAACCACTTTTGTTGAACCGCAATGCCAACATAATGCAACACAACACAACATACACATTCCAACAACGGTAAACTTTTTGTGTTGCAATGAGTTGTTGTTGCATTACGTTATGTTATGTTGCCTCAATGTGGATGCGGCTTTATAGCACATGCATCTATGTTAGGAAACAAGCTAGTATGCGGAAACTTTTCTAATGGGGCAAGTGCGCAAATACGTAGAGTAATAAAATACTTTTTGCATTGTTCTGGGCCAACCTGATGTGTGCTGTTATGAGGATTTTCTTCAAATGTTAATAAGATATTTATTTTGGTTTCCTCGTCAAACGCCGGGCGTCCCGTCCTTGGTCGATCTTCTACAGAACCAGTTTTTCGAAACTTTCTCTCTATTTTGCTTACAACTGATTCAGTCATGGGCCTATCTGGATATTAACCGTTAAACAATGTACATACTTGCTGCTGTGTCCGAACTCTATCACCATACCCAATCATCATGGGTATTTCAATTCTTTGCGCTACAGACAAACGCATTATATTTTTTGAATATAAAATAATCTACAATTAAAATTAATTTCATTCAGTGAACCCTGAACAGAACAGAAAAAGAAATGTCACTGTCAAAGTATCACAACAACTCCATACCTGGGAAGTACACATACAGGTAACCTGATTAAAAAGAATTGAAGTATAGATTTAATAATAAATATAAATTAGGGATTTCTTTATTGAGTGACTCTAGTTCCTAAACTATGAACTTTGGACCTTAAGTGTATTAGGTTAGTTATAGCGGCTCCTTTCGAGGAATCGAAATTCGAAGTAATATACAGGCCATTCCATTAAAAAAAATCATCCATACAATCATATCTTCTAAACGCGACGTTCTGTATAAATGTCGTAAGTGTCAAAAAAGCACATTCTTTTAAGTTACTTGACGTATTGCAGGGTTTTCTCATAACATATTATCTGAATTTTAATCGAATTTGTTCCATACAGTATTTACATACTGTATGAGTACCATTTATATGACATTGTGAGATGTTTTCATATAGTGTGCCCTAATTTTACTTTCGAATTTCGGTAAGTTTGATTCAAATTTACTCTATTTTCTGACATTAAACGCGTTTTAATTTTGGGTTTTTTCTCTCATATTATCTTTATTATTTTCAAGTTCGATTCGTTGGCCAGCAAAGTCACCTAACCTAAGGGCAATGGATTTTTTTTGTGGGCACCGTCATGGCTGATGTTTATAGTCCAGCAGGAAGGACAAGGCAGGATATGATGGAACGAATCCGACAATCAATTGATAGAATTACCACATTAATTTTAAAAAATGTGAGGGAATTGGTATATAAACGGATTCACACTTACATTTTATAAATTGAGAAACTTTTGATGCTTAATGCGTTAATAATTTCTAAATACCTGTTTACTTAAATTCCTTTTGGAAGGTGGTATTTGTATGTGAATTATACTGTCCAAAATAGTTAGTAATTAAATACTTTTAAAGTAATTAAACCCATTTAGAGTATTTAAATAATTTCATGTGAGTATTTAACTCTTAAAAACACTTTAAATACCATCAGTAGGTATTTCTTATTTAAATACTCTTTTCTTAAATTATTTGTAATTACCAAGCTCTGTTTGTGAATAATATTCTTGAAATTCGAGGTTTGCCTACTTTTTAATAATAATAAAATTTTCCTATGTAAAAGTATATTTAGTTAAATATTAATTATGCGTTAACTTATTACATTTTTTTTTTAAATAAATTTCAAAGTGAATATGCACATAATATCAAAATTCTTGAATTGTTATAAATAAATAATAAATATTAAGCTTCTTAAGGTATAATTTATTTAAAATCTTGTTTTTTTAAAATCCTTCGCAAATAGGGTATTAGTGTTGGTATCAAATAAAAGGAATTACAACCTCGTTTAATTATAAAAAATTAGGAAAATAATTAATAACTTGGCAACATCGCAACAGATGGGAAAGCAAAATTGAGACTACATAAAGAATAAAAAGGGACACTAATTCCATATAAAAAAAACTGTTAACGCCATATCGTCCACCACCACACTAAATGGACGACCTGTATATTTTTATTAACAAATCGCTGTTTCTCTTGCACCTCATGTTGAAATCCACAAAATATTTTTCTTTGTTTTGCTGTTAAAAATAAAGCGAAATACTTAATCTAACAAATCCGAATTAAAGTAAATGCCTGAAACGTTTCTTTTAAGAGATACAACGGCTCTTAAATGCCAGGGAGTAAAAAGTGCCATAAATAAGTATTCATCTTAAGGGGCACTAAAAGACATTTTCAAATGAGGAATTTGTAGGGGAAACGACGGGAATCGGAGATACAAGGGAAGATTTTCGGGTTAGATACCTTTAAAATCAGTAGCGCACAAGTTCGTACGTATTTTAAGTATTTACTTTAGATTCTTATTCCTAAAGTATGTTTACCCCTGTCAGAGTTGAATGGGATGACCGGGCAACCGGGCAACCGGACAAATACCCGGTAGTCTGGTAGAAGTAGAAAACAGGCCGATTGAACCCATCCCCTGATAAGAATACAAAGTAAAAATTATACCTAAATCGCTAAATACAGACATAATAAGAATTGTATTTAAAAAGCAACTAATACAGTATACTAGTATTTATATTTAATTTTTGTTGAGAATTAACAAATGAATGAAGGTTTCATTAATAATTGGGAACAATTTATGTTAAGCCTAAATAAACTTTTAGAAACACAAACAGAATAACTGGATATTTTTTTATTTGCTTTGGACGCTGCTGATATTAATATTGAGTCCGAAATTGGAGAGAAGAATGCTGATAATTGTAAAAATAGTTCTGAAAAGTATTGCCAAAAATGTATGAAAACGCGATAGACTTAAAGAAGTTTGTTCATTGTCCTTTCCGTTTGACCCAATTCCTCGACGCGTTTCGCCGTATAACGGCTCATCAGCAAGGCTTGGGGTCTGACGAAAAAGAAAGAGACCTCACAGTGCATTCCGACATGTAATATAAATGAGCATAATATGCGAGATGCTGCACGTGGCGACATCTCGCGGCAGTCGAGCGATACACCAAGTAAGTTGCGAACGATCATTCTGCGTCTTAGGGCAAAATACATTAAAAACCGTCTCAGAAATAGATTGGCAGTTAAATTATTGGATGCATTTATGCTAATGTATTTTGAAAAGTCTGCATTAATTCAAATTGAAAACAAAGAAACTATCGCACGTCAAGATCATTATTAAAAGAATAATTATTTTACAAGTCATTATATTTTAGTCTTATAACTGACATGCTTAAGATGGTTACCAATAATTGTAATATAAACTTTCCTCTTACTTATTTGTGTACCTTTAACTTTTATTCAATTTTGTTCCCGGAACTAACCCAATCTCATTGAATAAAGGTGCCTCCGAACCTAAAAAAACAACGGGACGAAATTACATTTACCCATACGATAATAGGTATTTTTCTCAGCTTTGGAGGAACTCTTAGTAGTTTTTAGTTTGAAGATATTTTCGCCTGTGAGCCCAGACCGGAGGCATGAAAATTTACCAGGGTCGGGCTGGCTTGTGTGAACCCAACTAACCTGAACTAACCTCTTCTTCCAAACTATTTTCGCCTCTGTCCATCTCTGTTTATTCGACACAATTTCCCTTAGAGTATTTACCACTGTTCTCCATATTTTGCTAAATTTTCATATTAACTTATTTAATATGATGGGATAATTTATCAATAAAAATGTTTTCACAACTATCTATTCCTGCCTTAAAAGCTTTAGCGAGGACAATAAATGTTTCTTTTGAAAATGGAATATTTCCACAATGCCTTTAATCAGCTATTGTTATTCCAATTCATAAAGGAGGCGATTGTGAATCTGCTTCTAATTTTCGACCAATTTCTTTACGTCCAACACTTTCTAAAATTATTGAAAAACTTGTTAAAAATAAAATCATTTCTTTTTTAAATAAAAACAATATTTTAAATACAAACCAAATTTTGCATTTCAAAAGAATAAAAATACTAGTGATGCTATTTTTTCATTTCTTGAACATCTTTACTTAAAATTAAATGAAGGAGATTTTGCTGCAGCAATATAATGTGATATTTCTAAAGCTCTTGATTGTGTTAACCATGATATATTATTAAAGAGGCTTGAGCTTTGCGGCTTTGGAGGTATATCATTTAAATGGTTTAAATCATATTTATCTGAAGTAGTCTTATTAAATGGTAAGAAATCAAAAAGTAATAAAATTGATTGTGGAGTACCTCAAGGTTCAGTTCTCAGTCCATTACTATTTTTAGTATATATAAATGACCTTGCGTCAATTTTTATAAATGGTAAATGTACCATATTTGCTGATGATACAACAATACTTTGGCATAGTAAATATTGTAATGAAATAATTAAAATAATTAATGAAGATTTAAAAAATATTAAAAAGTGGCGTGACTCTAATCTACTCTCATTTAATATCACTAAAACAAATATATTAACTTTTAAATGTTCACTTAATAATATATTTTTTGACAATCTCATAATTAATAACCCGAAATTTATAAATTTTTTAGGAATCTATATTATTCAAAATCTTTCTTTTAATGAACATATCAAAAAGTTATGTAGAAAATTAGCTTCAGGATGTTATGCCCTGAAAGTACTTTCTCATGAAATGAATATGGCGGTTCTTCGAAATGTTTATTTTGCTCTAATAGAATCTCTTTTGAGATATGGAACTTGTTACTGGGGAAATTCAAGCCAATATCTTCTAAATTCAATTTTTATTTTACAAAAAAGAGCTATCAGATATTAGTGCAAATCTAGATCTAGAGATTCTTGTAAAACTCTATTTATCTCACAAAAAATTTTAACACTAACTTCAATTTTTATATTGGAAACAGTTTGTTTAATTCATAAAAAGCATAGAAATAGTATTAATTCACATACTTAAAATACAAGACAAACATTTAATATATGTTTACCTATTCCTTCTTCAAGTATTGTGAAAAAGTCAATAATTTATGATTCTAAAAAAATTTTTAATTATCTTGCAGATTTTATTAAGAAAATGTCAAATTTTAAAATGTTCAAAAAAAAATGTTAAAAATGTATTATTGGAAAAAGCTTATTATACTCTAGATGAATATTTTGGTGATACTCTGTCATAATTATTTGCATTTTTTTTTTATTCCGATATTTTAAGTTTTACTATATTGTTAAGTTAATTTAAAAAAAAGGCTTTGTCGGTGAACATAATACTTTATGACAATCAAGCATATTTTGATTTAATTAAAATCATAAAATAGTTACAAATAGCTTTTCACAATTAAAGTAGACTAAGACATTTACTAAACCAAACTATATTTATTGATAGACGTCTATATATCATCGTCAGTCTTTAGTTACTTTATGCATCCAATATTTCACATTTCAATAAGGCCGAACTGTATGGGTTAGAATTAACTATTATGGAATTAATATGAAGATTTGCCCTCATATTAAACCTAAAGTTAATCTAAGGTAGGTTTTTGTTGCAATTGTATAAAATGGGGTTAATTAATAGACCTGTTAACTTCAGAGGGATGGAAATATCCAAATTGCTTTCTGTTCTCACAATTGAAGAAGGACTTGAGATTGACTAACCTGAACTAACCTTAAGTTCGCCATACTCATGTCCATTTCATTTAAAACTAACCTAACTTTGCAACTTTTTTTTTATTATATTTTTTGATTTGTGATTTGCAAAAGACAATAATGTCTTTATTGATTTGGTACCAGGTCGTTCCTTGCAGGCGTTGACCAATCGCTTGAATAAGCATTTTAATAGAAGCTTTTGATATTCTAAACATTACAATGAATTCTAGATCTATTCAATAGTCCATATTCTCAATACGAGGCCTAAAGACCCGACGTTCTCGCACATTCTCAACTATACGTTAATAATTTTCAAATCTTCTTCGTCGTCCGAGAGAAGATAGTTTACAACATCAAAAACATCCATATAGGGTTACTATATAATTAGAGAGCAGTCGAATTTCAATAGCTAAAAATGGTATATTAGGTTTAAGAGCAAACTGAAACTCTGAATACACAATGCATTTTACTACTAAGTCCTAGATTAACCTTCACTTTTGAGTTCATCTCAACCTATTCAATTGGGCCAAAACCCAATTCCGGAACCTATCTAACACTAATTTTCATTGGAATCCGGAACCTACCTAACATCAATTTTCATTGGAATTACTGAATGAGGTTGACTGTTATTTGGTGTTGACATCACATCCGCTTGTACGTCAACTTCCTTTCAAACACATGTTTAAATTTTTGCAATCCCCCAAAATTTCTATAAACTTTAATTAAATTCTTTTATCCAACACTTTCATATAAAGTGAACATTATTAGTTCGATTTTAGGATAATAAAGTAGCTTATAACTCACACGTGGGTTATAACCATAACTCACACGTGGGTTAAAACCATAATTCACACGTGGGTTATAACCATAACTCACTAGTGGGTTATAACCATAACTCACTAGTGGTATATGATTATAACTCACTGGTGGGTTGTGGTAAAATATGCATTAATATAGGGCTTTGTCATAACTGTCTCTTGACTTGTAGGGAATAATAAATGAACACGCAAGGTTCGCTTCTTTTTGAATTTCGGCTGAAGTTTCTTCCATATTTTGAAAAACTACCCTCTTTTCCTTTTTAAATTCAGTTATTTTTATAATCTAGTTTATCTACATTATCTACATAATATGCGCTTACGGTTTGGCCTAGCTAGTGGCGCATATATACAATTAATATAGGTAGTGAACAACTTTCCGGTGGTGACCTTACAGGGTATTATGGAAGTATATATTGCCCTGGCTCAAAGATATTTTCTGCGTTTACGATAATCCACTGAAATACGGCTTGGCATTTGGAGAAAAAACTTCCAAAACCCCATTTACTTTCTTCAGTCAAACATTATGCCCGCCATAGCAGACAACTTCAATGCAGTGGGCGATATCTCTAATTAACCAGCACGGAGTGCCGGCGGAAGGAGGCCATTACAATAAGGGCGTAGATTTTCCGTTTTGTAGGTGAGTCTTTGTCGGAGGCGTCGCCAGTAGTCCCCCCGACTGGCCAACGGCATGTGTATCGACCGTGTGGGTGTTGATGTGTAAAAAATGTATTTATCGAAAATTGAAAAAATAATAATTTTATTTACTTGCTTCAAATTTTTATTGTTAATCAATCCCATAACAACAAAAATCACCTTAGCCTACTTTTACGTGTCAAATTTGTCATTCAAAAATTTGTCAGTTATAATGTAATACAGGGCTTTTCAGTTTACATTAAAACAATATAATTTTCTACTTTTTAATAATATCTATTAAGTGTTGGATAAAATTTTGTATGGCACTCGTGTGTTAAGTCATATAAGTCACTTGGGAATTAGTCCTCTCGGCCTACGGCCTCAGGGGCTAACCATTTTCCAGCGTGACTTATATATAACATTGTACACACTTGTACCATAAATAACTATTATCATAATGAAAAACGTTTCTATTTTCCTCCATGGAGCGTAACGTAAATTAACAAATTAAAAATAAAAACTTCCCTTTGTATATAAATTAATTAAACATTTTTTAACTAATTAAATTTGAAATATGTGATTAAAAAGAAAATGTTTTTAATATACTTACAAAAATATCTTTTCTTCCTTTCAAAATGTAATAAATTATAGTATAATTATTTCGTCTTAAAACTTGCAATTCCTCAATTTCTATGAAGTTACTTTTACTAATTTAAGGTAACTTTCTAAATGGTTTTTGTTTAACTTGATTTTGGGTAAGTCACATTTTTTTCTATTTACTGATGGTTTCCTGTATCGATGTAATTCCTTCTAGTATCCCCTGAAGATGATCGTTTAGATACCCAAACCATTTAGGGATTAAACATCTCCTTAATTTAAATAAAACTTGTGGAGGAAGAGTTTCCTTGCCATTTTTTAATTAATTATTTGAAAGCAGGTCGACTGAAAAGCATTCAAAAAATGTTCGTTAATATAATCTGACAAATATTAGAAAATACATAACTTGTAGCGGGTTAATTCAGGAGGAATAACGATAGTAGATCAAGATATCGGCTTATGTTATTTTGAAGTTATTAACAAACTTATATTCAATCTGGTTCTGTAAAGCCTTGTGTCTAAATTCAAAAACTCTTCTCAATTTTCCTTGTTTTTGTCCTGAGACGACTATCCACACCGATCGACTATAAAAAAAAAACTTACTTAACAAATCATACTCTTTAGTCCAGCCTAATTCATCATAGGTATATCTTGTTACACCCACCACTGGATGACGATTTTAAGCAAGTGCACGTAACAGCAGTCGGCAAATTATAGTACTAAAAGACAGGATGTTAGAATAACGATCCGAGAAATGGAAAATATTACTAAGCACTAGCGAAAAGGATATTAAACACACTGACAATAAGGATATTGCATCCGTACCAAATATTTGTGAAAGATTATGAGGTTTCCATAAAAAAAATTGAACATGCTCTGCAAGTGTTGCCGCCAATATGAAAATTTTTAGATTTTGTATCGTCTCTAACTACGAGATTGACATTTTTATTTAAACTTTCTAAACGTCGAAAACAAGATCTTCAAATAATTAACCACGATCTCAAAAGGGAGTTATTTAAATAGCAGAGTTAGGAAAAAATAGAAACTCGACTGCAAAAAAAGAGTTATTCTTTGATAATTAAAATAAATAATATGACGAAACTATAACCCATTCTACAGGGGGTCCTTAAAATTACTGTACAACGCTTAACCACAAATTTCTTAACCAAAAATAAGTTGATGTTGCTTCGTTTTGCCGCTACATGGCGCTAAAGTTCCCAAATTAATATCGTTTTTCGAAATAATCTCTAAACACCTTTGTCAATTTTCACTAATTTTGGGAATAAGAATTACTACTATTATTGGCGTGTATTAACGCAAACGCATGGCGCGTGATTCGTAAATAATAATGTATTTTTGTTACGCCCTGTACAAATGAATTCAGTTGTTTCTTTGATACTAGCTGACTTCATTTTGAAACTTTTTTGTCTCCTATAAAATTTTCGCCAGACATACAGTTTCTCTTCCAAAAAATTATTTACGATACCTAATCAATGCTGCTATTCTGGACAATGATACAAAAATTGTTTTAGTTTGTTTACTACGTAACAGTAAAATAAATCTGATATACCGAAAGTGTTTACTTGTTGTTGGTATTGAGCGGAGTCGCGTTTATTGTAAATTGAATAACTACTGGTCCTCTAAAATGCAACATTATTCTATCGCTGAGGAGGTTGACATGCTTCTAGTATGTGGATTAGGGTGGATCGGAAAAGTAAAAGTTAAAATTTGCACTTGGCTTGGGGATATATGCTCTATCATCAATATATGATACAGCCAAAATTTCAGATTTTTGGTTCACTAACTTGTACCGCCCCAAGGATAATTAAATTATGTAATAAAAGGAAAAAAAAACAAAACATATTTATTATTGATTCACTATACAGTGTGATCGATTAAGTGTGCAACAAATGGGAAACTTCTTTAGTAAGTATTAATTTAACAGAAACTTTTATTCTTGATAAAAGTTGGCTCATGTACGACAACCATTTCTGGTGCATTTAGAATGGCTTCAAGTCAAATAGGATACAGGGTAGGGCACAAAATATGAAAATCATTCAAAAGTAAAGTACCCTTATGTCGAAAAATAGGGAAAAACGTTATTAAGAAAAGTTATTTAGAATTAAATAATATGTCTAAATAGAAAAAGAAAATAAGAAAAGAAAGTTTTAAAACTTTAAATTAACCCCGTATAATGATTTTTTTTTTATATTTAGGTATAATACCTTTTTAAATTAACTACAATCAAATCACTTCTAAATAGCTTTCATCAAGTAAAAGCAAATTTGTAAAATTTGTTGAGATATATATTTTTTTCAATAACCAAAAACCTCGTGTTTGAGAAACCAATAATAAAGAAGTTTCCCATTTGTTGCACACCTTAATTGACCACACTTCATACACTAACATACGGTTTTACAAAAAAAATTCAAAGAAACATTGTTAGTATCGAAGTAACCACAAAATCAAAAGTTTTAATTATCTGTGTGATAATCGTTTTTGGTATTAAACGAAGTCGGTAATGTTTTTCGAGATTAATTTTTCGCCCTGATAAATTCATCTCTGTTTATGATACACCTGAAGATGCCTCTGTGACGGTTTTACACATCTTTCCACTACCTGCGTGTGACAGGGTATATCAGCTAGCATTTAATTTAAATAAACATCTTATTTTATTATGGATTGCAAATTTTTTTTGACAAAGATTTTGTAAGTGATGGCTTAGTGATCTCTGTGTCCTCTAGTTGAACTAACCTAAACGTGCACCACAAGAGTTGTCGGTATTACTAAATTGTGTGATGGATTGTCAGCATATACATATAAACGCAATATTCGATTTACGGTCGTCAGCCATTTTGAATGAACTTATTTTCCTGGATTACGTTTGGCTAAACCGGTAGAACAAGTTCTAGAATCAATTACTTTGCAAATATCTAACATATTTTTGATCTATATTTAAATCTTTGCTTGTAATCAATGAAACATTGTACGCAATTATCCCATCATAGTTAAGAACAGACCTATCTTCGCAGTTAATTAGAGATTTCCGATAGTCCCAATAAAAGCTTTGGGCCACGGGTTTCTCCATTCAAGCATTCAAAGAGGTGGCTCAGTGGAAGTTCGTTGGAGTGTAGTTGGCATATGAACCACCAGTGGTCTTTAAATGTACTTCCAACAGACATATCACACCACCTTTTTACCTGTATTTGTCACCGTACCTCAGACGAACCACCGTACCGTCACAACCAAGTGCCAGCATTTTTTGTATTTCTAAAGAAGTGTTAGTAAGAAAATGTCACTACTATTCTTGCTTAAGAATGCCATACTGCGTTGAACGTGGCCTTAAATATAGGTACATCTTCTTCGGCCTGTTAAGCTTCTTCTACATCAAGTCAAATTTATTTGCAACATTTTTCCACCGTTTTCATTTTTTTTTAAATTTTTAAGTTTTATTTAAAATAACCTAACTTTATTGACGTAGGGGCAGTATCAAATCTCAATTTTTTCTCACGAAATTTGGACACATTACTTATTATACAGGGTTGGGCAAATGTTCCGGAACGGCTTAATTACAAGCGAACGAAAAGTGATATCGAATCGGGGTTTTGGGCAATCTATAGGACAAAAATTTTACTATTTGACTGGTATACCATATGTCAGTAATGTCACCAACTGTCAAGTGTCGACGATATTTTTTTATTTTTTTAAATGGAACACCCTGTATATTATCAGATATTCTAGATCTTCAATAAATTACAAATATTTTTCATATAGCATACCATATGATTAAATTCAACTGTTTCGGAAATACGGGCAAATGAATGTAGTACATTTTATTTAAACAAAACCAAGGTAATAACTTTAAAACACAATAATATAAAATAATGGTTATTTAATTAAATGTTCAAAATGTCGTCCTTCAGCCACCTGACAGTGTCCAATCCTGTCGGAAAATTCAGAACGCACGTTTTGCAAATGTTCACGAGAAATAACATGCACAGCATCTTAAATTCTGTTTTGAAGATCCTCCAAAGTCTTAGGTTGTGTACGATATACGACAGTCTTTAAATGACCCCAGAGGTAGAAATCTAGAGGTGTTAAATCTGGAGATCTAGGAGGCCATTCAATGGACCCTCTCCTACCTATCCACCTTCCAGGAAAAGTTTGATCTAAATAATTTCTGACATGTATACCAAAATGAGCTGGCGCCCCATCTTGCTGAAACCAAATGTCATTCGCTAGTATTTGATCGTTAACCTGATCATGATATAAATTAATCAAATTTGGTATAATTCTATTTCGAAGCAGATCTAAGTAGTAAATAGATGTCAAGTTTCCATCAAGGAAGAAAGGCCCAATAATATGGTTTCCAATTATACCTGCCCACACATTTAATTTTTGGGGGTGTTGCGTACGGTGCTAAATCATCCAATGGGGATTATGGTCTGACCAGTATCGACAGTTGTGCCTATTGACGAAACCATTAAGACAGAATGTAGCCTCGTCAGAAAATAAAATACGACTTACAAAGTTAGGTTGTAGGTCTATGTAGTCCATTATTTCTTGACAAAATTGCATACGCCTATCAGGATCGTCCTCTGATAGTTCTTGAAGCAAGCTGACTTTATAAGGAAACATTTTATTTTTTTTGAGGATTCTTCTAATTGATTTTTCGCTGTTTTCATGTGCAAGAGCAAGCTTTGGAACTGACGTCTGTGGTTCTTCTTGCAGGGCAAGCAAAACATCCAGGGATTTCTCGTCATTTGTAGCAGTTTTCGGACGACCTGTTTTTGGCAAGTTTTTTACCGTACCCGTATGCTCAAAGTTATGGAATATTCTATTAGCAGTTGATTTAGAAATGGGATCTCGAACAGGAAAACTTTGATTGAAAAGGTCGGTTGCTTCTTGAAAAGATCTCCGTCTATCCCCATATCCTATCATCATAAGCAGAGTAATCCGTTCTTGTTCAGTTAGCTGAACCATAGTTTTATCAGTTATATCAGAGGTTTAGTCGATAAATAAAAAACTCGCACAACTCACTTAATACAAATAAATAAAAATTAAATAGGAAATGTGTCAGAGTGACACTTGGGAGTCATGGAAACTAAGACTTTTATTTGGAATGTCATAATAAAAGAAATATGTTGCTTGATTTTTAAACAAAATGTAATATGGGCTTTCTAGATTCATTTGCCCGTATTTCCGAAACAGTTGAATTTAATCATATGGTATGCTATATGAAAAATATTTGTAATTTATTGAAGATCTAGAATATCTGATAATATACAGGGTGTTCCATTTAAAAAAATAAAAAAATATCGTCGACACTTGACAGTTGGTGACATTACTGACATATGGTATACCAGTCAAATAGTAAAATTTTTGTCCTATAGATTGCCCAAAACCCCGATTCGATATCACTTTTCGTTCGCTTGTAATTAAGCCGTTCCGGAACATTTGCCCAACCCTGTATAATAGAGCACCAATTGTGTCTCAAGCGGATTTGATTTGGGAAATTTAGTTTTGTTCTACATAAAAGCGATCCACCCTAATGTGGATGTTTCCATAAATACCATTAATAACATTCTACGAGAGCAGTTACTCCATCTGTATCATGTGCAACAGGTACCAAATCTTTCGACCTACTAATGCTTGTTATATGGCTAAAGATGACATTCATAAAGGTGGAAACATGCCCTGTTTTGATCTAATACTATAAAAGTGACTTACTCGTACGTAAATTAGAGTGCTACGGTATTCGCGGTACGCCTAGTAAATTTATTAGATCGTACTTGATAAATAGAAAAATGATAATTAAGGTTCGTTATAATCAACAAGCGACTTCTTCAAGCGTTATCACGGTCGTACCACAAGGTTCTATATTATATATCAATTTATTTCTGATATTCCCCAACAATTTGAATAGTAAAGTAGTAGTAGTAGCAGTAGTGGACGGGAAGGCTTTGACGCCAAGCAAGTAGGCCAGTTTTGACCCTTTTTGCCAACACTGTTTTAACGTCTGGGTAATGTCAGCCAGACGGGACCTACAGTTTAACGTGGATACCGAACCACAATATAACCGACATAAGTTATTCTCGGCACAGTATTTTTACGGTCTTGTTATTATTAACGTCTCCTTGCTCCCCACAAACCTCGACGAGCCGGCCCTTAAACGTCCTTGTGTGCAGCTAAGACAGATTTGTATGTCGCAGGGAACCTCAAACCATCCGGAACAGCATCAGACCCGTGCACTCGAGACTCCGCCGCCAATTCTCTGGTCAAGGTTCTTACCTCAACCCTACGAATATCAGGCAGTGTCCGAGATACACCATTCGCACCACTGATCATCCTTCATTTGGCTCAAGGGTCCCTCCTTCGACAACATGCCGTTTCTAGAGTACCAACAAGACTAAAGTGTCGTTGAGAATTTGTCGGTGTGTGTTTTTTTTTAAATACTAACGAAATATCTTTAATCGTTTTTTGCAGTAATAGTTTCGAATCTCTGAACGTTCCAATTAATAAAACGATATTAAACAGATGCAGAATTTCAAATTTCTGGGAGTTGTATTGGATGAATCTCTGCAATCGGGGGAACATGTCCATGGAGTTTTTATAAATTAAGTAAGGCAGCATATGCTATTCGTTTTTTGCGCCGTAATGTAGTGAGAATATTTTATATGGCTAGTGTTCAATCTATAATTGCAGATATTATTATGTTTTTGATCTGTAAGGCCTAACCTTAATATGTTTGGAAGACACGGCGATGTCTCAATTAGTGTGAACACCAGGGGTAAAAATAACTTAGTTGTACATAGGAAATCCCATGAAAATTTTGAGGCGGCTAAATATTGGCTCCCCTGTACATTTTAGAGAAAAGATGTATGGCAACTTTTTGAAGAGGCCGATATAATAAACCCATGTGCCAAGATTGAATAAACTTTAATAAGCCAATTCTAGCTTATTCAATTAAATGTGCTGGCAAAATTACGAAATTTTCATAGTTTAGGTAATACAGCAAACACCAGCAAATTATTATTTGGCATTGACAAAACGAAAAGTAGTGACAACATTTTCATTGAAGGCGAAGGAAAAGGTAACCACGATTAAATGGTATTATACAAGACACAGTTCAAGAGCAGTATCTGAAATGCTTTTAGTTCAATTCCCTAATAAGCCTATTCCTTCCATTTCATTCATTAAACTTATCATTAGTAAATTTGAGTCCAAAGACACCGTAATAAATAGCTGTCAATGCTCAACTCAGAATGTCAATAGAGCTGAAGAAAGGGATAGTAGAGATCTTGATATTTAACTACACGCGGAGTAAAGGAAAATGATTAGCACGAGGATTCTTGGCCAAGCCGCAGGAAAACATCAAACCAGTGTTGCGTACTTTAAAAAAACATAATTATTTTCCTTACAAGTATGAAAAGCATCAAGAGCTACGGCAAGGTGATGAAGAACGTATAATGGTATTCTGTTTAGAGGTAATGAAAAGAGCAAATAATAATTCGGATTTTTTGAGAAATATTTATTTAACCGATAAATGTTGCCAACTAAGAATGCGAAGTACTGTATCTGGGAAACTATCCATCGTAGAGGCTTGCGGCAAAAAAAAATTATGACTAAAACGGCCAAGAGAAAAACCCGGGAAACATTTTCAAGTTTCTGAAATGGCCGCTAGGGAGCGTAACTGCAATCTTGAATCTAAAAAAGTGATGTTTCTGTAAATTCCGCTAACCTGAACTAACCTAATAAATAAAATCCTGATCTTTAAAGTCGAGGATAATCTGAACCTTTTTGTTTGACACTTTTTGCAGTATATCTAAAAATGAAGTAATGGGGGGTATTCAAACGTTTCCGTAAATAACATCCTGTATCTTCGAAACGGCTAAGCCTATTTAAACAAACTGGGGCTCGTTAAAAGGAGCTATTCTTGGGCTACATACATTATTATATTTGAAGTTTTGTAAGTTTTACATATCGCCGCTACAGGGCTTTTTCCACATTCCAACAGAAATGGTTAATTTTCTCAACAAAATAAAATGCAATAGTATGATTTTTCACGAAAAAGGAGCTAAATGATGCCTAAACCAGCTCGTCAAAACCGCATCTCGATATCTTGTTCCTAACCCAAAATATCGGCAATAGAAAATTTTATACGAAAATCCCTTAAATTTTCATTTTAGTGTAACTATATTTTTCTGGAATTCTTTCTATTAAGTAAGTTGTGGCCCTAAAAAGGACCGATTTATAAAAGGAAGATTTTTAATGCCCCCGCAAATGCTCGCAATGCTGACCATCACGTTCTATGCATTGCTGAAGCCTCTGATGGGTAGACAAAACTGCACTTTCAATTTCGGCTCTCGGTATGTTACGTATTGCATTACGAATCTGGTTTTTCAAATCTTCTCTGGTCATAGGTTGAGTCTGAAACACGATGTCCTTTAACCGCCCCCATAAATAAAAATCCAGGCAAGTTAGGTCTGGTGATCGCGGAGGCCATGGAAACAGACTTCCTCTTCCAATCCACAGCTGTTGAAATACTGCATTAATATGCTCTCGCACATTAACGGCAAAATGTGCTGGGCAACCATCCAACTGCAAAAACAAGTTTGTTTCCAAAGGCACATCTTCCAACAACAACGGTAATTGATTGGCCAAAGAGTCAAGAAAGACATTGCCATTTAGGGATTGCTCAAAAAAATATGGCCCAATAATTCTGCCTTCCAGTATGCCACACCACACATTTAAACTCCAACGTCCTTGGTACTGAACTTCACGCAACCAATGTGGATTTTTTGCAGACCAATGTGCATATTATGTAGATTGACTCTCCCGTCACCACTAAAGGTGGCTTCATCGGTCCAAAGAATTTGAAATAAAAATTCTCTATTATGGCGTATCATACTTAACATCCAATGGCAATAATCCAACCTCCGATCAAAATCTTCCCCTTTCAAGGCCTGATGCAAAACGACATGATATGGGTGCATTCTAAAAGCAATTAAAAAAAGTTTAAACGAATACCTAACTTTGATGGCCATTAGAACTTACCTATGGTCCTTCAAAATATTTTGAACCGTTGTTCGTGATATGTTCAACTCTAGGGATAATGCTCTTGTGCCAACATGAGGATTTCCTTCAATATACCCCAGTACGTAGTTAATATTTTCTTGTGTTCTTCCAATTCTTGCCGTTGAAACTTAGGCCGAAAACAACCATTGGCTCGTAAACTCGCCACTAATCGGGGAAAAACACTCACACATCGCAAGGACGCCGATTTGGATATCGAGCGGCGTAAACTCTTTTAGCTACTGCGGCATTCTGAAGACATTTAAAATACAACGCAAGCATATCAACAGCTTCATCATTCGTTAAATGCATTTTGTAAACACAAAAATTACTCAAAGTTGTGCAAAACTTTGACAACTATTGACAATTTGGATTATTTATATTTTGATTAGGTATTTGTTTTGTTTCCATGGCCTGCTTCTATTAATTGTCTTTTTTGTGCATAGAACGTGATGGTCAGCATTTCGAGCATTTGCGGGGGCAATAAAAATCTTCCTTTTATAAATCGGTCCTTTTTAGGGCCACAACTTACATAATAGAAAGAATTCCAGTACAGTAAAATGAAAATTTAAGGGATTTTCGTATAAAATTTTCTATTGCCGATATTTTGGGTTAGGAACAAGATATCGAGATGCGGTTTTGGCGAGCTGGTTTAGGCATCATTTAGCTACTTTTTCATAAAAAAAAATCATGCCAATGCGTTTTATTTTGTTGACAAAATTAACCATTTCTGCTGGAATGTCGAAAAAAACCCTCTAGCAGCGATATGTAAAACTTACAAAACTTCAAATATAATGTTGATTGTAGCCCAAGAATAGCTCCTTTTAACG